>JALGBA010004169.1:0-726675 GCA_023970755.1 Azemiops feae | reverse complement strand
AACTGAGGAGAAACTTCCTGACAGTTAGAACAATTAACCAGTGGAACAACCTGCCTCCAGAAGCGGTGAATGCTCCAACACTGGAAGTTTTTAAGAAGAGACTGGACAGCCATTTGTCTGAAATGGTATAGGGTTTCCTGCCTGAGCAGGGGGTTGGACTCGATGACCTCCAAGGTCCCTTCCAACTTTATTATTATTATTATTATTATATTCAAATATATATAGATAGATAATAGGCATATTATAAGTCTATTTTAGAAACAATTATTGTCTTATTATTTTAGGCTTGAATGTAAAATGGTTTTAAAACAGAGAACTATAAACTGAATAATTGGAATAATATGTATATCTTAAAAATAATCTATACTATATGGGTATCCGAATTGTATACTATATGTTTATATAAGGCCAAATTGGAATATGTTAATTGTGAGTTAGTTAAGCCTGAAAATGGGTGGAAATATTATTGATATTGTGTGTTTTTTTTTTTTCTATTTGTTTTTTCTTTCTTTGCTTAGAGAGGGAAATTTTAAAGAAGTAATTCAAATTGTCTATGTATGATTATATTTTTTACTTTGTTGTATGGAGTGCCCTATCTCCACGATGAGTTCCAAGCACTTGGTTGTAAAACAAACAAAAAAATCAATAAAACTTGTTATAAAAAAAAAAAAAAGGTAAAGGTTTTCCCTGTCCAGTTGTGTCCAATTCTAGGGGGCAGTGCACATCTCCATTTCTTAGCCAAGAGAGCCAGCATTGTCCAAAGACACTTCCATGGTCATGTGGCCAGAATGACTATATACTGAAGCACATGGAATGCTGTTACCTCCCCATTGAAGGGATACCTATCAATCTACTCACATTTGCATGCTTTCAAAATACTAGGTGGGCAGGAGGTTCAGCAAGGAACGGGAATTCACCCCATCACATGGTGCTTGGGTCTCAAACCTGGGCTGTCAGCTTTTTAGCTGACAAGCTCAGTGTCTTTAACCACTGAGCCATCGCACTCCCTTATGTAGATATAAATGAACCAGTTATTCCATCTATACATTTGTACTATTGTTCACACTTGGTAGGATACAACTTTGTCATGTGCCATCCATTATCACTCACATTATCCTAAAAAACTCCCTGCATCTGGCATGCAGATGCTAAGTTTCATGAAGGTTAAAAGCTGACTCTCAAGTCCATCTGCTCTGTGGATTAACAAAAAGAAACACAAGCATGTTTTTTTTTCTTTTCTGGTGTATGAAAAAAGCTATTGCTAAGGAAATAGGGCAATTGCTTCCTCTTGCAATTATCAGAACAACAGTAATTCTTAATGTATCCCCTGTGGATTTCTACTCACAAAAATCTTCCAAGATAAAACCTGTTTTAAACAACATGCTCAAAGTTCTCCTGGTGGGAACAGAACATGTCACCTTACCAAACTTTGAAAAGAGCTAACTCCTGGCAATAGTTTTCTGTTTAGTCACAGCTCAAACACAGGTAAGAGGAAGCACAGTTGATATAAATCTGACTCAAGGCCATCCAGGTGGCACAGCCTCTCTCTATGGTGCTAAAGCTCTTGAGAGATTTTAAGTGTAAATCACCTTCTGCACAAATCTTGATTTCTCATCTAGGACAGAAGATGAGAAGAATGACTGGGCTGCCTCTCCTGCTGCTGCTGCTCTTCTGGCTCCTGCCTCCAACTTCTGCTAAGAGGATGCAAACTGTATGTGTGTTGACAAAACATTTTGAGATTGAGCAATACTATTACCAGCCTGGTGATCTCATTATTGGTGGGAATTTGCCCCTAGGAACCACTAATTTGTTCAGCATCATAAAGTTTGAAAAAGACCCATTCCAGTATTCTATCATACCTTTGTAAGTTTCACCTGGGCAATAAATATGTAGATGATTGTTTGCTTTGTTGGTTCAGAAATAACTCTTCTAGTGGTAGCTGCAATATTCTAAAGTAATTCAAATCTTTGTGCTTTTCTCAATAAAGAGCCAAGCTGATAAAATAGGCCAGAATTTTTAATCTTTCCAGAAGTCTTCATCAGGAAGATGATAAACCACATAAAGATACTGTACTGACCTAAAGACAAAGTTGTCCTACAATATTAATTTGGACAGAAAGTCATGGTGGATGAATCAAAGAAAAGCTCAACACTTTTCCAGAATGGGTTATTATAAAATAAAGCTGAATTTTGGAATCAGCATTAATAAGGGTATATTGATGCTGTGAACCCTGCTATAATTTTGTGCTCTGCAATGGCTACCAGATCTTAAGAAGCAGCTCAAAGAGGGAATCAAATTGATTAGGGTGGCAGAGGAACAACTGAGAAGAATTAAAGCCACGGGGTAGGTGAAGAAGGGGAGGATGATAGAGGTGTATAAAATGGTCCCTGATATGGAGAAACTCAGCATAGATTAAGAGGTGTGATGGCTCAGTGGCTTAAAAGACACCAGAGATGGTCTATATTCCAGTGGTTCAAGTCCTACCACCATGTGACAGAGTGAGCTCCCATCACTTGCCTCAGCTCCACCAACCTAGCAGGTCGAAAGCATGCAAATGCAAGTAGAAAAGTAGTTACCACTCTAATGGGAAGATAATAGCATTATTTGTTTTGCTGCATGCTTTGCAGTGTAGCATGATGTCTTGCTGGCCACATAACCACAGATACTTCTTTAGACAATGTTGATCAATGGCTTAAAGAAACAGAAATGAGCATTGCACTAGAAGGGTAAAACATGTAGTGACTTCTTTACTTTTCATGGAGAGATAGCCTTTTCTCCTTTGTCACAAAGCCATCCACGTTTAATCCATGAACATCCTTTAAACAGCCGAAAAATGCAATGAAATTTGTGACTTACTCCTCCAAAGACATACAAAAAAAGGCCATCTTTCCTATAATGATCTCCAATGTATTTCTCACTATAGAGTCATACCTCAAAACTATCAGATGTTCCTGACCTTGGTGTTTGCAGTCACAGAGGTCAACAAGGATCTGGTTCTCCTCCCCAACATCACATTTGGCTTCCAGTTGTATGACAATAGCCAGTGGGAGAGGGGGATTTGTTTAATCAGCCAATTTCTGCTCTCCACACGAGGCCAAATGGTTCCAGGTTATAAATGTGACAGAGAGGACACTCTGCTCTCTGTCATTGGGGGTAACAACCCCAAATCATCAAGGCTGATGGCCTCCATTTTCAGCATCTTCAAAGTCCCACAGGTAAGGGAACTTCTTTAGAAACAGTTATGTCATAACCAGGCAAAATGTGTAACTGGTAGCTCTTCCTAAGAAGGGAGAAAACTTAAGCATGCAACTCTCAGTGAGTCAGACTGAATGTTGGGGCAATAAATCACATAATGGTGACGATTAAAGTCACGATTAAACTGTACTTTGATTTTTAAAGAGAATGCTCACTTTCTCCAGCTTGGTGTTGGCTTTGAGTCCACTCAGGGAGACAGAACAATTTATCCTTCCTTCTTCCGGATTAATCCCAATGAATTTCCTCAGTGCATGGGTTTAGTCCAGCTGCTCCTGTATTTCCAGTGGAACTGGGTTGGGCTTATGGTCTCTGAAGGTAACAATGGAGAAGATTTCATCTCAACTCTGACTCCAATGCTAAAGGAGAAAGAGATCTGCCCAGCCTTCACTGAAATGATGAAATCTAATGATCCTGATATTAAAGTGCTTCAATTCATTTCACATTCCAAAATGTGGATTAAAGCTGAAGTTATTATTTTCTTTGGAGACACTGTTACTATTGCCAACTTTCAATTGGCTTTAAATGTTTATCTCCCTTTTACAAAGACACCATTTCAGAAAGTTTGGATCCTGACTTTCAATTGGAAATTAATTGTGTTTCAAACTAATGATAAATTTGAATATGAAAGAATAAAGCCCTTCCATGGGGCTTTGCATTTTAGGGACCACCCTGGTGATATCTCAGAATTTGGCAATTTCTTCCTATCTTTAGACCCTTTGAACCCACAAGGGGATGTCTTTCTCCCACTATGGTGGGAAAAGGTCTTTTACTGCAAGCTCCATAATTGGGCAAAACCATGTACAGGAAAGGAGAATTTACAGAGTCTGCCAACTTACATGTTTGAAAGAAGCATGACAGGTGAAAGTTACAATATCTACAATGCCATTTATGCTCTGGCACATGCATTGCATGCAATGCTTGGATCAGGAACCCGACCAACCACGATGAGGCTTGGAAAGAGGATCTCAACTGTCCAGTCATGGCAGGTAATTTCTGGGACTTTTTATCCAGTCCACATATCATTAGAGAGAAAGCTTCCCACATGTATTTCTCAAATTACTGATTAAATATCTATATACTACCACATCAGTCCATCTCAGAACTGATTAATACAGCAATTATTAAAAAACAATGATATGAATTAAGCAAAATATTTTGCTGAAAAGCAGCAGAGAGGAAAAAAGAGAAGCACCCCAAACCAGTTCTCTGTAAGATCCATAGAGGAAATATCTTCTTATAAGATTCTGAAAGGTCTTCAATGATTGCTTGTTTCAGGGGTGATCAGGGAGGAGGGGTCAACCCAGAGCAAGATGATAATCTGGGTGCAAGAAGCATCAACTGGATAGTTAGAATCCTAGTGGGCATATTTGACAAACCACCTCAGTTTCTCGGTATATAGGCTTAATCCAACCTGTTCTGAAATCCACCAGAGTTTTCAGAATTTCAAACCTGAAATTCACCAGAGTTTTCTGCATCAAAGCTAAACTTTGGACCTCTCTGGATAATAAAGTGTCAGCCCTGGGCAGACATTTCTTTCCACATGGCCCCACTTGGTCAGATCTGGTTCCTGCATTCTGCTGTCTTTGACTATCAATCAGAGCAAATCAGTGACATTTTACAGTGTTGTGACAGTCAGTGAACTTTTATACTGTTGTGATAGAAGTTATTCCTAAAATACATTTGTCATTTGCAAGACTTTGACCAAAACTAAACATTTAAAAATGTATGTAGGCAAATATCACAGGAGCAAAACTATACAATGAATGTTAGAGTCTACATTAAAATCTTTGTATTGGGTAGCATTTTGGTAAACCTGGAACTGAAAAAGCAGGACACAAATGCCCAATGATAAGAAAGTAGACAAATCTTTCAGTGTTATTCCTGATTGCTCAGATCTCCATTAAAGGAAGGTCTCTAGCTCATTAGATATACACCAATCTCATAAGATGATGGACATCACAGAATGATAGAAGCCGTGATAGTGATTAAGGTATGAGGTTGGAAATCATGAATTCTAGTTCTGCTTTACCAATGAAAGCCAACTGGATGAGTTGGGTCAGTCACTTTCTCTAAGCCCAACTCACAGAATTGTTGTTGTAGGGAAAACAGGAGGAGGAAGTTATGTTGGATATGTTCACTGCCTTATTTGTAAAAAAATAAATAAAATAAAGGTGGGATACAAATGAATAAATAAAAATTCCCAATTCTGAAGGTCTCTTTTCTTTCAGATTCTTCCCTATTTGAGAAATGTCCAGTTCAATAACAGTGCTGGAGATGAAATCTCCTTCTCAGAAAATGGACTGGGATCTGCTCGTTATGATCTTCTTAATTGGGTTTTCCTTCCCAATCAATCTTTTGTCTCTGTAAAAGTTGGGCAAGTAGATCCTTGGGCTCCTCCAAGCAAAGATTTCACCATTAACTCTGATGCAATCATCTGGGGCACAAAGGTGAGCTACAGTAGAAGCAAATGCTGTAATATCAGGGAAAGATTCATTGTTTTATGAGCATGGATAACATTTTTCTAACTGTAAAAATCCTTTTCCAATCAGAAAATAGGGCAACCATTTGGTGAAAAACCTATTTTGCTTGTAAGACATTTGAGTCCGATTTGTGGCAGATCCATGAAGGTTTGGGATTGGGAAGAACTTCTGTTGAAACTCAAGAGGCAATTCAATTGACAGTTGTGATTTCCACAGGCCAATCCTGTTCAATTGGATTCTTGTGATTTTTTGTTTTAGAAAAGTTATAACTGAATGTCTCAAGCCTTCCTTTGCATGGCAAGGTCCCAGTTCCAATCTTCAGATCCCTGGGTGGGTCAGGAATGCCTCTGTCATAAATCACCTAGGAAATGTTCCTGCTTTGTGGTAGAACCTGGTGAACGATTACTATTGAAGACATTCTGGAGATGGGAATAAGAAATAGGAATGTGGGAATATTATATTGTGGGAATAATATATTCATTTCAGATATAATGATTATGTTAGGGAAAAGGGAAATGAGGGATACCCGAAGTGTTAATAATATGTTTATTTAAGGCTAATTGGAATATGGTAACTGTAAATTAGTAAAGCCTAAATACAGGATTTGGATCTTTATAACTGAAACGTGATTCATGTTTGATAGGATTGCTTGAATTCTATTTAGAAATGTATCAATTTGAATATGTAATATTATATGAGGGAAATAGAGAGGGAACTTATAATGAATTAATTTGAGCTATATATTTATGATTTTTCTTTTGGGTGTTTGATGTACCCATCTCCACGTTGTTTCCTAAGCACCTTGATGTAACCTTCCCACCCCTATAAAAATCCAATAATATATATATATATATATATATATATAGAAATAGGAATGTGGGAAAAATAAAATAAACATCTTCATTCCTTAGGCCATCACAAGGATTTCTCATCCCTCCTTAGTTTTAAGGAGGAACTAAGTTCTAAGGAGGAACTTAGAACTAAGTTTTAAGGAGGAACTAAGTAGAAATTTAGATCTAGAACTAAGGAGAAACTTCCTAACAGTGAGAACAATTAGCCAATGGAATGGCTTGCCTCCAGAAGTTGTGGGTGCTCCATCACTAGAGGCTTTTAAGAAGGGACTGGATAGCCTCTTTTCTCAAATGCTACAGAGTCTCTTGCTTGAGCAGGGGTTGGGCTAGAAGACCTTCAGGGTACCTTTAAACTCTATTATTCTGTTATTCTTTTCTCTTTTAGAAGGTGCCCTTTGCCAGGTGTGTCACGAAGAGGTGCCATGCAGGAGAGAGGAGAAGTGTTCCAGAAGGCAAACAGGTTTGCTGCTACCAATGTGACCTTTGTCCAGAAGGGACTGTTTCTGATCAGACAGGTAGAACATACTTCAAATATGTTCTTCCTTCTCTCAGTTTGTGATTTTTCAGCATATGCCAACATACAATGTGTGTACACACACAAAAGAACAGGCTTTCTC
Organism: Azemiops feae; assembly: GCA_023970755.1. Taxonomy (NCBI): domain Eukaryota; kingdom Metazoa; phylum Chordata; class Lepidosauria; order Squamata; family Viperidae; genus Azemiops; species Azemiops feae. The sequence continues at coordinate 719,472 of JALGBA010004169.1, read as the reverse complement.
AGTCTTGTGGGCGTTCCAGTATAAAATGGGGAAAAATTTGGCAATCTCTCTCCCACTGAAAGCCACATCAGTCATGCAAATTCTTCCACAGCAAACTGAAGAGGCTATGAGCCGTGGTGACACAGTGGTTAGAATGCAGTACTGCAGGCTACTTCTGCTGACTGCCGACTGACTGCAGTTTGGCAGTTCGATTCTCACCTTGCTATTGCCCTTCCTTCCTTCCTTCCTTCCTTCCTTCCTTCCTTCCTTCCTTCCTTCCTTCCTTCCTTCCTTACTTACTTACTTACTTACTTACTTACTTACTTACTTACTTACTTACGGTTAGAATGCAGTATTGCAGGCTAACTCTGGTGTCTGCCAGCAGTTTGATCTTGACTGGCTCGAGGTTGACTCAGCCTTTCATCCTTCTGAGGTCGGTAAATTGAGGACCCAGATTGTTGGGGGGCGATAGGTTGACTCTGTAAACTGCTTAGAGAGGGCTGTAAAGCACTGTGAAGTGGTATATAAGTCTAAGTGCTCTTGCTATTGCCATCTGGAGCTGAACAAATCCTTGATTGTGGCTGGCCTGTTTCCAGGGCCAACATGTATAAAGGTGATTTGTAATTGTTGATGCCCCATTAAGTACTCAGTGGGTCATTTAATCACCACATTTGTGGATTGGCTGCAAAAGAAAGCAGACAGTTGTATCACCATTGAGGTAGGAATAATGCACATGGCAGATGTTTGAAATCCTTAGACAAAAACTCTTGATTTCAGATGCAGCCTACTGTGACTCTTGCCCAGAAGACCAATATCCCAACAAGGAGAAGAACAACTGCATTGCCAAGAAGATCCACTTCCTTGCCTATCAAGATATCCTGGGATACACTTTGGCTTCTCTTGCTCTTTTCCTTTCTCTGATCACATCTGCAGTCCTGTTGATTTTCCTTAAACATCGTGACACACCGATTGTCAAGGCCAACAACCAAGATCTAACCTATATCCTCTTGGTTTCCCTCCTGTTATGCTTCCTCTGTTCTTTCCTCTTCATTGGTAGACCTGGCAAGCTCACCTGTCTCTTCCGACAATCTGCCTTTGCAATTCTCTTTTCCCTTGTAGTTTCATCTGTCTTGGCAAAAACTGTCATGGTTGTTCTGGCCTTCATGGCTACAAAACCAGGGAGCAAAACCAAAAATTTCTTAAGAAAGCCACTGACTAACTCTATTGTCTTAGCCTGTCCCTTATTCCAAGCAATTCTTTGTGCCACCTGGCTGATAATTTCTCCCCCATTTCCCAACATGGACTTCCACTCCTTGGTTGGAGAGACCATCTTGGAATGTAAAGAAGGCTCAGTTTCAATGTTTTATTCTGTCCTTGCCTACTTGGGTTTCTTAGCCCTTGTCAGTTTCATGTTAGCCTTTCTGGCTAGGAAATTGCCCGACAGCTTTAATGAAGCCAAGTTCATTACTTTTAGCATGCTGGTCTTTTGCAGTGTTTGGATCACTTTCCTCCCCACCTACCTGAGCACCAAAGGGAAGTCCATGGTGGTCGTGGAGATCTTCTCCATTTTGGCCTCTGGGTCTGGTCTCTTGGTTTGTATCTTTTCCCCCAAATGTTACATTATTCTGTTCAAGCCCCATCTTAACTGTAGAGAAAATATGATAAGAAACAAGAATGTCTGATTCATGCAGGCATAGGCTGCATTTATATTAACTTTGACTCATGTTTAATATGTGATGATATTTCTAAAAAATGATGATATTAAGAAAGAACATGTCCATTAAACAATGCTTTATGAAATGCTACAACTGGTTACAATATATTTCTTGTGAGCAACAATCACCCAGCCTTCTCCCCCATAAAAACATGTTTTCTAGTTGTTTCAAGTGACACCCAGTACCCTGCTGGGAATTAAAGCCTGGTGTTAAAGATGTGTGTATTGTTTCAAGGCAGAGATTTTCTCATTTTATTCCTTTTATAGTTTAATACATTAGTATTTTTAAGTGTTAGATATAATGTCACTCTTTTTGAGCAGATATGTTTGTTTCCACAGTCTCCTGAGCCTTTGTAGAAATTTTCTAAAAAATATATATTTTTGTACAAAAATTGTGGGGTTTAAATTCTGACTCACCTACATAGTTCTACTACCATTTTATAATGCCTTGGTAAGGCCACACTTGGAATACTGCATCTAGTTTTGGTCACCACGCTACAAAAAAGAAGCCGAGAAGAGCAACAAAACTGATTAGGGGCCTGGAGGCTAAAACATATGAAGAACAGTTTTTGGAATTGGGTATGTTTAGTTTAATGAAGGGGTGACATGATAGCCAGTGTTCCATTATTTGAGGCACTGCCAAAAGAAGAGGGGGTCAACTTGTTTTCCAAAGCACCAGAAGGCAAGACAAGAAACAATGGATGGAAACTAATCAAGGAGAGAAACAACATAGAAATAAGGAGAAATTTCCTAACAGTTAGAACTATTAATCAACAACCTGCCTCCAGAAGTTGTGAATGCTCCAACACTGGAAGTTTTTAAGAAGAGACTGGACAACCATTTGTCTGAAATGGTATAGGGTTTCCTGCCTGAGCAGGGGGTTGGACTCGATGACCTCCAAGGTCCCTTCCAACTTTATTATTATTATTATTATTATTATTATTATTATTATTATTATTATTATTATTATTATTATTATTATTATTATTATTATTATTATTATTATTAATTATTAATTATTATTATTATTATTATTATTGTTGTTGTTGTTGTTGTTGTTGTTGTTGTTGTTTTGTTGTTGTTGTTGTTGTTGTTATTCTATTCTACTATTCTGTTCTGTTCTACTATGCTATCTCATCAATGTGGGGGAATTTTCTAGGTATGAGGAGTAAATACCATGTATAAATTATTTTAACTATCCCTTGTGCCAGGTCATCTCTTGGAGTGTTGATCACAATTATGATAAATCTGATAATTGTTCAAAAGTTTCTTATGTTGAAATGACAGAAATAAAATTCAGGCCTTAGCCAGGCTTTGGAGTTGTGGAAAGTTCCATAAGAAACTACAAGCCTGTGAATTGAGCATTTGATCAAAACCACCAGATGCATGCATGAGTATTTTTGTAACTTCTATACCTTATCTACTGTGTGCTGACTTCTTTGATTTCTTCCTAGTAAGAAATCTATACATACTTGCTTCAAATTGCATTCAGGGTTCTTCCAATCTTATGGGAAGACCCAACTTTGTCAGCTGAATAAATGTGCCTTTTTAAGGAGATAGAATCTGCATTCCATCTCTTTGTCTGCATCAGGCCACACCTAATCCCTGCTTTACATTTTTGACACCCCAGATGGGGCGTTCGGGCTTGGTTTTGTGAAATCTTGGGGAGGGGACCACACCAAGCACCTCCAGGATTTCCTGGACATGCCTCCCTTCTCAATTTTTCATCAGACTTTAAAGGCAGGCAGGAATAATGGTCTTACATTGTTCATCTCTCTCCAGTTCCTTTCTGCCCTGGAGCACTGAAAACAAAATAAGGCAATCATTTACTTTTCCAAATTCTGTAGTGTATGAGTGGGGAATGTACAAATGAATGCTTGTCTCCCATGAATGTATATCCCACCATTGACCAAAACTGAGTGGAACGGTTGGCTCCAACTACCTTTAATCCTTCATGAGCTGCAGGGCTGAGACTGGAGGTGCTTAAAACATGGAGGGGGGGGGCAATCTTGTACTCTCATGCTTCAACGGGTTGTGAGTGGTCATTCTTTTGTTGTACATGTGCCCCTTTATAAATGTTTCTGCTGTTGAACAAGCCTAGGCATGAAACTAATCTCAGCTGCCCATAACCTCCTGCTAGGTAGTCTCACCATTGGCCAGGAGTGTTTATATTGCAGGGGGTGGGGGTTGATGAATATCCTGTGGCCCAACAGGCAGTGAAAGATGTGTGACTGGTCTAGGCATATGGCTCGGCCCAGGGTAAATCTAGAGTTAGGATGAATCAGGCCAAGGCGTGCACTCTCAGCCCTCTTGAGGGTGTTATAAGAAACTTTGATAAATGCAAAACCTGACAGGATATGAAAGTCGAGATACTATTTAAACAAGCTATGGCATAGGTCAAACACAATCTTGTGTGTTTCATGTAGGTCACATACCAAACTTCATCTTGACTCTCAGATCTACTGTGTTTCCCTGAAAGTAAGACCTACCCCCAAAATAAGCCCTAGCCTGATTTTTGGAGGTGAGCCTAATATAAGCCCTACCCCCCAAAATAAGCCCTAGTTATGGGGTGAGGCACACACCTAAAAATCAAGCTAGGGCAGAGGTGAGGATGTGGAGCTCCACCACATGCCCTGCACCCATTTACCTTGCAGCCACTTCTTCTATGGTGTCCCCAAGCCTGCATTTTGCAGTCAGGCCTTTTCGGAAGGCCTCTGCAGCCAAGAGCCAAGCTATGGATTGAATCCATTGCTCAGTTATCAGCTGCAGACACCTTCTGGAAAGGCCTCTGACTGTTAAATGCAGGCTAGAACTCAATTTTCAGCTGCAGAATGAAGCTGCTCTTTTGGCCGCAGAAGAAGTGGGCCGGCTGGGTGGGGCTGTCAGTGCCAGAGGTGAGTGGAAAGACCCTCCCCCCCCAAAAAAAGAACTGCCTCTTTTGGAGGCAAAATAAAAATAAAAAAATAAGATCTGGTCTTATTTTCAGGGAAAAACAGGTATTTGCCATGTGGATTAACAACAAGAGACATGATAATGTTTTTCCCCTTTTGGTGTGCAAATAAAATTTAATGCAAACTGGGCAGGACAATTGCTTTTCCTTGCAATTATCACAAGAACAGTAATTATTCATGTATCCCCTGTGGATTTCTACCCACAAAAATCTTCCAAGATAAAACCTCCTTTATAAAAATATGCTCTGATTTCTCCAGGTGGGGACATACCATGTCACCTTATCTTGACTTGTAAAGAATAATTCCTGGGTTTGATGAGACTCAGGTGACCTTAGTTTCTTTGTTGGTCACAGCCAAAATATAGCTAAGGTGAAGCATGGTTGATATAAATTTGCCGTGGGACCATCCAGGTAACATGGGTGGTGTCTGCTCTGCTAAATATCTGGTGAGATTTCAGGGGCAACCTGCAATTCAGTTTCTGCCCAAACCATGATTTCTGATGAAGGAAGATGAAAAGAATGACTCAACTGTATCTCCTCCTCCTCCTGCTGCTGCTCTTCTGGCTCTTACCTCCAATTACTACTAAGAGGATGCAAACTCTATGTGTATTGACAAACCCTTTCCAAATTCAGGAAAAATGGGACTATTACAGGTCTGGTGACCTCATTATTGGTGGGAATTTGAACCTGCAATCCTTTCTTCCCTTCGATGCTCAAGACTTTCAAAAAGACATATTCTCACGTGTTTTCCTAAGAGTAAGTTTCATCTGGAGAGGAAATATATAGATGATTATTTGCTTATTTGTTGTAACTGAAGTTTGCAATGTCTTCAATCAGAATAGAGCTGGAAGAGACCTTGAAGGTCTTCTAGTCCAACCCCCTGCATAAGCATAAGCAGGAGACATTATACCTGTCATGGTTCTGATACCATTCCAGGCAAGTGGCTGTCCAATCTTTTCTTAAAAATCTCCAGTGATGAAGCACTCACAACATCTGAAGGCAAGTTGTTCCACTGGTTAATTGTTCTTTCTGTTAGGAAATTTCTCCTTAATTCCAGATTGCTTCTCTCTTTGTTTAGTTTCCATCCATTGTTTCTTGTCTGGCCCTCTGGTGGTTTGACCCCCTTTTCTTTGTGACAGCCCCTCAAATATTGGAACACTGCTATCTAGTCACCCCTAGTCCTTCGTTTCTCTTAGTGTCTTAGTGTAGTTCAAATCAGAATCAGAATAGAGCTGGAAGGGACCTTGGAGGTCTTCTAATCCAACCCCCTGCTCAAACAGAAGTCCCTACACCATTTCAGACAAGTGGCTGTCCAGTCTCTTCTTAAAAACCTCCAGTGATGAAGCACCCACAACTTCTGAAGGTTCAATAAAGAGCCAGACTTATAGATTGGCTAGACCTCTCAATCTTTTCAGAAATCCAGTAATATGATAAACAACGTAAAAAGTGAGGAGGGAAAATATCTTAAAACTATGCTGGTCTAGAGAAAAAGCAAATTTATAATAACAATTTGGACAGAAAATCATGGTGAAAAACTCATATAAAAGCTCAATCCTTTTATAATGCAGGGTACTGCCCAAAAAACCTCAGTTTTGGAATCAGCAGAGATCATGAATAATGGCCTTCAGTAAATTGATGCTATGATGCTACAGTGGCATTTTTTGCTCAGTAATTTTTTGCTCAGCCTGAAAAAAGCTGTTCAAAGAGAGTGTCAAGAGTGAAAATTTGGCAGCTATGTTCATCTTTGTTTTCATCTTGCCATTAGAGTGGGGGGGGGGAAAGGTGATGTTTTTGACTGGGTTAGTTAGAGAAATGAAATCTCTCCAGTTCTTCTGAGGTTTGCTGAGAGATGACCATCTGGAAACCTTTCAAGGACATTCTAGCAGGTGTTAAGAAGATAGCAGATGGTTCCCATAAACAAAGAGAATTTGTTTGCATGAGCTACGTGGACATCTGGGGTGGTGGTGGCTGGGAATGTCATAGTTATATGCTATGGTTTGATGTTCTGGGATTTTTAGAGTTAGTTTTCCTTCGCCTATACCATGCCATGTATTCAATAAATCAGTAAACTTTTCAGAAATAAAAAGACTGTTTAGATATTTGAACTAGAAGTTGACAGAGAGACTCAAACTGCTGAGGATGCTAAAGGAGCAATTGGGGAGGATTACAGCCACTGCAGCAAAGTGAAGAAGGGAGGGAGGACAGAGGAGTATAAAATGGTCCATGGTATGGACAGAGAGGCTTTTTCTCATAAGGCCATGAAATTTTAATCAACATTGTTAAAAAAAAAAAAACTCAAAACAAGAAACCAAAGAACAACAAAAAAGGCCAGATAGCACACACAAGTTGTCCTGTAATTTTCCCCAATGTTTTTAGACTCATACTAAAGAATTACCAGCAGTTCCTGGCCTTGATGGTTGCAGTGACAGAGGTCAACAAGGATCTGGTTCTCCTTCCCAACATCACCCTTGGCTTCCACATATATGACAATCACAACTTTGAGAGGAGGATTTCCTTAATCAGCCTGTCCCTGCTCTCCACCCAAGGACAAATGGTTCCAGATTATAAATGTGACAAGAAGTATAATATGCTCCCTATCATTGGAGGTCTTAATCCAAAGTCCTCAAGGCTGATGGCCTTCATCTTCAACATCTTCAAGGTCCCACAGGTAAGGGGTTTTCTTTGGAAACAGTATGGACTAGACAAACATCAGAAGAAACCAAAGATGAAACCAACAGATCAGGAGTATCTGACTTAGAGAATGTATGTTATAGTTGATTAGATTTATATATTTTATGTATTGGTATTTTTAATACAACCTCAAAGATACAACGAGATAATTAGAAAATGCTGTAGGAGGACAAACCCATCAGGACAAGATTCAGCAGTCCATCTGCATTTAAAAGACAAAGGCCACTCTTTTGAAGACAGCAAAGTCCACATTTTGGGCAAAAAGGAACGCTTTGAAAGAGGGGTCAAAGAGGCCATCTATGTCAAAATTGAATAGCTTTCTCTCAACAGAGGGGAAGGGATACAATATCATCTATCTCCAGTCTACAACACAGTGCTTTCAGCAGTTCCAAGAATATTCCATACTGATTTGCGCCACTCAGGTGACCCTGAGGACACAGATAAACCTTTCTTTCCCTGTTGGTTCAAAACATTTTGTAAGGATCTGCCTCAACTAGGTCTCCTAAGGAAGCAGAACTCTTAAAACAGACATTGTTTCAAAAGGGACTTTAATTGAGAGTTAGTGATAGCAGTAGAACAAAGCAAGGTCTGAAGATTTTGTGCATGAAAGGTTACATCATAATGCCCATTCAGGACTCCTTACCTCAGTGTCCAACAGTCCATTTGAATTCCAGCCAATCCATAGGTGCTAAGTTGTTTTGAGAGCCTGGTAATTTAGCGCCCGTCTCAAGGTCTCTCTCGGTTTTGTTTCCCATTTACTCTGAGTCTCAGCTCTGTCTACTGTTTCTTTGTTGGATCCAGATGCTGATTTGATAAAGGCCCAATTTCACAGGTTCACCAGGGAGGCCACACTTAATGACCCACCTAGGGGAAAGATATAGATGTTTGTACATTTACATCCCAAATCTGCTTAATCAACTATTCAGGGTAAGAGAGAAATGAAATCACCCTGGAAGATGTATATGGGTTCCCCAACCAGAATAATAGAGTTGGAAGGAATCTTGGAGGTCTTCTAGTCCAACCTCCTACTCAGGCAGGAAACCCTATACCATTTCAGACCCAGACTGAAGAACCAACTTGGATAAGCAGTGAGACATTTCAAACCAACAAGGAAAGAAACAAAGTCCAGCTCAGAAGTTATGTTAGCAGCTACTAACCTCCGAAAGGGAATTAGAGAAATATTTGAAAAGGAAGGGTGATCGATTTTGATGACTTAGTGTGAGTTGTGAACAATATGCCTCAGCATAGCAGAGGCAGGAGAGAAGAACAATATTGAGTAAGGGGTGTGTTTCTCCCATTTGTGATCAATGCAGATGCATCTGGCTGATATTGAACTGAGGCATTTGGAAAATCAGAAGTTTGGGCTCAGTCTCCTCCAACCAACACTGCCTACAGGTGCTCAGTTTCACCTTGACTCTCAAGTCCATCTGCTCTGTGGACTACAAGAGACATAAACATGCTTTTTCCCTGTCTAGTCCACAAACAAAATTTAATGCCAAGTGGGTAGGAGAATTGTTTTTCCTTGCAATTATCAAAAGAACAGTAATTCTCAATGCATTCCCTGTAGATACCTACCCACAAAATTCTTATGAGATAAACCTGCTTTACAAAAATATGCTCTGACCTTTCCTCTTGGGACACAGTTATGTCGTATGTCACCTTAGCATGTCTTGCAAAGAGCTATCTTCTGGGTTTTGTGAGACGTAGCTGGCCTTAGTTTCCACTTTGATCGCAGGACAGACACAGGTAAGAAGAAGCACAGTTGATATAAATTAGTCCCAAGACCATACAGGTGGCATGGGTTGTGTCTATTGTGCCAAACTTCTGGTGATCTTTCAAGTGTTACCTGCAATTCAGCTTCTGCACAATCCTTGATTTCTGTTCTAGGAGGGAAGGTGACAAGAATGACTGGGCTGCCTCTCCTGCTGCTGCTCTTCTGGCTCCTACCTCCACCTACTGCTAAGAGGATGCCAATCATATCTGTGTTAGCAAACACTTTCCAGATTCAGCAAGACTATTACAGACCTGGTGATCTCATTATTGGTGGGAATTTTCTCCTGACAAGCATTCATTTCTCCAACAAACCAGACTTCAAAAAAGACCCATCCAAGATTCCTTATACGCTGGTGTAAGTTTCACCTGTAGCAGAAAGATATAGATGATTGTTTGCTTTGTTTTAGATTCAAGGACTCATTTCAGAAATACTTGTTGTAGTGATCTTTGCAATGTCCTAGTTCAAATCTTTGTACTTTTCTCAATAAAGCTGAAGCTCATAAAATATTGTCTCTTTGATAGTGAGATGGACGGCATGTTAATTTAGTCAATAAATAAATAAATAAATAAAATAGGCTACAATTCTCAATCTTTTTAGAGCTCATCATCAGAAAGATTATAAACAATATAAAAAGTCAGAAGGGAGAATACATTAGAAACTATGCTGGCCTGGGGAAAAAGTTGACATACACTGCTAATTTGGACAGAAAGTAATGGTGGAAAATTCAAATAAAGGATCAATCCTTTCCAGTGTGGGATATTGAAAAAATAAATAAATCTCAGTTTTACAATAATGGCAATCATTAATCTTATACTTTGACTCTCACCCCCCACTTAGGTCTTGTGTTTAACATGATATTTTCATATCTGAAGAAACTGCTCAAGGATTGTATAGGAGCAACTGAGAAGGATTACACCAACTGAAGCAAAGAGATGAGGGAGGAATAGAGGGGTATAAAATGGTCCATGATATGAATAGACAGACTTTCTCCTTTTTTGAAAAGCCATCCAAGTTTAATCAAGGTCTTTCCTTTGGGGAAAAAAAAGCAAACCCAATGAAACATGGGACTTAGTGTTCCAAAGAACACCAAATAAAGCAAGGCAAACTCCACCAGCACATAGATGTTGTTTCATAATATGCCCCAATGATTTTCTCACTATAGGCCCATACCCAAGAACTATCAACAGTTCCTGACCTTGAAATTTGCAATCACAGAGATCAACAAGGATCTGGTTCTCCTTCCTAACATCACCCTTGGCTTCCATGTCTATGACAATCACCAGACTGAGAGGAATAGTTTCTTAATCAGCCTCTCCCTGCTCTCCACACGAGGCCAAATGATTCCAAGCTATAAATGTGGCAGGCAGGGCACTCTGCTGTCTGTCATTGGAAGTGGCAACCCAAAATCCTCAATGCAGATGGCCTCCATCTTCAGCATCTACAAGGTCCCACAGGTAAGGGGGCTTCACTGCATATAATATGAGGTAGACAAAGAACAGAAACACACAGCAGCCAAAGATGGGTTATTTGTTATTTGGGGGTGGGTGGGTGGCATATCAGGGGTACATGGCTTAGAGTATCAACGCTTTTGTTGAATTCATTTTTATGTTTTATGTGTCAAGATATATTTTTATACAGTATAACTCAAAAGAGAGAGAGAATGAGATAATAATAATAATAATAATAATAATAATAATAATAATAATAATAATAATAATAATAATAATAATAATAATAATAATAATAATAATAATAATAATAATAATAATAATAATAATAATAATAAATAAGTTGGAAGGGACCTTGGAGGTCATCGAGTCCAACCCCCTGCTCAGGCAGGAAACCCTATACCATTCGGACAAATGGCTGTCCAGTCTCTTCTTAAAAACTTCCAGTGTTGGAGCATCACCTTCTGGAGGCAGGTTGTTCCACTGGTTAATTGTTCTAACTGTCAGGAAGTTTCTCCTCAGTTCCAGGTTGCTTCTCTCCTTGACTAGTTTCCATCCATTACTTCTTGTCCTGCCCTCAGGCGCCTTGGAGAATAGCTTGACTCCCTCTTCCTTGTGGCAGCCCTGAGATATTGGAATACTGCTATCATGTCACCCCTAGTCCTTCTTTTCATTAAACTAGACATTCCAATTCAGCAAACGTCCTGATATGCTTTAGCCTCCAGTCCCCTAATTATCTTTGTTGCCCTTCTCTGCACTCTTTCTAGAGTCTCAACATCTTTTTTACATCGTGGTGACCAAAACTGGATGCAGTATTCCACAGTATGGCCTTACCAAGGCATTGTAAAAGTGGTATTAATACTTACGTGATCTTGATTCTATCCCTCTGTTAATGCAGCCCAGCACTGTGTTTGCTTTTTGGCAGCTGCAGCACACTGCTGGCTCATATTTAAGTGATTGTCCACTAGGACTCCGAGATCCCTCTCACAGTTACTACTATTGAGCAAGGTACCCCTATACTATACCTGTACATTTGGTTTTTCTTGCCTAAATGTAGAACCTTACTTTTTTCACCATTGAATTTCATTTTGTTAGATAGCGCCCAATCTTCAAGTCTGTCCAGGTCCTCCTGTATCTTAAGCCTGTCTTCTGGAGTGTTGGCTATTCCTGCCAGCTTGGTGTCATCCGCAAATTTGATGAGTTCCCCATCTATCCCCTCGTCCAAATCGTTGATGAAGATGTTGAAGAGCACTGGCCCCAGTACAGAGCCCTGGGGCACCCCACTGCACACTTCCCTCCATGTAGATGCGGTTCCATTGAGGACACACGCTGAGTACGGCCGGTCAGCCAGCTACGAATCCATCTGGTGGTGATGCTGCCTAACCCACATTTTTCTATTTTATCAAGTAGTAGGTTGTGATCTACTTTATCAAATGCCTTACTGAAGTCCAAGTAAATTATATCCAGAGCATTCCTCTGATCCACTAATTTTGTCACTTGGTCAAAGAATGCAATAAGGTTTGTCTGGCATGATCTGTTTTTGACAAACCCACGTTGGCTTTTAGTAGTGATTTTGTTTGCCTCTAGGTGTTCGCTGATTCATTGTTTGATTATCTTTTCCAGAATCTTCCCAGGTATTGAGGTCAGGCTGATAGGTCTGTAATTTCCTGGATCCATTTTTTTCCCTTTTTTGAAGATGGGAACTACATCAGCTCTTTTCCAGTCCTCTGGTAGTTCCCCAGTGCTCCAGGATCTTTGAAAAATATAGTTCAGTGGTTCTGAGATCACATCTGCCAGTTCCTTGAGAACCTTGGGGTGTAATCCATCTGGTCCTGGTGATTTGAACTCGTCTAGGCTGGACAGGTGCTCACTTACCATTTTCTTGCCTATCTTAACTTGTGTTTCTATTCTGTTTTTTATGGCACTATTTTTGATAGGTTGGTCTGTTTTTTCCCTTTGTGTAAAGACAGATGCAAAAAACGAGTTAAATAGTTCTGCTTTCTCACTATTGCTTGTCACATTCTTGCCACTTTCACCCACTAATGGACCAATCATTTCCTTCACTTTTTTCTTATTTTTTACATGTTGAAAGAAGCTTTTTTTGTTATTTTTGACTTTGGTCACAAGCCTTAGTTCATTATGAGCCTTAGCTTTCCTCACTTCATCTTTGCAGGCTCGGGCTATTTGCTGATATTCTGACTTTGTTATGTGCCCCTCTTTCCACTTTCTATACTTGTCCTTTTTTCAGATAATTTCAGATAATTCTGAAATCCTATACTTGCCAAGAGGAATTCCCTCCTGACTTTAATAAATGCTATTTATTCTCTGTATTAGCCTAATACTTCCTTCCCTTATGTTCTGACATGTTACAACCAGTCAAAATATGTTATTGAGTGGGGGGTCTTCCTAAGAAGGGAAGCAGCTTTAGCATGAAACTCAGGGTGAGTTACTCTAATTGGTGGAGCAATAACCAAACAATTGAAGTCACCATAAATTTTTCTTTGTCTTTGGGGGGAACAAAATCTCACTTTCTCCAGCTTAGTGTCGGCTATGAGTTTTCTCAAGGAGACAGAACCCTTTATCCTTCCTTCTTCCGGATTAATCCCAATGAATTTCCTCAGTATATGGGTTTAGTCCAGCTGCTCCTGTATTTCCAGTGGAACTGGATTGGGCTTATTCCCTCTGAAAGTGACAGTGGAAAACATTTCACCTCAGCTCTGATGCCAATGCTCAAGGAGAAGGAGATCTGCTTGGCCTTGCCTGAAATATTCAATTTTGATATTCTTGTTGTTAAAGTGATGGGACCACTTATTTTCAAGATGTTCCAGAAAGCTGAAGTGATTACTCTGTTTGGAGACTCCAGTGTTATTTCAATGATATTGCTTATCCTGCTTGGTTATGGACAATCCATATCATTTCAGAAAGTTTGGATCCTACCTTCCTTTTGCGATTTTAGTGTGGTGGGATCTCAAGATGTATTGCAATTTAAAAAGTACTTCCATGGAGCTTTGCATTTTACAGACCACACGAAGGATTTCTCAGAATTCAGACATTTTCTCCTGTCTTTGAACCCTTTGAACCCAGAAGGAGATGACTTACTCCCATTGTGGTGGGAAAAAATGTTTGATTGTGTAATCCACAAACCAGGAGTCATCCCTAAAATATGGAAACAACAATGTACAGGAAAGGAGAATTTGCAGAATCTGCCATCTTATATATTTGAAACAATCATGACAGGTGAAAGTTACAATATCTACAATGCCATTTATGCTCTGGCACACGCTCTACATGCAATGTATGGATCAGAAGCACGACCAACCATGATGAAGCTTGGAAAGAGGAACTCAAATGTCCAGTCATGGCAGGTAATCTATGTGACTTTTTTTTTTACTTAGGCCACAAATGATTAGAGAGGAAGCTCCCAGATGGATTTCATCAATTACTGATTAAATAGCTATATGCTACCCTATCTCAATGAATGTCAAAGCAAATTAAAACAGAAATTAATTAAAAATGAATTAAATATAACTTTTTGTTGAAAAGGAATAGAGAAGGGAAAAAGAAGGAAACCAAACTAGACGTCAATAAGATCCGTAGAGGAAAGATCTTCCTATAAGGTCTTGAAATGTCTTCAGCTATTGCTAGAGTTTCAGGAAGAGGCTTCAGTCCAGAGAAAGATAGCAACCTGGATGTGTTTGTGAAGGATGTTTCAACAATGGTGTTTAAACAAGTCAGTTGAAGTCCTAGTCAAAATTCATGCAGAACCATCAAGGTTTCCCTCAGTAGATACCCTGATTGCAACCTCGAAAGAGACACTCAATTCCTTTTAACCTTGATTTATATAGCTTTAACATAGCATCCTATGTGAACTACTCCATATGTTCAGTTTGCCATTTATTCTATACTTCATCTTATTGTGTGAAGACAGCCTCTGTAAACTTCAGAACACACAGCAGTATGCCAAGTGATCCCAATGGGTTATTGGTCTGAAATTCATCAGAGATTCAGCATCAATGGCTAAATGTTGGACATTCCTGGGTAGTATTGTGACAAACCAGGGCAGGTACCTCTTTCCATATGATTATGATGACCAGGACTTAGGGGACAGTATCAATTGTGAATACGTGCAGATGGCCCCGCTCTCTCTGGCCACTTGCAGGCCCATGAATGAAGGGTCATGAAAGGACAACAAAGGAAACACCCAATATTCTAACCTACCCGAGGACAGCTGGTGTCTTGGGGAAAACAGCTAAACCACCCAACAGTGGACATATGGTGTCTCGGGGGAAACACCCAAAAGGGAATGTACTAGCTACTTCTGCTTTCTTCCTTCTTATCTATAGTGTGCCAGCCTTAAAGGGCGAAGTCTTTATCTTATGTGTGTCAGCTTTGCTGGGTGAATTACTTATGTAATCAAAGTAGGTATAAAAATAAGGTTTGTCTTCTGGTTTCATCTGGCTTAAGTAAGAAGTCATGTCCAATGTTGTAGTTGTTGTTTGGTTGTCTAGGTTGTCTAGGTTCTCAATATGCTCTACTTGTTGATCTTCAGCACCCTCCATCTTAGTGTTGCTTTCTTCAGTTTCTGTTGCTTTTTGAATTGCAGATTTTTTAATTGAAATCAAGGTTTGACTATCGAAGTTCTCAGTAGATTGTGCTTGGTGTTCTTTAAAATCCACTTTGATATTAATTTCTTCCTCTTCTGTTCCTTTAAAAATGTATTCAGCTAAGTATCAAAGGATCAAAACCAAACAATGAAATTTGATATGTGGCGTTAAAATCTTTGTATAGAGGTATCATTCTGGTAAACCTGGAGTTGGAGTAGCCATGATACAAATGCCCTAAAAAAGACAGATCATTTTGTCCTGTTGGGAAAGTAGTCAGATATTTTTTGTGCCTCCTTAAAGCTCAGATCTCCACCAACAAAACTCATCTAGCTTTTCATCTATACACCTGTCTGTTAAGATGATGGTCATCACAGAATGATCGAAGCCATGATGTCTTATTTGTACCTTTAAGTCAAGTACTCCAATTTCCAAAGGTCTCCTTTCTTTCAGCTTCTTGACTATTTGAGGAAAGTCCAGTTCAACAACAGTGCTGGAGAGGAAATCTCCTTCTCAGAAAATGGACTGGGATCTGCTCATTATGATCTTCTCAACTGGGTTCTTTTCCCCAATCGATCTTTTGTCCCAATGAAAGTTGGGCAAGTACATCCTTTGGCACCCCCAGGCCAGGATTTCACCATTAATTCCAGTGCAATCATCTGGGCTACAGAGGTGAGATGGAAGGAAGTCTTGAAAATTCAAGAAAAGATTCATTCTCTCCTGGGATTGATGAACATCCTTCTAACTGGAAAACAGGACTACTAAATCAGAAAATGTGGCAGATATTTTTGATGAAAAAGCTTCTTTGAGTGTAACACATTTGAGGTGTCATTTGGGGCAGGTCCATTTTATTTATTTATTTATGATTCTTTTCATTAGGAAAGCTTTAGCTCAATGTCAAAAGCCTTCCTTTGTGTGCCAAGGTCCCGGTAACAATTGCAGTACACCTGTTCCAGGTTTCCTTAGCTCCGGGTGAAAGATCTCTTTTGAAGATCTTCTTGAGATAGAAATAGGAAGCTGGAAACAACAAATGAAGCATGTTCATTTCTTAGGACAACTCAAGCATTTCTCTTTTCTCTCTTAGAAGTTGCCCTTTGCCAGGTGTGGCATGAAGAGGTGCCATGCAGGAGAGAGGAGAAGAGTTCCAGAGAGTGAGCAGGTCTGCTGCTACCAATGTGACCCTTGTCCAAAAGGGACCATTTCTAATCAGACAGGTAGAGCAAATCTAAGGAACCTCCTTTCATTGTAGATCTTCCTGGGACAAAGTAACTCTGACTATCAGACCTGGGAGTCCCAGAAGACCTGCGATGGCTTCCTTACTGTGGGGAACATCACGGTCCCTTTTTTCATGTGGTCTTTTACAGTTCTTTTAATATTTAATAATAACAATTTTTATTAAATATTTTTGTATGTATTTATTTGTTTCTTTTTAATTAAGTGTTGGACATGCGGGAAGATATGGTCAATATAGACTGGGTTATACAAATACAATAAAGAAAAAGTAAAAAAAATAAAATAAAATAAAATAAAACAATAAAATAAATAAAATAAAATAAATAAGAATCCCACTTAAGGAATATGAATTTGGAAGTCCTGTCTTCCAACCATTGAATACAAAATAGTTCCAAGACAGGAATTGCTCACTCCCTCTTCTCTGTTCCACTCCCATTCATACATAGGGGGAAGTAAGCAGTGGGGTATCCAAAGACTCTGTCTTAGACCCAATACTCTTCAATATCATTATCAAGGGATGGATAGAAGAGGAACATCAAATTTGAAGACAACATGAAGCTGGCAGGAATAGCCAACACCCTGGAAGATTGGCTCAACATACAGAGGGAGCTTGATAGACTTGAATTCTGGACCAATATCAATAACTGCGAGAGGGATCTTGGAGTCCTAGTGGACAACCAATTAAATATGAGCTAGCAGTGTTCTGCAGCTGCCAAAAAAGTCAACCTAGTTCGAGGCTGCATGAACAGACAGATAGAATCAAGTTCACTTGAAGTATTAATACCTCTTGATAATGCCTTGGTAATGCTACACTTGGAATACTGCATCCAGTTTTGGTTGACACGATATAAAAAAAGATGTTGAGACTCTAGAAAGAGTGCAGAGAAGAGCAACAAAGATGATTCGTGGACCGGAGACTAAAACATATGAAGAACAGTTGCAGGAATTGGATATGTCTAGTTTAATAAAAAGAAGGACTAGGGGTGACATGATAGCAGTGTTCCAATATCTCAGGGGCTGCCACAAAGAAGAGGGAGTCAAGCTATTCTCCAAGTTGCCTGAGGGCAGGACAAGAAGTAATGGATAGAAACTAGTCAAGGAGAGAAGCAACCTGGAACTGAGGAGAAACTTCCTGACAGTTAGAACAATTAACCAGTGGAACACCCTGCCTCCAGAAGCGGTGAATGCTCCAAAACTGGAAGTTTTTAAGAAGAGACTGGACAGCCATTTGTCCGAAATGGTATAGGGTTTCCTGCTTGACCAGTGGGTTGGAGTAAAAGACCTCCAAGGTCCCTTCCAACTCTTTTATTATTAATAATAATAATAATAGGTACCAACAGGAAATCTCCTGATTGCTATCCTTAATGAGGGGATTCATGTGGTTGGGAGCTCAAATCTTAATTTGTGTTATTTATGATTTGTTATTTCTTCTTGTAGTATTGAGATCTCCAAGAGAAATCTATAGACCTCCAGAAGAAGGTCTATAGAAGGTCTCTCTATGCCTGGTAACAATTTTCTGACAATGAAAAAGAAAAATCTGAGTGATAGGAAAAAAATGTTTGAAATATAAAACACAGAATTGAAGTTACACAACTCTCATTTGCTGTAATTGTGCCTCTTGTTGTTTCTTTCCTTTTACCCCTCTAAAATAAGTTTCTCCTGAGAATCAAATTTGATCAGGGTAAGGATGCCTTCCTTCGCCCACTTCCCATTCCACATTAATCTCCGTGTGTGTGTCTCTTGTTATTTTCTTCTCAGCAAACACCAATAGATAATATATTTTAGTGATTCTCAACTTGAGTGAACTTCAGATGTGTGGACTTCAATTCCCAGAATTCCCCAGCCAGTATTCTCCGAATTGAAGTCCAGACATCTGAAAGCTGCTGACATTGAGAAAAAGTGATGTAGACAAAAATCAAAAAGCAGGATTTGTGGATGACAGATATATTGGTATTCCAATATAGGGTGAAAACTTCTAACCCTAATTGAAATAACAAACTTATAAGACCATTGGAACTCAATAGATCCCTGTATATGATCAACACATCCCCTGGTTCATCTTAAACCAAGGAAGATGTGTAATTTCTGGTGGACTATGGTGTATTCTATTACTTTCTGTTTGAGTTGTCCACTGTAGACATGAGTCACAACTTAGGCACTATGTGGGAGACAGAGACCTTCCTTATGGTAGGTGCAACTGAAGAAGCTAGACTTTTGATTTCAGATGCAGCTCACTGTGACTCTTGCCCCGAAGACCAATATCCCAATAAGGATAAAGACCACTGCATTGCAAAGAAGATCCACTTCCTTTCCTATCAAGACACCCTGGGATACACTTTAGCATCTCTCGCTCTTTTTCTCTCTGTGATAACATCTACAACCCTGGTGATTTTTCTTAAACATCGCGACACACCAATAGTCAAAGCTAACAACCGAGATCTCACCTACATCCTCCTGGTCTCCCTCCTGCTCTGCTTTCTCTGCTCCTTCCTCTTCATTGGTCGACCTGAGAAGTTCACCTGTCTCTTCCGACAAGTTGCCTTTGCCATCATCTTTTCTCTTGCAGTTTCCTCTATCTTGGCAAAAACTGTCATGGTGGTTCTGGCCTTCATGGCCACCAAGCCAGGGAACAGGACAAGGAAACTTTTAGGAAAACCACTGACCAATTCCATTGTTATTGCCTGCCCCCTGGTCCAAGCAGTCCTTTGTGCCACCTGGCTAATAACCTCTCCCCCATTTCCCAGTTTGGACTTCCACTCCTTGGTTGGAGAGACCATCTTGGAATGCAATGAAGGCTCAGCTTTAATGTTTTATGCAGTCCTTACCTACCTGGGTTTCCTGGCTCTTGTCAGTTTCATGGTAGCCTTTTTCGCTAGAAAATTGCCTGACAGCTTTAATGAGGCCAAGTTCATTACTTTCAGCATGCTAATCTTTTGCAGTGTTTGGATCACCTTCCTCCCCACCTACCTGAGCACGAAAGGGAAGGCCATGGTGGCTGTGGAGATCTTCTCCATTTTGGCCTCTGGAACTGCTCTCTTGGCTTGTATCTTTTTTCCCAAATGCTACATTATCCTACTGAAACCCAATCTGAATTGTAGAGAAAATATAGTAAGAAACAATAATATCTAACTAATGCAGGGATAGGCCACATTTACAATATATGTGTCTTTGAAGTCTGTTTAGAATGTGATGACATTTCTAAAAAAAGATGACATGAAGCATGATCTTCCATTGTGAGTAGTATTAAATCTTTTGATTTTCAAGCATATAATAATCTTGCTGCAGTTGTCATATATAAGAGTTCCAGGATCTTCTAGTTGCCTATCCATTAGTGTGGGTTAAATCTGTTTGATAGACAAATTGAGACCTAAGGAATGTAGCCTTTCAGCTCCCAGGACCCATGGTATTTTTTATCAGAACATTCTCATAGAACCCCATGAATCTCAACATTCAAAGTTTATTCCAGCCAAGGCCATTATTCTCTGTAGATAACAGAGAATATATATTAGGTTATTACTTATAAATATGCATGCATCATTTCTCCCTCAATTATATTGGCTCACTTTTTTGAAATAAATTTTCATTAGAAATTTTACAAAGAGCGTAACAACTTATACTTCCTGTCTTTTCTGAAATCTATAACATGATCCTGAGATAGAAAACAATGAAAACATCAATTAAAACAATTTAGCAATTTAAGCAACAATTTAAATCAATTTAATCTATACACACACACAAACACACTATCTGTATGGATGTACATATGTAATGATGTGTGTGTGTGTGTGTGTGTGTGTTGATAAAAAATTTACAAGAAAAAAGCAAACACCAGGATAAAAATAAACAAGACTGTTTAATATAAACAAGACTGTAGATAAAAGAGCCCTTAGCTTTCGTCAGCCAACTTTGACTCCAACTCTGAGGACGTCGGCAGTTTGGCCGACGAAAGCTAAGTGCTCTTTTATCTACAGGCTTGTTTATATTAAACAGTCTTGTTTATTTTTATCCTGGTGTTTGCTTTTTTCTTGTAAAATTTTTATCAACACACACACACACACACACAAATACACACACACACACACACACCATTACAGAACCATGTTTTCAGGATTTATTAAATGCCCATAGGGTCAGAGCTAATCCCACATTGGGGGTGGGAATGATGTTCCACAGCAGAAACCGTCTCCCAGTCATGGTTCAGATAAATGAGACCAGTAGAAATAAGAACTCTGAGGCAATTGCTTGGGATTCATCCTCGAATCTAGCCCTCAGTCCATGTGTGAACAGATCGAAGTTCCATAATTCGGGCGCTTGCTTCTCCTGTAGATCAGTCCTCAAAGAACACTTTTAATGGCTACATAATATCAGCACAAACATAGGTGAAACCAAGACTGAAAGTTACCCTCCCCAAAAGGTTTCAAAGTAAAAGTTGAACTCCCCACCCCATTGATGTGTCATAAATCACGATCCCCAATTAACACCTTTGGCGGGCTTCCTAACAGTAGCTCCAGCCCGCCAAATATTTAGACTGCTTGACCTTTGTTTCCACAAGAAAGCTATTGTTTTGACTAAACTAAAAGAATGCATCTCCCCCCTCCCATTGCTGTGGCAACCAAAACGTGAAGAAACATGGCTGAATTCAGAGTATTTTAAGGTTTGTCACTCCCATCATACTGAACTCTTTAGCAGACTGATCCCATAACATGTTCTTGTCAGGCCTGATGGGGCAGGTAGATGTAACCAGATAGAGGAGCATCATCAAATAACCTGGTCATATCCATGTAAGGCATTAATGCTGTATTTGTACCAGTGGAAGCTTCCAGATGCTCTTCTAGGCAGCGCATGTAGAGTGCATTCCAATAGTCCATTCGGAAGGTGATCAGGGCATGAATGACCAGAGTCTCATGATCCAAGAATGGCTGCAACTGGCACACAACACAAAACTCTGCAAAGGTCCTCTTAATTACAACTGTCATCCACTCTTTAGGCAGGAGTAATGAAACCAGAAGGACTCACAGATTATGCAGGGGTAGTGCCACATCACCCAAACCAAATCTGATAAAATCCTGGATCTAGAAGGGCCTAAAACCCAAAGCCAGGTTTCAATTGAATCCTGTTTCTCCGTATCCAGACCTGCCCTCTGAAGGTCACCTGCACCAGGTTAGCAGAACTCAAGGCAGCTCATGTGGGGCTGGGCAGTTGGGTGCAGGGCCTTCTGCTTCCCATATTTTGATGAGGTGGCCACCACTGCTGCCCGTTGTGTCCTGCCTGGCCCCACTATGCACCAACCTCCTCCTTGCAACACTGGAGCATCTCAGAGGACCTGGGTTGAGAGCAAGGCCAGGCAGAACACAATGGTCAGTGGTGGCAGGAGAAGCCACAGGGTGGATCCCAATGCCTGGACTTTGAAGAAAACAAGTATGTGGTGCCTTCCAACTATTGGTTACACCATCTGTGTAAGGAATGATCAGATTCTATTCACTCTGAATCTCAGCTCTGTCTATCATTCTTTCATTGGATCCAGATGCTGATTTGATAACAGCCCAATTTCACAGGGTTCGCAAGAGAGGCCACACTTCATGATACATCTTGGGGAAAGATTTAGGAGTTGGAACATTTATATCCCATGTCTGCCTACTCAACTAATGAGCCTATTCACGGTAAGAGAGAAATGAACTCACTCTGGAGGACACATATGGGGTTCTTATAAAAAATTCAGGTCACACTGAAGAACCTGCTTGGATAAGCAGTGAAACATTTCAAACCAACAGGGAAAGAAACAAAGTCCAGCTCGGAAGATGTGATAGCACCCTCTGAATGCGGATTAGAATTTAGAAAATAATAGAGCTGAAAGGAAGCTTGGAAGTCTTCTAGTCCAGCCCTTTGCTCAAGCAGGAGAAACTATACCATTTATAATTAGAATTATTAGAATTAGAATTAGAATTGGAATTGGAATTGGAATTGGAATTGGAATTGGAATTGGAATTGGAATTGGAATTGGAATTAGAATTAGAGAAATTTTTGAAAATAAAGGGTTATCAGGCTTGTTGACTGTGTGAGTTATGAACCACACAAATGTTTCTCCCACTTGTGGTTAATACAGAGGCATTTGGTTGGGTACCCTAAAAGACAATACTGGTGTAAGATAGCCTTGGCCATAGCCAATATGGCTATTATGGGTGCAAATTAAACCTGATCTTTCAAAAATAGGTTAATTCAGCTTGATCAATGTCATTATGGCTACTGACCTCAAACAGAGAAGGCCTCACTGAGGGACCTTGAAAATCAGGAATTTTGGCTCAATCTAACCAACACTGACTTCAGGTGCTCAGTTTCATGTACTGTATGTCAAATACCCAACTTCACCTTCACTCTCAATTCCATCTGCTCTGTGAATCACAAGAGACATAAAGATGTTTTTTTTTCATGTTTGGTGCACAAACAAAATTTAATCTTAAGTGGGAAGTCCTTTTCCTTGCAATTATTAAAAGAACAGTAATTGTTAATGCATTCCCTGTGGATTTCTGCCCACAAAAATCTTACGAGATAAACATGCTTTACAAAAATATGCTCTGATGTTTCCTGTTGGGGCAGGGTTGTGTCATATGTCACGTTACCTTGTCTTGCAAAGAATGTATTCCTGGGTTTGGTGAGACTTAGATGGCCTTCATTTCCACTTTGGTCAAAGCCCAAACACAGGTAAGAGAAAACGTGTTTGATATAAATTTGCCCCAAGACCATCCAGATTACATGGCCTGACCCTGTTATGCTAAAGCTCTGGTGAGATATCCAAGTGTTACCTGCAATTCAGCTTCTGCACAACCCTTCATTTCTGATCTAGGAGAGAAGGTGACAAGAATGACTCAGCTTCCACACCTGCTATTGCTCTTCTGCTTCCTACCTCCAGCTAATGCTAAGAAGATGCCAAACATGGGTGTGTTGGCAAACACTTTCCAGATTCAGCAAGAATATTACAGGCCTGGTGATCTCATCATTGGTGGGAATTTGCACCTGACAAGCATTCAATACTTAAACAATCCACCTTTTACTGAAGAACCATCGAAGATTCTTTACAAGCTGGTGTAAGTTTCACCTGTAGCAGAAATATATAGATGATAGTTTGCTTTATTTTATGTTCCAGGATTCCTTTTAGAAATACTTGTTGTAGTAATCTTTGCAATGTCATGGTGTAGCTCAAAACGTTGTACTTTTCTCAATAAAATTTAAATACTGTCTCTTTGATAGTCAATCAGAATATTATAATAATAATAATAATAATAATAATAATAATAATAATAATAATAATAATAATAATAATAATAATAATAATAATAATAATAATAATAATAATAATAATAATAATAATAATAATAATAAAGTTGGAAGGGACCTTGGAGTCCAACCCCCTGCTCAGGCAGGAAACCCTATACCATTTCAGACAAATGGCTGTCCAGTCTCTTCTTAAAAACTTCCAGTGTTGGAGCATTCACCACTTCTGGAGACAGCTTGTTCCACTGGTTAATTGTTCTAACTGTCAGGAAGTTTCTCCTTAGTTCTAGGTTGCTTCCCTCCTTGATTAGTTTCCATCCGTTGCTTCTTGTCCTGCCTTCAGGCGCTTTGAAAAATAGCTTGACTCCCTCTTCTTTGTGGCAGCCCCTGAGATGTTGGAACACTGCTATCATGTCCCCCCTAGTCCTTCTCTTCATTAAACTAGACATACCCAATTCCAGCAGCCGTTCCTTATATGCTTTAGCCTCCAGTCCCCTAATCATCTTTGTTGCTCTTCTCTGTACTCTTTCTAGAGTCTCAACATCTTTTTTACATCGTGGTGACCAAAACTGGATGCAGTATTCCACGTGTGGCCTTACCAAGGCATTTTAAAGTGGTATTAACACTTCACGTGATCTTGATTCTATCCCTCTGTTAATGCAGCCTAGCACTGTGTTGGCCTTTTTGGCAGCTGCAGCACACTGCTGGCTCATATTTAAGTGATTGTCCACTAGGATTCCGAGGTCCCTCTCACAGTTACTAATATTGAGCAAGGGACCCCTATACTATACCTGTACATTTGGTTTTTCTTGCCTAAATGTAGAATCTTGCTTTTTTCACCATTGAATTTCATTTTGTTAGATAGTGCCCAGTGTTCAAGTCTGTCCAGATCCTTCGGTATCTTAAGCCTGTCTTCTGGAGTGTTGGCTATTCCTGCCAGCTTGGTGTCGTCTGCAAATTTGATGAGTTCCCCATCTATCCCCTCGTCCAAATCGTTGATGAAGATGTTGAAGAGCACTGGGCCCAGAACAGAGCCCTGGGTCACCCCACTACACACTTCCCTCCATGTAGATGCGGTTCCATTGAGGACCACACGCTGAGTACAGCCGGTCAGCCAGCTACGGATCCATCTGGTGGTGATGCTGTCTACCCCACATTTTTCTATCTTGTCAAGTAGTACGTTGTGATCTACTTTATCAAATGCCTTACTGAAGTCCAAGTAAATTATATCCAGAGCATTCCTCTGGTCCACTAATTTTGTCACTTGGTCAAAGAATGCAATAAGATTTGTCTGGCATGATCTGTTTTTGACAAACCCATGTTGGCTTTTAGTAATGACTTTGTTTGCCTCTAGGTGTTCACTGATTCATTGTTTGATTATCTTTTCCAGAATCTTCCCAGGTATTGAGGTCAGGCTGATAGGTCTGTAATTTCCTGGGTCCATTTTTTTCCTTTTTTGAAGATGGGAACTACATCAGCTCTTTTCCAGTCCTCTGGTAGTTCCCCAGTGCACCAGGATCTTTGAAAAATATAGTTCAGTGGTTCTGAGATCACATCTGCCAGTTCCTTGAGAACCTTGGGGTGTAATCCATCTGGTCCTGGCGATTTGAACTCGTCTAGGCTAGACAGGTGCTCACTTACCATTTTCTTGCCTATCTTAACTTGTGTTTCTATTCTGTTTTTTATGGCACTATTTTTGATAGGTTGGTCTGTTTTTTCCCTTTGTGTAAAGACAGATGCAAAAAACGAGTTAAATAGTTCTGCTTTCTCTCTGTTGCTTGTCACCTTCTTGCCACTTTCACCCACTAATGGACCAATCATTTCCTTCATTTTTTTCTTGTTTTTTACATGTTGAAAGAAGGTTTTTTTTGTTATTTTTGACTTTGGTCGCAAGCCTTAGTTCATTTTGAGCCTTAGCTTTCCTCACTTCATCTTTGCAGGCTCCGGCTATTTGCTGATATTCTGACTTAGTTATGTGCCCCTCTTTCCACTTTCTATACTTGTCCATTTTATCTTTCAATTTGTCAGATAGTTCTTTATGCAGCCATGCAGGTTTCTTTTGAGAGCTGTTATTTTTCCTCTTTGTTGGTATTGTGCTAGACTGGGCTTTTATTATCTCATTTTTCAAAATTTCCCAAGCTTCTTGAGTTGTTTTCCCCTTGAGGATTCTCATCCATTGAATCCTCCCCAATCCCTCTCTAAGTTTATTGAAATTAGCTCTCTTGAAGTCCAAGACTCTAGTTTGACTGTGTTCTATTGCTTGTGCTTCCATAATGTTGAATTCCAATATTGCATGATCACGTCCTCCCAAGGTTCCTATGGCTTCAATAGCTTCTATCATTTCATCTCTGTTAGTGAGAATTAGATCCAAAATGGCTAATCCCCTAGTTCCCTTCTCTACTTTTTGGGAGACAAAGTTGTCTGGTAGGTTTGCCAGGAACCTGTTTGATCTTCCACTTGGTGCAGAGTTTATCTCCCAGTTCCTCTTTTATTTGATCTGTTTCTTTTAAATAATTTAAATCCCTCTAGCTATGTGTTCCATGTGTGGGTTTCATCCCACCATGTTTCCGTAATGGCAACAATATCATATCTGCCCTCATTAACCTGAATTTCTAATGCTATTCTCGCAGCTGTCAATATATGTAATATTAAATACTTGTTCTCTTTCCCATAATTAGATCCTAGTATTCCTAACAAAAACAATTCTGGCCTAAATTCTATCTGTATTTTAGTCATCTTTACCAGCCATGCATGAATCTTAAACCAAAATTTCTTTGCACTAGGACATACCCACCAGATATGATCATAAGTACCTTGTCCCTACTGGCAGTAGCACCCAGAAGACACCTGACCTCTTTCAAAACCTCTGTGTCCTTGCCTAAATTTACATCCCTTATAATTGAATCACCTACCAGAAGGTGGCTTCTCTTTTTGGATGCCTTTCTGTTCTTGCATGACTGATGTGTAATACCTGATTCACACTTCTCCCTATCAAAAACTAGTTCTTCTTCTTGGACCACAATCCCCTGCTTATTTGAGTTATCATCACAAATACCTTTACCTGTCTCCTTAATGTCGCTATTAAGGTCAGCAAGGGCACTGTAAATGTTGTGCAGGGACACAGCAAATGCTTTGTGTTTATGGTTCACAGCTCTCACCCTGCCAGATCCCACGGTTGTCCACACTGCCCTTTTCCTGCAGGATCTTTGTGGTAGAGGGGGCTGACAGCACGGAGGCTTAATCGAGTAGAGGGGCTGAACTGGACACCTAATTTCTGCCTGAAGAGCACAGATTACAGATCCTAGATAAATAATCTGTCCTTGTAGACTAGTGATTTGTTTACAGATAGGACAGTTTCCAAGTTTGAAAAGGGTACTGCGAAAGACAGCTGCAAAACAAGTGTTGCACTGAACTAAGCCAGTCATTCTTAGATACAGGGAATCTCAGACGCACTTGCCCTGAATGTACTGCTGCTGTTTTTGATTTTTAGTTATATAACATGTCCCAGCAGCTCTAGCAGCAGTTTAAATGCAGTTTAAATACAATGGAGATCCAATCAGGGCCTCAGCTACTTTCCTGGTGGAGCCTCCCAAAACTTACAGTTAGTAGCATGACTTGGAGATCATCTAGTGAAGTAAGCAGTGGGGTACCACAAGGTTCCATCTTAGGTCTACTACTCTTCAATATTTTCATAAACGACTTAGATGAGGGAATTGAAGGGGAACTCATCAAATTTGCAGATGACACCAAACTGACAGGAGTAGCCAACACCCCAGAAGACAAACTTAAGACCAAAAAGATCTAGACAAACTTGAACAATGGGCCCTATCCAGTGCTTTTTTTGTAAAAAAAAAAAAAAAAAAAAAAAAGGTGCCGGAACTCACACATGTCATACAACCCACCTTGCCTACCCTACAAGGTTCCATCCCAAAAAAGTGCCGGAACTCCGTTCTGAGCGTTCTATGTGAAAAAAAGCCCTGGCCCTATCCAACAAAATGAGTTTCAATGTGGAGAAAAGCAAAGTTTTACATTTAGGCAGGAAAAATCAAAGGTACAAGTACAGATTGGGCGAGAGCTGGCTTAAAAACAATAACTGTGAGAGGGACCTTGGAGTACTAGTGGACGATCACTTGACTATGAGCCAGCAGTGTGCAGCAGCAATCAAAAAAGCTAATATAATCCTGGGTTGTATATACAGAGGCATAGAATCAAGATCACATGAAGTATTAGTACCACTTTATAAAACCCTAGTAAGACCACACCTGGAATACTGCAGCCAATTTTGATCACCATATCACAAAAAAGATGTTGAGAGTTTGGAAAAAATTCAGAGAAGAGCAACTAAGATGATCAAAGACCTGGAGACTAAAACATACAAAGAACGGCTACAGGACTTGGGTTTGGCTAGTCTAAAGAAAAGAAGAAATAGGGGAGACATGATAGCAGTATTCCAGTATCTGAGGGGCTGCCAAAAGGAAGAGGGGGTCAGGTTGTTCACCAGAGCACCAGAGGGAAGGACGAGAAACAATGGTTGGAAACTAATCAAAGAGAGAAGCAATCTGCAATTAAGGAGAAAGTTCCTAACAGTGAGGACAATTAACCAGTGGAACAGCTATCCTCCAGAAATCGTGGGCACTCCATCACTGGAGATTTTTAAGAAGAGACTAGACAATCACCTGCCTGAGATGGTATACGTTCTCCTGCTCGAGCAGGGGGCTGGACTAAAAGACCTCCAAGGTCCCTTCCAGCTCTATTCTAGTCCAACCCCCTGCTCAAGCAGGGGACCCTATATTATTTCAGACAGTGATAGAGCACCCACAACTCAGAAAGGCAAGCCATTCCACTGATTAATTACTTGTTCTTCCTGTAAGGAAATTTCTCCTTAATTCCAGATTGCTTCTCTCCTTGATTAGTTTCCATCCATTGTTTCTTGTCTTGCCTTCTGGTGCTTTGGAAAATAAGCTGACCTCCTCCTCTTTGTGGCAGTGAGATGGACTTAATGGATGGATGACATGTTAATTGAGTCAATAATTTTTTTAAAGGCTATAATTATCACTCTTTTTAGAACTCATCATCAGAAAGAGGAGAAACAATATAAAAAGTGAGGATGATAAGACATTAGAAATTGTCCTGCCTGGGGAAGAAGTTGACTTATTGTATTAATTTGGACAGAAAATCGTAGTGGAAAATTCAAATAAAAGTTCCATCCTTTTCCAGTGTGGCATATTGGAAAAAAAATAAAGCTCAGTTTTGGAATCAGCAGTGCTCATTAATAATCTATGTAAATCTATGCTGTGAACCCAACTGGAGTGTTGTGCTCAGGAACGGTTACCAGACCGGAAGAAGCTGCTCAAAGAGAGAACCAAATTCATTTGGGTTGTAAAGGAGCAACTGGGAAGGATTATAATCACTGCAGGAAAATGAAGAATTGAGGGATGACATGGGGTATAAAATAGTTCATGATAAGGAAAGATAGGCTTTTGTCCAATCTCACAAAGCCATCCAAGTTTAATCAAGGTCTTTCCTTGAAAAAAAAAACAAGTCCAATGAAACATGGGACTTGCTGCTCTAAAGAAAACCAAAATAAGGCAATTCTAATTCCACCAGCACATAGATGTTGTTTCATAATATGCCCCAATGATTTTCTCACTATAGGCCTATAGTCAAAAATTACCAGCAGTTCCTGACCTTGAAATTTGCAGTCACAGAGATCAACAAGGATCTGGTTCTCCTTCCCAACATCACCCTTGGCTTCCACATCTATGACAATCACCAGACTGAGAGGAATAGTTCCTTAATCAGCCTCTCCCTGCTCTCCACACGAGGTCAAATGGTTCCAGGCTATAAATGTGGCAGGCAGGGCACTCTGCTCTCAGTCATTGGAAGTGGCAATCCAAAATCCTCAAGGCAGATGGCCTCCATCTTCAGCATCTACAAGGTCCCACAGGTAAGGGGGCTTCACTGCATACAATATGAGGTAGACAAAGAACA
Organism: Azemiops feae; assembly: GCA_023970755.1. Classification (NCBI taxonomy): domain Eukaryota; kingdom Metazoa; phylum Chordata; class Lepidosauria; order Squamata; family Viperidae; genus Azemiops; species Azemiops feae. The sequence continues at coordinate 689,822 of JALGBA010004169.1, read as the reverse complement.
GAAACACACAGCAGCCAAAGATGAAGCCAAGTTATTTCGGCGGTGGGTGGGAGGGTGGCATATCAGGGGTATATGTCTTAGAGAATCTATGCTTTTGTTGAATTCATTTTTATATTTTATGTGTCAAGATACATTTTTATACAGTATAACTCCAAAGAGAGAGAGGATAAAATAATGCTGAAATGCTGTATTTGCCAAGAGGAATTACTTCTCGACTTTCAATGCAGTTGTATGGACCTGCCTCAACTAGATCTCCCAAGAAAGCAGAACTCTTGAAACAGGCATTGTCTCAAAAGGATCTTTTTATTGACAGTTATGGCAAGAGAGCAAAGCTGATGATTACATGATTACATCAAAAAGGCAATTCAAGACTCCTCCCCCCAGTGTCCATCTGTCCAGTTGAAATCCAGCCAATCCGCAGGTGCCACTGTGTTATGAGAAGCCAGAGATTTAGTGGGTTCTCAAGGTCTCTCCTGGTTTCGTTTCTGAACAGTCTCAGGCTCCATTGTCTGGAGATAACGCAGATGTTTTCAGGACACATTCCTATCTCCCAGACAGAGGGCATCTCACCCAGAGTAGAACAAAGTAGATAATATTCCTGCAGCAGGCACCCTCCCCCCTATAGTATGGCAAGCCCCGAAAATATACAGGCAAAAGCAAGAGAGGAAAAAAAGAAAGGCTTAAAGGCAAATACAATTGAGGGGCTCTGACATTCACCCCCCCTAATAGAAAGACAAATCCATCTGAAAAACAAAACAGGAAGTGGAAAAAGAACACAAAAAGAAACACATTAATCAGGCTTATCTGGATAGCGTGCATGAAAGCATTTGCATAATCTAGGGGCTCTAACATGTTTCTTATAAACCCAATCATTCTGTGAAGCAGGCAGGTATTTCCAAGCCACTAAATACTGTGTGGACCCATGATCTTTGCGGGAATCTAAAATATTCTTAATTTCAAAGTGTTGTTCACCCTCAATCATAATAGGTTGAGGAGCCAGAGCAGTCACAGGTCTTAATTTGGAGGTGACTTCAGGTTTCAATAAGCTACAATGGAAAACTGGGTGGATTTATCTCAAACTCTTAGGGAGTTCCAGCTGTACTGTAACAAAATTAATAATGATTTAATAGGAAACGGACCAAAAAAATCTGGGTGCAGTTTATTTGATTATGCAGTGATTATAAGAATCTTGTGGAGAGAGAAACTTTATCTCCAATATGGAAAGCTTTAGGTTCCATTCTTTTCTTGTCAGCCTGTGCTTTATAAGCTTCCCTAGCCTCATCCCAGGTTTTTCTAGCTACTGGCCAGATGTTATGCAATTGATGAACCCACTCTTTTAGGGAAGGAATGGTGGGTTCGGTAACAGGCAATTCAGGCATAGGAAGGAAACTCTGGCCATTTGCCACTTGGAAAGGGATGAAGCCAGTGCTAGATTGTACTGCATTGTTGTAAGCCACTCCAACAAGTGGCATCAGATCAGTCCAATTGTCTTGCTGATAATTAATAAAACAACGGAGGTATTGTTCCAGAACAGAGTTTGTTCGTTCTGTCCCCCCATTTGTTTGAGGATGATGACTAGATGACAGGCCCTGAACTGAACCCAGAAGGTCCAAAAAGGATTTCCAGAACTTAGAAATGAATTGGATACCTCTATCAGATTTTATACATTTTGGAGCACCATTAAGTCAATAGATATGTTGCACAAACAGCTGAGCCAAAGTCGGGATCTTCTGACACCGGATAAAATGGGCTTGTTTAGAAAACAAGTCAGTGATGACCCAAATGATAGTGTTTCCCGCACTTTCAGGCAGCTCGAAAATGAAATCCATAGAGATCTCTCTCCAGGGGGCTGAAGGGCTCACCACCAGCTGTAGGAGGCCAGGCATTTTTCCCTGCCCGCGTTTAGCAGCAGCACAAGTAGTGCAGCTAGCCACATAACTTTCAATGTCCTTCTCCAAGCACAGCCACCACAATTTCCTCTTGCGGAGGTGATGAGTCTTTACAAACTCAAAGTGTCCTGCCATTTTTGAATCATGACAGGCCTGCATGATTCTCAGTCTTTGATTGGCAGGCACATAGAGCTTTCCTCCAACCCAAGCTAACCCATCTTGCACAGAACAGAGATTTTTATGGCTGCTGAACTACTCGTCTTTCTCCAGCGCCTTCCTGTACTCCTTGACCACCACATTGTCTAAGGGTGGGGGTTTTCTTGACAGACCTCTTGTGATGGCTGTGTCAGCCAATCGCTGTCGGGAAAGTAGAGGTTTAACCACTTCCACCTTCACACTATTATATTGCAGCATATCCAGCCAGTGTTGAAAGATACAGCCCTGAAGTCCTCGGGGGTCGTGGAGCTCCCCCGAGCCCCAAAGGTGGGGGGTAGAGCTCCAACGACACCAGATGATGGGTTCCCTTACTCTCTGTATCAGCTTAATACTTTCTTCCTTTATGCTCTGACCCGTTACAACCAGGCAATGTATTTTATTGGTGGCTCTTCCTAAGAAGGGAAGTAGCTTTAGTTTTCAACTCAGGGTGAGCTACTCTAACTGGTGGAAAAATAACCAAACAATTGTGATCCTTAAAGTCACCATGAAATTTTCTTTGTCTTTGGGGGAAAAAATCTCACTTTCTCCAGCTTAGTGTCGGCTATGAGTTTTCTCAAGGAGACAGAACACTTTATCCTTCCTTCTTCCGGATTAATCCCAATGAATTTCCTCAGTACATGGCTTTAGTCCAGCTGCTCCTGTATTTCCAGTGGAACTGGGTTGGGCTTATTCCCTCTGAAAGTGACAGTGGAAAACATTTCACCTCAGCTCTGATGCCAATGCTCAAGGAGAAGGAGATCTGCTTGGCCTTTCCTGAAATATTCAATTTTGATATTCTTGTTGTTAAAGTGATGGGACCACTTATTTTCAAGATGTTTCAGGAAGCTGAAGTGATTACTCTGTTTGGAGACTCACTCATTATTTCAGTGGTGTTGCTCAACCTTCTTAGTTTTGGACAATCCATATCATTTCGGAAAGTTTGGATCCTACCTTCCTTTTGCGATTTTAGTGTGGTGGGATCTAAACAAATATTGCAATTTAGAAAGTACTTCCATGGGCCTTTGCATTTTAGGGACCACATGAAGGATTTCTCAGAATTCAGCCATTTTCTCCTGTCTTTAGACCCTTTGAACCTAGAAGGAGATGACTTACTCCCATTGTGGTGGGGAAAAATGTTTGATTGTGTAATCCACAAACCAGGAGAGATCACTAAAAAGTGGAAAAGACAATGTACAGGAAAGGAGAATTTGCAGAATCTGCCATCTTATATATTTGAAACAAGCATGACAGGTGAAAGTTACAATATCTACAATGCCATTTATGCTGTGGCACATGCCCTACATGCAGTGTATGGATCAGGAGCAACCATGATGAGACTTGGAAAGAGGATCTCAAATGTCCAGTCATGGCAGGTAATCTATGTGACTTTTTTTTACTCAGGCCACAAATGATTAGAGAGGAAGCTCCCAGGTGCATTTCATCAATTACTGATTAAATAGCTATATGCTAGCCTATCTCAATGAATGTAAATCAAATTAAAACAGAAATTAATTAAAAATGAATTAAATATAACTTTTTGTTGAGAAGGGATAGAGGAGGGGAAAAGAAGGAAACCAAACTAGACGTCCATAAGATCCGTAGAGGAAAGATCTTCCTATAAGGTCCTGAAATGTCTTCAGCTATTACTAGAGTTTCAGAAGGTGACTGTTTCAGGAAGAGGCTTCAGTCCAGAGAAAGATAGCAACCTGGGTATGTTTGTGAAGGATGTTTCAACAATGGTGTTTAAACAAGTCAGTTGAAGTCCTAGTCAAAATTCATGCAGAACCATCAAGGTTTCCCTCAGTAGATACCCTGAAGGCAATCTTGAAAGAGACACTCAGTTCCTTTTAACCTTTATTTATATAGCTTTAACATATTATTCTATACTTCATCTTATTGTGTGAAGACAGCCTCTGTAAACTTCAGAACACACAGCAGTATGCCAAGTGATCCCAATGGGTTATTGGTCTGAAATTCATCAGATTCAGCATCAATGGCTAAATGTTGGACATTCCTGGGTAGTTTTGTGACAAACCAGGGCAGGTACCTTTTTCCATATGGTCCCATTTATTCAGACCCAATTCCTGCATTCTACTCTCTTTGAATGTCAGACAGAGAAAGTCAGTGGAATTGTACACTGTGGTGATAGAAATAATATAATCATTCCTAAAATGCATTGGTTATATACAATACCTTGGGCCAATTTAAATACATTTAAAAATGTATGCAGCTAAGTATCAAAGGATCAAAAACAAACAATGAAATTTGATATGTGGCGTTAAAATCTTTGTATAGAGGTATCATTCTGGTAAACCTGGAGTTGGAGTAGCCATGATACAAATGCTCTAAAAAAGACAGATCATTTTGTCCTGTTGGGAAAGTAGTCAGATATTTTTTGTTCCTCCTTATAGCTCAGATCTACACCAACAAAACTCATCTAGCTTTTCATCTATACACCTGTCTGTTAAGATGATGGTCATCACAGAATGATCGATGCCATGATGTCTTATTTGTACCTTTAAGTCAAGTACTCCAATTTCCAAAGGTCTCCTTTCTTTCAGCTTCTTGACTATTTGAGGAAAGTCCAGTTCAACAACAGTGCTGGAGAGGAAGTCTCCTTCTCAGAAAATGGACTGTGATCTGCTCATTATGATCTTCTCAACTGGGTTCTTTTCCCCAATCGATCTTTTGTCCCCATGAAAGTTGGGCAAGTACATCCTTTGGCACCCCCAGGCCAGGATTTCACCATTAATTCCAGTGCAATCATCTGGGGTACAGAGGTGAGCTGGAAGGAGTCTTGAAAATTCAAGAAAAGATTCATTCTCTCCTGGGATTGATGAACATCCTTCTAACTGGAAAACAGGACTACTGAATCAGAAAATGTGGCAGATATTTTTGATAAAATAGCTGCTTTGAGTGTAACACATTTGAGGTGTCATTTGGGGCAGGTCCATTTTATTTATTTATTTCTGATTCTTTGTATTAGGAAAGCTTTAGCTCAATGTCAAAAGCCTTCCTTTGTGTGCCAAGGTCCCGGTAACAATTGCAGTACACCTGTTCCAGGTTTCCTTAGCTCCGGGTGAAAGATCCCTTTTGAAGATCTTCTTGAGATAGAAATAGGAAGCTGGAAACAACAAATAAAGCATGTTCATTTCTTAGGACAACTCAAGCATTTCTCTTTTCTCTCTTAGAAGTTGCCTTTTGCCAGGTGTGGCATGAAGAGGTGCCATGCAGGAGAGAGGAGAAGAGTTCCAGAGGGTGAGCAGGTCTGCTGCTATCAATGTGACCCTTGTCCAAAAGAGACCATTTCTAATCAGACAGGTAAAGCAAATCTAAGGAACCTCCTTTAATTGTAGATCTTCCTGGGACAAAGTCTAGTTTAATGAAAAGAAGGACTAGGGGTGACATGATAGCAGTATTCCAATATCTCAGGGGTTGCCACAAAGAAGAGGGAGTCAAGCTATTCTCCAAGGCGCCTGAGGGCAGGACAAGAAGTAATGGATGGAAACTAGTCAAGGAGAGAAGCAACCTGGAACTGAGGAGAAACTTCCTGACAGTTAGAACAATTAACCAGTGGAACAACCTGCCTCCAGAAGCGGTGATGCTCCAACACTGGAAGTTTTTAAGAAGAGACTGGACAGCCATTTGTCCGAAATGGTATAGGGTTTCCTGCCTGAGCAGGGGGTTGGACTCGAGACCTCCAAGGTCCCTTCCAACTTTAATTATTATTATTATTATTATTATTATTATTATTATTATTATTATTATTATTATTATTATTATTATTATTATTATTATTATTATTATTATTATTATTATTATATTATATTATATTATATTATTATTATTATTATTATTATTATTATTATTATTATTATTATTATTATTATTATTATTATTATTATTATTATTATTATTATTATTATTAAAGTAACTCTGACTATTAGACCTGGGAGCCTCAGAAGACCTGTGATGGCTCCCTTACTGTGGGGAGCATCATGGTCCCTTTTTCATGTGGTCTTTTACACTTCTTTTAATATTTAATAATAACAATTTATATTAAATATTTTTGTAAGTATTTATTTGTTTCTTTTTAATTAAGTGTTGGACATGCAGGAAGATATGGTCAATATAGACTGGGTTATATAAATACAATAAAGAAAAAGTAAAAAGTAAAAAATAAAATAAAACAAAACAATAAAATAAATAAAATAAAATAAATAAGAATCCCACTTGAGGAATATGAATTTGGAGGTCCTGTCTTGCAACCATTGAATACAAAATAGTTCCAGGGCAGGAATTGCTCACTCCCTCTTCTCTGTTCCACTCTCATTCATACATAAGGGGAGTAAGCAGTGGGGTATCCAAAGACTCTGTCTTAGACCCAATACTCTTCAATATCATCATCAAGGGATGGATAGAAGAGGAACTTATCAAATTTGAAGACAATATGAAGCTGGCAGGAATAGCCAATACCCCGGAAGATTGGCTCAACATACAGTGGGAGCTTGATAGACTTGAATTCTGGACCAATAACAATAACTGCGAGAGGGATCTTGGAGTCCTAGTGGACAATCAATTAAATATGAGCTAGCAGTGTTCTGCAGCTGCCAAAAAAGCCAACCTAGTTTGAGTCTGCATGAACAGACAGATAGAATCAAATTCACTTGAAGTATTAATACCTCTTGATAATGCCTTGGTAATGCCACCCTTCGAATACTGCATCCAGGTTTGGTTGACACAATATAAAAAAAAAAGATGTTGAGACTCTAGAAAGAGTGCAGAGAAGAGCAACAAAGATGATTAGTGGACTGGAGGATAAAACATATGAAGAACAGTTGCAGGAATTGGATATGTCTAGTTTAATGAAAAGAAGGACTAGGGGGGACATGATAGCAGTGTTCCAATATCTCAGGGGCTGCCACAAAGAAGAGGGAGTCAAGCTATTTCCCAAGGCACCTGAAGGCAGGAAAAAAAAGCAAGGGATGGAAACTAATCAGGGAGAGAACCAACCTACATCTAACAAGAAATCTCCTGACAGCAAGAACAATTAACCAATGGAACAACTTCCCACCGGAAGTTGTGGGTGCTCCAACACTGGAGGTGTTTAAGAAGAGATTCGACAACCATTTGTCTGAAATGGTATAGAGTTTCCTGCTTGACCAGTGGGTTGGAGTAGAAGACCTCCAAGGTCCCTTCCAACTCTTTTATTTTTTTATTCTGTTAATAATAGGTACCAACAGGAAATCTCCTGATTGCTATCCTTAATGAGGGGATTCCTGTGGTTGGGAGCTCAAATCTTAATTTGTGTTATTTATGATTTGTTATTTCTTCTTGTAGTATCGAGATCTCCAAGAGAAATCTATAGACCTTCGGAGGAAGGTCTATAGAAGGTCTCTCTATGCCTGGTAACAATTTTCTGACAATGAAAAAGAAAAATCTGAGTGATAGGAAAAAAATGTTTGAAATATAAAACACAGAATTGAAGTTACACAACTCTCATTTGCTGTACATTGTGCCTCTTAGTGTTTCTTTCCTTTTGCCCCTCTAAAACAAGTTTCTCCTGAGAATCAAATTTGATCAGGCTAAGGATGCCTTCCTTTGCCCACCTCCCATTCCACATTTCCATGTGTGTGTCTCTTGTTATTTTCTTCTCAGCAAACACCAATAGATAATATATTTCAGTGATTCTCAACTTGAGTGAACTTCAGATGTGTGGACTTCAATTCCCAGAATTCCCCAGCCAGTATTCTCCGAGTTGAAGTCCAGACATCTGAAAACTGCTGACATTGAGAAAAAGTGATGTAGACAAAAATCAAAAAGCAGGATTTGTGGATGACAGATATATTGGTATTCCAATATAGGGTGAAAACGTCTAACCCTAATTGAAATAACAAACTTATAAGACCATTGGAAATCAACAGATCCCTGTATATGAACAACACATCCCCTGGTTCATCTTGAACCAATGAAGATCTGTAATTTCTGGGGGGGGGGCGGAGCCAGCTGTCAGAGCGAGCGGAGGTGCGAACGATCTCTTCAGCATCTCCAATCGCTTATCCCAGGCTCGTGGGGCTCTTTCGAGCCGAGAGAAGCCTCGTAGGGGCGGCAGAAGGTGTGGGCGACCTGCTGCTCTGTCGTTGGTGGCGACTGACGTCGGGAAGTGGGTGAAACCCAGAACCGAGCGGACCGGGAAGAAGGCGACCAGTAATGGCCGCTGAATGACATGACAGCTGGACGGAGCTAGCGAAGAAACAGCGGAACGACAGTGTATCGGATCTGACTTGAGTGTTTTTTTCCTGAAACCTTTGTGAGTAGACTTGGAAGACGCAATTAAAGGGGTTGCAAAGAAACAAAAGCCTGGCAAAAAGAATGTTGGAGTAGCGGTGAGCTGGCGGCGAGTGAAAGTGATAAGAAGTGAGGCCGGAAAAGGCCCCATTAGGAGGACGCCAGGAGGCAAGTTTTCGAGACTCAGAGTTTTTCTTAAAGGGACAGTGACTTTTTTTTTATCTTAACTGTTGCCGAAGATCTGTTTGAGAGTTTTGACTTTTTGGTTTTTGATTTTGACCTTGGAGCGGAGCGGCTGATGAAAGGTGGCTTCTCTGGGAAGGAACAGTGATTGACAGAAGGAACTGGATTGGGACAATGATTGGCAGTTTCTGAAAGAAGTTTGCCAAGAGAAGGGAAACTTAAGAGAGACTGAAGGGAATATTGGACTATTAAACTATAACCTTACAAGTTAGAACAAAAATTGGGGAAGCTTAAAACTAACATCTGGCACTGTGGTACTAGAACGTGAAATATATTGACAGAGTTATATTTACAGACCACGATAGTGACAAAAAGTGGAAGGAAAAAAAGAGGGAAGTGAAAAGTGGTTATTTTGGAGGAACAGTAAGTTGTGGAAAAGTTTACAAAAAATGGCAAGTAATCCAAATCTGACTAAGATTGGCGGGGGAAAAAAAAATACAATACAAAGCTCTAGCCCCATGAGTCAGAAATTGTTAGATGATATGCTTCAAAAGGAGCGTTCTAACTCATTTAAAGACCTTCAGGTAATGATGCAGGCAATGCAGGAAGCCATGTTTAAGAATCATGAGGAAATCAAGAAGGAGTTAGAAGGGGTAAGGAATGATACAGGAGAAATGAAAGAAAAGATTCAGGCAATGGATGGAAGATTTGAGGCCTTCCAACAGCAAATCGTAAAAAATGAACAGAAACTATTGGAAGTAGAACAAAGAATGGATAATGAGGAGAAGAAGGTTGAAGAGATAAATAAAAATCTAACTTTGGCTAACAAAGAATTAGTGACAGCGGTGATGCTAATGGAAGCGGAAAAGGCAGCTTATTATCTCAGATTCCAAAACGTCATTGAGGAGAGAGGGGAAGACCTTCAGGATAAGATGGCAGACCTACTGATGGGAGCTCTTGGGATAAATAAAGAGAAGATGATTGCTGCAATGGACGAGACATATAGGGTGCAGACAAATTATGGGAGAAGATATAATTTGCCTAGAGAAGTTCACGTGAAATTTATAAAAAAGACAATTAGAGATGAAATATTATACAAGACACGTGATGAACAGCTGGAGTACAGAGGGAACCAAATTATAGTGCTAAAACAAATACCTAAAAGAATGAGAGACCTACGGAAGAACTATCAATTTTTGACGTCCAGATTGCACCAAAGTAATGTGAACTTCAGATGGTTAACACCAGAGGGGATTATCGTGACTTGGCAGGAGAAGAGATTCAGGTTGGATACGTTGGAGAAAGCTGAAGACTTTTATAGACAATACTGTATCTCAGAGGAAGAGCTGGGAGATCATGGAGAAGGAAATGCGATGGTTGAAAAAGGAGAAGGTGAACGAATGATGGATAAAAGAGGGACAGAGCAGGGTATAGAGGAAGTAAAAGGGGGAGGAGGACAAGATGGATTAGGACAACAGGGGAGAAGCCTTGAGGAGTCGAAGGAAATAAGGATTACTCGAAGCACTAAGGCACGACAGAAACAAGTTAATGGGAGAGGAGTATAGGATATGGTCAACGAATATTAGGGGTTTGAATTCACCAGTAAAACGGCGGAAAGTTTTTAGTAAACTTATTAAATTAAATGCGGATGTCATTACATTACAAGAGGTTCATATAAAAAATGATCAAAAGTATCTATTAGAGCAACCTAAATTAGGAAGACTATACATCTCACTAGATGAGAAAGAAAAAAAAAGAGGAATTGCATTGTATATTAGACAGGAGATAGCTTCCAAACAAATCTATAAGGACAAAGAGGGAAGGATCTTGATAGTGGAGGCTAATCTAAACAAAAAAAATATAATAATTGTCGTAGTTTACGCACCAAATGGAGCCCAAGTAACTTTTTTTAAGGATCTACACAGTAAGCTTAGCGACTTAGAGGGAGATGGGTTTTGTATGATTGGAGATTTCAATGCCATAGTAGATAGAACAAAAGACCATAAAAGTAATGGGGCAAGGAAAGGAAACAAAAAAATACTTCCCAGAACTTTTTTTGAGATGTGCACAGACCTTAATTTGCAAGATGCTTGGAGGGAAAGAAATATAGATAAAAGGGAATATACATATTATTCTAATAGACATAACACGTGGACCAGGATTGATATGTTATGGCTTTCAAAAAAATTAGATTCGGAAATTCAAGGAATTAATATAGAACCGAGTCTTTGGGCGGACCATAATCCTATAAGTTTTTGCTGGAAAGGGCAAAGGAGCCGGCCAAGATGGACTCTTCAAAGAGTGATTATTAGAGAAAAAGAGTTTAAGGAAAAGATGGAGAAAGAAATGCACTTTTTCTTTCAAACGAATAAGAATGGGGATACATCTTTGCAGAATACTTGGGATACAGCTAAAGCATACATGAGGGGAGTTGCAATCTCATATATGGCCAAGAGAAATAAGGGGAAAAAACAACACAGGATAAGACTGGAAGAAGAATATAAGCAGGCTGAAACACAATATCAGGGTGACCTAAATAATAAAAGTTTGAAAAGTAAAATGGAATTAATTAAACACAAACTTTGTCTAGAAGACTCGGGAAAGTTAGCACAACAACTTAAGGCTGCCAAGCAAAATAATTTTGAACACGCGAATAAACCTGGAAGATGGTTGGCGTATAAACTGAGAAGGCAGAAAGAGAAGCAACAGATTGTTAATTTGCAAGATGAGGAAGGAGAGATTCAACATGATGAGATAATTAAAAGGGGAATTGCTCAAAGATATTATGAAAATTTATATAAGAGGAGTGAGGGACAAAGTGTAGAAAAGATAATAGACTATTTGGAAAAGACAGATACACCGAAGATACCAGAGGAAAAAAAAATAATGTTAAATGAGGAAATAAGTATGATTAAAATAACTACGGCTATAAGTAAACAAAAAATTAATAAAGCGGCCGGCCCAGATGGAATACCAGCGGAATTATATAAAGAACACCAAAATGTACTTAATGAACACCTATTAGAAGTTTTCAATGATGTTTTAACTGAGGCAAAAATACCTAAATCCTGGTTAGAGGCAAATATAGTATTAATACCAAAAGAAGATGTAGAGAGAACACAGATACAAAATTATAGGCCTATCTCCCTACTAAACGTCGATTATAAGATCTTCGCATCAATAATGGCAGAGAGATTTAAAAATTATTTAATTGACTTCATACATAGTGACCAAAATGGCTTCCTCCCAAATAGGCAGACTAAGCGGAATATAAGGACAATTTTAGACATATTGGAATACTACGAATCACATAGCGATTGCCAAATGGCACTCTTATTTTTGGACGCACAGAAGGCATTTGATAATGTTAATTGGCTATTTCTGATCCAACAACTGAAATTAATGGATGTTGGAGAAAATTTTTTAAATGTTATAGCTGCAATATATTCCGAACAGAATGCCCAGATTATAATAAACGGTGAGGCCACCAATAAATTCAATATTCAGAAAGGTACAAGACAAGGGTGTCCTCTCTCGCCATTATTGTTTATATATACATTGGAGATTTTAGCTAGGACTGTAAGGCAAGAAGAGCAAATTAAAGGGCTTGAGATTAAAAAGGAAAAATATAAACTCCAAGCATATGCCGATGATTTAGTATTTATTTTGGAAGATCCCGTGCAATCAGGTCAGAAGCTTTTTGAACTATTGGAGGAATATGGAGAGGTGGCAGGCTTGAAAATAAATAGAAATAAAACAAAGATCATAGCAAAAAATATGACTAACACGCAAAAAGAAAATCTTGGGGAAAATTAGGAATACAAGTAGTTACTAAAATAAAATATTTGGGCATTGTTATGTCAGCACGTTGCTCATCAATTAGAGAGGATAACTACGGAAAATTAGTTAAACGTATAAAAGTTGACCTAGACCGCTGGAGAAATCTACATCTCTCATTTCTAGGAAGAATCTCAGCGGTGAAAATGAATATTTTACCCAAAATTATCTTTCTATTCCAAAATATTCCAATCCAATTAGATAAAAAATTCTTTAAAGAGTTGAATAAGTTAACTTTAGATTTTGTATGGCAAGGAAGGAAGGCGAGGATAAAGCAAAAGTCTCTACAGGATGCTAAAGAAAGAGGGGGATTAGGCTTCCCGGATTGGGAGTTATACTACCAAGCGGCGGCCCTGACGTGGATCAGGGATTGGATAACATTGGAAAATAAAAGATGTTTACTATTAGAGGGGCACGATCTCCAGCAGGGCTGGCATGCCCACCTATGGACAGATAAAAGTAGGAACCATCAATATTTCCTGAGGCATAAAGTCCGGCAAGAACTAATAAAAAGCTGGAATATAGTTAAATGCCAACACTATACAAAACTCCCAGGCTGGTTCTCACCATTAGAAGCAGTTATATACCCCAACCTTTATAGGCAAGATAGGGTTATCATATACAAAGATATCCTGTCAGAGGAAGGATATCTAAAGCAAAGGCAAGAGTTGAGACAACAGGGGATTGCTTTGGAATGGTGGTCTTACCTTCAGATACAAGCAAGATACGTGAAAGACAAGAAAGAATGGGGAATTAATAGACAAGATACGGGGCTTGATAAAATATTATTAGGCCCGGAGAAAAAACAAATCAAAAAAATATATAAATATATGTTAGAATATAAATTATTTGAAGAACAAGTTAAAGAAACAATGGTTACCTGGGCAATAGATTTGGGGCACGCTATAAACATGGACCAATGGCAGCAAATCTGGGAACGTAATTGCAAAATTACATTGGCATCAAATTACAAGGAAAATCTCTATAAGATGCTCTTTAGATGGCACCTGCCACCGGCCAGGCTCGCAAAAATGTATAGTGGCTACTCACCACTTTGTTGGAAGTGTAAAAGGGAAAAGGGTACTTTTTTCATGTTTGGTGGGCTTGCAAAGAGGTACAGGTTTATTGGCAGAGGGTTTGGAATTGGATAACAGAAATGACGGGTCAAAAAACTCAATATAAACCAGAGATGCTACTACTTGGCATATTAGAAAAAAATATAAACAAAGATGATATATACTTAATTATTCATGTAATAACGGCGGCAAGAATTTTGTTTGCCCAAAATTGGAAAACAAATGAAGTGCCTAGTGGAGATGCGTTAATAAGGAAAATTTTGTATTGCGCAGAATTGGATAAGTTGACGAAAGAATTAAAAAATCAGGAGGAAACAGAATACTATTTAAGCTGGAATAAATTTTACAAATGGAAGGAAAAAAAAGAAGGAAGGTCATTAGAAGGGATGTAAATAGAGGAAGAATATCTGAAATGTATAAAGTATGTGTATAATAAGGAATGTTTAGACAAAGATGTATGTCAAAGATGATACACTATGTTCAATGTTTTTTAATCTTTTTTTTTTGTATTCAATAAAAATTATTTTGTTAAAAAAAAAAAAAAAAAGATCTGTAATTTCTGGTGGACAATGGTGTATTCTATTACTTTCTGTTTGAGTTGTCCACTGTAGACATGAGTCACAACTTAGGCACTATGTGGGAGACAGAGACCTTCCTTATGGTAGGTGCAACTGAAGAAGCTAGACTTTTGATTTCAGATGCAGCTCACTGTGACTCTTGCCCAGAAGACCAATATCCCAATAAGGATAAGGACCACTGCATTGCAAAGAAGATCCACTTCCTTTCCTATCAAGACACCCTGGGATACACTTTAGCATTTCTCGCTCTTTTTCTCTGTGTGATAACACCTACAATAGTCAAAGCTAACAACCAAGATCTCACATACATCCTCCTGGTCTCCCTCCTGCTCTGCTTCCTCTGCTCCTTCCTCTTCATTGGTCGACCTGAGAAGTTCACCTGTCTCTTCCGACAAGTTGCCTTTGCCAGCCTCTTTTCTCTTGCAGTTTCCTCTATCTTGGCAAAAACTGTCATGGTGATTCTGGCCTTCATGGCCACCAAGCCAGGGAACAGGACAAGGAAACTTTTAGGAAAACCACTGACCAATTCCATTGTTATTGCCTGCCCCCTGGCCCAAGCAGTCTTTTGTGCCACCTGGCTAATAACCTCTCCCCCATTTCCCAGTTTGGACTTCCACTCCTTGGTTGGAGAGACAATCTTGGAATGCAATGAAGGCTCAGCTTTAATGTTTTATGCAGTCCTTACCTACCTGGGTTTCCTGGCTCTTGTTAGTTTCATGGTAGCCTTTTTTGCTGGAAAATTGCCGGACAGCTTTAATGAGGCCAAGTTCATTACTTTCAGCATGCTAATCTTTTGCAGTGTTTGGATCACCTTCCTCCCCACCTACCTGAGCACCAAAGGGAAGGCCATGGTGGCTGTGTAGATCTTCTCCATTTTGGCCTCTGGAACTGCTCTCTTAGCTTGTATCTTTTTTCCCAAATGCTACATTATCCTACTGAAACCCAATCTGAATTGTAGAGAAAATATAGTAAGAAACAAGAATATCTAACTAATTCAGGGATAGGCCACATTTACAATATATGTGTCTTTGAGATCTGTTTAGAATGTGATGACATTTCTAAAAAAAGATGACATGAAGCATGATCTTCCATTGTGAGTAGTATCAAATCTTTTGACTTTCAAGCATATAATAATCTTGCTGCAGTTGTCATATATAAGAGTTCCAGGATCTTCTAGTTGCCTGTCCATTAGTGTGGGTTAAATCTGTTTGATAGATGAATTGAGACCTAAGGAATGTAGCCTTTCAGCTCCCAGGATCCATGGTATTTTTTATCAGAACATTCTCATAGAACCTCATGAATCTCAACATTCAAAGTTTATTCCATCCAAGACCATTATTCTCTGTAGATAACAGAAAAGTGATATAGATATATATTAGGTTATTACTTATAAATATGCATTTCTCCCTCAATTATATTGCCTCACTTTTTTGAAATAAATTTTCATTAGAAGTTTTACAAACTGTAACATACTTCCCCTCTTTTCTGAAACCATAACATGATCCTGAGATAGAAAACAATGAAAACATCAATTAAAACAATTTAGCAATTTAAGCAACAATTTAAATCAATTTAATCTACACACACACACAAACACACTATCTGTATGGATGTACATATGTAATGATGTATATATATGTATGTATGTATGCATGTATTTCTGTATAGATATATATAGATGATTCATAGATAGATAGACAGACAGACAGACAGACAGACAGACAGACAGACAGACAGACAGACAGACAGACAGACAGACAGATAGATAGATGATAACCCTGTGATCCTCAAACCTACTGAAAGAACCATGTTTTCAGGATTTATTAAATGCCCATAGGGTCAGAGCTAATTCCACCTTGGGGGTGGGAATGATGTTCCAAAGTGTGGCTTCCACAGCAGAAACAGTCTCCCAGATAAATGAGACCAGTAGAAATAAGAATTCTGAGGCAATTGCTTTCCTCAAAGAATACTTTTAATGGCTACATAATATCAGCACAAACATAAGTGAAACCAAGACTGAAAGTTACTCCCCCCAAAAGGTTACAAAGTAAAAGTTGAGCTCCCCACCCCATTGATGTGTCATAAATCACAATCCCCAACATCTTTGGCAGGCTTCCTAACAGTAGCTTCAGCCCGCCAAACATTTAGACTGCTTGACCTTGGTTCCCACAAGAAAGTTATTGTTTTGACTAAACTAAAAGTATGCATCTCCCCCCTCCCATTGCTGTGACAACTGAAAAGCAAAGAAACATGACTGAATTCAGAGCATTTGAAGGTTTGACAGTCATATCCCCTAAGGAAGAGAGAAATTCTGTGAATAGAGAAGAATTTAGAATCAGAAATCAACCCCTAGGCTTATTTGGATGTTTATCATAATATTTATGTATTAATATATCAGCTTTTACATCAGCACTTTTCACCCAGGTGGCCTCTGATAGTGGGTAACCTTTTCATTGTACTAGATACTGTAACTTCCCTTATTCAACCTTGAGTCAAGGAGTTGTTTCATTTCATAATGAGTCTCTCCCTCCACTACCAATGGACCAGGTGCCTGTTTGGGAGGAGGTCTCAATGTGGACTCTCTGTAAGGCTTCAGAAGGCTGCAGTGGAACATAGGGTGAATTTTCCCTAGAAGAGGAGGAAGCTTTAATTCCACAGTGACCGGATTTATGATCCGCACTATGGGGAAGGGTCCAAGGAATTTAGGTCCCATTTTTTTCCTTGGCAGTATGAGTCTTAGATATTTTGTAGAGAGGTAAACTTTTTCAACCACATGGAATGATCTCTGAGGGGGGCACCTCTTGTCTGCCTGCTCTTTATAGACTTTTGAGGCTTTTGTTAAAGCTCCATTTGCATTGTCCCACACAGTTTTCCAGGAAGTCTCCCATTGATCTAAAGTTTGAGAAACAGGAGGATCCTGAGGGAGCTCAGGCATGGGAATGAATTCTCTACCAGTAGCAGTTTAAAAGCAGTGAGTCCAGTGCCACTGTGTACTGTGTTATTATAAGCCACTTCAGCGAAGGGGAGGAGGTCAGCCCAAGTGGTCTGTTGGTAATCCACATAGCACCTAATATATTGCTCCACCATAAAGTTAGCCTTTTCAGCAGCTTCATTAGTAGATGGATGAAAAGCCAATGATAGTCTCTCCATGGACCCAATAAGTTTCAGAAAGTCTCTCCAGAATTTGGCACTGAACTGCACCCCCCTATCTGATATAATCCACTTCGGAGCTCCATGGAGTCAATAGATAAGCTTGAGAAACATTCTTACCAATTTCTTTGCAGAGGAGAGACTGGTGCAGGCAATGAAATGATCTTGTTTAGAAAAAAGATCTATCACAGTCCATATTACCGTATTTCCCCTACTCACTGTCAATTCAACAATAAAATCCATGGCTATTTCTTCCCAGGGTTGGGAAGGATCTGCAACTTCTGTAATAATCCAGGGGGTTTTCCTGGACGTTTTTTCATGGTTGCACAAGTTGCACAGCTTTTCACATAGTTTTCAATGTGCTTTTTCAATCCCAGCCACCAAAACTGCCGTCAGATCAAATGTAAAGCTTTTAGATAGACAAAATGACCCGCTTGTTTGCTATTGTGGCTGCATTGGAGAGCCTGAACTCTGAGAGTCTCTGGTAGATACAGTTTTGACAAAAAGGAGGGACAGGCTGACTCACCATCGGGTTGTCTTCCCCCCCGTCATTGCTGTCATATGGATCTGGTGCGGGCAGGCTTTTGGCTGGCTCCTTTTGCTTCTCCTGGAGGGGGAGAGGTGACTTGTGCAATTTGCCCCTGGCTGGCCCAATTCAACTTCTCATGCGTTGGCCAAGGTTGTCTCTTTGGTTTCGCTGGAGCTGCGGTCGCAATTTTCAGCAGTGGGAAAGGGACCTGGCATTCTGCAGCTCGATGTCCAGGCTGTCCACACCTGAAGCACGCAATTTGGGGTCCAGTGGAGGATTGAACGGGCCTCTATGACATGGCGGATGCAGGTCGCTGTGACAGTTGATGTCTCACAGGATCTCACTTTGATTGAGGTCCCAAAACAGCAGGTTTGTGGTACTGTGTCAGCTCGATATCCATGTTTGTAGCTAAGCAGTACCAATCATGGAGTTGATTGAGATTGCCTCTGCATATGCAGTCCTGGAATAGGTTGCAATCCAATCCCGCTTTGAAATAGTGTATCAATGACTGCTCGGGCCATTGCCTGATTTTTCCTGCTAATCTCCGAAATTCTCTCACGTATTCTCTTGCCGGCCGACCCCTCTGCTTCACATCGTGTAGGTCTTTGTACGGCTTGGGATTCATCCTCGAATCTAGCCCTCAGTCCATGTGTGAACAGATCGAAGTTCCATAATTCAGGTGCTTGCTTCTCCTGTAGATCAGCCACCCACTCCACAGCCTCTCCCTCCAGGTTGGCAGCCACAGCATCAATCATCTTGGCTTCATCCAAATAGGCCCATTCATAACGATTAACATGAGACCACACCTGGTTAAAAAGATGGTCACTTTCTCGGGGTCCCCATCGAAAGTGGGCTTAAGAGGAGGTGGGTTGGCTGGACGGCAATCCCCTAGAGCTTGCATTAAGCCAGGGAACTGTGGTTGGGGCAGCTGAAATCCCCCTCTTCGGAAAACCCCTGGTGGAGGTCTCGGGCTGGCAGGATGCCGACGGCAGTCAGAGCTGGCACGATGTCAATAGGAGTCAGGTTCCACCGGGCACTGGTGGTGATCTGAGCTGGCCGGATGCCAACAGCAATTGGGGCTAGCATAGCACCGATAGCATTCTGGGCTTGCAGGGCATCAGTAGTGATCGGGACTAGGAGACCAACGGCGATGATCTGGGCTAAGTGGGTGCCTGCGTCATTCGGGACTGGCAGATCGTCTATAGTATTTAGGAGTAACCTGTCGTTGGGGTCGATCCGGGCTGGCTTGGCATCGGTAGCAATTGGGACTCCTCCAGTGTATGGGGCTCGATGTCAGGTCAGGCTTTGGGAGTGGGGAGGTGGCCCGCTTGATCATCACAGAGCTAGGGCTTTCTCGGGACGGAGAAAGCCACTTGATCATCACGGGACTTGATCATCACAGAGCTAGGGCTTTCTGCGGTTCCTGCAGCCACTTGCCCTCTTGTCTACTTGTGAATATCTGGTGAATGGCATGTCTCCCTTTGCCCATGTCCAGCCGATCAAATTTCTCCGTCAGATGTTCCACTGAGTGGCTGTAGATGGCCATCAGATATTTCCACTCTCTGGATTTGTCCCAGGTTGCTGATCACTTAGCCTTCATCAGTACCAGTGAAGGGAGATGCTGCGATGAAATCAGTGGAAATTCAACCTCTACAGCCTTCAGCATGCTCTTTAGTGGTAGTGCAGCATCAGACTGCCAACTCCCCCCGAGGACGTGGCCTCCTCCTTCTGAGTCAGCTTCTCCACTGAGGCTTCAAGGGTCTTTGGTCTCATTCCAGCTGTCACAACCACACTCTCCACAAAAGTAGCAGCCTGTGTCCCATCCGCTGCAGCCGCTCCCAGGCTTGGGGGTGATTCCCCTTCCTTTTCCATCTTTATGTCTTCCCTGAGTCTTTGTCATCCTCCCAAGGCTTGGGTAGGTGACCGGGCTCAGGACCCCGTGGATGAAAGAAATTTAGAGTCTTGGTTTAATGTCATGGTTCTGATAAATGAGACCAGTAGAAATAAGAACTCTGAGGCAATTGCTTTCCTCAAAGAACACTTTTAATGACTACATAATATCAGCACGAACATAGGTGAAACCAAGACTAAAAGTTACCCCCCCCAAAAGGTTTCAAAGTAAAAGTTGAACTCCCCACCCCATTGATGTGTCATAAATCACAGTCCACAATTAACATCTTTGGCGGGCTTCCTAACAGTAGCTCCAGCCCGCCAAACATTTAGACTGCTTGACCTTGGTTCCCACAAGAAAGTTATTGTTTTGACTAAACTAAAAGAATGCATCTCCCCCCTCCCATTGCTGTGGCAACCAAAAAGTGAAGAAACATGGCTGAATTCAGCGCATTTGAAGGTTTGACACTCCCATCATACTGAACTCTTTAGCAGACAGAACCCATAACATGTTCTTGGTAGGCCTGATGGAGCAGGTACATGTAACCTGATAGAGGAGCATCATCAAATTACCTGGTCATATCCATGTAAGGCATTAATGCTGTATTTGTACTAGTGGAAGCTTCCAGATGCTCTTCTAGGCAGCACATGTAGAGTGCATTCCAATAGTCCATTCGGAAGGTGATCAGGGTGTGAATGACCAGAGTCTCATGATCCAAGAATGGCTGCAACTGGCACACAACACAAAACTCTGCAAAGGTCCTCCTAATTACAACTGTCATCCACTCTTTGGGCAGGAGTAGTGAAACCAGAAGGACTCATTTTGGGGTAGTGCCATATCACCCAAACCAAATCATGTGGGGCTGGGCAGTTGGGTGCAGGGCCTTCCGCTTCCCAGATTTTGAGGAGGTGGCCACCATTGCTGCCTGTTGTGTCCTGCCTGGCCCCACTATGCACCAAGCTCCTCCTTACAACACTGGAGCATCTCAGAGGACCTGGGTGGAGAGCAAGGCCAGGCAGGACACAATGGTCAGTGGTGGCGGGAGAAGCCACAGGGGGGATCCCAATGCCTGGACTTTGAAGAAAACAAGTATGTGATGCCTTCCATCTATCGGTTACACCATCCGTATAAGGAATGACCAGATTCTATTGACTCTGAATCTCAGCTCTATCTATCATTCTTTCATTGGATCCAGATGCTGATTTGATAATAGCCCAATTTCACAGGGTTCACAAGGGAGGCCACACTTCATGATCCATCTTGGGGAAAGATTTAGGAGTTGGAACATTTACATCCCAAGTCTGCCTACTCAACTAATGAGCCTATTCAGGGTAAGAGAGAAATGAAATCACTCTGGAGGACACATATGGGGTTCTTATAAAAAATTCAGGTCACACTGAAGAACCTGCTTGGATAAGCAGTGAAACATTTCAAACCAACAGGGAAAGAAACAAAGTCCAGCTCAGAAGATGTGATAGCAGCCTCTGAATGGGGATTAGAATTTAGAAAATAATAGAGCTGAAAGGGAGCTTGGAAGTCTTCTAGTCCAGCCCTTTGCTCAAGCAGGAGAACCTATACCATTTATTGTTGTTGTTGTTGTTGTTGTTGTTGTTGTTGTTGTTGTTGTTGTTGTTGTTGTTGTTGTTGTTATTATTATTATTATTATTATTATTATTATTATTATTAGAATTAGAATTAGAATTAGAATTATTATTATTATTATTATTATTGGGATTAGAATTAGAATTAGAATTAGAGAAATTTTTGAAAAGAAAGGGTGATCAGTCTTGATGACTGTGTGAGTTATGAACCACATGCTATAGAGGCAGGAGAGAAAAACAACAGTGAGTGAGGGGTGTGTTTCTCCCCTTGTGGTTAATACAGAGGCATCTGATTGGGTACCCTAAAAGACAATACTGGTGTAAGATGGCCTTGGCCATGGCCAATGGGGCTATTGTGGGCGCAAATTAAACCTGATCTTTCAAAAATAGGTTACTTCAGCTTGATCAATGTCATTATGGCTACTGACCTCAGACAGAGAAGGCCTCATTGAGGCACCTTGAAAATCAGGGATTTTGGCTCAGTCTAACCAACACTGACTTCAGTGCTCAGTTTCATGCACTGTATGTCAAATACCAACTTCACCTTCACTCTCAATCACATCTGCTCTGTGAATCACAAGAGACATAAAGATGTTTTTTTTTTATGTTTGGTGCACAAGCAAAATGTAATCCTAAGTGGGAAGTCCTTTTCCTTGCAATTATTAAAAGAACAGTAATTTTCAATGCATTCCCTGTGGATTTCTGCCCACAAAAATCTTACGAGATAAACCTGCTTTTCAAAAATATGCTCTGATGTTTCCTGTTGGGGCAGGGTTATGTTATATGTCACGTTACCTTGTCTTGCAAAGACATGGATATTGAGCTGACATGGTACCACAAGCCTGCTGTTTTGGAACCTCAATCAAAGCCCAAACACAGGTAAAAGAAAACATGGTTGATATAAATTTGCTCTAAGACCATCCAGATTACATGGCCTGTCCCTGTTGTGCTAAAGCTCTGGTGAGATATCCAAGTGCTTACCTGCAATTCAGCTTCTGCACAATCCTTGATTTCTTATATAGGAGAGAAGGTGACAAGAATGACTCAGCTTCCACACCTGCTACTGCTTTTATGCTTCCTACCTCCAGCTAATGCTAAGAAGATGCCAAACATGGGTATGTTGGCAAACACTTTCCAGATTCAGCAAGAATATTACAGGCCTGGTGGTCTCATCATTGGTGGGAATTTGCACCTGACAAGCATTCAATACTTAAACAATCCACCTTTTACTAAAGAACCATCCAAGATTCTTTACGATCTGCTGTAAGTTTCACCTGTAGCAGAAATATATCGATGATTGTTTGCTTTATTTTACATTCAAGGATTCCTTTCAGAAATACTTGTTGTAGTAATCTTTGCAATATCAAGGTATAGCTCAAAACGTTGTACTTTTCTCAATAAAATTCAAATATTGTCTCTTTGATAGTCAATCAGAATAGAACTTGGAGATCATCTAGTGAGGTAAGCAGTGGGGTACCACAAGATTCCGTCTTAGGCCCAGTACTCTTCAATATTTTCATAAATGACTTAGATGAGGGAATTGTAGGGGAACTCATCAAATTTGCAGATGACACCAAACTGACAGGAGTAGCCAACACCCCAGAAGACAAACGTAGGATTCAAAAAGAACTAGACAAACTTGAACAATGGGCCCTATCCAACAAAATGAGTTTCAATATGGAGAAAAGCAAAGTTTTATATTTAGGCAAGAAAAGTCAAAGGTACAAGTACAGATTGGGCGAGACCTGGCTTAAAAACAGTAACTGTGAGAGGGACCTTGGAGTCCTAATGGACGATCACTTGACTATGAGTCAGCAGTGTGCAGCAGCAACCAAAAAAGCTAATACAATCCTGGGTTGTATATACAGAGGCATAGAATCAAGATCACACGAAGTATTAGTACTGCTTTATAAAACCCTAGTAAGACCACACCTGGAATACTGTAGCCAATTTTGATCATCATATCACAAAAAAGATGTTGAGAGTTTGGAAAAAATTCAGAGAAGAGCAACTAAGATGATCAAAGACCTGGAGACTAAAACATACAAAGAACGGCTGCAGGACTTGGGTTTGGCTAGTCACTGGAGATTTTTAAGAAGAGACTAGACAATCACCTGTCTGAGTTGATACAGGTTCTCCTGTTTGAGCAGTGGGCTGGAATAGAAGACCTCCAAGGTCCTTCCAGCTCTATTCTAGTCCAACCCCCTGAACAAGCAGGAGACCCTATACTATTTCAGACAAGTGAACTGTCCAGTCTCTTTTTAAAAACCTCCAGTGATAGCCATTTGTCTGAAATGGTATAGGGTTTCCTGCCTGAGCAGGGGGTTGGACTAGATGACCTCCAAGGTCCTTCCAACTTTATTATTATTATTATTATTATTACCACCCACAACTCAGAAAGGCAAGCCATTCCATTGATTACTTGTTCTCCCTGTAAGGAAATTTCTCCTTAATTCCAGGTTGCTTCTCTCCTTGATTAGTTTCCATCCATTGTTTCTTGTCTTGCCTTCTGGTGCTTTGGAAAATAAGCTGACCTCCTCCTCTTTTTGGTAGTGAGATGGACTTAATGGATGGATGACATGTTAATTGAGTCAATATTTTTTTAAAAAGGCTATAATTCTCAATCTTTTTAGAATTCATCATCAGAAAGAGGAGAAACAATATAAAAAGTGAGGATGATAAGACATTAGAAATTGTCCTGGCCTGGGGAAGAAGTTGACTTATTGTATTAATTTGGACAGAAAATCATGGTGGAAAATTCAAATAAAAGTTCAGTCCTTTTCCAGTGTGGCATATTGGAAAAAAATAAAGCTCAGTTTTGGAATCAGCAGTGCTCATTAATAATCTATGTAAATCTATGCTGTGAACCCAACTGGAGTGTTGTGCTCAGGAACGGTTACCTGAGGAACGGGCTTATAATCACTGCAGTGATAGGGATGACATGGGGTATAAAATAGTTCATGATAAGGAAAGATAGGCTATTGTCCAATCTCACAAAGCCATCCAAGTTTAATCAAGGTCTTTCCTTGAAAAAAAAACAAGCCCAATGAAACATGGGACTTGCTGCTCTAAAGAACACCAAAATAAGGCAATTCTAATTCTACTAGGACATAGATGTTGTGCTGTAATGTGTCCCGATGATTTTCTCACTATAGGCCTATACTCAAAAATTACCAGCAGTTCCTGACTTTGAAGTTTGCCGTCACAGAGATCAACAAGGATCTGGTTCTCCTTCCCAACATCACCCTTGGCTTCCACATCTATGACAATCACCAGACTGAGAGGAATAGTTCCTTTATCAGCCTCTCCCTGCTCTCTACACGAGGTCAAATGGTTCCTGGCTATAAATGTGGCAGGCAGGGCACTCTGCTCTCAGTCATTGGAAGTGGCAACCCAAAATCCTCAAGGCAGATGGCCTCCATCTTTAGCATCTACAAGGTCCCACAGGTAAGGGGGCTTCACTGCATACAATATGAGGTAGACAAAGAACAGAAACACACAGCAGCCAAAGATGAAGCCAAGTTATTTTGGAGGTGGGTGGGAGGGTGGCATATCAGGGGTATATGGCTTAGAAAATCTATGCTTTTGTTCAATTCATTTTTATATTTTATGTGTCAAGATACATTTTTATACAGTATAACTCCAAAGGGAGAGAGGATGAAATAATACTGAAATGCTATACCTGCCAAGAGGAATTATTTCTCGACTTTCATAAAGTGTAGCAACTCTTTCAATGCAGTTCTACAGACCTGCCTCAACTAGATCTCCCAAGAAAGCAGAACTCTTGAAACAGGCATTGTCTCAAAAGGAACCTTTTATTGAGAGTTAATTGTGGAAAGAGAGCAAAGCAAGGTCTGAGATTTGGCACATAAATGATTACATCAAAAAAGCAATTCACGTCTCCTCCCCCCAATGTCCAACTGTCCAGTTCAAATCCAACCAATCCACAGGTGCCATTAGTGTTATGAGAAGCCAGAGATTTAGCAGGTTCTCAACGTCTCTCCTGGTTTTGTTTCTCAACAGTCTCAGGCTCCATTGTCTGGAGATAAGGCAGATGTTTTCAGGACACATTCCTATCTCCCAGAGTGAGGGCATCTCACCCAGAATAGAACAAAGTAGATAATATTCCTGCAGCAGGCACACTTCCCCCAATAGTATGGCAAGCCCAGAAAATATATAGGTAAAAGCAAGAGAGGGAAAAAAGGAAGGATTATAGGCAAATACAATTGAGGGGCTCTGACATTAACCCCCCCCTAATAGGAAGACAAATCCACCTGAAAAACAAAACAGGAAGTGGAAAAAGAACACAAAAAGAAACACATTAATCAGGCTTACAGTATCTGGATAGCGTGCATGAAAGCATTTGCACAATCTAGGGCAGGGGTGTCAAACTGCCAGCCCACGGGCCGGATGCGTCACCAGGAAACCACGCTCACCCCATTGCTGGCAATGGGAAAAAAGCTCCGATACGTCACGCGACGTCACGTGATGTCGCGACTTTGACATGTCTGATCTAGGGGCTCTAACATGTTTCTTATAAACTCACTCATTCTATCAAGGAGGCAGATATTTCCAGGCCACTAAATACTGTGTGGACCTGTGATGTTTGCAGGAATCTAAAATATTCTTAATTTCAAAGTGTTGCTCACCCTCAGTCATAATAGGTTGAGGAGCCAGAGCAGTCACAGGTCTTAATTTGGAGGTTTCAATAAGCTACAATGGAAAACTGGGTGGATTTATCTCAAACTCTTAGGGAGTTCCAGCTCTACTGTAACAGGATTAATAATGATTTAATAGGAAACGGACCAAAAAATTTTGGGTCCAGTTTCTTTGATTATGCAATGATTGTAAGAATCTTGTGGAGAGATAAACTTTACCTCCAATATGGAAAGGTTTAGGTTCCATTCTTTTCTTGTCAGCCTGTGCTTTATAAGCTTCCCTAGCCTCATCCCGGGTTTTTGTAGCTACTGGCCAGATGTTATGCAATTGATGAACCCACTCTTTTAGGGAAGGAATGGTGGGTTCGGTAACAGGCAATTCAGCCATAGGAAGGAAACTCTGGCCATTTGCCACTTGGAAAGGGATGAAGCCAGTGCTAGATTGTACTGCATTGTTGTAAGCCACTCCAACAAGCGGCATCAGATCAGTCCAATTGTCTTGCTGATAATTAATAAAACAACGGAGGTATTGTTCCAGAACAGAGTTTGTTCGTTCTGTCCCCCCATTTGTTTGAGGATGATGACTAGATGACAGGCCCTGAACTGAACCCAGAAGGTCCAAAAAGGATTTCCAGAACTTAGAAATGAATTGGATACCTCTATCAGATTTTATACATTTTGGAGCATCGTTAAGTCAATAGATAGGTTGCACAAACAGCTGAGCCAAAGTCGGGATCTTCTGACCCCGGATAAAATGGGCTTGTTTAGAAAACAAGTCAGTGATGACCCAAATGATAGTGTTTCCCACACTTTCAGGCAGCTCGAAAATGAAATCCATAGAGATCTCTCTCCAGGGGGCTGAAGGGCTCACCACCAGCTGCAGGAGGCCAGGCATTTTTCCCTGCCTGCGTTTAGCAGCAGCACAAGTAGTGCAGCTAGCCACATAACTTTCAATATCCTTCTTCAAGGTCTTGGCAGATTGGCAGGCACATAGAGCTTTCCTCCAACCCAAGCTAACCCATCTTGCACAGAACAGAGATTTTTATGGCTGCTGAACTACTCGTCTTTCTCCAGCGCCTTCCTGTACTCCTTGACCACCACATTGTCTAAGGGTGGGGGTTTTCTTGCCAGACCTCTTGTGATGGCTGTGTCAGCCAATCACTGTCGGGAAAGTAGAGGTTTAACCACTTCCACCTTCACACTATTATATTGCAGCAAATCCAGCCAGTGCTCAAAAGATACAGCCCTGATGTCCTCAGGAGTTGTGGAGCTCCCCCGAGCCCCAAAGGCAGGGGGTAGAGCTCCAACGACACCAGATGATGGGTTCCCTTACTCTCTGTATCAGCTTAATACTTTCTTCCTTTATGTTCTGACCCGTCACAACCAGGCAATGTATTTTATTGGTGGCTCTTCCTAAGAAGAGAAGCAGCTTTAGTTTTCAACTCAGGGTGAGCTACTCTAACTGGTGGAACAATAACCAAACAATTGTGATCCTTAAAGTCACCATGAAATTTTCTTTGTCTTTGGGGAAAAAAATCTCACTTTCTTCAGCTTAGTGTCGGCTATGAGTTTTCTCAAGGAGACAGAACACTTTATCCTTCCTTCTTCTGGATTAATCCCAATGAATTTCCTCAGTACATGGGTTTAGTCCAGCTGCTCCTGTATTTCCAGTGGAACTGGGTTGGGCTTATTCCCTCTGAAAGTGACAGTGGAAAACATTTCACCTCAGCTCTAATGCCAATGCTCAAGGAGAAGGAGATCTGCTTGGCCTTGCCTGAAATATTCAATTTTGATATTCTTGTTATTAAAGTGATGGGACCACTTATTTTCAAGATGTTCCAGGAAGCTGAAGTGATTACTCTGTTTGGAGACTCCACTATTATTTCAATGGTTTTGCTCATCCTTCTTAGTTATGGACAATCCATATCATTTCGGAAAGTTTGGATCCTACCTTCCTTTTGCGATTTTAGTGTGGTGGGATCTAAACAAATATTACAATTTAGAAAGTACTTCCATGGGGCTTTGCATTTTAGGGACCACATGAAGGATTTCTCAGAATTCAGCCATTTTCTCCTGTCTTTAGACCCTTTGAACCTAGAAGGAGATGACTTACTCCCATTGTGGTGGGGAAAAATGTTTGATTGTGTAATCCACAAACCAGGAGAGATCACTAAAAAGTGGAAAAGACAATGTACAGGAAAGGAGAATTTGCAGAATCTGCCATCTTATATATTTGAAACAATCATGACAGGTGAAAGTTACAATATCTACAATGCCATTTATGCTGTGGCACATGCCCTACATGCAGTGTATGGATCAGGAGCAACCATGATGAGACTTGGAAAGAGGATCTCAAATGTCCAGTCATGGCAGGTAATCTATGTGACTTTTTTTTACTCAGGCCACAAATGATTAGAGAGGAAGCTCCCAGGTGCATTTCATCAATTACTGGTTAAATAGCTATATGCTACCCTATCTCAATGAATGTCAATCAAATTAAAACAGAAATTAATTAAAATGAATTAAATATAACTTTTTGTTGAGAAGGGATAGAGGAGGGAAAAAGAAGGAAACCAAACTAGACGTCCATAAGATCCGTAGAGGAAAGATCTTCCTATAAGGTCCTGAAATGACTTCAGCTATTACTAGAGTTTCAGAAGGTGACTGTTTCAGGAAGAGGCTTCAGTCCAGAGAAAGATAGCAACCTGGGTATGTTTGTGAAGGATGTTTCAACAATGGTGTTTAAACAAGTCAGTTGAAGTCCTAGTCAAAATTCATGCAGAACCATCAAGGTTTCCCTCAGTAGATACCCTGAAGGCAATCTCGAAAGAGACACTCAGTTCCTTTTAACCTTTATTTATATAGCTTTAACATATTATTCTATACTTCATCTTATTGTGTGAAGACAGCCTCTGTAAACTTCAGAACACACAGCAGTATGCCAAGTGATCCCAATGGGTTATTGGTCTGAAATTCATCAGATTCAGCATCAATGGCTAAATGTTGGACATTCCTGGGTAGTTTTGTGACAAACCAGGGCAGGTACCTTTTTCCATATGGTCCCATTTATTCAGACCCAATTCCTGCATTCTACTCTCTTTGAATGTCAGACAGAGAAAGTCAGTGGAATTGTACACTGTGGTGATAGAAATAATATAATCATTCCTAAAATGCACTGGTTATATACAATACCTTGGGCCAATTTAAATACATTTAAAAATGTATGCAGCTAAGTATCAAAGGATCAAAAACAAACAATGAAATTTGATATGTGATGTTAAAATCTTTGTATAGAGGTATCATTCTGGTAAACCTGGAGTTGGAGTAGCCATGATACAAATGCCCTAAAAAAGACAGATCAGTTTGTCCTGTTGGGAAAGTAGTCAGATATTTTTTGTGCCTCCTTATAGCTCAGATCTCCACCAAGAAAACTCATCTAGCTTTTCATCTATACACCTGTCTGTTAAGATGATGGTCATCACAGAATGATCGAAGCCATGATGTCTTATCTGTACCTTTAAATCAAGTACTCCAATTTCCAAAGGTCTCCTTTCTTTCAGCTTCTTGACTATTTGAGGAAAGTCCAGTTCAACAACGGTGCTGGAGAGGAAGTCTCCTTCTCAGAAAATGGACTGGGATCTGCTCATTATGATCTTCTCAACTGGGTTCTTTTCCCCAATCGATCTTTTGTCCCCATGAAAGTTGGGCAAGTACATCCTTTGGCACCCCCAGGCCAGGATTTCACCATTAATTCCAGTGCAATCATCTGGGCTACAGAGGTGAGATGGAAGGAAGTCTTGAAAATTCAAGAAAAGATTCATTCTCTCCTGGGATTGATGAACATCCTTCTAACTGGAAAACAGGACTACTGAATCAGAACATTTGGCAGATATTATTGATAAAATAGCTGCTTTGAGTGTAACAAATTTGAGGTGTCATTTGGGGCAGGTCCATTTTATTTATTTATTTCTGATTCTTTGTATTAGGAAAGCTTTAGCTCAGTGTCAAAAGCCTTCATTTCTGTGCCAAGGTCTCGGTAACAATTGCAGTACACCTGTTCCGGGTTTCCTTAGCTCCTGGTGAAAGATCTCTTTTGAAGATCTTCTTGAGATAGAAATAGGAAGCTGGAAACAACAAATGAAGCATGTTCATTTCTTAGGACAACTCAAGCATTTCTCTTTTCTCTCTTAGAAGGTGCCCTTTGCCAGGTGTGGCATGAAGAGGTGCCATGCAGGAGAGAGGAGAAGAGTTCCAGAGGGTGAGCAGGTCTGCTGCTATCAGTGTGACCCTTGTCCAAAAGGGACCATTTCTAATCAGACAGGTAGAGCAAATCTAAGGAACCTCCTTTCATTGTAGATCTTAATGGGACAAAGTAACTCTGACTATCAGACCTGGGAGTCCCAGAAGACCTGCGATGGCTCCCTTACTGTGGGGAACATCAAAGTCCCTTTTTTCATGTGGTCTTTTACAGTTCTTTTAATATTTAATAATAACAATTTATATTAAATATTTTTGTATGTATTTATTTGTTTCTTTTTAATTAAGTGTTGGACATTTATGATCAATATAGACTGGGTTATATAAATACAATAAATAAAAAGTAAAAAATAAAAAATAAAATAAAATAAAACAATAAAATAAATAAAATAAAATAAAATAAATAAGAATCCCACTTGAGGAATATGAATTTGGAGGTCCTGTCTTGCAACCATTGAATACAAAATAGTTCCAGGGCAGGAATTGCTCACTCCCTCTTCTCTGTTCTACTCTTATTCATACATTGGGGGAAGTAAGCAGTGGGGTATCCAAAGACTCTGTCTTAGACCCAATACTCTTCAATATCATCATCAAGGAATGGATAGAAGAGGAACTTATCAAATTTGAAGACAATATGAAGCTGGCAGGAATAGCCAATACCCCAGAAGATTGGCTCAACATACAGAGGGAGCTTGATAGACTTGAATTCTGGACCAATAACAATAACTGCGAGAGGGATCTTGGAGTCCTAGTGGACAATCAATTAAATATGAGCTAGCAGTGTTCTGCAGCTGCCAAAAAAGCCAACCTAGTTCGAGGCTGCATGAACAGACAGATAGAATCAAGTTCACTTGAAGTAATAATACCTCTTTATAATGCCTTGGTAATGCCACACTTGGAATACTGCATCCAGTTTTAGTTGACACAATATAAAAAAAGATGTTGAGAATCTAGAAAGAATGCAGAGAAGAGCAACAAAGATGATTAGTGGACCGGAGGCTAAAACATATGAAGAACAGTTGCAGGAAATGGATATGTCTAGTTTAATGAAAAGAAGGACTAGGGGGGACATGATAGCAGTGTTCCAATATCTCAGGGGCTGCCACAAAGAAGAGGGAGTCAAGCTATTTCCCAAGGCACCTGAAGGCAGGAAAAAAAGCAAGGGATGGAAACTAATCAAGGAGAGAAGCAACCTACATCTAAGAAGAAATCTCCTGACAGTGAGAACAATTAACCAATGGAACAACTTCCCACCAGAAGTTGTGGGTGCTCCAACACTGCAGGTTTTTAAGAAGAGATTCGACAACCATTTGTCTGAAATGGTATAGGGTTTCTTGCTTGACCAGTGGGTTGGAGTAGAAGACCTCCAAGGTCCCTTCCAACTCTTTTATTCTGTTAATAATAGGTACCAACAGGAAATCTCCTGATTGCTATCCTGAATGAGGGGCTTCCTGTGGTTGGGGGCTCAAATCTTAATTTGTGTTATTTATGATTTGTTATTTCTTCTTGTAGTATCGAGATCTCCAAGAGAAATCTATAGACCTTCAGAAGAAGGTCTACAGAAGGTCTCTCTATGCCTGGTAACAATTTTCTGACAGTGACAAAAAAAATCTGAGTGATAGGAAAAAATGTTTGAAATATAAAACACAGAATTGAAGTTACACAACTCTCATTTGCTGTACATTGTGCCTCTTAGTGTTTCTTTCCTTTTGCCCCTCTAAAACAAGTTTCTCCTGAGAATCAAATTTGATCAGCCTAAGGATGCCTTCCTTCGCCCACCTCCCATTCCACATTAATCTCTCTGTGTGTGTCTCTTGTTATTTTCTTCTCAGCAAACACCAATAGATAATATATTTCAGCGATTCTCAACTTGAGTGAACTTCAGATGAGTGAACTTCAACTCCCAGAATTCTCCAGCCAGTATTCTCCGAGTTGAAGTTCAGACATCTGAAAGCTGCTGACATTGAGAAAAAGTGATGTAGAGAAAAATCAAAAAGCAGGATTTGTGCATGACAGATATATTGGTATTCCAATATAGAGTGAAAACCTCTAACCCTAATTGAAATAACAAACTTATAAGACCATTGGAACTCAACAGATCCCTGTATATGATCAACACATCCCCTGGTTCATCTTGAACCAAGGAAGATCTGTAATTTCTGGTGGACAATGGTGTATTCTATTACTTTCTTTTTGAGTTGTCTGCTGTAGACATGAGTCACAACTTAGGCACTCTGTGGGAGACAGAGACCTTTCTTGTGGTAGGTGCAACTGAAGAAGCTAGACTTTTGATTTCAGATGCAGCTCACTGTGACTCTTGCCCAGAAGACCAATATCCCAATAAGGATAAGGACCACTGCATTGCAAAGAAGATCCACTTCCTTTCCTATCAAGACACCCTGGGATACACTTTAGCATGTCTCGCTCTTTTTCTCTCTATGATAACATCTACAATACTGGTGATTTTTCTTAAACATCGCAACACACCAATAGTCAAAGCTAACAACCGAGATCTCACCTACATCCTCTTGGTCTCCCTCCTGCTCTGCTTCCTCTGTTCCTTCCTCTTCATTGGTCGACCTGAGAAGTTCACCTGTCTCTTCCGACAAGTTGCCTTTGCCATCATCTTTTCTCTTGCAGTTTCCTCTATCTTGGCAAAAACTGTCATGGTGGTTCTGGCCTTCATGGTCACCAAGCCAGGGAACAGGACAAGGAAACTTTTAGGAAAACCACTGACCAATTCCATTGTTATTGTCTGCCCCCTGGTCCAAGCAGTCCTTTGTGCCACCTGGCTAATAACCTCTCCCCCATTTCCCAGTTTGGACTTCCACTCCTTGGTAGGAGAGACAATCTTGGAATGTAATGAAGGCTCAGCTTCAATGTTTTACGCTGTCCTTACCTACCTGGGTTTCCTGGCTCTTGTCAGTTTCATGGTAGCCTTTTTTGCTAGAAAATTGCCTGACAGCTTTAACGAGGCCAAGTTCATTACTTTCAGCATGCTGATATTTTGCAGTGTTTGGATCACCTTCCTCCCCACCTACCTGAGCACCAAAGGGAAGGCCATGGTGGCTGTGGAGATCTTCTCCATTTTGGCATCTGGAACTGCTCTCTTAGCTTGTATCTTTTCCCCCAAATGCTACATTATCCTACTGAAACCCAATCTGAATTGTAGAGAAAATATAGTAAGAAACAAGAATATCTAACTAATGCAGGGATAGGCCACATTTACAGTATATTTGTCTTTGAGGTCTGTTTAGAATGTGATGGCATTTCTAAAAAAAAGATGACATGAAGCATGATCTTCCATTGTGAGTAGTATCAAATCATTTGACTTTCAAGCATATAATAATCTTGCTGCAGTTGTCATATATAAGAGTTCCAGGATCTTCTAGTTGCCTGTCCATTAGTGTGGGTTAAATATGTTTGATAGACAAATTGAGACCTAAGGAATGTAGCCTTTCACCTCCCAGGACCAATGGTAATTTTTATCAGAACATTCTCATAGAACCCCATGAATCTCAACATTCAAAAGTTTATTCCATCCAAGACCATTATTCTCTGTAGATAACAGAAAAGTGATATAGATATATATATTAGGTTATTACCTATAAATATGCATGCATCATTTCTACCTCAATTATATTGCCTCACTTATTTTAAAATAAATTTTCATTAGAAGTTTTACAAAGCGTATACGTCCCCTCTTTTCTGAAATCCATCTCCCCCCTCCCATTGCTGTGGCAACCGAAAGTGAAGAAACATGGCTGAATTCAGAGCATTTGAAGGTTTGACAGTCGGATCCCCTAAAGAAGAGAGAAATCCTGTGAATAGAGAAGAATTTAAAATCAGAAATCAACCCCTAGGCTTATTTGGATGTTTATCATAATATTTATGTATTAATCTATCAGCTTTTACATCAGCACTTTTCACCCAGGTGGCCTCTGATAGTGGGTAACCTTTTCATTGTACTAGATACTGTAACTTTCCCTTATACAACCTTGAGTCAAGGATTTGTTTTATTTCATAATGAGTCTCTCCCTCCACTACCAATGGACCAGGTGCCTGTTTGGGAGGAAGTCTCAATGTGGACTCTCTGTAAGGCTTCAGAAGGCTGCAGTAGAACACAGGGTGAATTTTTCCTAGAAGAGGAGGAGGCTTTAATTCCACAGTGACTGAATTTATGATCCGCACTATGGGGAAGGGTCTAAGGCCGTGGTGGCGAACCTATGGCACGTGTGCCACAGGTGGCATGCAGAGCCTTCTCTATGGGCACACACACCATCGCCCCAGTCCTAGGCCTTCAGCTAGGTTTTATAAAACCTTTTCACTTTAGTCCTCCGCCACCCTGTGGGGGAAAAAAGATTCAATCAATCAATCAATTTCAACTTCTCGCGGGGAAAAAAAAGATCTCGCAAAGTTGGAATTGATTGAACTTTTTAGTCCCACCCAGTCTGCCGTTACCACCACAGCCACGCCCAGCCAATTGGCCACACCCAGCCAATGGGCCACGCCCACCCGGCACCCGACGATACATAAGTGGGTTTTGGGTTTCAGTTTGGGCACTCGGTCTCTAAAAGGTTCGCCATCACTGGTCTAAGGAATTTAGATCCCAATTTTTTACTTGGCAGTTTGAGTCTTAGATATTTTGTAGAGAGGTAAACTTTTTCAACCACATGGAATGATCTCTGAGGCGGCTGCGTCTTGTCTGCCTGCTCTTTATAGACTTTTGAGGGTTTTGTTAAAGCTGCTTTTGCATTGTCCCACACAGTTTTCCAGGAAGTCTGCCATTGATCTAAAGTTTGAGAAACAGGAGGATCCTAAAGGAGCTCAGGCATGGGAATGAATTCTCTACCAGTATCAGTTTAAAAGGAGTGAGTCCAGTGCTTCTGTGTACTGTGTTATTATAAGCCACTTCAGCGAAGGGGAGGTCAGCCCAAGTGGTCTGTTGGTAATCCACATAGCACTTAATATATTGCTCCACCATAAAGTTAGCCTTTTCAGCAGCTCCATTAGTAAATGGATGAAAAGCCGATGATAGTCCCTGCGTGGACCCAATAAGTTTCAGAAAGTCTCTCCAGAATTTGGCACTGAACTGCACCCTCCCCCCATCTGATATAATCCGCTTCAGAGCTCCATGGAGTCAATCGATATGCTTGAGAAACATTCTTACCAATTTCTTTGCAGAGGGGAGGCAATGAAATGATCTTGTTTAGAAAAAAGATCTATCACAGTCCATATTACCATATTTCCCCTACTCACTGACAATTCAACAATAAAATCCATGGCTATTTCTTCCCAGGGTTGGGAAGGATCTGCAACTTCTGTAATAATCCAGGGGGTTTTCCTGGATGTTTTTTCATGGTTGTACAAGTTGCACAGATTTTCACATAGTTTTCAATGTCCTTTTTCAATCCCGGCCACCAAAACTGCCGCCAGATCAAATGTAAAGTTTTTAGATAGACAAAATGACCCGCTTGTTTGCTATTGTGGCTGCATTGGATAGCCTGAACTCTGAGAGTCTCTGGTAGATACAGTTTTGACAAAAAGGTGGGACAGGCTGACTCACCATTGGGTCATCTGCCCACCCCCATCATTGCTGTCATATGGATCTAGTGCAGGCAGGATTTTGGCTGGCTCCTTTTGCTTCTTCTGGGGGGGGGAGGTGACTTGTGCAACTTGCCCCTGGCTGGCCCAATTCAACTTCTCATGCATTGGCCAAGATTGTCTCTTTGGCTTCGCCGGAGCTGTGGTCACACTTTTCAGCAGTGGGAAAGGGACCGGGCATTCTGCAGCTCGATATCCAGGCTGTCCACACCTGAAGCACGCAATTTGGGATCCAGCGGAGGATTGAACAAGCCTTTGTGTCATGGCGGATGGAGGTTGCTGTGACAGTTGATGTCTCACAGGATCTCACTTTGATTGAGGTCCCAAAACAGCAGGCTTGTGGTACCGTGTCAGCTCAATATCCATGTTTGTAGCTAAGCAGTACCAATCATGGAGTTGATTAGGATTGCCTCTGCATATGCAGTCCTGGAATAGGTTGCAATCCAATCCCACTTTGAAATAGCGTATCAATGACTGCTCGGGCCATTGCCTGATTTTTCCTGCTAATCTCCGAAATTCTCTCACGTATTCTCTTGCTGGCCGACCCCTCTGCTTCACATCGTGGAGGTTTTTTTCGCTTGTATGGCTTGGGATTCATCCTCGAATCTAGCCCTCAGTCCATGTGTGAACAGATCGAAGTTCCATAATTCGGGTGCTTGCTTCTCCTGTAGATCAGCCACCCACTCCACAGCCTCTCCCTTCAGGTTGGCAGCCACAGCATCAATCATCTTGGCTTCATCCAAATAGGCCTGTTCATAACGATTAACATGAGACCACACCTGGTTAAAAGAAATGATCACCTTCTCGGGGTCCCCATCGAAAGTGGGCTTAAGAGGAGGTGGGTTGGCTGGACGGCGATCCCATAGAGCTTGCATTAAGCCAGGGAACTGTGGTTGGAGCGGCTGAAATTCCCCTCTTCGGAAAACCCCTGATGGAGGTCTCGGGCTGGCAGGATGCCAATGGCAGTCAGGGCTGGCACGATGTCGATAGGGGTCAGGTTCCACTGAGCACTGGTGGTGATCTGAGCTGGCCGGATGCCAATGGCGATTGGGGCTAGTATAGCACCGATAGCATTCTGGGCTTGTAGGGCATCAGTAGTGATCAGGACTAGGAGACCAACGGTGATGATCTGGACTAAGGGGGTGCCTGCATCACTCGGGACTGCCAGATCATTTATAGTATTTAGCACTAACCTGTCATTGGGGTCAATCTGGGCTGGCTTGGCATCGGTAGCGATTGGGACTCCTCCAGTGTATGGGGCTCAATGTCAGGTCAGGCTTCGGGAGTGGGGAGGTGGCCCGCTTGATCACCACAGAGCTAGGGCTTTCTCGGGACAGCTGTGGTTCCTGCGGCCACTTGCCCTCTTGTCTACTTGTGAATATCTGATGAATGGCATGTCTCCCTTCGCCCATGTCCAGCCGATCAAATTTCTCCCTCAGATGTTCCACTGAGTGGCTGTGGATGGCCGTCAGATACTTCCACTCTCCGGATTTGTCCCAGGTTGCTGGTCGCCTAGCCTTCATCGGTACCAGTGAAGGGAGATGTTGCGATGAAATCAGTGGAAATTCAACCTCTGCAGCCTTCAGCATGCTCTTTAGTGGCAGTGCAGCATCAGACTGCCAAGTCCCCCCAAGGACGATGGCCTCCTCCTTCTGAGTCAGCTTCTCCACTGGGGCTTCACGGGTCTTTGGTCTCACTCCAGCTGTCATGACCACACTCTCCACAAAAGTAGCAGCCTGTGTCCCATCCACTGCAGCCACTCCCAGGCTTGGGGGTGATTCCCCTTTCTTTTCCATCTTTATGACTTCCCTGAGTCTTTGTCATCCTCCCAAGGCTTAGGTAGGTGACCAAGGCTCAGGACCCCGTGGATGAAAGAAATTTAGAGTCTTGGTTTAATGTCATGGTTCTGATAAATGAGACCAGTAGAAATAAGAACTCTGAGGCAATTGCTTTCCTCAAAGAACACTTTTAATGGCTACATAATATCAGCACGAACATAGGTTAAACCAAGACTGAAAGTTACCCACCGCCCAAAAGGTTTCAAAGTAAAAGTTGAACTCCCCACCCCATTGATGTGTCATAAATCACAATCCCCAATTAACATCTTTGGCGGGCTTCCTAACGGTAGCTCCAGCCCGCCAAACATTTAGACTGCTTGACCTTGGTTCCCACAAGAAAGTTATTGTTTTGACTAAACTAAAAGAATGCATCTCCCCCCTCCCATTGCTGTGGTTGCTGTGGCAACCAAAAAGTGAAGAAACATGGCTGAATTCAGAGCAGTTTAAGGTTTGACACTCCCATCGTACTGAACTCTTTAGCAGACAGAACCCATAACATGTTCTTGGCAGACCTGATGGGGCAGGTAGATGTAACCTGATAGAGGAGCATCATCAAATGACCTGGTCATATCCATGTAAGGCATTAATGCTGTATTTGTACCAGTGGAAGCTTCCAGATGCTCTTCTAGGCAGCACATGTAGAGTGCATTCCAATAGTCCATTCGGAAGGTGATCAGGGTGTGAATGACCAGAGTCTCATGATCCAAGAATGGCTGCAACTGGCACACAACACAAAACTCTGCAAAGGTCCTCCTAATTACAACTGTCATCCACTCTTTAGGAAGGAGTAGTGAAACCAGAAGGACTCACAGATTATGCAGGGGGGCTCATTGGGGTAGTGCCAGATCACCCAAACCAAATGTGATAAAATCCTGGATCCAGAAGGGCCTAAAACCCAAAGCCAGGTTTCAACTGAATCCTGTTTCTCCCTATCCAGACCTGCCCTCTGAAGGTCAAGGCAGCCCATGTGGGGCTGGGCAGAACTCAAGGCAGCCCATGTGGGGCTGGGCAGTCGGGTGCAGGGTCTTCTGCTTCCCAGATTTTGAGGAGGTGGCCACCATTGCTACCCGTTGTGTCCTGCCTGGCCCCACTATGCACCAAGCTCTTCCTTGCAACACTGGAGCATCTCAGAGGACCTGGATGGAGAGCAAGGCCAGGCAGGACACAATGGTCAGTGGTGGCGGGAGAAGCCACAGGGTGGATCCCAATGCCTGGACTTTGAAGAAAACAAGTATGTGATGCCTTCCAACTATCGGTTACACCATCCGTGTAAGGAACGACCAGATTCTATTGACTCTGAATCTCAGCTCTGTCTATCATTCTTTCATTGGATCCAGATGCTGATTTGATAACAGCCCAATTTCACAGGGTTCACAAGGGAGGCCACAGTTCATGATCCATCTTGGGGAAAGATTTAGGAGTTGGAACATTTACATCCCAAGTCTGCCTACTCAACTAATGAGCCTATTCAGGGTAAGAGAGAAATGAAATCACTCTGGAGGACACATATGGGGTTCTTATAAAAAAACTCAGCTCACACTGAAGAACCTACTTGGATAAGCAGTGAAACATTTCAAACCAACAGGGAAAGAAACAAAATCCAGCTCAGAAGATGTGATAGCACCCTCTGAATGCGGATTAGAATTTAGAAAATAATAGAGCTGAAAGGGAGCTTGGAAGGCTTCTAGTCCAGCCCTTTGCTCAAGCAGGAGAACCTATACCATTTATTGTTGTTGTTGTTGTTGTTGTTGTTGTTGTTGTTGTTGTTGTTGTTATTATTATTATTATTATTATTATTATTATTATTATTATTATTATTATTATTATTATTAGAATTAGAATTAGAATTATTATTATTATTATTATTATTGGGATTAGAATTAGAATTAGAATTAGAGAAATTTTTGAAAAGAAAGGGTGATCAGTCTTGATGACTGTGTGAGTTATGAACCACATGCTATAAAGGCAGGAGAGAAGAACAACAGTGAGTGAGGGGTATGTTTCTCCCACTTGTGGTTAATACAGAGGCATCTGATTGGGTACCCTAAAAGACAATACTGGTGTAAGATGGCCTTGGCCATAGCTAATGGGGCTATTATGGGTGCAAATTAAACCTGATCTTTCAAAAATAGGTTACTTCAGCTTGATCAATGTCATTATGGCTACTGACCTCAAACAGAGAAGGCCTCACTGAGGCACCTTGAAAATCAGGGATTTTGGCTCAGTTTAACCAACACTGACTTCAGTGCTCAGTTTCATGCACTGTATGTCAAATACCAACTTCACCTTCACTCTCAATTACATCTGCTCTGTGAATCATAAGAGACATAAAGATGTTTTTTTTCATGATTGGTGCACAAGCAAAATGTAATCCTAAGTGGGAAGTCCTTTTCCTTGCAATTATTAAAAGAACAGTAATTTTCAATGCATTCTCTGTGGATTTCTGCCCACAAAAATCTTACGAGATAAACCTGCTTTTCAAAAATATGCTCTGATGTTTCCTGTTGGGGCAGGGTTATGTCATATGTCACGTTACCTTGTCTTGCAAAGACATGGATATTGAGCTGACATAGTACCACAAGCCTGCTGTTTGGGGACCTCAATCAAAGCCCAAACACAGGTAAGAGAAAACATGGTTGATATAAATTTGCTTTAAGACCATCCAGATTACATGGCCTGTCCC
The DNA here is from genome assembly GCA_023970755.1 of Azemiops feae. Classification (NCBI taxonomy): domain Eukaryota; kingdom Metazoa; phylum Chordata; class Lepidosauria; order Squamata; family Viperidae; genus Azemiops; species Azemiops feae. Next base: position 649,565 of record JALGBA010004169.1, on the reverse strand, counting down.
TGTTGTGCTAAAGCTCTGGTGAGATATCCAAGTGCTTACCTGCAATTCAGCTTCTGCACAATCCTTGATTTCTGATATAGGAGAGAAGGTGACAAGAATGACTCAGCTTCCACACCTGCTACTGCTTTTATGTTTCCTACCTCCAGCTAATGCTAAGAATATGCCAAACATGGGTGTGTTGGCAAACACTTTCCAGATTCAGCAAGAATATTACAGGCCTGGTGATCTCATCATTGGTGGGAATTTGCACCTGACAAATATTCAATACTTAAACAATCCACCTTTTACTAAAGAACCATCCAAGATTCTTTACAAGCTGCTCTAAGTTTCACCTGTAGCAGAAATATATCGATGATTGTTTGCTTTATTTTACATTCAAGGATTCCTTTCAGAAATACTTGTTGTAGTAATCTTTGCAATATCATGGTATAGCTCAAAACGTTGTACTTTTCTCAATAAAATTCAAATATTGTCTCTTTGATAGTCAATCAGAATAGAACTTGGAGATCATCTAGTGAGGTTAGCAGTGGTGTACCACAAGATTCCGTCTTAGGCCCAGTACTCTTCAATATTTTCATAAATGACTTAGATGAGGGAATTGTAGGGGAACTCATCAAATTTGAAGATGACACCGAACTGACAGGAGTAGCCAACACCCCAGAAGACAAACTTTGTTGTTGTTGTTAGTTGCGAAGTCGTGTCCGACCCATCGCGACCCCATGGACAACGTTCCTCCAGGCCTTCCTGTCCTCTACCATCTTCTGGAGTCCATTTAAACTCACGCCTACTGCTTCAGTGACTCCATCCAGCCACCTCATTCTCTGTCGTCCCCTTCTTCTATTGCCCTCAATCTTTCCCAGCATTAGGCCTCTTCTCCAGTGAGTCCTTCCTTCTCATTAGGTGGCCAAAGTACTTGAGTTTCAACTTCAGTATCTGGCCTTCTAAGGAGCAGTCAGGGTTGATCTCCTCTAGGACTGACCGGTTTGATCGCCTTGCAGTCCAAGGGACTCGCAGGAGTCTTCTCCAGCACCATAGTTCAAAGGCCTCAATTCTTTTGCGTTCAGCCTTTCTTATGGTCCAACTTTCACAGCCATACATTGCAACTGGGAAAACCATGGCCTTGACTATACGTACTTTTGTTGGCAGGGTGATGTCTCTGCTTTTTAGTATGCTGTCTAAATTTGCCATAGCTTTCCTCCCCAGGAGCAAGCGTCTTTTAATTTCTTGGCTGCAGTCCCCATCTGTGGTGATCTTAGAGCCCAGGAAGATAAAATCTGTCACTACCTCCATTTCTTCCCCATCTATTTGCCAGGAATTGAGAGGGCCGGATGCCATGATTTTGGTTTTCTTAATGTTGAGTTTCAAGCCAACTTTTGCACTCTCCTTCTTCACCCGCATCAAGAGGCTCTTTAGTTCCTCTTCACTTTCTGCCATTAGAGTGGTATCATCTGCATATCTTAGGTTGTTGATATTTCTCCCGGCAATCTTAATTCCAACTTTTGATTCATCTAGCCCTGCCTTTCTCATGATGTGCTCTGCATATAAGTTAAATAGGCAGGGCGACAGAATACAGCCTTGCCGGACTCCTTTCCCAATTTTGAACCAATCAGTGGTTCCGTGTCCAGTTCTCACTGTTGCTTCTTGACCCGCATATAGGTTTCTCAAGAGACAAATAAGATGGTCTGGTACTCCCATCTCTTTAAGAACTTGCCACAATTTGTTGTGATCCACACAATCAAAGGCTTTAGCATAGTCAATGAAGCAGAAGTAGATGTTTTTCTGGAACTCCCTAGCTTTCTCCATGATCCAGCGTATGTTGGCAATTTGATCTCTAGTTCCTCTGCCTCTTCGAAATCCTGCCTGTACTTCTGGAAGTTCTCGATCCACATACTGCTGGAGTCTAGCTTGTAGGATTTTAAGCATAACTTTACTTGCATGTGAATGAGTGCAATGGTGCGATAGTTTGAACATTCTTTGGCATTGCCTTTCTTTGGAATTGGAATGTAAACTGACCTTTTCCAATCCTGTGGCCACTGTTGAGTTTTCCAAATTTGCTGGCAAATTGAGTGTAGCACTTTTACTGCATCGTCTTTTAAGATTTTGAATAGCTCAGCTGGAATACTGTCACCTCCACTAGCTTTGTTGTTGCTCAGCTTTCCTAAGGCCCATTTCACTTCACATTCTAGGATGTCTGGCTCGAGGTCAGTGACCACCCCATCGTGGTTATCAGGGATGCTAAGCTCGTTCTTGTATAGTTCTTCTGTGTAATTTTGCCACCTCTTCTTAATCTCTTCTGCCTCTGTTAGGTCCCTGCCATTTTGGTCCTTTATCATGCCCATCTTTGCATGAAACGTTCCCTTCATATCTCCAATTTTCTTGAAGAGATCTCTGGTTCCCTATTCTATTGTTCTCTTCTATTTCTTTGCACTGTTCATTTAAGAAGGCATTCTTATCTCTTCTAGCTATTCTCTGGAATTCTGCATTCAATTGGGTGTATCTTTCTCTTTCTCCCTTGCCTTTCGCTTCCCTTCTTTCCTCAGCTATTTGCAAAGCTTCCTCAGACAGCCATTTTGCTTTCTTGCATTTCTTTTTCTTTGGGATGGTTTTAGTTGCTACCTCTTGTACAATGTTGCGAACCTCCATCCATAGTTCTTCAGGCACTCTGTCTATCAGATCTAATTCCTTAAATCTATTTGTCACCTCTACTGTATATTCATCAGGGATATGATTTAGTTCATACTTGAGTGGCCTAGTGTTTTTCCCTACTTTCTTCAATTTAAGCCTAAATTTTGCAACGAGAAGCTCATGATCTGAGCCACAGTCAGCTCCTGGTCTTGTTTTTACTGACTGTATAGAGCTTCTCCATCTTTGGCTGCAGAGCACATAGTCAATCTGATTTCTGTGTTGACCGTCTGGTGATGTCCATGTGTAGAGACGTCTCTTGGGTTGTTGGAAAAGAGTGTTTGCTATGACCATCGTATTCTCTTGACAAAATTCTATCAGCCTGTGCCCTGCTTCATTTTGTACTCCAAGGCCAAACTTGCCTGTTATTCCGTTTATCTTTCGGCTTCCTACTTTAGCATTCCAATCCCCCATGATGATAAGGACATCATTTTTTGGTGTTGATTCTATAAGGTGCTGTAGGGCTTCATAGAACCGGTCAATTTCATCCTCTTCAGCACCAGTGGTTGGGGCATAGACTTGGATTACTATGATATTGAATGGCTTGCCTTGGATTCGCACTGAGATCATTCTGTCATTTTGGGGATTGTATCCCAGTATTGCTTTTCCTACTCTTTTATTGACTATGAAGGCTACTCGATTTCTTCTGAGGGATTCTTGCCCGCAGTAGTATACCTGATGGTCCTCTGAATTAACTTCACCCATTCCTGTCCATTTTAGTTCGCTGATTCCTAAGATGTCGATGTTCAGTCTTGTCATCTCTTGTTTGACCACGTCCAGTTTGCCTTGATTCATGGATCTTACGTTCCAGGTTCCTATGGAGAAAAAATCTTTACAGCATCGGACTTTCCTTTCACCACCAGATGCATCCACAAGACAAACGTAGGATCCAAAAAGATCTAGACAAACTTGAACAATGGGCCCTATCCAACAAAATGAGTTTCAATGTGGAGAAAAGCAAAGTTTTATATTTAGGCAAGAAAAGTCAAAGGTACAAGTACAGATTGGGCGAGACCTGGCTTAAAAAACAGTAACTGTGAGAGGGACCTTGGAGTCCTAATGGACGATCACTTGACTATGAGTCAGCAGTGTGCAGCAGCAACCAAAAAAGCTAATACAATCCTGGGTTGTATATACAGAGGCATAGAATCAAGATCACACGAAGTATTAGTACTGCTTTATAAAACCCTAGTAAGACCACACCTGGAATACTGTAGCCAATTTTGATCACCATATCACAAAAAAGATGTTGAGAGTTTGGAAAAAATTCAGAGAAGAGCAACTAAGATGATCAAAGACCTGGAGACTAAAACATACGAAGAACGGCTGCAGGACTTGGGTTTGGCTAGTCTAAAGAAAAGAAGAAATAGGGGACACATGATAGCAGTATTCCAGTATCTGAGGGGCTGCCAAAAGGAAGAGGGGGTCAGGTTGTTCACCAGAGCACCAGAGGGAAGGACGAGAAACAATGGCTGGAAACTAATCAAAGAGAGAAGCAATCTGGAATTAAGGAGAAAGTTCCTAACAGTGAGGACAATTAACCAGTGGAACAGCTATTCTCCAGAAATCATGGGCACTCCATCACTGGAGATTTTTAAGAAGAGACTAGACAATCACCTGTCTGAGTTGGTACAGGTTCTCCTGCTTGAGCAGGGGGCTGGACTAGAAGACCTCCAAGGTCCTTCCAGCTCTATTCTAGTCCAACCCCCTGAACAAGCAGGAGGACCCTATACTATTTCAGACAAGTGAACTGTCCAATCTCTTTTTAAAAACCTCCAGTGATAGAGCACCCACAACTCTGAAAGGCAAGCCATTCCACTGATTACTTGTTCTCCCTGTAAGGAAATTTCTCCTTAATTCCAGGTTGCTTCTCTCCTTGATTAGTTTCCATCCATTGTTTCTTGTCTTGCCTTCTGGTGCTTTGGAAAATAAGCTGACCTCCTCCTCTTTTTGGCAGTGAGATGGACTTAATGGATGGATGACATGTTGATTGAATCAATATTTTTTTAAAAAAGGCTATAATTCTCAATCTTTTTAGAATTCATCATCAGAAAGAGGAGAAACAATATAAAAAGTGAGGATGATAAGACATTAGAAATTGTCCTGGCCTGGGGAAGAAGTTGACTTATTGTATTAATTTGGACAGAAAATCATGGTGGAAAATTCAAATAAAAGTTCAGTCCTTTTCCAGTGTGGCATATTGGAAAAAAATAAAGCTCAGTTTTGGAATCAGCAGTGCTCATTAATAATCTATGTAAATCTATGCTGTGAACCCAACTGGAGTGTTGTGCTCAGGAACGGTTACCTGAGGAACGGGCTTATAATCACTGCAGGAAAATGAAGAAGTGAGGGATGACATGGGGTGTAAAATAGTTCATGATAAGGAAAGACAGGCTATTGTCCAATCTCACAAAGCCATCCAAGTTTAATCAAAGTCTTTCCTTTAAAAAAAAAAAAACAAGCCCAATGAAACATAGGACTTGCTGCTCTAAAGAACACCAAAATAAGGCAATTCTAATTCTACTAGCACATAGATGTTGTGCTGTAATGTGTCCCGATGATTTTCTCACTATAGGCCTATACTCAAAAATTACCAGCAGTTCCTGACCTTGAAGTTTGCAGTCACAGAGATCAACAAGGATCTGGTTCTCCTTCCCAACATCACCCTTGGCTTCCACATCTATGACAATCACCAGACTGAGAGGAATAGTTCCTTTATCAGCCTCTCCCTGCTCTCTACACGAGGTCAAATGGTTCCTGGCTATAAATGTGGCAGGCAGGGCACTCTGCTCTCTGTCATTGGAAATGGCAACCCAAAATCTTCAAGGCAGATGGCCTCCATCTTTAGCATCTACAAGGTCCCACAGGTAAGGGGGCTTCACTGCATACAATATGAGGTAGACAAAGAACAGAAACACACAGCAGCCAAAGATGAAGCCAAGTTATTTTGGAGGTGGGTGGGAGGGTGGCATATCAGGGGTATATGGCTTAGAAAATCTATGCTTTTGTTGAATTCATTTTTATATTTTATGTGTCAAGATACATTTTTATACAGTATAACTCCAAAGGGAGAGAGGATGAAATAATACTGAAATGCTATACCTGCCAAGAGGAATTATTTCTCGACTTTCATAAAGTGTAGCAACTCTTTCAATGCAGTTCTACAGACCTGCCTCAACTAGATCTCCCAAGAAAGCAGAACTCTTGAAACAGGCATTGTCTCAAAAGGAACCTTTTATTGAGAGTTAATTGTGGAAAGAGAGCAAAGCAAGGTCTGAGATTTGGCACATAAATGATTACATCAAAAAAGCAATTCACGTCTCCTCCCCCCAATGTCCAACTGTCCAGTTCAAATCCAGCCAATCCTCAGGTGCCATTAGTGTTATGAGAAGCCGGAGATTTAGCGGGTTCTCAAGGTCTCTCCTGGTTTCGTTTCTCAACAGTCTCAGGCTCCATTGCATCTCACCCAGAATAGAACATAGTAGATAATATTCCTGCAGCAGGCACACTTCCCCCAATAGTATGGCAAGCCCAGAAAATATATAGGTATATAGGTAAAAGCAAGAGAGGGAAAAAAGGAAGGATTATAGGCAAATACAATTGAGGGGCTCTGACATTAACCCCCCCTAATAGAAAGACAAATCCACCTGAAAAACAAAACAGGAAGTGGAAAAAGAACACGAAAAGAAACACATTAATCAGGCTTATCTGGATAGCGTGCATGAAAGCATTTGCACAATCTAGGGCAGGGGTGTTAAACTGCCAGCCCATGGGCCGGATGCGTCACCAGGAAACCACACCCACCCCATTGCTGGCAATGGGAAAAAAGCTCCGATACGTCACATTTCTTTGACATGTCTGATCTAGGGGCTCTAACATGTTTCTTATAAACCCACTCATTCTATGAAGCAGGCAGGTATTTCCAGGCCACTAAATACTGTGTGGACCCGTGATGTTTGCGGGAATCTAAAATATTCTTAATTTCAAAGTGTTGCTCACCCTCAATCATAATAGGTTGAGGAGCCAGAGCAGTCACAGGTCTTAATTTGGACGTTTCAATAAGCTACAATGGAAAACTGGGTGGATTTATCACAAACTCTTAGGGAGTTCCAGCTCTACTGTAACAGGATTAATAATGATTTAATAGGAAACGGACCAAAAAATTTTGGGTCCAGTTTCTTTGATTATGCAATGATTGTAAGAATCTTGTGGAGAGATAAACTTTATCTCCAATATGGAAAGCTTTATGTTCCATTCTTTTCTTGTCAGCCTGTGCTTTATAAGCTTCCCTAGCCTCATCCCGGGTTTTTCTAGCTACTGGCCAGATGTTATGCAATTGATGAACCCACTTTTAGGGAAGGAATGGTGGGTTCGGTAACAGGCAATTCAGGCATAGGAAGGAAATTCTGGCCATTTGCCACTTGGAAAGGGATGAAGCCAGTGCTAGATTGTACTGCATTGTTGTAAGCCACTTCAGCAAACGGCATCAGATCAGTCCAATTGTCCTGCTGATAATTAATAAAATAACAGAGGTATTGTTCCAGAACAGAGTTCGTTCGTTCTGTCCCCCCATTTGTTTGAGGATGATGACTAGATGACAGGTCCTGAACTGAACCCAGAAGGTCCATTAAGGCAATAGATATGTTGCAGAAACAGCTTAGCCAAATTTGGGGTCTTCTGACATGGGATAAAATGGCCTTGTTTAGAAAACAAGTCAGTGATGACCCAAATGATAGTGTTTCCTGTGCTTTCAGGCAGCTCAACAATGAAATCCATAGAGATCTCTTTCCAGGGGGCTGAAGGGCTCACCACCAGCTGCAGGAGGCTAGGCATTTTTCCCTGCCTGCATTTAGCAGCAGCACAAATAGTGCAGCTAGTCACATAACTTTCAATGTCCTTCTTCAAGCACGGCCCCCAAATTGCCTCTTGAGGAGGTGAAGAGTCTTTACAAACTCAAAGTGTCCTGCCATTTTTTAATCATGACAGGCCTGCATGATTCTCAGTCTTTGATTGGCAGGCACATAGAGCTTTCCTCCAACCCAAGCTAACCCATCTTGCACAGAACAGAGATTTTTATGGCTGCTGAACTACTCGTCTTTCTCCAGCGCCTTCCTGTACTCCTTGACCACCACATTATCTAAGGGTGGGGGTTTTCTTGCCAGACCTCTTGTGATGGCTGTGTCAGCCAATCACTGTCGGGAAAGTAGAGGTTTAACCACTTCCACCTTCACACTATTATATTGCAGCAAATCCAGCCAGTGCTCAAAAGATACAGCCCTGATGTCCTCAGGAGTCGTGGAGCTCCCCCAAACCCCAAAGGTGGGGGGTAGAGCTCCAATGATACCAGATGATGGGTTCCCTTACTCTCTGTATCAGCTTAATACTTTCTTCCTTTATGCTCTGACCCGTTACAACCAGGCAATGTATTTTATTGGTGGCTCTTCCTAAGAAGGGAAGTAGCTTTAGTTTTCAACTCAGGGTGAGCTACTCTAACTGGTGGAACAATAACCAAACAATTGTGATCCTTAAAGTCACCATGAAATTTTCTTTGTCTTTAGGGGAAAAAATCTCACTTTCTCCAGCTTAGTGTCGGCTATGAGTTTTCTCAAGGAGACAGAACACTTTATCCTTCCTTCTTCCGGATTAATCCCAATGAATTTCCTCAGTACATGGGTTTAGTCCAGCTGCTCCTGTATTTCCAGTGGAACTGGGTTGGGCTTATTCCCTCTGAAAGTGACAGTGGAAAACATTTCACCTCAGCTCTGATGCCAATGCTCAAGGAGAAGGAGATCTGCTTGGCCTTGCCTGAAATATTCAATTTTGATATTCTTGTTATTAAAGTGATGGGACCACTTATTTTCAAGATGTTCCAGGAAGCTGAAGTGATTACTCTGTTTGGAGACTCCACTATTATTTCAATGGTTTTGCTCATCCTTCTTAGTTATGGACAATCCATATCATTTCGGAAAGTTTGGATCCTACCTTCCTTTTGCGATTTAAGTGTGGTGGGATCTAAACAAATATTGCAATTTAGAAAGTACTTTCATGGGGCTTTGCATTTTAGGGACCACATGAAGGATTTCTCAGAATTCAGCCATTTTCTCCTGTCTTTAGACCCTTTGAACCCAGAAGGAGATGACTTAATTCCCACTATGGTGGGAACAAATGTTTGATTGTGTAATCCACAAACCAGGAGAGATCACTAAAAAGTGGAAAAGACAATGTACAGGAAAGGAGAATTTGCAGAATCTGCCATCTTATATATTTGAAACAAGCATGACAGGTAAAAGTTACAATATCTACAATGCCATTTATGCTGTGGCACACGCCCTACATGCAGTGTATGGATCAGGAGCAACCATGATGAGACTTGGAAAGAGGATCTCAAATGTCCAGTCATGGCAGGTAATCTATGTGACTTTTTTTTATTCAGGCCACAAATGATTAGAGAGGAAGCTCCCAGGTGCATTTCATCAATTACTGATTAAATAGTTATATGCTATCCTATCTCAATGAATGTCAAAGCATATTAAAACAGAAATTAATTAAAAATGAATTAAATATACCTTTTTGTTGAAAAGGGATAGAGGAGGGAAAGAGAAGTAAACCAACTAGTTGTATGTAAGATCTGTAGAATCATCATGTTTTCCCTCAGTAGGTACACCCTGAATCTAATCTGGAAGGAGACATTCAATTCCTTTTAACCTTGGTTTATGTTTCTATAATTTAGCATCCTATGTGATCCCACTCCATTTGTTCAGTTTGCCATTTGTTAAACAGTTCAGCTTGTTGTGTGAAGGCAGCCCCTATACACTTCAGAACACACAGCAGTACGCCAAGTGATCCCAATGGTTTTTTGGTCTGAAATTCATCAGAGTTTCAGCATCAATGGTTAAATGTTGGAGTTTCCAGGGTAGTGTAGTGACAAATCAGGGCAGATTCTTCTTTCCATATGGCTCCATTTATTCAGACCCAGTTCCTACATCCTACTCTCTTTGAACGTCAGCCACAAAAAGTCAGTGGAATTGTACACCGTGGTGGTAGAAATAATTTAATCATTCATAAAATACATTTGTTAGTTACAATACCTTGGGCCAAGAAAACATTTCAAAATGTACTTAGTCAAGTATCAAAGGAGCAAAACCAAACAATGAAATTTGGTGTGTGGTGTTAAAATCTTTGTATAGAGGTATCATTCTGGTAAACCTGGAGTTGGAGTAGCCATGATACAAATGCCCTAAAAAAGACAGAACATTTTGTCATGTTGGGAAAGGAGTCAGATAATTTTGTTCCTCCTTATAGCTCAGATCTCCACCAAGAAAACTCATCTAGCTTTTCATCTATACACCTGTCTGTTAAGTTGATGGTCATTGCAGAATGATCGAAGCCATGATGTCTTATTTGTACCTTTAAGTCAAGTACTCCAATTTCCAAAGGTCTCCTTTCTTTCAGCTTCTTGACTATTTGAGGAAGATCCAGTTCAACAACGGTGCTGGAGAGGAAGTCTCCTTCTCAGAAAATGGACTAGGATCTGCTTGTTATGATCTTCTCAACTGGGTTCTTTTCCCCAATCGATCTTTTGTCCCCATGAAAATTGGGCAAATGCATCCCGGGGCTCCCCCAGGCCAGGATTTCACCATTAACTCCAGTGCAATCATCTGGGCTAAAGAGGTGAGATGGAAGGAAGTCTCGCAAATTCAGGAAAAGATTCATTCTCTCCTGGGATTGACCAACATCCTTCTAACTGGAAAATAAATCTACTGAATCAGAAAATGTGGCAGACATTTTATGAAAAACCTGCTTTGAGCATAACACATTTGAAGTGTCATTTGGGGCAGGTCCATTTTTTTAAATTTTTATTATTTATTTATTAACTTACTTTTTTAATATTTTACCCATCTCACCAATAATGCAACTATAGGCAGTACAGAAACAACAAAACGAAAAAAACAATAAAAGCAATTTGAATTAAAAGACATGAAGCAATGGGATTGGAAATGGGGAACCTCCTTTCATTGTAGATCTTCCTGGAACAAAGAAACTCTGGCTATCAGACTGGGAATCTCAGGGGACCTGCGATGGCTCCATGACCATGGGGAACATCAGGGTCCCTTTTTCATGTGGTTTTTTTTACAGTTCTTATAATATTTAATAATAACAATCTTTATTAAATATTTTTGTATGTATTTTTTTAATTAAGTGTTGCACATTCAGTAAGATATGGACAGTAAAGATGGGGCTATAAAAATACTATAAATAAAAATAAAATAATAAAATAAAATAAAACAAGGAAATAAAACAAAACAAAACAAAACAATACAAAATAAATAAAATAATATAAAATAAAATAAATAAAAAATAAAGTAATATAAAATATAAAATAATATAAAATATAAAATATAAAATATAAAATATAAAATATAAAATATAAAATATAAAATATAAAATATAAAATATAAAATATAAAATATAAAATATAAAATATAAAATATAAAATAATATAAAATATAAAATATAAAATATAAAATATAAAATAATATAAAATATAAAATATAAAATAAATATAAAATATAAAATAATATAAAATATAAAATATAAAATATAAAATATAATAAAATAATAAAATAATAAAATAATAAAATAATAAAATAATAAAATAATAAAATAATAAAATAATAAAATAATAAAATAATAAAATAATAAAATAATAAAATAATAAAATAAAATAATAAAATAATAAAATAATAAAATAATAAAATAATAAAATAATAAAATAATAAAATAATAAAATAATAAAATAATAATAAAATAATAAAATAATAATAAAATAATAATAAAATAATAAAATAATAATAAAATAATAAAATAAAATAAAATAAAAAATAAATAAAAATCCCTCTTTAGGAATGTAAATTTGGAAGTCCCGTCCTCCCACCACTGAATACACAATAATTCCAGGGCAGGAATTGGTCAGTCCCTCCACTCTGTTCCACTCCCATTCATGCATGGAGGGATGTAAGCTGCGGGGTACCCCAAAACTGTGTGTTAGACCCAATACTCTTCAATATCGATATCATTTATTTTGATGTGGGGATATAAGGGGAACTTATAAAATTTGAAGACAACCTGAAGCTGGCAAGAATACCCAGCACCCTGGAAGATAGGCTCAAGATAGAGAGGGAGCTTCATAAGCTTGTACACTGTGTCAGTATCAATAACTGCGAGAGGGATCTTGGAGTCCTACTAGGCAATCACGTAATGAGCCAACTGTGTGCTGCAACTGTCAAAAAAGCCAATACAGTCCTAGGCTGCATTAACACAGGGATAGAATCAAGGTCACATGAAGTGTTAATACCACTTTATAATGCCTTGGTAAGACCACACTTGGAATACTACATCCAGTTTTGGTTGCCACAATATAAAAAAAAAATGTTGAGACTCTAGAAAGAGTGCAGAAAAAAAGCAACAAAGATGATTGGTGGACCGGAGGCTAAAACATATGAAGAACTGTTGCAGGAATTGAGTATCTCTAGTTTAATAAAAAGAAGGACTAAGGGTGACATGATAATAGTCTTTGAATACCTAAGGGGCTGCCACAAAGAAGAAGGGGTCAACCTATTTTCCAAGGCAACTGATGGAAACTAATCAAGGAGAGAACCAACCTACCTCTAAGGAGAAATTTATTGACATTGAGAACAATTAACCAGTGGAACAGCGTCCCACCAGAAATTGTGGATGCTCCAACACTGGAGGTATTTAAGAAAAGATTGGACAACCATTTGTCTGAAATGGTATAGGGTTTCCTGCTTGACCAGGGGGTTGGACTAGGACAGGGGTCGGCCACCTGAAACATTGAACGAGCCGCATGGACCCGTTTCCCTAAAAAAAAAAAAACCTGGGAGCCGCACCCACCCGCGCATGCGCACCCGCCCGCGCATGCGCACCCGTCAGCGCATGCGCACCAGTCAGCGCATGCGCACCCATCCGCACATGCGCATGCACACTTGTCCGCGCATGTGCACTCGCACGCGCACCCGCACGCGCACGCGCACCCGCACGCGCACGTGCGCATGCGCTCCCCCCAAATGGCGGAGGAGGCTCCGGAGCCGCAGGTGATGGCTCAAAGAGTCGCATGAGCCTCCGGAGCCGCGGGTTGCCGACCCGTGGACTAGGAGATCTCCAAGGTCCCTACCAACTCTGTTATTCTGTTATTCTGATAATATTAGATACAAATGGGAAAACTCCTGATCACTATCCTGAATGACTGGCTTCCTATGGTTGGGGGCTCAACTCTTAATTTGTGTTATTTATGATTTCTTGCTTCTTTTTTTTAGTATTGAGATCTCCAAGAGAAATCTATACACCTTTGGGAGAAAGAAGAAAATCAATCTCTCTTTGTCTGGTATAAATTTTCTGACAGTGCAAAAGTTAAATCTGAGTGATAGGAGAAAACAAAATATTTGAGATATTTAGCATAGAATTGAAGCCACAGAACTCTCATTTACTGTACATTGTGCCTCTTGGTGTTTCTTTCCTTTTGCCCTCCTAAAACAAATTTCTCCTGAGAATCACTTTTGATCAGGCTAAGGATACCTTCTCTTACCCACCTCCCATTCTGCATTAATGTCTGTGTTTGTCTCTCTTGTTGTAATCTTCTCAGCAAACACCAATAAATAATGTATTTCAGTGATTCTCAACTTGAGTGAACTTCAGATGTGTGGACCTCAACTCCCAGAATTTCCCAGCCAGTATTCTCTGAGTTGAAGTCCAGACATCTGAAAGCTGATGACATTGAGAAAAACTAATGTAGACAAAAATTAAAAAGTAGGATTTGTGACTGACAGATCTATTGGTATTCCAATATAGAGTGAAAACCTCTAATCTGAATTGAAATAGCCAACTTATAAGACCATTAAAACTCAAGAGATCCCTGTGTATGATCAACACATCCCCTGGTTCATCTTAAACCAAGGAAGATCTGACCTTTCTGGTGGACTATGGTGTATTCTATTACTTTCTTTTTGAGTTGTCCGCTATAGACATGAGTCACAACTTAGGCCCTCTGTGGGAGACAGAGACCTTCCTCATGGTAAGTGCAACTGAAGAAGCTAGACTTTTGATTTCAGATGGAGCTCACTGTGACCCTTGCCCAGAAGACCAATATCCCAATAAGGATAAGGACCACTGCATTGCAAAGAAGATCCACTTCCTTTCCTATCAAGACACCCTGGGATACACTTTAGCATCTCTTGCTCTTTTTCTCTCTGCAATCACATCTGCAATCCTGGTGATTTTTCTTCAACATTGCAACACGCCAATAGTCAAAGCCAACAACCGAGATCTCACCTACATCCTCCTGGTCTCCCTCCTGCTCTGCTTTCTCTGCTCCTTCCTCTTCATTGGTCAACCTGAGAAGTTCACCTGTCTCTTCCGACAAGTTGCCTTTGCCATCATCTTTTCTCTTGCAGTTTCCTCTATCTTGGCAAAAACTGTCATGGTGGTTCTGGCCTTCATGGCCACCAAGCCAGGGAACAGGACAAGGAAACTCTTAGGAAAACCACTGACCAACTCCATTGTCTTAGCCTGTCCCCTGGTCCAAACAAGTCTTTGTGCCACCTGGTTAATAACCTCTCCACCATTTCCCAGTTTGGACTTCCACTCCTTAGTAGGAGAGACAATCTTGGAATGTAATGAAGGATCAGCTTTAATGTTTTACACTGTCCTTGCCTACCTGGCTTTCCTGGCTCTCATCAGTTTCATTGTGGCCTTTTTGGCTAGGAAATTGCCTGACAGCTTTAACGAAGCCAGGTTCATTACTTTCAGCATGCTGATATTTTGCAGTGTTTGGATCACCTTCCTCCCCACCTACCTGAGCACCAAAGGGAAGGCCATGGTGGCTGTAGAGATCTTCTCCATTTTGGCCTCTGGAACTGCTCTCTTGGCTTTTATCTTTTTTCCCAAATGCTACATTATCCTACTGAGACCCAATCTGAATTGTAGAGAAAATATAGTAAGAAACAAGAATAACTAATTAATGCAGAGATAGGCCATATTTACAATATGTTTGACTTTAAGGTCTGTTTAGGGTTAGGATTGTCATTTCTAAAAATGATGACATGAAGCATGATCTTCCATTGTGAGTAGCATCAAATCTTTTGACTTTCAAGCATATAATAATCTTGCTGCAGTTGTCATATATAAGAGTGCCAGGATTTTCTAATTGCCTGTCGATTAATGTGGCTGAAATCTGTTTAACAGATGAATTGAGACCTAAGGAACATAGCCTTTCAGCTCACAGGACCCATGGTAATTTTTATCAGAACATTCTCATAGAACCCCATGAACCTCAACATTCAAAAGTTTCTTCCAACCAAGACCATTGTTCTCTGTAGATAACAGAAAAGTAGATCTATTAGGTTATTACTTATAAATATGCATGCATCATTTCTCCTTCCCTTATGTTGCCTCACTTTTTTGAAATAAATTTTAATTAGACGTTTTACAAAGAGCGTAACAACTTGCATTTCCCCTCCTTTCTAAAATCTATAACTTGATCCTGAGACAGAAAACAATGAAAACAAGAATTAAAACAATTTAGCAATTTAAACACTTTAAACCCATTTAATCTTTAAACACACACACACAATCTCTATGTATGTACATATGTATGGATGTATATGTGCGTTTCTGTATGTATGGAGGGATATATAGATGATAGATAGATGGACGGACAGACAGACAGACAGACAGACAGACAGACAGACAGACAGACAGACAGACAGACAGACAGACAGACAGACAGACAGACAGACAGACAGACAGACAGACAGATAGACAGACAGACAGACAGATAGATAGATAGATAGAGATAGATAGATAGATCGATAGATAGATAGATAGATCGATAGATAGATAGATCGATAGATAGGTAGATAGATAGATAGATAGATAGATAGATAGATAGATAGATAGATAGATAGATAGATAGATAGATAGATAGATAGATAGATAGATAGATAGATAGATAGATAGATATCCCTGTGATCCTCAAACCTAATGACTGGTCAAATGACCTGGTCATATCCATGGAAGGCATTAATTCTGCATTTGTAACAGTGGAAGCTTCCAGATGCTCTTCTAGGCAGCGCATGTAGAGTGCATTCCAATAGTCCATTTGGAAGTTGTTCAGAGCATGAATGACTCTTAACAAGTTTTTATTGGTTTTCCAGTTTTACATTTGAGTATTTGGAAAGCAGCGTGGTGATTGGGTAGTCAATAGTACAATAACAAAATCTTTAGTACATATCTCAGGTTACATCATCAAAAAATTCCTTCTCTATTTCCCTTAACATTGACCAAGTGACAAAATTAGTGGATCAGAGGAATGCTGTGGATATAATTTACTTGGACTTCAGTAAGGCATTTGATAAAGTAGATCACAACCTACTACTCGATAAGATAGAAAAATGTGGGTTAGACAGCATCACCACCAGATGGATTCGTAGCTGACTGACCGGCCGTACTCAGCGTGTGGTCCTCAATGGAACCGCATCTACATGGAGGGAAGTGTGCAGTGGGGTGCCCCATGGCTCTGTTCTGGACCCAGTGCTCTTCAACATCTTCATCAACGATTTGGACGAGGGGATAGATGGGGAACTAATCAAATTTGCGGATGACACCAAGCTGGCAGGAATAGCCAACACTCCAGAAGACAGGCTTAAGATACAGGAGGACCTGGACAGACTTGAACACTGGGCGCTATCTAACAAAATGAAATTCAATGGTGAAAAAAGTAAAGTGGTACCTTGCTCAATAGAAGTAACTGTGAGAGGGATCTTGGAGCCCTAGTGGACAATCACTTAGATATGAGCCAGCAGTGTGCTGCAGCTGCCAAAAAAGCCGACACAGTGCTAGCCTACATTAACAGAGGGATAGAATCAAGATCACGTGAAGTATTAATACCACTTTACAATGCCTTGGTAAGGCCACACTTGGAATACTGCATCCAGTTTTGGTCACCACGATGTAAAAAAGATGTTGAGACTCTAGAAAGAGTGCAGAGAAGGGCAACAAAGATGATTAGGGGACTGGAGGCTAAAACATATAAGGAACGGTTGCTGGAATTGGGTATGTCTAGTTTAATGAAAAGAAGGACTAGGGGTGACATGATAGCAGTATTCCAATATCTCAGGGGTTGCCACAAAGAAGAGGGAGTCAAGCTATTCTCCAAGGCACCTGAGGGTAGGACAAGAAGCAACGGATGGAAACTAGTCAAGGAGAGAAGCAACCTGGAACTGAGGAGAAACTTCCTGACAGTTAGAACAATTAACCAGTGGAACAACCTGCCTCCAGAAGCGGTGAATGCTCCAACACTGGAAGTTTTTAAGAAGAGACTGGACAGCCATTTGTCCGAAATGGTGTAGGGTTTCCTGCCTGAGCAGGGGGTTGGATTTGATGATCTCCAAGGTCCCTTCCAACTTTATTATTATTATTATTACTAGGGTACAACTGATTATCATGTGTCACCATGGCCCATCATAGCTTCTGAAAAAATATGGTCCAAGTCAAACTCCATCTTCTGTATTGAAGTCATGGAGGTCAAATACTCAACTTCACCTTGACTCTCAACTTCATCTGGTCTGTGGATTAACAACAAGAGATGCAAACATGTTTTTCCCATTCTGGCATGCAAAAAAATGCTTTTCATTGCAATTATCACAAGTACAGTCATTATTAATGTATCCCCTATGGAGTTCTACCCCAAATACATCTTCCAAGATAAAACCTGCTTTAAAAAACATGCTTTGAATCTTCCAGATGGGAGTAGGCCATGTCACCTTGTCTTGCAAAGAGCTCACTTCTGGTTTTGGGGAGACTGAGCTGGCCATAAGTTTCTCTTAGGTCACAACCCAAACACAGGTAAGAGGAAGCATGGTTGATACCAATTTGCTCTGTCTGGGGTCAACCAGGTGGCATGGTCAGTCTCTATTGTGTTAAAGCTCTGATGAGATTTCAAGTGCTCCCTGAAATTCAGCTTCTGCACACAAATTGATTTTTGATCTAGGAGGGAAGGTGACAAGAATGAATGTGATGCCTCTCCTTCTGCTGCACTTCTGGCTCCTGCCTCCAACTTCTGCTAAGAGGATGCAAACCATAGGTGTGATGAAAAACCCTTTCCAGATTCCACAAGACTATTACAGGCCTGGTGATCTCATTATTGGTGGGAACTTGCTCCTGAAAACAATTGTTTCCTCCAACCTCCCAGACTTTAAAAATGACCCATCCCTGCCTCCTATCTCACTCTTGTAAGTTCTGCCTGGAGGGGTAGATGTAGATGATTGCTTTGTTTTGGATTCAGGGACCATTTTCAGAAATACTTGTTCTAAAGATGTTTGCAATGTTCTGGTGTAATTGTGCTTTTTTTCTTTCAATAAAGATCCAAGCTTATAAATTGGGTAGAACCCTAAATCTTTCTAGAACTCAGGAAGACAATAAACAATGTACAAATGAGATACTATCTTAGAAATTGATCTGGCGACTGAACAATTTATTTTATAATGCTAATTTTAAAAAAATGGTGGAAAACTCCAATCAAAGCTCAATTCTTTTCCGGGGTAAAAGAAAAAAGAAATGAGTGCTCATCCATAAGGTCCTTCAGTAAATCTATGCTGTGACCTTACTGTAGTTAGCAATGTTAAACAAGCTTGCTCAAAGAGATTGATTAGGATGCTAAAGGAGAATTTGGGAAAGACTACAGGCACTGGAGCAAAGTGAAGAAGGGAGGGACAACAGAGAACTATAAAACAGTCCTTGATTTGGACAGACAGGTTTTTCTTCTTTCTTGCAAAGTTTCATCAAGAAACATCCTTTAAAAAATCAAAACCTAATGAAATCTAGAACTTACTGCTCCAAAGAACAACACAAAAGGCAAGGCAATCTCCCACAACAGACACCAGCTTTCCTGTATGATGGCACAGTGGTTAGAATGCAGTATTGGAGGCTAACTCTGCCCAGTGCCAGGAGTTTGATCCTGCCTGGTTCAGCCTTCTATTCTTCTGAGGTTGGTAAAATGAGGACCCAGATTGTTGGAGGCTCATAGGCTGACTCTATAAACTGCTTAGAGTGCTATAAAGCACTATGAAGTGGTATATAAGTCTAAGTGCCATTGCCATTGCTATTGCTGTAGCCTCATACCAATGAAGTACCAGCAGTTCCAGGCCTTGGTGTTTGCAGTCAGAGAGATCAACAAGGATCTTCGTCTCCTCCCCAACATCACACTTGGCTTCTGCATCTATGACAATCGTCAGATTGAGACGAGGATTTATTTAATCAGTCTCTCCCTGCTCTCCACACGAGGCCAAATGATTCCAGGTTATACATGTGACTGGCAGGACCCTCTGCTCTCTGTCATTGGAGGTCTCAACTCAAAATCCTCAAGACAGATGGCCTCCTTCTTCAGCGTCTTCAAGGTCCTACAGGTAAGGAGGCTCAATTGGATGTAGTATGGAGTAGAGAAACAACAGAAGCAGAGACAGAAGCCAAAGATGAAACCAATATTGTATTTTTGGGGGCTGGGGAAGAATGAAAAATCAGGAGTATCACATAGAGAATCCATGTTGCAATTGAATTCATTTTCAGGAATTTATGTGTTAAGATACATTTTTAAATAACTCCAAAGAGATAAATAATGAGATATTTCCTAAATGCTGAACTTGTCAAGATAATTCCTTCCTCATGTATTCTTCATAAAAGTGCAGTTGTTTCTTTATATCAGGTTGATGGTTTGTTCCCTTGACAAATCATGCAAACTATGGATCTTCCTTAGAAGGGAAGAACTTAATCTTGCCACTCAAAGTGAGTCAGGCTTAGTGATGGGGCAATAAACCACACAATGGTGATCCCTAAAGTCACCATAAAACTTTACTTTGTCTTTGAAAGAAGAATCTCACTTTCTCCAGCTCGGTGTTGGCTTTGAGTTCACTCAGGGAGACAGAAGAGTTTATCCTTCCTTCTTCAGGATTAATCCCATGGAATCTGCTCAGTATGTGGGTTTAGTCCAACTGCTCCTGCATTTCCAGTGGAACTGGGTTGGGCTTCTGGCCTCTAAAGATGACAGTGGAGATCATTTCATCTCATCTCTGATGCCAATGCTCAAGGAGAAGGAGATCTGCCTGGCCTTCACTAAAATGCTGAAATCAGATGAGCTTTCTTCTACAATGCTCAGATTCCTTTGGCTTTTAAAATCTTCCTTTAAAGTTGAAGTGATTATTCTCTTTGCAGACTACAGAACTATTGCAACTTTACAGGGAGCTCTGTGTGCTTATGAGCAATGGATAAAAGCATCATATGGCAAAGTTTGGATAATAACTTCCCATTGTGAGCTTAGTGGGATGGGATCTCTAGATACACTGGAATATATGAAGCCCTTCCATGGGGCTTTGCATTTTAGGGACCACACCAGTGATGTCCCAGAATTCAGCCATTTCCTCCTGTCTTTAGACCCTTTGAACTCACAGGGGGACATCTTTCTCCTGCAATGGTGGAAAAGGGTCTTTGACTGCAAGTTCTACCAACCAGGCAAAATCTCTAAAGAGGAAGAAAAAACATGCACTGGAAAGGAGAATTTACAGAATCTTCCAGCTTTTATATTTGAGACAAGCATGGCAGGTGAAAGTTACAACATCTACAATGCCATTTATGCTGTGGCACATGCTTTACATGCAATGTATGGATCCGGAGCCCGACCAATCATGATGAGGCTTGGAAAGAGGAACTCAAATGTCCAGTCATGGCAGGTAATTTCTGGGACTTTTTATCTAGTCCACAGATAATTAGAGAAGTTTATCTATATTCCCCAAGTATTTTTTAAATACTGATTAAATATCTCTGTATCAATGGACCTCTGATCAGATTAAACAGCAATTACTAAAAAGAAAATGATAATATGAATTAAGTATAATTTTTAAAGGGGTAGAGTGGGGAAAAGATAAATAAATCAAACCAGTTCACCATAAGATCCGTAGAGGAAAGACCTTCATATAAAGTCCTGAAAGGTCTTCAGAGGTTGTCTGTCAACTGTCCCACTCAATCATCTAACAAAGAAAGACTCCTGATCATTTGTTTTGCCAAGAGTATACTTTACTGAAGCTTAAATGGTTACAGAAGTAGAGTAAGCTGAATCTAAGGTTTTTCCATGCAAACAACAAAAAGGAAAGTCCCCTCTTCCCCCCTGGCCATCCCCCAGTTATTTGCAACTGTCCAATCAGGTGTTTATATATTGCTTAGGAAACAAATGCTCAGTTCCCACCTCTGCATATCATTGATTGGCCTTAGCTGGCTGTAGCTTCTCACAAGGCTCAGTTGCGCTTTCATCCACCCCCTTCTTCCTTACATTCCAATCTTTCCCTCCCCCCTCCTTCCTAGTCTAATGTCAGGCTGTCAGCTCATGAAGCTGGAATAGGTGAGATGCAGCCATGACATTGTCTGAGTTTCATAGGTTGGCCATTCGAAGGAGGAGATGCAGCACAGAGCAAGATGACAATTTGGGCAACATTTGTTCAAGATTCTTCAAGAGATCAGTTGAAGTCCTAGTGGGCATATTTGCAAAACCATCTCACTTCCCCTCTGTATATAGCCTAAATACAACTTGTAGAAAGACACTCAACTCTATTTCTTTTAACCTTGGTTTATATTTCTGTGACTTAGCATCCTGTATGATCCCACTCCATCAGTTCAGTTTGCCATTTGTTGCACCTCTCAGCTTGTTGTGTGAAAGCAGACTCTGTTAACCTCAGCACACAGAATTGGAGTCAAAGTGGTCCTAATGGGATCATAGTCTGAAATTCATCAGTCTCCCCACATCAAAGACTGAACGTTGGACCTTTTTGGACAGTAAAGTGACCATTTAGGGCAGCTACTTCTTTCCACATGGCCCCACCTCATATTTTGCTCTTTTTTACTATTAACTAGAGAAATCAATGCAATTACACATTATTATGACAGGAGCTATTTAATCACTCCTTAAATGCAATTGTCATTTGCAAGACCTTGAACCAAAGTAAAACATTTAAAAATGTATATAGCCAAGTACAGTATAACAGGAGGAAAACCATAGAATGAATTATACAATGTGGCATGAAAACTTTTGTGTGGAGGTATCATTCATATAAAACTGGATTTGAAATAGCCATGATACAAATGCCTAATGATAAAGAAAAATGTTTATAGTGTTGTCCCAAAGGTGCTTTTTCAGGTAGCAACTGGAGTTTCTTGTTTTTCTTTGAAGACGTTTCATTTCTCATCCAAGAAACTTCTTCAGCTCTGACTAGATGGTGGGGAATGGAAGGATTTATATTGCTTGCAGACAGCTGGTCATTTGCCTTCTTTTAGAGAGTTGTTGGGGCCATTTGGAGGTTTAGCTGTGTCCTCAGGGTCACCTGAGTAGTGCAAATGTGTCTGGAACCTTCTTGGATGCAGGATATATTTTCTGTCCTGTGCCCTTCACTGTTGAAGAAAGGTGCAGGCTGTTGGGGATGAGTCTGTGTTGTCTAAATCTCAAACTGAAGCACAAATGGTTCCTGTAGTCTGCAATATTTTCTGGAAATCCATTCATACTCTCGCACCATTCATCCCAAAGTGCATAGCTAAATGTCATAGTTGTCCCAAAGGTGCTTTTTCAGGAGGCAACTGGACTTGCTTGTTTTTCTTTGAAGATGTTTTGCTTCTTATCCAAGAAGCTTCTTCAGCTCTGTAGTGTTGGGGAAGGAATCAAATATTTGATGTCACTCCTGATTACTGAGATCTGCACCAAAGGATGTCCTCTGTGTTGTCAGACATAGATCCACAGTACCTCCTCAGATGATGGCCATCACAAAATGATAGAAGCCATGATGTCTCATTTGTGGCTTTCACCCTCCACTTTGCAAAGGGGAATTCTTTCCTAAAGAGAATAAATCCTAACATACATCAGTTTTAGTACATCTATACAAAACTGCTCCAGGAGAAAAGGAGCATTGCTGATATCAGGGAAGCAGCTATAAGTGGACATAGGATAAGAGCATCAAGTTGGAGGGAAGCAAAAGGGTAGAGCCACTTGAGAACTGACCTGAATGTTAGAAATGTTAACCTTTAGAAGTTGCACATTTTGGCAAGAGCAAATCAAGAGGTCAATAATATTTTATTGACCGTCTCACCCCACTGGGATTGACCCATACCACTCATGCTGGCAGAGGAGGCATGCTGTGGGTCCTGTCAGCCCTAGTATTCTGGCTGGTGGGGTCCAGGAGGAGGGGCTCTGGTGTGGCTCCTGCCCTCTGGAACATCCTGTCCCCCCATGTGAGGTTGGCCCCAACCCTCCTATCTTTTGTAAGAGCTAAAGACATGGCTGTGCCAGTCTGCTTGAGGCCCCAGTGGGGGATCAGCACAATGGAGGTGGTGGATTGTGTAACAACAGATCCCACCTCCCTCCCCCCCCCACTTTCCCCTTTCCCCCCACCTTTTCTTCTGTGTGATCTGTATGCTTTCATCCTATTACTCCAATGACTGAAATTCTCTTTTTCTTTCAGCTTCTTCCCTATTTGAGGAACATCCACTTCAACAACAGTGCTGGAGATGAAGTCTCCTTCTCAGAGAATGGACTGGGATCTGCTCATTATGATCTTATCAACTGGTGTTTCTTCCCCAATCTATCTTTTGTCCCCATGAAAGTTGGGCAAATAGATCATGGAACTCCTCCAGGCCAGAACTTCACCATTCACTCTGATGCAATCATCTGGGCCACAAAGGTGAGCTGGTAAGCTATGTTGTAATTCAAGGTAAGATTTATTTCCTCCTAGGGATGCAGAACATCCCTCTAACTTGAAAGATGGTGGAGTCAGAAAATATGGCAGGCATTGGGTGAAAATATAAGGCTCTGCATGTAACACATTTGAGGTCTGATTTGTGGCAGGTCCACAAAGGATTTGGATTCAGTGGTGAGATTCAAATACCTGAACAACTGGGTCTCTGCGTGGATGCAAGCTTGGTGCTCCAAGGCCTAGAATGGACTTCCGGAAATAGCATCCATGTACTTCCGGCAGGCTGTTCTAGGCCTGGGAGGACTTCCGGAAACAGTGTGCATTCAGCCGGTTCTCTGAACTCAACAAAATTTAGCTACCGGTTCTGCCAAACCGGTGTGAACCGGCTGAATCCCTCCACTGTTTGGATTGGGGAAAATGTCTATTTGCCAACTGAGGATGCAATTAGAAGAGGCAACAGTGTTTTCCACAGACCATTCTCATTCAGTTGGATCCTCATGATTCTTTGTTTTATAAAAGATGTAGCTCAATCACACAAACCTTCATTGGACTTCCAAAGTCCCAGTTCCATCTCCAGCATCCACTTGCCTGAATCCCCTAGGTTTTCCTGCTTCTGGTAGACCCTGATCAACAATTTCTTTTGGAGGCATTCTGAATATGGAAATAGGAATGTGGAAAGGTATAAATGAAGCATGCTCCTTGCTTAGGCCATCTCATATAATTCTCTTTTATCTCTTAGAAGTTGCCCTTTGCCAGGTGTGGCATGAAGAGGTGCCATGCAGGACAGAGGAGACATGTTCCTGAGGGCAAGCAAGTCTGCTGCTATCAATGTGTCCCTTGTCCAGATGGGACCATTTCTAATCAAACAGGTAGAGCGTACTTAAAATATAGATCTTTCAGCATCTAGAAAGCCATTCAGTAGATAAAAATGTTAATTTTTGACATTTTCATAGGATTGACGTGCTTAAAATATTCATACTTTTCAGCACATCTTCTCAGTTCATGGACCTAAAGTGTTCTGCCCACAATGGCAACCTTTTCCTTTTCTCGCCAATATAGAATAGAATATAATAATAATAATAATAATAATAATAATAAAGTTGGAAGGGACCTTGGAGGTCATCGAGTCCAACCCCCTGCTCAGGCAGGAAACCCTATACCATTTCAGACAAATGGCTGTCCAGTCTCTTCTTAAAAACTTCCAGTTTTGGAGCATTCACCGCTTCTGGAGGCAGGTTGTTCCACTGGTTAATTGTTCTAACTGTCAGGAAGTTTCTCCTCAGTTCCAGGTTGCTTCTTTCCTTGACTAGTTTCCATCCATTACTTCTTGTCCTGCCCTCAGGCGCCTTGGAGAATAGCTTGACTCCCTCTTCTTTGTGGCAGCCCCTGAGATATTGGAAGACTGCTATCATGTCACCCCTAGTCCTTCTTTTCATTAAACTAGACATACCCAATTCCAGCAAACGTTCTTGATATGCTTTAGCCTCCAGTCCCCTGATCATCTTTGTTGCTCTTCTCTGCACTCTTTCTAGAGTCTCAACAACATGTCCCCTATTTAACTTTCCACTCTCACATCTTTTCAAGGAAACCAGCTACAGATCTTTTCCTGAAAGAGTGGGATATGCGATTCAAGATTTGTTATTTTTAAATTTATATTGTTCTTCTTCTGTAAACACTATCAAACTCCCAGGAAATTGATAGGCTTGTCCAGAAAACAAATATGAGATCCATCTCTCTTTCCTGCAAGAAAAATTCTGAATGAGCAGATCTGAAGTATAAACCACAGAGGTTGGAGCAGAGAGCCTTTGGTGTTATTATAGCTCTGGATCTTTATTTCTTTTTCCCCCCTCTTGTAATCAATTTCTTGTGAAACACTTTTGAACAAGAAAAGAGACCTTTTCTTCTCACAACACTCTGCACATTTTAATGTCCTTCTCTCTCTTTCTTGTTGTTGATCTTCTCACCGCCCTCCAACAGATAATATACAAACACACCAAAGAGCAGGATTCCTGGCTGATAGATCTATCAATCTTTTTGTGTGGGGGGGGGGTTTCCAGGATGACATGGGTGTGGGGCAGTTGGCAATCTCTCTGACCATGACAGTAGTCATGGACGTGCTCTGTGATTGCAGAGGGTCCTTTTTTCCAGAGGAAACTGATCGGTTCAGCTGGAACTGAACAGATTATTGTATCTGGAAAATATATCTCTATGGTCATCCTGAAAAAAATTACAATTTGTCCTCTTAGATCCACTATCAAATGCACAGTGGGTCATTCAATTATTTCCTTTGTGTGTTTGTCACAGCAGTAAGGGGACAGCCATATCACCCCTGAGGGAGGGATAATACTCATGGCAGATGCCCCTGAAATCCTTAGACAAAAATTCTTTTTTAAATATATTTTATTATGCTTATCAAAGCATAACATGTCTAATATTTCTATTCAAAACTTCCACCACTAATATAGACAACAGGGGAGATAAAGGACAGTTAGAAGAATTAATCAGTGGATTGACTTGCCTCTAGAAATGGTGAATGCTCCAACACTGGAGGCTTTTAAGAAGAGATTGGACAACCATTTGTCTGAAATGGTATAGGATCTTCTGTTTGAGCAGGGAGTTGGACTAGAGCAATCAATTTCTTCCCTTAGAGGAAACATGCAGACCCAGAACCTCCCCCTCAAAGAAGACATGCAGACACCTAGCAAAGAAACAACTTCAAATGATCCTAAAAAAAGTCACCTCAAATATCCATAAAAAAGCCACATCAACAAACACACCTGAGACAAACAGAAAAGCACCCCAGACTGCAGCCCCCACCACAAAAAAAAGAAAGGAGAGTGTTGGTAATATGAGATTCTATCCTCAAAGGAACAGAATCATCCATTTGCAGACCGAACATACAATCCAGGGAGGTATGCTGTCTCCCTGGAGCAAAAATCAAAGATGTGTCTGAGAACCTAACCAAAATAATTAGGCCCACAGATTACTACCCCCTCCTCCTCCTCCACATTGGAACGAACAACACTACAAACAACCTGAGTGCAATAGTGAAAGACTACAAACAACTAGGCAACAAAGTCAAGAAGCTAGGAGCACAAGTACTGTTCTCATCAGTGCTCCCAATAAAAGGCCAAAACCCATTGAGAGAAAAAAGAATTTTAGAAATAAACCACTGGCTAAAGGGTTGGTGTCGCCAAGAAAACTTTGGTTTCCTGGATCATGGACTGCATTCTCTACATGAGAGACTCTTGGCAAGGGATGGGCTACACCTCACGAAAACAGGCAAAAATGTACTTGGAAAAAGACTGGCCCAACTCATCAGGAGGGCTTTAAACTAAAACTGAGGTGGGAGGGTGACCAATCTTTAGAATCTCTAGAACCCCAAACCAATCACAAATCCCAAGAAAACAAACCAAACAACAAGGTAGGCAGTGTTGAGAAAAAAGAAAAACTCAAACAATAGTCAGGAGATATAGGAAACATACTCACAGACAGGCATAAAAGCCTTAAATGCTTATACACAAATGCTCAAAGCTTGGGGAACAAACAGGGCAAACTAGAAGCAATAGTACATGAGGGAGGGTATGACATAGTTGGCATAACAGAAACCTGGTGGGATGAAACCCATGAATGGAATGGACAGATGGATGGATACAAATTGTTCAAAAGAAACAGGTCTACAAAAAGAGGAGGGGGAGTTGCACTATATATAAGAGAACACTACATATGCACATGACCCAAGACAAAATCTCTCCAGAATGTATATGGGTCAATATAAAAGAGAAAAAAAGTGACATTATCATAGGTGTATATTACAGGCCACCCAACCAACCAGAAGAAACAGATGAACTCTTTGCCAACCAGTTAACAAATGTATGCAGGAAGCACACCACCATAGTAATGGGAGACTTCAACTATCCAGATATCAACTGGGAGACAAACTCTGCAGTGAGCGGGAGATCAAACAGATTCCTAACCAACCAAGCTGACAACTTTGTCACCCAAAAGGTGGAGAAGGGAACTAGACGCAAAGCTATACTGGACTTAATAGAAAAGAAGCGATAGAGGGAATTGAAATTGCCGGAACCTTGGGTGAAAGTGACCATGCCATACTGGAATTTAATATAATGCAAACACTAGCAATAGAAAACAATCTAACCAATGTCCTAAACTTCAAAAGAGCCGACTTTGAGAAGCTCAGAGAGAACCTAGGAAAGATCCCATGGATGAAAATCTTAAAGGGAAAAACAACCCAAGAAGCATGGGAAACCCTGAAAAACATGATCACAAAAGCCCATATCAGCACAATATCATTGAGAAAGAAAAACAAGAAATCCAGGAAGAAACCAGCATGGCTGCACAAAGATCTCACTAACAAACTAAAAGACGAAAAGGACAAATACAAAAAATGGAAAGAGGGGCACATAACCAAGGCCAATTATCAGCAGACAGCCAGAACATGCAAAGAAGTCAGGAAAGCAAAGGCTCACAATGAACAAAGACTTACAACAGAAATCAAGGACAATAAAAAAAGTTTCCTCCAACACATTAACAACAAGAAAAAAGTCAAGGAAACTGTAGGCCCACTAAAGAGAGAAGATGGCAAGGAAATTACAGGCAACAGGGAGAAAGCAGAGCTGCTTAACTCATACTTTGCATCAGTCTTCACACAAAAAGAAACCATAGCCCAATGCACACAAAAAAACCACTGCAAAAAACATACTAGAAACAAAAATCAAAACAAGCAAGAAAATGGTAAGAGAAGACCTATCAATCTTGACGAATATAAATCACCAGGACCCGACAGATTACATCCCAGAGTTCTGAAAGAGCTGGCAGATGTTATCTCAGAACCATTGCACCACATCTTCCACAAATCCTGGAGCACTGGGGAAGTACCCGAGGATTGGAAAAGGGCTGACGTGGTCCCCATCTTCAAGATGGAAAGGAAAAAAAATGGAGCCAGGAAACTACAGACCAATCAATTTAACATCAATACCTGGGAAGATCCTAGAAAAGATAATCAAAAAACAGATCTGTGAACAACTAGTCATAACTAGAAGCCAGCACGGGTTTGTTAAAAACAGATCATGCCAGACCAATCTTATCTCATTCCTCGATAAAGTGACTAAACTAGTAGACCAGCGAAACACAGTGGATGTAGTATACCTAGATTTCAGTAAGGCATTTGACAAAGTAGACCACAACCTACTCCTTGGTAAGCTAGAAAAAGGTGGAATAGACAACATCACCACCAGATGGATCTGTACCTGGCTGATAAATCATTCTCAATGAGTAGTCCTCAATGGCACTACATCCACATGGAGAGAAGTAAGCAGTGGGGTACCACAAGGTTCTGTCTTAGGCCCAGTACTCTTCAATATCTTCATAAACAATTTAGATGAGGGAATTGAAGGGGAACTCATCGAATTCGCAGATGACACCAAACTGTCAGGAGTAGCCAACACCCCAGAAGACAAACTCAGGATCCAAAAAGATCTTGACAAACTCAAACAATGGGCCCTATCCAACAAAATGAGTTTCAATGTGGAGAAAAGCAAAGTCTTACATTTAGGCAGGAAAAACCAAAGGAACAAATACAGATTGGGAGAGACTTGGCTTGGAGGCAGTGACTGTGAGAGGGACCTTGGAGTCCTGGTGGACGATCACTTAACTATGAGCCAGCAGTGTGCAGCAGCAACCAAAAAAGCTAATACAATTCTGGGTTGTATAAACAGAGGCATAGAATCAAGCTCACGTGAAGTACTAGTACCACTTTATAAAGCCCTAGTAAGATCACACCTCGAATATTGCAGCCAATTTTGGCCACCATGTCACAAAAAAGATGTTGAGAATCTGGAAAAAAATCAGAGAAGAGCAACTAAGATGATCAAAGGCCTCGAGAACAAAAGTAAAAAGAATGGCTGCGGAACTTGGGTTTGGCCAGTCTAAAGAAAAGAAGAAATAGGGGAGAAATTATAGCAGTATTCCAGTATCTGAGGCGCTGCTACAAAGAAGAGGGAGTCAGGTTGTTCACCAGAGTATCAGAGGGAAGGATGAGAAACAATGGTTGGAAGCTGATCAAAGAGAGAAGCAGCCTGGAATTAAGGAGAAACTTCCTGACAGTGAGGACAATTAACCAGTGGAAGAGCTTACCCCCAGAAATCGTGGGCACTCCATCGCTGGAAGTTTTTAAAAAGAGACTGGACAATCACCTGTCTGAGATGGTATAGGTCCTCCTGCTTGAGCAGGGGGCTGGACTAGAAGACCTCCAAGGTCCCTTCCAGCTCTATTCTATTCTATTTACACAGACAAGACTTCCAAGGTCCCTTCCATCTCTGTTATTCTGTTATTCCTTGTCTAGTCTAGTGAAAAGAAGGACTAGGGGTAACATGATAGCAGTGTTTCAATATTTGGGGGATGCCACAAAGAAGAGGGGGGTCAACCTATTCTTCAAAGTACAGAAGGTAAGACAAGAAACAATGGATAAAAACTAAACAAGGAGAGAAGCAATGGAGAACCAAGGAGAAATTTTCTAATGGTGAGAACAATCAACCAGTGGAATGGCTTGCCTTCAGAACTTGTGGATGCTCCATCACTGGAGAATTTTAAGAAGAGATTGGACAACCATTTGTCTGAAATGGTATAGGATCTCCTGCTTGAGCAGGGGGTTGGACTAGAAGACCTCCAAGGTCCCTTCCATCTCTGTTATTTTTTATCTAGTGCCCTTTTGAATTTGATATTGTTTGATTGAAACTCCATTAATAAAAAGAGTGGCCCCCAACCTATTGGGCACCAGGGACCGGTTCCATGGAGAGAGGTTTTTCCGCAGAGTGGAGGGGGCATGGTTTCATATTCTACCTGTATCCCATGAATGTGGCTTCATTTGTTTACACATCCCATTTTCTGGCATGCTGCGGACCAGTGCCAGTCCATGGACCAGGGGTTGGGAACCCTGAATAATATTTGCTTGTTTGATCTTAGACAAAGATTGTTGATTTCAGATTCAGCTCGCTGTGACTCTTGCCCAGAAGATCAATATCCCTACAAGGACAAGGACCATTGCATTGCCAAGAAGCTCCACTTCCTTGCCTATCAAGATACCTTGGGATATGCTTTAGCATGTTTAGCTCTTTCTCTCTCTGTGATCAGTTTGGCAGTTCTGATGATTTTCCATAAACATCATGACACACCGATTGTCAAGGCCAACAACAGAGATCTCACCTACATCCTTCTGATATCCCTCCTGCTCTGCTTCCTCTGCTCCTTCCTCTTCATTGGTCGACCCGGGAAGTTCACCTGTCTTTTACGACAATCTGCCTTTGCCATTGTCTTTGCCCTTGCAGTTTCTTCTGTGTTAGTAAAAACTGTCATAGTGGTTCTGGCCTTCATGGCCACCAAGCCAGGAAACAACACAAGAAAACTCTTAGGAAAACCACTGACCAACTCTATTGTCTTCGGATGTCCCCTGGTGCAAAAAGTTCTTTGTGCCACTTGGCTGATAACATCTCCCCCATTTCCCAACTTGGACTTCCACTCATTGATTGGCGAGATCAACTTGGAATGTAATGAAGGCTCAGCTTCAATGTTTTATGCTGCCCTTGCCTACCTGGCTTTCCTGGCCCTTGTCACTTTCACGGTAGCCTTTCTGGCTAGGAAATTACCTGACACTTTTAACGAAGCCAAGTTCATTACTTTTAGCATGCTGGTCTTTTGCAGCATTTGGATCACGTTCCTCCCCACCTACCTGAGCACCAAAGGGAAGTCCATGGTGGCCATGGAGATCTTCTCCATGTTGGCCTCTGGGGCTGGTCTCTTGACTTGCATCTTTTTCCCCAAATGCTATATTATCCTACTGAGGCCCAATCTGAATTGTAGAGAGAATATAATGAGGCAAAAGAATCTGTGATTAATGTAGGAATTGGAAATTTTGATTTGGGGACATTTTTGTTTTTGATCCAAAATGAAAGAAGGACCTATCCATCAAATAATTGGAAATAATGTGATGTGACTAATCACAAAGCACTTATTAATCAAAACAATTGCCCATCCTTTTATCCTTCTTTAATGCCAGTTGTCCCAGAGAGGATCCTATGATCAACTTGGAAATAAATCTTTTATTTTATTTTAAAATAAAATAAAGATGTGGATATTAGTTTCCAACAGAAAGTTTCACACTTTATTTATTGTAATCAAAAGAATTGTTAAAAGTGTTTCAATCTGAGTTCACTATCAGTATTTTTCAGCATTTTCCCTGAGGTTTTTCTGAATTTCATGCTTTTTCATTCAATTGACTTTTAGAGTTTTTAAAATATGCTTTAGAGCAAAGAATTTTCTCAGGCTCTAACAAATTGTTAGGCAACACTCCTGCTGAGTTTAAATTAGCCTTATATCTTGAGTAACCCTCTATTTTTAAGGGATACAAGAGAAATGAGTTCTAATTTCATCCCTTAGCATGCAAGAATAAACCAGTTCTTCCACATAAAAACCTACATTACTAATCATACTTACAAGGCTACAATTGATCATCATGCTAGCACTTTAGCCCTTAGCCCTCACTCCATCTGAACAAACTATGGCACAAGTCAGACTCCAACTTGAGTACAGATGCTTAGTTTCAGGTAGGCTGAATACCACCTGCACCCTAACTCTCAAGTCCATCTGCTGAGACAACAAGACACACAAACATGTTTTTCCCCTTCTGGTATATGACAAGAAGCTATTGCTAAGAGGGTAGGATGTTAGACTTCCTTGCAATTATCAGAAGAACAGTAATTCTTAATGTATCCCTTGTGGATTTCTACTCACACAGCTTTTCCAAGGTAAAACCTGCTTGAAAGAAGTAAGCCCTGGGCTTTCCCAAGGGAGGCTGAACATGTCATCTTAGTTTGTCTTACAAGGAGGCAATTTCTTACAATCAATGAAACTTCATTCATATCATTTTTCTCTTCAGTGACAACTCAAATCCAGGTAAGAAAAAGCATAGTTAATATAAATTTGCCTTAAAGTCACCCAATTTATTTCCTCTGTGCTGAAGCCCTGGTGAGATTTTCTGGGGACCAAACACAGTTCAGATTCTCAATGTACATTGATTTTTGATCTTGGAAGGAAGGTGAGAATAATGAATAGGATGACTCTCCTTCTGCTTCTCCTTTGGCTCCTGCCTTTAATGACTGATGTGATAATGTCAAGTATATGCCTGCTTAATGATCCTTTGCAGATTCTGGAGGATTACTACAGAACTGGTGATCTCACTAGTGGGGGGAATTTGCCCCTGAGAACTTTTTCTGACTTTAGAAAGATACACTTCCATAGTAAGAGTTTCCTGATTCCAGTTTCAGAAAGGTATTATTTATTTATTGGACAATTTTATATGGCTACCCAACTTACACAGTTCTTCCACACAGGCAGCTTACAATATTAAATATCCACAATATAAAAACCCATAACCACCCACCTACCTGGCTCTATGGCAGCAGCAATTCTGTCAAATCAACCTCTTGTTTCACCTGGAGGACAAAGTGGTAGAAGTTTGTCTTTGTTTCAGATTCAGGGACTCCTTTCAGAAATTCTACTTCTGTTTGCAACCTCCTGGTGCAATTCAGAAACCTTGATGCTTTTCTTCATAAATAACCATGCCCATAAAATAGCAAAGAATCATCCAGTTTCCTAGGACTCTTAATCAGGAAGATAATAAACAGCATATTAAGTGAGGAAGGGGTTATATATCAGAAACTGTGCTGGCCAAGTGAAGAAGATGTTTTATAATATTAATTTGGACAGAAAGTCATGGTGGAAAACTCAAAGAAAAGGCCTATCCTTTTACACTGTAGAACAGGGTTGTTGTTTTTTTTTAAAAAATGTAATCCTACTTTTGGAGTCATTAGTGCTATTTTGTAATGGCCTTTATTAGATCTATGTTGTCGCTTCTAGTCACAGTCACTTGTCTGAAACAGTATAGGTTCTCCTGCTTGAGCAGGGGGCTGGACTAGAAGACCTCCAAGGTCCCTTCCAGCTGTATTCTATTCTAGTGGAGTATTGTGACAACCAATGGGTTTCAGAGCTGGAACAACTTTTGAAAAGCTAATCAAATGACCAAAGCTACTTAGAGATTTCTCAAGTAGATGAGCCATGGCTGTTTAGGGTTACTTCTCAGTTTCTATCTGCACTTATCATGATTTCAAGGCAGTATAATCTATATAATACTCTTAATCACATTTTTTGTTGAGAGGCTCACAACAAAGTCCAGGAGAACACATACACACAGAAACACAAAGGAAAGGGAAATTACACAACTACACACAGACTTCCCTGTAATATTCCCAAATCTTCTCTCATTATAGTATTATATGCAAGAACTACCAGATGTTTCTGGCCTTGGTATTTGCAGTAACAAAGATCAACAAGGATTTGCTTCTCCTTCCCAACATCACACTTGGCTTCCGTATCTATGACAATAGCCAGATTTTTAGGTGGATTTCCTGGAACAGTCTCTCCCTGCTTGCCACAAGAGGCCAAATGGTTCCAGATTACAAATGTGACAAGCAGGACCCTCTGCTCTCCATCATTGGAGATCTCAACACCAAATCCTCAAGGCAGATGGCCTCTATCTTCAGTATCTTCAGGGTTCCACAGGAAAGGGGGTTCTGTAGGATACCACTATGGAGCAGATACAGAACAGTAGCACACACAGAATCCAAAGATGAAGTCAAAGTTATTTTTGGACAATCATGAGTCCATAATTTGGGGACTCGTGCAAGAGTTGAATGTATTTTTATATTTTATATCTTTATACCTCCATCACACAATGATAAACAATAAAGTATTTCTGAAATGTTTTCCTGGATGAATTCCTACCTAATTGATTCTTTGTGAATGTAGCCACCCTTCAATCCAGTTTATTGGGTGAATCAGGTTGATGACCCAAAGGTGCTTTTTCATGAGGCAACTGGACTTTCTTGTTTTTCTTTGAAGACATTTCGCTTCTCATCCAAGAAGCTTCTTCAGAGCACCTTTGGGACAACCATGACCTGGATGGCTGAGAATCTCCATAGACAATCAGGTTGATGGTTGAGAGAGAAAGAGGAGAGAAAAAGTTTATATTTGCCATTTGAAGGTATAGGGGATAGAATTGTATATATTAGCACATTAGTTGAGTATATATGTATATTGAAACAAGCTAGCTTACACATAGCAAAAGAAAATTATTCAGCTGCTTGGTCTCTGTTTGTACTATAACATAACTCGAAGCCCCTCACTCTACTCAAAGTGAATCTACTGGACTGGTAGAGCAAAAACAAAAAACAAAAAAACCCCACAGGATGGTGATCCACAATGGTAGTGTAATATTTGAGCTTATCTTGGAAAATTCATTTGTAAAACAAGCTTCTCCCTTTCTGCAGCTTGGTTTTGACTTCCTCAAATTCACTCAGGTAGACAGAACAATTTACCCTTCCTTCCTTCCTTCCTTCCTTCTTTTTTTTTTTTTTCAAACTTTATTTTCCTTTTTCACATTACATAAAAACAAAACAAAATACATTTATTTGTTATTATTATTTTTTTCCTTAACAGTACTGTGTCATCTATTTTTACATTTATTTACATTTGTTACATAGTTTCTTACCCTTTTATGTCCTTCTCTTTTATTCTCTGATCTAACCAAACATAACACTGGTTCCATATCTCATAGTAATCTGTTGTCTCCTTGTCCTTAATTTCTAACGTAAGCATACACATTTCAACGCATTCTAATATTTTTTGAATAATCTTATCATTTGGTGGTAGGTTCTCTTGTTTCCAATATTGGGCATATACAATGCGTGCCGCTGTTATTATATGTACAATGATGTATCGAGTTCGTCTTTTCACCTTTGGATTCAATATGCCTAATAAAAATAGCTCTGGTTTCAAATCTACTCGTTCTTTAGTTATCTCCTGTATCCACTCTTGTATCTGTTTCCAATAGACCTTTGCCTGTGGACATTGCCACCATACATGAAAAAAAGTTCCCTCTTTGTCTTTGCATTTCCAGCAATTCGGGTTCATATTTTTATACATTTTTGCCAATCTCGCCGGTGCTAAATGCCATCTATGAAGCATTTTGTATTGATTCTCTTTATAGGCAGTTGACAGTGTTAATTTACAGTTTGTGTTCCATATTCTTTCCCATTCTTCCAGTTCAATGGATCGACCCACATTTCGAGCCCATGCTATCATGGAGCCTTTTACTATCTCTTCTTCCAATTCAACTTCCAGTAGGTATTTATAGAGTCTTGTTATAAATTTTTCTCCTCTGCCTAACAATATTTTGTCCAATTGCTGTGGGACTCGATTAATCCCGTATTCTGCCATATCCTTGCTGTATTTTGATTGTATCTGGTGATATGGCCACCAATCTAGAGTTATTCCCTGTTCTATTAATTCTTCCCTCGATTTAAGTTTCCCTTGGTTATCTAATAGTTCTTCATATCTTTCCATCTTTTTTTATCTAATGTATTCGGGTGGATTACTGCCTCCATTGGGGAGATCCAATTTGGTATTTTTACGTAGTGTTTCATTTTAACCTTGTCCCATATCCAAATCAATGCATCCCTTATCTGATGTCGGCAAAAATATATATGTATCTTCTTGTGGTTCCCCCATAGAAAAGCATGCCAGCCAACTTGCAGATCATGTCCTTCAATTGTTAAAATCCTTTGGCTATCCAATTGTATCCAGTCTCTGATCCAGAGTAACCCCGTGGCTTGGTAGTATGTTTCCCATTTTGGAAGTCCAAGTCCACCTCTACTTTTATTGTCTTGTAATGTCTTAATATTGATTCGTGCTTTTTTGCCCCCCCCCCAAATAAATTTATTTATCATTTTATCTAGTTCAGTGAAAAAAATTTTGTCTAATTTTATTGGGATTGTCCGAAATAAGTATAGTAGTTTAGGTAGTATATTCATTTTTATCACTGAGATCTGTCCTAACAGTGATAGTTGTAATTTCCCCCAGATCTCTAAATCTTTTTTGATTTGTAGTGTCAATTTTTTATAGTTGTCTTCTTTTAATGAAGAACATCTATTAGTAAGCCAAATTCCTAAATATTTAATCCTTTTTACAATTTGAAGTCCCAGCATCTCCTCTAATTTCTTTTTTTGTTTTTCAATTAGATTTTTCACTAACATTTTGGTCTTTACTCTATTGATTTTTAATCCTGCCACTGTTCCATATTTTTCTATTTCCTTCATTAACATGTCTCCCCTCTCTAGAGGGTCTTCTATAAAAAATACCATATCGTCTGCAAATGCCTGGGTCTTATATTCTTCAGTTTTAATTTGCAATCCTTTTATCTCTTTGTTGTTCCTAATTTGGGTTAATAGCACTTCTAGCGACAAAATAAAAAGTAGAGGTGATAATGGACATCCCTGTCTTACTCCTTTACTAATTTCAAATTTCTCTGTTATGTCCCCATTAATTATTACTCTAGCCTTTTGTATGTTATATATTGTCTTTATCGTTTTCTCAAATTGCTCACCGAATTTCATCTCCTCTATCTGTTGGAACATAAACTGCCAATTAAGATTGTCAAATGCTTTCTTGGCGTCTAAGAAAATCAATGCCGCCTGCTTTTCAGGGTGTGCTTCATAATATTCTAGGACATTTAACACCATTCTCGTATTATTCCTTATTTGTCGCGTTGGTAAAAAGCCATTTTGATCTGGGTGTATTATGTCGTTTAATATTAATTTTAATCTTTCTGCCATTATGGTGGTAAAAATTTTATAGTCTGCATTCAGCAGCGAGATTGGCCTATAGTTTTTTAGCTGATTGGGGTCCGTGTCTTCTTTTAAGATGAGGGATATGTTGGCTTCTGTCTGTGAATCCGGTAATTTGGCTTTCTCTAATACATCATTGTACACTTCCAATAGGGTTTTTTCGAAATCCTCATAAAAAGTCTTGTATACCTCTCCTGGTAGTCCATCTGGCCCCGGAGTTTTGTTGTTTTTTTGTTTTTGCACCGCAATTTTTAATTCCCCTGCTGTGATTTCCTTATTCAATATTTCTCTCTGTTCTTCCTTCAATTCTGATAAGCCGTTTACCTTTAAATATTGTTTTATCTTTC
The DNA here is from genome assembly GCA_023970755.1 of Azemiops feae. Classification (NCBI taxonomy): domain Eukaryota; kingdom Metazoa; phylum Chordata; class Lepidosauria; order Squamata; family Viperidae; genus Azemiops; species Azemiops feae. Next base: position 611,984 of record JALGBA010004169.1, on the reverse strand, counting down.
TCACTTCTACTTCCTCTTTTTTATATAACAGCTCAAAATAATTCTGAATGATTTCTTTCTTTTTATCTATTTTATATTGCAATTCTCCTTTTTCATCTTGTAATTCCTGGATAAATCTCTTTCCCTTCTCTTTTTTTAATTTATAAGCGAGCCACCTCCCCGGCTTGTTTGCATGTTCAAAGAAATTTTGTTTTGCTGCTTTCAAGTCCCTTGCCATTTCCTCTTGATTCATCATGTTTAATTTATGTTTGGCCAGGACCATTTCCGTCTTAATCATGTCATTTTGAGGCTCCTTTTGTAATTTTAATTCGAGTTTTTTGATCTCCTCCAGCAGTATGTTTTGTGTTTGCCTTTTTATCTTATTCTTTTTTGCGGTATATGCTATTGCTAGACCTCTTAAATATGCCTTGGCCGTATCCCATATAGTTTGTAGTGATGTTTGTTGTTTAGTGTTTTCCCTAAAAAATAATTCCATTTCTTTCCTAGTCCGTATTATAAAGTCCTTTTCCTTTAGAATATGGGAATTTAATATCCACCTTCTCCTTACTTTTTTCTGACCTTTCCAAATTATCTTCAGGGGATTGTGATCAGCCCATATATTAGGCAATATTTCTATTGTATCTATCTCTTGCTCTACTTCCCCATTCATCCATGCCATATCAAGGCGCGACCAGGATTTATGTGGATTTGAGAAAAAAGTATATTCTTTTTTATTAGGATTTCGTTTCCTCCATTGGTCACATAGGTTAAATTCCTGTGCCATCTCCAAAAACGTCTTTGGTAGAGTTTTCCGTTTCTTTTTATTTTTCATGTTACTGACATAGACCTTTTTTACATCTACTACTGCATTAAAGTCTCCTACTATACATATATTTGTTTGACCAATTTCCATAAGTTTTTCATATAAGTTATAACTATTTGACAGGTATAATTTTTATACTTCTACTATTGTCTTAAGAATATTTTAGGGTATTTTCCAACTCACTCACTGACACAGTCCATTAATTATATTCTTGCTTCCGCATTTTCTGTGACTCGTCAAGGCTTCAGATCCGCCATCAACAGTTGGCAGATGTTTCTCCGTTGGATTTAGGGGGTTTCCCTTCGTCTTGTGGGTGATTGCCTTTCACCTCGCTATTCCTCGGGCTTCCCCTTTTATCGCAGATAGTCCTCCAGACTCTCTGCGTCTCCAAAGGACTCCAAACTTAGAGAAATCAGTGTTGGAGGACGGAGCCTGTCCTCTTTCCTCTGCACCGCCTTGACTTCGCCACCGGAAGTCACAATTTACCCTTCCTTCTACCAGATTAATCCTAATGAATTTCCTCAGTACATGGGCTTAGTCCAGCTGCTTCTGCATTTCCAGTGGAACTGGTTTGGGCTGGTGGCCCGTGAAAGTGGCACTGGAGAACACTTCATCTCATCTCTGATGCCAATGCTCAAGGAGAAGGAGATCTGCTTGGCCTTCACTCACCTGTTGAAATCTGATGGTCTTAATGCTCCATTGGCCAAATTTGATTTATTATTTAAAACTTGGTTTCAGGTTCAACTGATTCTTTTGTTTGGGGACTCGAGTAGAATAACAACTCTCTATATGGCTCTGGGTTTTTATGAATATAAGACTAAGGCGGCATTTGGAAAAGTTTGGATCCTGACTTCCCATTGGGAAATTAGCACAATAAAACCTCACATATTCTTACATTTTCTAAAGCCCTTCCATGGTGCTTTACATTTCAGGGACTGTACCCACGATGACCCAGAATTCAGACATTTTCTTCAGTCTTTAGACCCCTTGAACCCACAAGAAGATGTTTTTCTTCCTTCATGGTGGGAAACTGCCTTTGATTGCAAGATCAACAAACCAGGAGAGATCCCTCAGGAGAATAAAAAACAATGTACAGGAAAGGAGAATTTACAGAATTTGCCATCTTACATTTTTGAAATGAGCATGATAGGTGAAAGTTACAATATCTACATTGCTGTTTATGCTCTGGCACATGCATTACATGCCATGCATGGATCGGGAGCATAACCAGCTATGGTGAAACTTGAAAAAAGGATCTCAAATGTCCAATCGTGGCAGGTAATCTTGGTTGCTTTTTGTCCATTTTAAAGATCTTTAGAGAACAAGCTTCCTATGAGGGTTTTTTGATTAATAAACATTTCCATGCTACCCATGTAACTATATATCAAAAACAGATTAAAACAGCAATTATTAAAATACAGTGAATATGAACTAATGTAATGCTTTGATATTAAAAAAAGGGAAGAGGGAGAGAGAAGTAAACCAAACCAATTTTTTATAAAATTCATACAGGAAATATATCCATATAAGGTCCTGAAGGGTCTCCAATGGTTTCCTGAATTTCTTCATTCCAGAGAAGAGGTATCAGCCCACAGCAAGATGACAATCTGGGTATTTTGAACCAACTTGACTCCTGGTTTCCTGCACTTGACACTTTGTATGCAAAGATTATTCTATAAAAATGGAGTTGAAGAGGCCTTGATACAAACAGCCAATAATAGAGATTGTTTTCAATGTTGAGGCTAATCTCATAGGCTCCATAATGGATTCTTATGCTTTGACAACTCTCAAGATCACTCAGGATCACTATCCACCAAGGTTACATGTCTAGCTTTACAGACTTGCAATTATCTCCTAAGATGATGGTCACCAAATAATAGAAATGAGGATGTCTCACTGATAATTACCCCAGTTTCTAAGGAACTCTTTTCTTTCAGCTTGTTCCCTATTTGAAGAATGTCCAGTTCAACAACAGTGCTGGAGATGACGTCTCCCTTCTCAGAAAATGGACTGATGTCTGCTCGCTATGATCTTCTCAACTGGATTTTCCTCTCCAATCAATCTTTTGTCCCCATGAAAGTTGGGAAAATAAATCCCAGGGCTCCCCCAGGCCAAGATTTTACCATCAACTCCAATGCAATCATCTGGGCCACAAAGGTAGGCTGGAAGGAAATGTGCTGAATTCAGGGAAAGATTCATTCTCTCCTGGGGATAATAATAATAATAATAATAAAGTTGGAAACGACCTTGGAGGTCATCTAGTCCAACCCCTGCTCAGGCAGGAAACCTTATACCATTTCAGACAAATGGCTGTCCAGTCTCTTCTTAAAAACTTCCAGTGTTGGAGCATTCACCGCTTCTGGAGGTAGGTTGTTCCACTGGTTACTTGTTCTAACTGTCAAGAAGTTTCTCCTTAGTTCTAGGTTGCTTCTCTCCTTGATTAGTTTCCGTCCATTGCTTCTTGTCCTGCCTTCAGGCGCTTTGGATAATAGCTTGACTCCCTCTTCTTTGGGGCAGCCCCTGAGATATTGGAATACTGTTATCATGTCCCCCCTCATCCTTCTCTTCATTAAACTGGAGATATCCAATTCCAGCAACCGTTCCTTATATGTTTTAGCCGGCAGTCCCCTAATCATCTTTGTTGCTCTTCTCTGTACTCTTTCTAGAGTCTCAACATCTGGATGCAGTATTCCAGCATCAGCCAAAAGTCACAAGAACAGCTAAGCATAAAGAACCACCGTGGAAGATCTGGGTGAGACCTTTCCTTTCCTCTCTTTACCCTAATTATTTTGCTGTGAAAAGCCCCTGGAATTATTTCCCTGTTTTGATAGAGCAGCGTTTGCTCATTTGGGAAAATAAGCTTTGGAAACAAAAGGAAAGAATAATTAATTTTAATGACTATTTCTACTTTTGGATACTCTGGGGTCCCGAAAAAATCCCTATTAAAGAACCTTATTATTTTACCTACTTATTAAACTGGAGAATATTGTTTTTTTCTTTTTTTTAACTTCATAAAACTTTATTGGCATCTGGAAAAAGATTCCACAGTCTACTGGGGACATCTTGTGGCGAAATCTGACACTGCAACTGAATTTTTGCTTTGATTTTGAAGCTGGGTTTGACCTTCAAATTATCATAAAAGGGAAAAGATAAAGAGTTTGAAACAGCTGGGTGCTGAAACTAACTGGTAGAAATTGTGGAGGTGGATACTGGCTGACTGTTATTAAACATAGCCTCCACTAAAAGACTAAAAGACTATTTTTAATTACTACTGAAATGGAGGAACTTTATCCATAACTTTACTACAATCTTATACTGGAAAAAATTCATGAAGCCACTGAACAAATGAATTTCAGAATGAAAGATAAAGATGTTATTCCAGATTTACAAATTGAACTCCAAACTTTAACTGATCAATTTATAGCTCAAGCAATACCAGAGGAGGAACAGATCAATATCAAAGAGGCCTGTATACCACACCACGTACAACTTAATGAGATGGTATACCACACCACGTACAACTTAATTACAAACTTATATTGGAATTTTCTTTTTAAGCTACTGAGCAAATTAACTCTAACTGATTTCCAGACTCCAAATGACTATTCTACAAGCCAAAAAACAATAGAAGAGGACCAAACCAACATTAAAGAGAACTTTATACAACTTTACACACAATCTACTGAGAATTTTGATGACCAAAGAGTGACTTTAATTAAAGCATATGTAACTTCAAAAACAACAGGAACTGATCTGCAAATACGATGTATTGAGAATTATGACAACCTTGACAATCAGCCAACAACTACAATATTGGACATAACCGATTATGCTATTCAGATTATAGTGGAAGAAGGAGAAGAGGAGCTTGACCAGACTGAATTGAAGATAAACATGTTTAACCAAACATTGAGATTTGAATTATCAGAGCAACAACTGAATAACTACAAAGGAGCCAGATCCTTTGAAAAACTCATAACTGGATGTTCTCCCTTGATTCAAATAATATGTCTAGGAATGAAGGGGGACCTATCTGATGATATAGAGGCTCTGTTATGGAAACCTGCTTGGCACAAAAAGGAAGCTAGAGTCAGATTTAAAAATGGGTTTTAAAATTTTACTTAATGGGTTAAAAAGGTTTTTTAAAGATATTGATTGATTTAATATTTAGGATTTAGATTTATAATTGAGATGAAAATTATTGGTTAGAGTTTCGAACTGTAATATGGAAAAGGTTTTAAATGAGGAGCTATTAGGATAAGAAATAGAATATGTATGTGAAATAGAATAAGATTGTATTTTTTGGAATAATGTGGTTATTTCAGATATGATAATTATTTTAATGGAATAAGAAAATGGATTGTGACAATGGAAGATATGGTAGTAAATGAGGAATTATTAGGATAAGAAATAGAATATATTTTGGAAAAGTAAGAACGTAATTTTTGGAATAATATGTTTATTTTAGATGTTATAATTATTATGTTATGAAATGAGGGAAATTAGGGATACCCGAAGTGTAAACAATATGTTTATTTAAGGCTAAATTGGAATATGGTAATTGGAATTAAGTAAAGCTTAAAAACAGGACTTGGATTCGTATAAGTAAAATCTTATTGCTAATTGTATTGATTGATTGAATTTTATTTAGAAATGTATTAATTTGAAAATGCTATATCACTTAAGGGAAATAGAGAGGGAACTTTTAAGGAATTAGCATGAGCTATATATGTATGACTTTGTTTTTGGATAAATTGATTACCCCATCCCCATGTTGTGTCCTAAGCACCTTGATGTAAAAATTGAAAAACTAATAAAACTTGTTTTTTAAAAAAAAGCTTCCAGGGACGGTTCCTGGGAGTGCTCTTCCTCCAGCGTTTCTGTACTGGCAGGAATGAGGGGGGGGGGGAAACATGGCCCCAACCAAGGTGTCATCACTTGGCTTACTCCCTTAGTGACTCAGCTCTTCGAGTTTGGCAGCAAATCCCACCTTCGTCGCCACTGTTATGTTTGGTGCTCGGTGAGGCATCGACGAGGCAGCAGGTGAACAAACAACTCTTTATTAAAGGTTTAAATAGAAGCCTGGATAACTGCAGCTCCACCCTTATTTATACACTCAACAACTAGGTGGCAGCCAATAGGATTCAAATATTAGTTCCCTCTTTAACACAAGATAATTAGCATGTAGACAGCAAGTCTGGCTCTTAACTGACAGAGTCTTATGACTGTTTTTTCAACAATTCCAAGTACTTCACCTCAATAAATTACAAAAACATTTGAGAGAAAACTGCAGGTTTTTGAAAGAGACTTTGAAAGTGGGCAGCTGAAATATTTTTCAAATCTAAAAATACATTTAGAAACTTTTACAACATTTGCAGACAATCCTACAAGCCATTAGGAAATCTACAAGGAATTTTCTAGCATTGTATCAGCTGCAAAGGTGAATTTTAGTAACAGATTTTTACAGTTCCGTATGATGGAGACAACCTTGTGTTTTCTTACTTCTCCAGATAAAGCCAGATTTGAAGAACTTGATCTTTCCTGTTTACACTGGTTAGATTTGGGAAATCTGGAAATGGAGCTATTGGAATTTCAAGAAAGCTCTATCTGGAAAAATAAATTCTATGACCTGCATGAAACACTTGAGAAGATAGAAGGGATGACAAAGGACAGCACAGTTAGTTCTGAAAATGAAATCCTTAAAGTGTGGAATTCTCTGCCAAACAATTTTAAGTCAATGAAAGCACTTGGGATTGCTTTCCTTACTTTGTTTGGATCATCTTATGCTTGTGAGCAGCTGTTTTCAGCTTTGAATTATATCAAATCTGACACCAGAAACAGACTAACAGATGACCTGAGTGCTGCATGTGTTGCTCTCAAACATACAAAATATGAGCCAAGGTTAGATAAATTATCAGCATGCATGCAACAGCAAAAATCACATTAATTCTTCAAAAGCAGGCCAAATGCAAACTTTTACCTTTCAATAAAAAGTTGTTTGTATCATTGAAAGTTCTGTTATTGTGTTTTGGGGAGGTGGAGTGAGTGGGGGATTTTTACTTTTTGCCTCGTTTTGCTCTTTTAAAGAGAACGTGCCCCCAATGCCCCCTGCATAGCCAGAAGCCTTGCACCATCGCTGTTTGCCTGCTGCGCTCCCCCAGCCCCTCTCTTTCCCTTCCTTTGAAACAACCCCCCCAATCCTCCCGTTCCTTCCTTCTGAATTAAAAAGAGAGAAAGCCAAGTTTTTTTCTTTTGTGGTCTTTACATATTTAAACTGCAGCTAGAAGGAAGTGGGGAAGAAAACCATCTCGAGACACTCTTCTGTTTTAACTTTTTTTCCTTGTCGCTTTTTGGAGTTTTCATCCTGCTTTTGTGAGAGGGCAGTGTTTGGGAGGGGGTGTAGCTGCCCCCTCCCCCCCAAGCCATCAGCTGAGCAAGACGCCTGCCTGCCCGCGCTCTTCCCCCTGTCCCAGGCTTTCGTTGTCATGAGCATTTCTGTTGAGGATTGGGGGGGGCTGTTTGGTTTTTATTCCCCTCCCATCTGCTAGATGGTTGCAGTAGGTTTTGGTCTCTTCTGTCATGCTTTTAGGTTACCCACAAAGCACATTTGTTTGGGGGAGGGGTTCCCCACTTTGGTTGCTAAGCTTGCTTAAACCCTTTTCCTCCACTTCCTCCTCACCAGAGCCCCCCTTTGTCTGCAACCAGCCCCTGCCCTGGCCCCTGCCTCGCCTTGCCCTGCCTCGCGGCAATGGCACCTCCACCCTGCCCCCTCCCTTGCCTCACCTCACCCTGCAGGATGAGTCTCCTGCCCACTGCCCCACCCGTCAGAGAACCCCTGGATCTCCCCCAACCCTGCCCGGCCCCTACAGGCATCCCTCCCCAGGAGCAACATTGAGGTGGCCATGCCCACCCTGGCCACGCTCACCCAGTCTGCCATGACCACCATAGCCACGCCCACCCAGTGGGTCATGCCCACCCAGCACCCAGCAATACATAAGTGGGTTTTGGGTTGCAGTTTGGGCACTCGGTCTCTAAAAGGTTCGCCATCACTGATATAGGGTCTCCTGCTTGAGCAGGGGGTTGGACTAAAAGACCTCCAAGCTACCTTCCAGCTCTATTCTGAATTGAAAATTGAATTAATAGGAGCCCCCGCTTCAATTTCAACACATCCTTTTCCTGCTCCAGACAGAACAATTAGACCTTTACCACTTTCCTAAAGCTCAAAAGACTAAATTGACAATCTCTTCTAAGAAATGGGGTAGAGAGTGGCCACTGAAACTGTATACCTCTTATGTGGAAAAAACCAGTTCTAAGTTGAGTGCAATCAATTAAATCAAGCTGAGATACAGAGACATAATGACACAAATTATTATCTTAGTACAACAGTCCCATGAATGTGCAATTGATTTTTTTTAACTTTTGGTGTCTGGCATTCTACTTCCTCCTTTTGATTTATGGGAGATGTTTTCCTCCCTACCCTATTCTTTATTGCTTTATTCCTCACTTTGGGTTTCTGAAGGAAAACCAGTGCAGGCAGTAAGCTGAGTTCTACTACTTATAGTAACTCGAAATCCCTGACCAATGAATAAATACATCCTCTGTTGCTTATGCATTAATCTCCTCTGCCTTTCTTAGATGTATAAATACAAGTATATCCTTTAGTTGGGTGGGGTCTCTCTCAGTATTTGGAAGGAGTTAAACAAAAGCTTTGATTATTTGCTTTAGGTCCTCTGTTTGACTCCACACCATGCATCAATTTTTGTTATCTTACCAAGACCAGAGGTTTATGATAATGTTGGTATCTTTCCCACAATAGTCAACAATGAAGAAAGCCCACTTCATAAGAAAAACACAGCAGCCAAGTTTTCTGGCTCTAACTAGTTTTTGGACAATACTCCTGTAGAGTTTAAGGCAGCCTAACATCTTGAGAAAGTCTCCTGCACAATGTTAAGAACTATGGGAGAAGTTAGAAACTAACTTTTCATCCCCTGCCATGTGGGGATAAATAAACCAGCGATTCCATCCAAACATTGGTTTGATTACTCAAACTCACACTTGCTAGAATGCAACTGACTGTCATGTGCCATGATGACTCATTAGCACTCATGCTATCTGAACAAACAACACAAGCCAAACTCCACCTTGTGTGCAGGTGCTCACTTTCATGTAGGTCAATTACCCAACTTCACCTTGACTCTCAAGTCCACCTGCTCTGTGGATTAGCAAAAAGGGACAGAAACATATTTTTCCCTTTCTGGTGCACAGACAAAATGGAATGCTAAGTGGGTGGGACAATTGCTTTTCCTTACAATTATCAGAAGAACAGTAGTTTTAATGTATCCCCTGAGGATTTCAAGCCATAAAAATCTTCCAAGATAAAACCTGCTTTAAAAAATATGCTTGGAGTTCTCCAGGTGGGGGCAGGACATGTCACCTCACCTAGTCTTGCAAAGAGATAACTCCTGGGTTTGAAGAGACTCAGCTGCCCTTAATTTTCTCTTTGTCACAGCACAATACAGCTAAGAGGAAGCATATTTGCCCTGAAGCCATCCAGGTGACATGCCCTGTGTTTATCTTGTTAAAGCTCTGGTGAAATATAAAGTGATACCTGTGATTCAGCTTCTGCACAATCTTGATTGCTGACCTAGGAGGGAAGATGACAAGAATGCCTGGGCTGCCTCTCCTCCTCCTCCTGCCGCTGTTGCTCTTCTGGCTCCTGCCTCCAATTATGGCTAAGAAGATGCAAGCCCTTTGTGTATTGCCACAACCTTACAAGATTCAGGAACACTATTACAGGCCTGGTGATCTTATTATTGGTGGGAATTTGCACTTAGGGAACTATTGGAACCCTTACTTAGACTTTAAACAGGACCCGTACCCATTTTCCATCCCATATTTGTAAGTTTTACCTGGAAGACAAATATCTAGGTCATTGTTTGCTCTGTCTGCTCAGAAAAATTTGTTCTCCTGGTGTATTTGTTTTGCTGGTGTAGTTCAAATCTTTGTGCTTTTCTCAATAAAGACCCAAACTGATTAAATAGGCTAGATTTTCAATCTTCCCAGAACACTTCCTCAAGAAGATGTTAAACCACATAAAGAGTGAGAAGGAACAACACCTTCGAAATTTTACTAGCCTAGTGAAGAAGTTTACTTATGATAATTAATTTGGACAGAAAGGAAAAGCTCAACACATTCCCAATGTGGCATACTGCAAAAAACACAAAATTCAGTTTTGGAATCAGCAGTTCTTTTGAATAATGGCCCTCAGAAAATATTTCCTTGAGTCTTGTGTTCAGCAATGGTTGTCAGACCTGAAGAAGCTGCTCCAAAGAGAACAAAATTGATTAGGTTACTGGAGGAGCAATTGGATAGGATTGCAACCACTGAAGCAAAGTGAAGAAATGGGGAAGGATAGAAGGATATAAAAAGGTCCATGATAGACAGGCTTTTCTCCTTTCTCACAAAGGCATCCAAGTTTAATCAAGAAACATCTTTTTAAAAGCCCATTAATCTTTGGGACTTCCTGCTCTAAAGAAAACTGAACAAAGAAAGAAGACAAGGCAAACTTCACCAGGACACTCAAGGTTGCTAGAGGAGAAATTGGGTAGGATTATAGCCATTGAAGCAAAGTGAAGAATTGGGGGGTGATAGAGGGATATGAAATGGTCCATGATATGGAGACACAGACTTTTCTCCTTTCTCAAAAATCCACCAAGTTTGGTCAAGAAACATATTTTTTTTTTAAAAAAAAAAACATTAAAGAAGTAGGACAAACTCCACCATGACACACACCATTTGTTGTAATGTTTCACAATGTTTCTCTCACTATAGACCCACACCCAACAACTACCAGCACTTCATGGCCCTGGTGTTTGCAGTGACAGAGATCAATAAGGATCTGGTTCTCCTCCCAAACAGCACCCTTGGCTTCAACATGTATGACAATGCAAATTGGAAGAGGAGGGTTTCTGTCATCAGCCTCTTTCTGCTCTCCACCCGTGACCAAATGGTTCCAGGTTATAAATGTGACCAACAGGACACTCTCTTGTCTGTTATTGGAGGTGACCAGTCCCAATTCTCAATGCTGATGGCCTCCATCTTCAGCATCTTCAAGGTCCCACAGGTAAGGGGGCTCCTTTAGATACAGTTATGGAGTAAACAAATAATAGAAGCAACACAGAAGTTCAAGATGGAACCAAAGAAAGTCAGACATCAATAGGATATGATGTAGTGAATTAATGTTACAGTTGGATTCATTTTTTATGTGTGAAGATATGTTTTATATAACCTCTAGGAGATACATAATGTAACATTTCTGTACTTGCCAAGAGAAAATCCTTCCTAATATATTATTCACAGATGCTTTTTTCATTTTCTCAAAATGACTCAGCTTGACTGATTGAGTCAATAAACTGCAGAATGGGGATCCTTGAAGTCACCACCAATCTTTACTTTTGTCTTTTAAAGAAGATTCTCATTTTTTCCAGCTCAGTATTGGCTTTGAGTACATTCAGGGAGACCAAAGAGTTTATCCTTCCTCCTTCCGGATTAGTCACAAGGAATTACCTCAATTGGTGGGTTTAGTCCGGCTGCTCCTGTATTTGCAATGGAACTGGGTTGGTTTTATTGCCTCTGAAAGTGAGAGGGGAGAACAATTCCTCTCAACTCTGAGCCCAATGCTAATGGAGAAAGAGATCTGCTTGGCCTTCACTCAAATGGTGAAAGAGGATGTTTCTGAGGCAGAAGTGCACAAATTCACTTCACATTCGGAAATATGGGCTAATATTGAAGTCATTCTTTCCTTTGCAGAACCTGACATCGTTCAAACATTTCTTTGGGCTCTGAACTTTAATTCATTTGGTAAAAGCCCATGTCCAAAAGTTTGGATCTTAACTTCATATTGGAAACCACATACAACCCATCTTCAAAATACAAGGCGAGCTTTAAAGCACTTGCATGGGTCTCTGCATTTTAGAGATCACAGTGGTATTATCGCAGAATTCAGCAATTTCCTCCTCTCTTTAGACCCTTTGAATCCACAAGGAGATATGATTCTCCCACTGTGGTGGGAAAGGGTCTTTCGCTGTGAATTCTACAAACCAGGTGACTATTTTGTTAAATGGATAAAATACTGTACAGGAAAAGAGAATTTACAGAATCTGCCAACCTACATGTTTCAAACAAGCATGACAGGTGAAAGTTATAATGTCTACAATGCCATTTATGCTCTGGCACATGCATTACATGCAATGAATGGATCTGGATCACGACCAGCCATGATGAGGTTTGGAAAGAGGATCTCTAATGTTCAGTTCTGGCAGGTAATCTCTGACACTTTTTATTCAGTCCATAGATCTTAGAAAGGAAACTTCCCATATGTAATATTTGAAATATTCATTAAATATCTGTATGCCACTATATCAATGTACTTTAGACCAATTAAAACAGCAATATATGAAAAAAAAAATCTCAATTTAGTATAATGTTCACTTGAAAATGGGCAGAAAGGGGGAAAAGAGAACAACTGCAAACCAGGTGTGTCTAAGATCTACAGAGGAAATATCTTCGCATAACATCCTGAAAGGACTTCAAAGGTTGCCTAAGTTTCAGGAAGGAGATGTTACCCCAGAACCAGATGATAATCTGGGTGTGTTGGTGCAAGATGCTTCAACAAGGCAGTTGAAGTCCTGGGGTTCATATTTCCAGAACAACCTCATTTTTTCTCAGTATATAGTCTGAATCCAACCTCTTCCTAGTCTAAAATTCAACAGATTTTTTTGAATCAAATGCTCCATTTTGGATCTTTCTGGGTGCTGAAGTGATAACCCAGGACAGGCACTTCATGTATTCTGCTCTCCTTGTCTATCAGATTGTCAGTGGAATTCTACACTGTTGTCAAAGAAATTATTTAATCATTCCTAAAGTGCATTTGTCATTCACATTTGAAAGAAACATTTTAAAATGTCTGAAGACAACTAGCACAGGAGGAAAAGCATACCATGATTGTCTTCATCAATGTGGCATTAAAATATTTTTATATAGATATCATTCTAGTAAATGTGGAGTTGAATAAGCCATGATATAAATGCCTAATGATAAAGAGGAACTTTGTAATGGGGAAGTAGTTCAGTATTTAGTGTTACTCCTGATTGCTCAAATCTCCACCAACGGAACAACTCTATCTTCTCAGACATACACCTATCTTCTAAAATGATGACCATCACAGAAAAGCAGAATTGGAAGGAACCTTGGAGGTGTTCTAGTCCAACCCTCTGCTCAAGCAGGAAAGCCTATACCCTTTCAGAAAATTGTTGCCCAATCTCTTCTTAAAAACCTCCAGTCTTGGTGCACCGACAACTTCTGGAGGCATCTCATTCCCCTAATTAAATGTTCTTACCATCAGGACATTTCTCCTTAGTTCTAGATTGTTCCTCTTCTTGACTAGTTTCCATCTGTTGCTTCTTGTCCTGTTTTCAAGTACTTTGGAGAATAGGTTGTCTCTCTCTTCTTTATGGCAAACCCCTGAGATATTGTAAGACTACTATTATGTCACTCCTAGTCCCTCTTTTCACTAAACTAGGCATACCTAATTCCTGCAAATGTTCTTCATATGTTTTAGCCTCTAGTCCCCTAAACATCATTGTTGCTCTTCTCTGCATGTTTTCTAAAGTCTCAGCAACTTTTTTGCTTTGTGGTGACTAAAACCGGATGTTCCAAGATCCCTCTCACAGTTACCACTATTGAGCCAGGTACCACCTATTCTATATCTCTGCATTTGTTTTTGTTTTCTTACCTAAATGTAGAACTTTACTTTTTTCATCATTGAATTACATTTTGTTAGATAGGGCCCAGTATTCAAGTATGTCGAGATCCTTCTATGACTTGAACATATCATCTGGAGTGTTGGCTATTCCTGCCAGCTTGGTGCTATCTGAAAATCTGATGAGTTCCCCTTTTATCCCCTCTTCTAAATCACTGATGAAGAATTAAGGAGAAATTTCCTAAAAGAAAAAACAGTAGTAGGTTGTGGTCTTTTTTATCAAATGCCTTACTGAAGTCCAAGTAAATTATATCCACAGCATTTCACTAATTGTGTCACATTGTAAAGAATGAAATAGAATTTGTATAGCATGATTTGTTTTTCACAAACCCATGTTGGCTTCTGTTTATGACCAGGTGTTTGCAGATTTGTTGCTCATCCATAGAATTCTTCCCTAGCTTTCTTTTATTGCTCCAACACTGGAAGTTTTTAAGAAGAGACTGGACAGCCATTTGTCCGAAATGGTATAGGGCTTCCTGCCTGAGCAGGGGGTTGGACTCGATGACCTCCAAGGTCCCTTCCAACTTTTTTTATTATTATTATTATTATTATTATTATTATTATTATTATTATTATTATTATTATTATTATTATTATTATTATTATTATTATTATTATTATTATTATTATTATTATTATTATTATTATTGAAATCAGCTGTCTTAAAGTCCAAAGTCCCTCCCAACTCTATTATTCTATGTTCTATGTTTTATGACTTTGCTCTATTTTTTGTGCTTGCATAATGTTGAATTTCAATATTACATGGTTCCTCCTGCCAAGGTTTCTACAACTTCAATGCCTTCTATCATTTCATCTCTTTTAGTGAGAATTAAGTCCAATATGGCTGACCATCTAGTTCCTTCTCTACCTTTTGGGAGATAAAGTTGTCTGCTAGATTTGTCAGGAATCTCTTTGATCTTCCACTAGGTGCAGAGTTTGTCTCCCAGTTGATGTCAGGGCAATTAAAATCCCCCATTACTATTGTGGTGTGCTTCCTACATACCTCAGTTAACTGACTAGCAAAAAGTCCATCTATTTCCTCTGTTTGGTTGGGTGGCCTGTAGTATACACCTATGGCAATGTCATTCTTCGTTTTCCTTTTATATTGACCCAAATGCATTCAAGACTATTTTCATCATTATTTTGCTGTATTTCTGTAGAGATGTGGATATTTCTTATATATAGATCAACACCTTCTCTTTCATTAGCTCTGTTACATATCCCATTCATGGGTTTCATCCCATAAAGTTTCCGTAATGGCAAATGTATCGTATCTGCCTTCATGTTGTTGGATTTCTCATTCACACTGTTTATACCTCATATTTTGTGCATTGGTGTACAGGCATTTGAATCCTTTGTGACAGATTCTGTGTTTGTTTTATACCTAACCTGTTTTGTGTCCGAGAAGCCAGATATTAATAGAAGCCAGGATGCCTTATCTGTGGCTTTCAATGAACTACTCCAATTTCTGAAGGCCACTTTTCTTTCAGCTTCTTCATTATTTGATGAATGTCCAGTTCAACAACAGTGCTGGAGAGGAAGTCTCCTTCTCAGAAAAAGGATTGGGATCTGCTCATTATGACCTTCTCAATTGGGCTCGCCTCCCCAATCGATCAATTGTCATTCTCAAAGTTGGACAAATAAATCCTGGGGCTCCCCCAGGTCAGGATGTCACCATTCGCTCTGATGCAATTGTCTGGCCTACAAAGGTGAGCTGGAAAATTCATTCTCTCCTGGGGATGCAGAATATCCTAACTGGAAATCAAAATGATTGAATCAGGAAAGATGATAGCATGACATTTGGTGAAAAAGCTGCAATATTTGAGGTCTGATTTGTCTCAGGATTGGGAAGAACTTCTTGCAACCAAGTTGGCCATTAGAGCAGGCCACAGTGATTTCTAAGGACCACCCCAATTGTAAAATCAAACATGGGACCCCAAACCCAGTAATAGAGACTCAGTGCAGCAATTTTCTTTCAATTTAATAGTATGCATGGGAGAAATTTCCTCCAAGAAGCAATAGGGGGCACTCAAATTTAAACACTTCAAGAAAGAGGAAGAAAATACAGTCATACCTATGGACAGGTAATAGAAGACCTAAGTATAGATTTTCATAATTGGCAAACCTCAAGTTACAACTGATGTATATCAGTTACATGGCAACAGAAACATTGATCAATCATACAGAGAACCGTGTTCTTCAAGGTTGCCTCAATTAAGACACATTCCTTCTGTATTTTATTTTTCTAACACACACCGACTCCCCCAAGAATTTGTTTTCTTCACAATGTACAGTTGGCTTCTCATGCTTTATTGTTTCATAAAAGCTCAATGTCACGAGTCTTCCTTTGCATGCTAAAATCTGAGCGCCAATCTCCAGCATCCACAAGTGGGTCTGTAGTGCCACTGAGCTGAATTCCCCCAGGAGATCTACCTGGTTCCTGATAGACCCTGGTGAATCTTATCTGAAGATGGACACAGACTTTGGAAATGGATAAGTAAAGCATGTCCATTGTTTCTGTCATCTCAAGCATTTCTCTTTTAGAAGGTGCCCTTTGCCAGGTGTAGCAGGAAGAGGTGCCATGCAGGAAAGAGGAGAAGTGTCCCAGAGGGTGAGCAGGTTTGCTGCTACCAATGTGCCCCTTGTTCAGATGGGAGCATTTCTGATAAAACAGGTAGAGTAGACTTGAAATATAGACCTTCCAGGATCAGTGAACCATTCTGTAAATAAAAATATTGATTATTAAAAATCATTGTTCATAGAATTGATATGCTTCAACGTTCCAGGTACAATTTCCCCTGTAAATTACTTGCTTCCCTTTTCAGAATACCGGTGCACAATTTTATATCCTTCTCCTTGTAACCAATTTCTCCATAAATCAGTTAGGATTAGGAAAAGAGACCATTCCCTCTCATGATATTCAGTGTACCTTTTTATGTCTTCCCCTGTTGCATTTTGAACATTCTCAGCACAGATGAAAAGATAATGTACACACAAGATCAGTCCTTTTGTAGTTTCAGTATGAAGTGGGGGGAAAAAATCACTCTGATATTGAAAACCACGGTAGTCATGTAAGTGTCCATTGAATTGACAGAGCCTTTATTCCATAGCAAATTGACCAGGTCAGCTGGAGATGAATAGATCCATGTCCCTGACTAATCTATCCCAGGATCATTAACAAAGAAGGAGGATTGGCCTTTTTTGATCCACCATGAAATGCACACTGGGTCATTCCATCACTTCCTTTGGGGGCTGGCCATAGCACAAAGGGGACAGTCATGTCACCCCTGAGGGTGGGATAATGCTCATGGCAAATGACTCTTAAATCCTTACATAAACCACTTGATTTCAGATGCAGCTGAATGTGATCCTTGCCCGGAAGACCAATACTCAAACAAGGATAAGGTCCACTGCATTGACAAGAAGATCCACTTCCTTGCCTATCAAGACCCTCTGGGATTTGCTTTAGCATGTTTAACTATTTTCTTTTCCCTGATCACAACTGCTGTCCTGGTGATTTTCCATAAACATCATGACACACCAATTGTCAAGGCCAACAACCGAGATCTCACCTACATCCTCCTGGTCTCCCTCCTGCTCTGCTTCCTCTGCTCCTTCCTCTTCATTGGTCAACCAGGGAAGCTCACCTGTCTCTTCCGACAAACTGCCTTTACCATTATCTTCTCTCTTGCAGTTTCCTCTGTCTTGGCAAAAACTGTCATGGTGGTTCTGGCCTTCATGGCTACAAAACCAGGAAACAGGACAAGGAAACTCTTAGGAAAACCACTGACCACCTTCATTGTCTTAGGCTGTCCCCTGGTTCAAGCAGTTCTTTGTGCCACCTGGCTGGCAACTTCTCCCCCATTTCTCAACATAGATTTCCACTCCTTGGTAGGACAGACCATCATAGAATGTAAGGAAGGATCAGCTTCAATGTTTTATGCTGTCCTTGCCTACCTGGGTTTCCTGGCTCTTGTGAGTTTCACAGTGGCTTTTATGGCCAGGAAATTGCCTGACAGCTTTAATGAAGCCAAGTTCATTACTTTTAGCATGCTGGTCTTCTGTAGTGTTTGGATCACTTTCATCCCCACCTACCTGAGCACCAAAGGGAAGTCCATGGTGTCTGTGGAGATCTTCTCCATCTTGACCTCTGGGGCTGGTCTCTTGGTTTGTATCTTTTTCCCCAAATGCTACATTATCCTATTGAGGCCCAATCTGAATTGTAAAGAGAATATAATGAGGCAGAAGAACATCTGATTTATGTGGAGATTGGACGCTGTGATTTTGAGATATTTTTGTATTTGATCTGATTTCTAAAATAAATCATGAAAATACAAGAAAATGTTGTCCATTAAATAACTGGTAATATAACATGATGTGACTAAACACAAACTATCTGTAAATCAACAACAATCACCCATCCTTTTATTCTTTATGGTTCTTCCCAGTGAGGTCCCAGTGATCAAGATAGAAGTAAACTATAATATTAAATATGTGGATATTAGTTCCCAACAGGACATTTTCTCACTTTATTTATTTTAATCCAGAGTCTTTAATTTTTTTTCTGGGTTCATTATCCATGTTGATAAGCATATTCTCTAAGCATGTTGTGAATAAGATCTAGGAAGGAAGGAAGGAAGGAAGGAAAGAAGGAAGGAAGGAAGGAAGGAAGGAAGGAAGGAAGGAAGGAAGGAAGGAAGGATACAAAGTTCAATTTGGAGGAAAGGAAAAGGGTAGAACTATGTATAAATGTAACAGAATGTTAGCAAAGAAAACATTTAGATGTTGCCCATTTCAGCAAGGGAAAATCAAAATTATTTTATTTTGTATTTTATTTTCTCATATACAGAGTATACCAAAAATCACTCCCCTTATAAATTGTGTCATTTAATTTACATAACAAATTACCTACAGAGCCTGTCTTTGGAACCGCACACACAGAGACAAACACAAAAATAAAGACACACTGTGTATGTGACTTTCCATATTTCTATTCCATATTTCTATTCTATTTATACACTCCCCTTCCTCTGAGTATTTATTTTCCTTACAGAGTTTTAAAACTCATCTGCAGCTTCCCCACATTCCAAAAATGTCATTCTTGGAAGTTTCTGTGGTATGCTCAGGAGAATTATCAAATGTTATTCCTCCATTAGCTCATCTGTTAGCAGATTATCTTTATCAAAATAATAAAGGTAGGATGCAAACAAAGTAATAAATACATTTGAACAGCAGCATTTTGCCAGTGCTCAGGTTCCTGAAATTGCTGTTTTTTGGGTCAGGGCTCCCTCTGCTGATGAAAAATTAGCAAATTTTGGGTGTCTCCATACAGATTTTGTTTCATGTAAAAATCAGAACAAATCCTGGTTTAGATTCTGCCCATTCAAGGCAAACCAGAAAAAGTGGGGCTGAACCCTTGGAAATTGATGGTCTACTTCTGTCTTCCAATGTAATAATGTGTCTTGTTTTGGACAGAGTTCTAGAATTGGGAAGTTTTAACACAGATGAGAAAAAATGGAGGGGTACCAACCCCTCCCCATTTTGTAAATCTAACTCTGGCTTTCTTTTTATGCCAACCAGGCTTCCATACTAATGCCTTTATATTACCAGATACATCTCCCTTCATTCTTGCACATGTTACTTGAACCAAGGGAGACCATCTAGTTATCAATTTTCCAGAGAAGATGGCCCATTTGTAATCGTCAAATTGTTGTCCTGGTGGCTCATTCGATTCAGCTTGGTCTTCTTGTCCCTCAGGTGTCTGCTGGTTTAGGTAGAAAGTCATGCCCAGTTTTATGGTTGTTATTTGATTGTGTATGTTTTCAGTATAGTGTACTTGTTGGTCTTTAACACCTTCCATCTTGGTCTTGCTCTGTTCCGCTTCTGTTGCTTTTTGGGTTGTAGGTTCTTTAATTGCAATCAGGGTTTGTCTGTCAAAATTTTCAGTAGATTGTATTTGTTCATCTTTAAAGTCCTCTGTCTTGGTATTAATTTCTTCCGCTTCTGTTGTTTTTTGGGTTGTAAGTTGAAGTCCAGACATCTGAAAGCTGCTGACATTGAGAAAAAGTGAGGTAGACAAAAATCAAAAAGCAGGATTTGTGGATGACAGATATATTGGTATTCCAATATAGGGTGAAAACTTCTAACCCTAATTGAAATAACAAACTTATAAGACCATTGGAAATCAACAGATCCCTGTATATGAACAACACATCCCCTGGTTCATCTTGAACCAAGGAAGATCTGTAATTTCTGGTGGACAATGGTGTATTCTATTACTTTCTGTTTGAGTTGTCCACTGTAGACATGAGTCACAACTTAGGCACTATGTGGGAGACAGAGACCTTCCTTATGGTAGGTGCAACTGAAGAAGCTAGACTTTTGATTTCAGATGCAGCTCACTGTGACTCTTGCCCAGAAGACCAATATCCCAATAAGGATAAGGACCACTGCATTGCAAAGAAGATCCACTTCCTTTCCTATCAAGACACCCTGGGATACACTTTAGCATTCCTCGCTCTTTTTCTCTGTGTGATAACATCTACAATTTTAGTGATTTTTCTTAAACATCGCAACACACCAATAGTCAAAGCTAACAACCAAGATTTCACATACATCCTCCTGGTCTCCCTCCTGCTCTGCTTCCTCTGCTCCTTCCTCTTCATTGGTCAACCAATGAAGCTCACCTGTCTCTTCCGACAAACTGCCATTATCTCTTCCGACAAACTTACCATTATCTTCTCTCTTGCAGTTTCCTCTGTCTTGGCAAAAACTGTCATGGTGGTTCTGGCCTTCATGGCTACCAAGCCAGGGAATAGGAGAAGAAAACTCTTAGGAAAACCACTGACCACCTGCATTGTCTTAGGCTGTCCCCTGGTTCAAGCATTTCTTTGTGCCACTTGGCTGGCAACTTTTCCCCCATTTCTCAACATGGATTTCCACTCCTTGGTAGGACAGACCATCATAGAATGTAAGGAAGGATCAGCTTCAATGTTTTATGCTGTCCTTGCCTACCTGGGTTTCCTGGCCCTTGTGAGTTTCACAGTGGCCTTTCTGGCCAGGAAATTACCTGACAGCTTTAATGAAGTGAAGTTCATTACTTTTAGTATGCTGGTCTTCTGTAGTGTTTGGATCACCTTCATCCCCACCTACCTGAGCACCAAAGGGAAGTCCATGGTGGCCATGGAGATCTTCTCCATCTTGGCCTCTGGAGCTGGTCTCTTGTCTTGTATCTTTTTCCCCAAATGCTACGTTATCCTACTGAGGTCAAATCTGAATTGTAAAGAGAATACAATGAGGCAGAAGAATTGCTGATTTATGTGGAGATTGGGCTTTGTGATTTTGAGATATTTTTGTATTTAATCTGATTTTTAAAATAAATCCTGAAATGCAAAAAAATGTTGTCCACTAAATAATTGGAAATAACGTTATGTGACTAATCACAAAATATTTTGTTAATTACAATCAGCCATCCTTTTATTCTTAATTTTTCTTTGTTGTCCCCAGTGAGGCCCAGTAATCAAGACAGAAGTAAACTTCTGTATTTTTTTTTTTTACCATAACAAGTTTTATTAGTTTTTGTTTGTTTTACAGCCAAGTGCTTATAACACATCGTGGAGATAGGGCACTCCATAGAACACAACAGAAAATACAGTCATACATATACAATTTAAACTACTACTTTAAAAGTTCCCTCTTATGGTATACAATTCGAGCATTCCTAAAATATAAATTGTTTCTCACCTCTATCTATTATTCCAATTTCAATTTATGCTTCTCAATCAAATTATATCTCTTATTCTATTTCACATACATATTTTGTAAATAAACATGAATTTATATATTTTAAAACTATTGCATTAGACATAGTAATATAATAACATTATAATAATAATAATAATAATAGGACAATAATTATTTCTATCATAAACAAGTAATATAACTATTATATCTTAATATTTCTCAACTATATTCTATTTCATATATTCTATCCAATATTTTTATAGATCAGTCCACGTCCCTAAAAGATTCCTCAATTGTTTCAATTTAATCCATTTAATACCTCACTAATTACCATTCAATTCTTATAAATAAAAATATCAATAATATTTCACCAGTCTCAATCTCAATCTAACTCCTTTAATTATAAATTTTCCAATTTTTCCTATTGCCATTCCAAATCATAATCAAATCCATAATTTAAATCTAGTGTTGACTCATACCCGAGTAACCTTAAAAATCTCAAAAATATTAGTTCAATCAACATCCAGAAGCCCTTTTTACCCATCAAATAAAATTTTAACTCTTATTTTTAAATCTAATTCTAGCTTTCTTTTTGTGCCAGGTAGGTTTCCACAACAGGGCCTCTAAGTCCTCCCATCTTAGTAACTGGCTAAAGGCCTTTTCCCACCATTGAGTCCAATCATATTCTTTTTCTCTTTTATCCAGTGTTGTCTGTACTGTCATGTTGTCAACGTTTTTGGTGCCTCGTATTTGGAAGTCCAATCCTGTTGCTTTTAAAGTTGTAAGTGTTTTAGTTGAGTTCTGCCTTTGATCATCAAAGATATCCATCATGTAGGATGTGTCCTCTTCCTCTTCAATAAATTCAGTAGATTCAATAGATTGTAAATGTATCCCATCCATCTCATTAAGTTGTAAATCTGATTGTGTATCATAGTCAATCAAAGGTTGAGCTTCAATTTTTAATTCTGAGTCCTCCTTGAAACTAAGCGATCTAATATGTTCTTTAAGTTCCAGTCTCATTTCCAAGATTTTTTCTAATATAAGTCCATAATTAATCTGTGAGTAGGATTCCATCTTCTTTTTTTTTTTTTTATAGAAATTCAGCTTAAAGAATAGATTGCAGCGTTATAAAATATAAAATGCAGACAGAAATATATTTCCAAAGAGAGATAGAAAAAAAAACCCAATAGTCAAGTCCAGCACAGAGATAAAAAATAGCAGTCAGTTGTTATGTTGTAATCCAGTCTGGGCATCACGCCAAAATCAGGGAGTGGGAGTTCAAATGGAGAAAGTTACATTGTATCAGTCATAGTTTCTGGGCTTCATGCCAAGTCCCAGGATGCATTGTATCCAAAAGAATCTACATAAGTCCGCCCAGAGAGCAAAAAGTTTTTTAGGCAGTACTGTTCAGGAGGGGGGGAGAAAAAAAGAACATTCCACCCCCTCCCTAAGGATTTTCACCTAAACTGAAGATAAACAAGCCAAAAGAGAAAGTCACAATAAGAGGTTTTTGTTTTGTTTTTTTCCCCCCGGATGCCCGAGTTCCAACTGCTTATATAGACAAAATAAAATGATAAAAAAAAACAATAATTATTTTTCCAAAGCCCGTTTTCCCCAGTAATCAAACGCTGCTTTCTCAAAATAGGGAAATAGTTCTTAAAGCTGTTAGCAGGGAAAAAGGTAAATTAACAAGAGGGAAGGAAAGGTCTCACCCGGATCTTCCACGGTGGTTCTTTTCGCTTAGATGTTGCTGTGACTTTCGGCTGGAGCAGCTGAGTGATCGGCCATGTTACTGGCCGATCTTTTCCCCGTCGGCCCAAAGGTGGTTTTCTCGGACCGCAGAGGGAGCTGCCGCTCCCTCCGCGATCGACGAGTGCCCTCCTCTACGGTGGTCGCCCCTCCAGGGCGACTTTCGACCCTGTCCAGGGTCTACCGGCGGGGGGAAACCGGACGGCCAAGAGAACGAGTTCTCTGCACGTCCGCGGGCGCTGTGACCGGAACCGGAAGTCTAAACTTCTGTATTTATGTGGATATTAGTTCCCAACAATTTCTCACTTTTTTATTTTAATCCAAAGTGTCTTTAAAAAATGTTCTGGTTGGGTTCATTATCCATGTTGATAAGCATGTTCCCTAAGCATTTTCTGAATAAGACACTAGAATGAATAAATGAATGAATGAATGAACGAACGAACATGGGATACAAAGATCAAGTTGGAGGAAAGGAAAAGGGTAAAACTATTTGGGAACTTAACTGAATGTTAGTAAACAAAACATTTAGATCTTTCCCATTTCAACAAGAGAAAATAAAAATTATTTTATTTTCTCATATACAGAGTATACCAAAAATCATTCCCCTTATAAATTGTGTCATGTAATTTACATAGCAAATTATCTACTGGGGCTAACTTTGGTACTGCACCATACAAACACACACTGTATATTTGGCATTCTGTATTTCTATTCTGTTTATATGCTCCCTTCTGAGTATTTATTTTCGTTACAAAGTTTTAAAACTCATCTGCAGCTTCCCAATGTAAATTGAATTATTATGTGCCCCACTTCAATTATAACACACTCTCTTCCTGTGTCAAAGAGAATGGGTAGACCTTTTCCAGTTTCCAGGAACTCAAGAGGGACTAACCTGACTGAATCTCTTGTACTAGATGGGGCACAGAGCGGCCACTGAAATTGTAAAAAGTTCACCAATTTCTTCTGCTAGGTTGGATGTCCATTAGCATACACGTATAGCAATGTCATGCTTTTTTCCTTTTATGTTGACCCATATGCATTCTAGGAGGTTTCCATCCTTTGTTGTGTGCATCACTGTAGAGAGGAAGTGATCTAGTACATATAATGCAATTCCATCTCCTCTTCTCTTATGTTTCTTTTCAATAGTTTGTATTCTTTCATCAGTACCTTCCAGTTATGTGTTTCATCCCACCAAGTTTCAGTAATGGCAATGATATCATACCTGCCCTTGTGTACTATTACTTCAGGTTCACCCTTTTTGTTCCCCAAACTTTGAGCGTTTGTGTATAAGTATTTGACTTCTTTATGGCTGACGCTTGGTATGCTTCCTATATTTCCTACTTTATATCTGTGTTTTTCTTCCTTCCCATCACTTTCTACCTCATTGTTTGATTGCTTGTCTTGGGGTTTGTGCTTGGAATTAAGTCCTAAAGATCCTAAAGATTGATCACCCTTTCCCTTCATTTTTTAGTTTTAAGCCCTCCTGATATGTTGATCCAGTCGTTTTCTGAACATATTCTTCCCAATTCTTGTAAGGTGCAGCCCATTCTTTGCCAAAAGCCCTTTATGTAGATAGTGCAGACCTTTTCCACTTTCCTGAAGCTCAAGAGAGACTAACCTGACTGAATCTCTGTTTGAAGATAGAGGCCAAGAGCGACCACTGAAATTGTGTATCTCCTAAATAGCAAAAATCAGTTCTCCATTGAGTGTAATCATTTAAATCAAACCTAGATCAGAGACATAATGCCATCTATTATTATCTTAGTACACAGGTGTCAAACTCACCACGTCACGTGATGTGTCACGACGTATCTATCACAACTTTTTTCACACTGCCAGAGCTGGGGTGGGCGCAGCCTCTGCATGACGCAACTGGCCCATGGGCTGGCAGTTTGACACCTCTGTCTTAGTACAAGAGTCCCATGGATGTGCAATCAGATTTTTTTTTAACTTTTGGTGTCTGGTATTCTGCTTCCTCCTCTTGATTTATGGGAGATTATTCTTCTCCTTGACCTACTGTTTTATTGCTTTATTCCTCACTTTGGGTTTCTGAAGGAAAACCGGCACAGGAAGTAAGTTGAATTCCATTACTAATAGTAACTCTAAATCACTGACCTATGAATGTGTATGCTTACATTATATGTTGCTTATGTGTTAGTCTCCCCTGCCTTTCTTAGATGTATAAATATGAGTGTTTCCTTTCATTGGGTGGGGTCTCTCTCAGTATTTTGAGGGAATCCTGCCAGCACATGTTGGTTATTCAAAAGCCTTGATTATTTGCTTTAGTTCCTCTGTTTGAGTCCACACCATACATCTATTCTTTTTTAAAAAAAAAAAACAAGTTTTATTAATTTTTCAATTTTTACATCAAGGTGCTTAGGACACAACGTGGGGATGGGGTAATCAATTATCCAAAAACAAAGTCATACATGTATAGCTCAGGTTAACTCCTTAAAAGTTCCCTCTCTATTTCCCTCAATCAATATAGCATATTCAAATTAATACATTTCTAAATAAAATTCAATCAATCAATAGAATTATCAATAACATTTTACCTATGCAAGTCCAAATCCTGTTTTTAAGCTTTACTAAATTCCAATTACCATATTCCAATTTAGCCTTAAATAAACATATTGTTTACACTTCAGGTATCCATAATTTCCCTCATTTCATAACATAATAATTATAATGTCTAAAATAAGCATATTATTCCAACAGTTACATTCTTACATTTCCCAAATATATTCTATTTCTTATTCTAATAACTCCTCATTTACTAATACCATGTCTTCCATTGTCACAATCCATTTCCTTGTTCTCATTCCATTACAAAGTGATTATCATACCTAAGATAAACATATTATTCCAAAAAATACATTCTTATTCTATTTCACATATATATTCTATTTCTTATCCTAATAACTCCTCATTTAAAACCTTTTCCATATTACAATTCCAAACTATAATCTGACCAATAATTTTCATCTCGGTTATAGGTCTAAATCCTAAACATTAAATCAGTCCATATCTCTAAAAAGCCTTTTTAACCCATTAAGTAAAATTTTAAATCCCATTTTTAAGACTTACTCTGGCTTTCTTTTTGTGCCAAGCAAGTTTCCATAACAGAGCCTCTATATCATTAGATAGGTCTCCCTTCATTCCTTGACATATCATTTGAATCAAGGGAGAGCATCCCATTATCAATTTTAGGGAACTGGCTCCTTTGTAATTATTCCGTTGTTGCCCTAAAAATTCAAATCTCAATATTTGGTTAAGCTGAGTAACACAATCAGTTATGTCCAATGTTGTAATTGGTGATTGGTTATCAAAGTTGTCACAGTTCTCAATAAGTCGTATTTGAACATCAATTCCTGTTGCTTTTGAAGTTGCATATGGTTTAATTGAAGTCACTCTTTGATCATCAAAAATCTCAGTGGATTGTATATAGAATAGTGTAAAGTCCTCTTTGGTGTTGGTTTGTTCCTCTTCTATTGTTTTTTGGCTTGTAAAATAGTCAATTGGAGTCTGGAAATCAGTTTGCAGTTTTGGAGCAACATCTTTGGCTTCCATTCTGGAATTCATTTGCTCAGTAACTTCAAAACAATTTTCCAGTATAAGTTTAGAATTAAGATGTGGATAAGGTTCCTCCATCTCATTGAGTTGTACGTAGTGTTGCATATAGGCCTCTTGGATGTTGATCTGTTCCTCCTCTGCTATTCCTTGGCCTGTAGATTGATCAGTTAAAGTTTGAGGTTTAATTTGTAGTTCTGGAATAACTTCTTTAACTTTCATTCTGGAGTCCATTTGCTCAGTGGCTTCAAGAATTTTTTCCAGTATGAGATTGTAGTTAAGTGGTGGGTAAAGTTCCTCCATTTCAGTGGTGATTAAAAATAGTCCCTTAGTCTTTTAGATGAGGCTATATTTAATAACAGTCAGCCAGTATCCACCTCCACAATTTCTAACAGTTAGTTTCACCACCCAGCTGTTTCATCTTCTTTATCTTTTCCCTTTTATGATAATTTGAAGGTCAAAGCCAGGCTCAAAATCAAAGGAAAAAAAAAGCAATTGCAGTGTCATATTTTGCCACAAGATGTCCCCAGTAGGTTATAGAATCTTTTCCAGACGCCAATAAAGTTTTTTTTCAGTTAAAAAGATAAAAGAAACAATATACTCCAAGTAAATAGAATAATAAAATTCTATAATAGGGGTTTTTTCGGGACCCCAGAGTATCCAAAAGTAGAAATAGTCATTAAAATTAATTATTCTTTCCTTTTATTCCAAAGCTTATCTTCCCAAGTAAGCAAATGCTGCTCTATCAAAGCAGGGAAATAATTCCAAGGGGGCTTTTTACAGGGGTAGATAGGGTAAAGAAAGGAAAGGAAGGGCCTCACCCAGATCTTCCACGGTGGTTCTTTACGCTTAGATATTCTTGTGACTTTCGGCTGGTGCGGCTAAGTGATCGGCCATGTTAATGGCCGATCTTTTCTTCGTCGGCCCTAAGGAGCTGCCTCGGACTGCAGAAGGAGCTGCCACCCTTCTGCAGTCAGACGAGGGTCCTCCTCAATGGTGGCCGCCCCTCCAGGGTGACTTTCGACCCTGTCCAGGGTCTACCGACGAAGGGAAACCAGCCGGCAAAGAGACGACTCTCTCCACACGACCGCCAGCGCTGCGATTCGGAACCGGAAGTCACCATACATCTATTCTTGTTACCCCATCCAGTCCAGAGGTTTATGATGAGCGGCGGTATCTTTCCCACAGCAATCAACAATGAAGAAAGCCCACTTCATAAGAAAAACATAGCACACAAACTTTTCTGGCTCTGACTAGCCTTTAGACAACTCTCCTGAAGCGTTTAAGGCAGCCTAGCATCTCCTGAGATCTTCCTGACTCTTGTTAAGAACTGTGCAAGAAGTCGGAAACTAACTTTTCATCCCCTTCCATGTGGGTATAAATAAACCAGGTATTCCAAACCAAACTTTGGTTTGATCATTCACACTTGCTGGAGTGCAAGTGTGCCACCATGACCCATTAGCAATCATGCTATCTGAACAAACTATGGAACAGACCAAACTCCCCCTTGTGTGCAAGTGCTCAGTTTCATTTAGGTCAATTGCCCAATTCTCAAATCCATCTGCTCTTTGGATTAGCAACAAGAGACACATAAATATTTTTCCCTTTCTGTTGCACAAACAAAACGGAGTGTTAAGTGGGTGGAACCATTGCTTTTCCTTGTCATTGAAAAAAAGAACAGTATTTCTTAATATATCCCCAGTGGATTTTAAGACACAAAAATCTTCCAAGATAAATTACACTGCCCTTAATTTCCCCTTTGGTCACAACCCAAACACAGGTAAGAGGAAACGTATTTGATATAATGGCACTAAAGCCATCCAGGTGGCATGTCCTGTTTTTATCCTATTAAAGCTCTGGTGAAATTCAGCTTCTGCATAAACCTTGATGTCTGATCTAGGAAGGAAGGTAACAAGAATGACTGGGCTGCCTCTCCTGCTGCTGCTGCTCTTCTGGTTCCTGCCTCCAATTATGGCTAAGAAGATGCAAACCCTTTGTGTGTTGCCACAACGCTACAATATTCATGAACACTATTACAGGCCTGGTGATCTCATTATTGGTGGGAATTTGCACTTGGGACTCTATTGGGAACTTTACTTACCCTTTAACAAAGACCCATATCTGTTTTCTCTCACGTATTTGTAAGTTTTACCTGGAGGACAAATATCTGGGTGATTGTTTGCTCTGTTTGCTCAGAAATATTTGTTCTCATGATGTTTCATTTTTCTGGTGTAGTTCAAATCTTTGTGCTTTTCTCAATAAAGAGCCAAACTGTTTAAATAGGCTAATTTGTACTTTCCAAAACTTTTCATCACGATGATGATAGACCATATAAAGAGGGATGAGGGACAACACTTTAGGAATTTTACCAGCCTAGTGAAGAAGTTGACTTACAATGTTAATTTGGACAGGAAGTCATGATTGGAACACTCAAGGAAAAGAGCAACACTTTTCCAATGTGGGATACTGCAAAAACCGCAAAACTCAGTTTTGGAATCAGCAGTTCTTATGAATAATGGCCCTCAGAAAATATTTGCTGTGTTTCCCACTTGAGTCTTTGTGTTCAGCAATGGTTGCCAGACCTTAAGAAGCTGCTCCAAAGAGAATAAAATTGATTACATTACTAGCAGGTAGGATTGCAACCACTGAAGCAAAGTGAAGAAGTGGGGAATGATAGAGGGATATAAAATAGTCCATGATAGACAAGCTTTTCTCCTTTCTCACAAAGCCATCCAAGTTTAATCAAGAAACATCTTCAAAAAAACCCCATTAATATTTGGGACTTCCTGCTCCAAAGAAAACTGAACAAAGAAAGAAGAGGCAAGGCAAACTTCACCAGGACACATAAGCTTTGCATTGATGTTTCACAATGTTTCTCTCACTATAGACCCAAACCCAACAACTACCACCAGTTCATGGCTTTGGTGTTTGCAGTGACAGAGATCAACAAGGATCTGGTACACCTCCCCAATGTTACTCTTGGCTTCAACATGTATGACAATGCCAATTGGAACAAGAGAGTTTCTTTGATCAGCCTCTTTCTGATCTCCACACGTGACCAAATGGTTCCAGGTTATAAATGTGACCAGCAGGACATTCTCTTCTCTGTCATTGGGGGTGACAACCCCCAATTCTCAATGCAGATGGCCTCCATCTTCAGCATCTTCAAGGTCCCACAGGTAAGGAGGCTCCTTTAGATACAGTTATAGAGTAGACAAACTACAGAAGTGAACACAAAAGTCCAAGATGAGACCAAAAGGCTGGACATCAATAGCATATGACTTAGAGAATTAATGCTACAGTTGGACTCATTTTTATATTTTGTGTCAAGATATATTTTATAAAACTCCTAATGTAATATTTCAAGAGGAATTCATTCCTAATGTATTATTCACAGGCATGAAGGTTCTCTTTCATTGCAGTTTATTCCCTGTACCAGATTTATGGTTTGTTTCCTTGGATTCTGACATGTCACAATCAGGGAAAATACATTAATTGGTGGTTCTTTCTAAGAAAGGAGGAAACTTACCTCTCATAATAATTCAGCTTGACTGATGGGGTTAATAAACTACACATTGGGTACCCCTAAAGTCACCATCAATCTTTACTTTTGTCTTTAAAATAAGATTCTCACTTTTTCCAGCTCAGTATTGGCTTTGAGTTCATTCAGGAAGACCGAAGAGTTTATCCTTCCTCCTTCCGGATTAATCCCAAGGAATTTCCTCAATATGTGGCTTTAGTCCGGCTGCTCCTGTATTTCCAATGGAACTGGGTTGGGCTTATTGTCTCTGAAAATGAGAACGGAGAACGATTCATTTCAACTCTGAGCCCAATGCTCATGGAGAAGGAGATCTGCCTGGCCTTCACTCAAATGGTGAAACATGATTTTTCTCATGAGGAAGTCTTCAAATTCACTTTACATTCGAAAATATGGGCAAATGTTGAAGTTATTCTTTCCTTTGCAGAACCTGACATTGTCGAAACATTTCTTTTGGCTCTGAACTTTTATATATTCAGTCAAAATCCATGTCCAAAAGTTTGGATCCTAACTTCCTATTGGAAACCACATACAAACCATCTTCAAGATAGATGGCGAGCTTTAAAGAACTTGCATGGGTCTCTGCATTTTAGGGATCACAGTGGTATTATCTCAGAATTCAGCAATTTCCTCCTCTCTTTAGACCCTTTGAATCCACAAGGAGATATGATTCTCCCACTGTGGTGGGAAAAGGTCTTTGACTGTGAGTTCTACAAACCAGGTCACTATTTTGTAAAATGGAAGAAATATTGTACAGGAAAAGAGAATTTACAGAATCTGCCAACCTACATGTTTCAAACAAGCATGACAGGTGAAAGTTATAATGTCTACAATGCCATTTATGCTCTGGCACATGCATTACATGCAATGTATGGATCTGAATCACGACCAGCCATGATGAGGTTTGGAAAGAGGATCTCTAGTGTTCAGTCCTGGCAGGTAATCTCTAACACTTTTTATTCAGTCCATGGATCTTAGAGAGGAAACTTCCCATATGTAATATTTGAAATATCCATTAAATATCTGAATGCTACCATATCAATGTACTTCAGAACAGATTAAAACAGCAATAAATGAAAACAAATTGAATTATACTGTTCAGTTGAAAATGGGCAGAGGGGGAAAAGAGAAGAACTGCAAACCAGGTGTCTCGAAGGTCTATAGAGGAAATATCTTCATAAATTGTGCTGAAAGGTCTTCAAAGGTTGCCTGAGATTCAGGAAGGAGGTATCACCCCAGAACCAGGTGACAACCTGGGTATATTTGTGCAAGAAGCTTCAATAAGACAGTTGATGTCCTAGTGGGCACATCTCTATGTAGCATGAATCCAACCTGTTCCTGGTCTAAAATTCATCAGACTTTTTTGAATCAAAATCTAAATGTTGGATCTTTCTGGACAGTGATGTGACAATCCAAGATAGGTACTTCCACATGGCCCCACTTAGTCAGATCCAGTTCCTGCATTTTGCTCTCTTTGTCTATCACATAGATAGACAACATAGGGGGTACCTTGCTCAATAGTAGTAACTGTGAGAGGGATCTTGGAGTCCTAGTGGACAATCACTTAAATATGAGCCAGCCATGTGCTTCAGCTGCCAAAAAAGCCAACACAGTGCTGGGCGGCATTAACAGAGGATAGAATCAAGATCACGTGAAGTATTAATACCACTTTACAATGCCTTGGTAAGGCCACACTTGGAATACTGCATCCAGTTTTGGTCACCACGATGTAAAAAAGATGTTGAGACTCTAGAAAGAGTGCAGAGAAGGGCAACAAAGATGATTAGGGGACTGGAGGCTAAAGCATATCAGGAACGTTTGCTGGAATTGGGTATGTCTAGTTTAATTAAAAGAAGGACTAGGGGTGACATGATAGCAGTATTCCAATATCTCAGGGGTTGCCACAAAGAAGAGGGTGTCAAGCTATTCTCCAAGGCACCTGAGGGCAGGACAAGAAGTAATGGATGGAAACTAATCAAGGAGAGAAGCAACCTGGAACTGAGGAGAAACTTCCTGACAGTTAGAACAATTAACCAGTGGAACAACTTGCCTCCAGAAGCGGTGAATGCTCCAACATTGGAAGTTTTTAAGAAGAGACTGGACAGCCATTTGTCCAAAATGGTATAGGGTTTCCTGCCTGAGCAGGGGGTTGGACTCGGTGACCTCCAAGGTCCCTTCCAACTTTATTATTATTATTATTATTATTATTATTATTATTATTATTATTATTATTATTATTATTATTATTATTATTATTATTATTATTATTATTATTATTATTATTATTATTATAGAGAAAGTCATTGGAATTGTACACTGTTTTGAAAGAAATTATTCAATCATTCCATTACATTTAAAATAAAAAAAATAAAAAATGTACTTAGACAAGTATCACAGTAGGAGAACCATACAGTGAAATTTCAAGTGTGGCATTAAAATCTTTGTATGTAGCTATCATTCTGGTAAAGCTAGAGTTGAATAAGCCATGATAAAAAAGCCCAATGATAAAGGGGAACTTTGTGGTGTTGGGGAAATAGCTCAGTGTTTAGTGTTTCTCCTGATTGCTCAGATCTCCACCAAGGGAACACCTCTATCTTGTCAGACATACACCTATCTCCTAAGATGATGGCCACCACAGAATAACAGAGTTGAAAGGAACCTTGGAGGTTTTCTAGTCCAACCCCCTGCTCAAACAGGAAACCCTATACCATTTCAGACAAATAGTTATCTGATCTCTTCTTAAAAACTTCCGGTGTTGGAGCACCCACAAATTGAGGAGGCAAGTTGTTCAACTGTTTTCACTGTTAGGAAATTTTTCCTTAGTTTTAGATTGGTTCTCTCCTTATTTTCTATCCATTACTTCTTCTCCTGACTTCAGGACAATAGGTTGATGCCTCCTTCTTTGTGGCAGCCCCTCAAATATTAGAACACCACTATCCTGTTACCCCTATTTCTTTTTTTTCTCTAGACTAGCCATACCCAATTCCTGCAAATGTTCTTCATATGTTTTAGCCTCTAGTCCCCTAATTATCTTTGTTGCTCTTGTCTGCCCTCTTTCTAGAGTCTCAACATATTTTTATATTGTGGTGACCAAAACTGAATCCAATATTTCAAGTGTGGTCTTACCAAGTCATTATAAAGTGGTAGTAACACTTCATGTGTTCTTGATTCCATCCCTCTGTTAATACAGCCTAGGACTGTGTTGGCTTTTTTGGCAGCTAGTGCACACGGCTGGCTCATAGTTAAGTAATTGTCCAGTAGGACTTCAAGATCCCTCTCACAATTACTACTATTGAGGTGGTTAGCACCAATTCTATACCTTTGCATCTTGTTATTCTTGCCTAATGTAGTACCTTACTTTTCTCACCACTGAATTTTATTTGTTAGATAGGGGCCAGTGTTCAAGTCTGTCGAGATTCTTCT
Organism: Azemiops feae; assembly: GCA_023970755.1. Classification (NCBI taxonomy): domain Eukaryota; kingdom Metazoa; phylum Chordata; class Lepidosauria; order Squamata; family Viperidae; genus Azemiops; species Azemiops feae. Next base: position 578,339 of record JALGBA010004169.1, on the reverse strand, counting down.
GTATCTTGAGCCTATCTTCTGGAGTGTTGGCTATTCTTGCCAGCTTGGTATCATCTGTAAATTTGATGAGTTCCCCTTCTATCTCCTCTTCTAAATTATTTTTTTTAATAATATTTTATTAATTTTCCAATTTTACATTTGAATATTTAAAAAGCAATGTGGTGACTGGGTTAATCAATAGTTCAATAACAAAATTTTAATGCAAATCTCAGGTTACAACATCAAAAATTTATTCTCTTTTTCCATTAACATTTACTGTCTCATATTCAGGTTAGTACATTTCTAATTATATCAACTCAATAAAAACATGATTATTACATTTATCAATAAATTTTTAGCTTATACATATCTTAATTACATTCAATCTTCATAAACAATCCATATCCTGTTATTGATTTTTACTCAGTTTTTAATTTCTTATCAATATTCCAATTTAATCTTTGATATTTATAATTTTCAGACTTTGGGTAACCAAAATTTCCCTTATCTCACTTCATAACAAACTATAATATCCAAAATACATATTTTATCTATTTGAATATAATCTTGTTCTATTTCCTAAAAGTTATTTATTTCCCACCATATTAAATCATCTACTTAACAACACAATATCCCCTTTAATAAATCAAAATCATTATATATATTGCCTGGGTTAATCAATAAATCAAACATATTCATAATATTTAATTTTCTTTTCCCTTTTAAGTCTAATTTTTAAATATTAAACCGATAAAATCCTTATTTTCAACTGGTTTCCAAATATTTTAAATTTAATAACCAAAATTCCCCTTATCTCAACAGCTCCCTTTAACCCTTTAATTGGCAATATAAAATCCCCTCTAATGTCAGAATCCCAGTTTTTTCAACCTTATTCTAGCTTTCTTCCTTTGCCAACTAGGCTTCCATATCAGCGCCTTTAAATCATCAAATAGATCGCCCTCCATTCTTCCATATGTTATTTGAATTAAAGGAGACCATTTGATCGCCAGTTTTCTGGAAGGACTAGCCCATTTGTATTCGTTAAATTGTCTCCCTGTTATTCCAGCTCCCCATGTTTGCTCTAATATATTTGTCTTCAATTCAATCTGTTCTACTTCTTTCTCAAATTTCTTCTGATTTATATAGAAAGTCATTTCCATTTTCAATGTTGTCACTTCCTTTTCTGGATTTTCCATCAGGTGTATTTGTTGGTCAATTGAGTCCTCTGTCTTAATATTTGGTTGTCCCGCTTCTTCTGTTATCTTTTGCATTGTTGGTTCTTTGGTTGTAGTCAAAATTTGGCTTTGTGCATCTAAGCTGGCATCTTGATCTTTTATTTTAGGTCTTATTTTATCACAAGCTAAAAAAATGGTTTCATGTATTGCTTTCAACATAGAAAGAATCTTTTCCTGGTCTTCATCCATCTCTTTCACTTATTTGTAAATATTCTTTCTAGTAAAAGTTATTTGTTAAGCAAAAGTCAGTAAAGGTGTTATGGTTCCGAAGGAAGATGCTTTTCAAAGAATCCTGAGGCATTGTTTACCTTTAAGAGTCTTTATTTTGCAACATAGCTTCGGTACGTACAAAGCGGATGCCAGAATCCTTAATCCATCTCAATGCCTTCATTGGAGATTCTGTAGCCGAAGTAATCTAATCGGGTCTGGTGAAATTCACATTTTGACAATTTGGCATAAAGCTTGGCATTAAATAGTTTCTTTAACACTTCTCTCACCAGCTTTATGTGATCAGTCATATTCGTGCTGTATGTCAGAATATCGTCAAGGTATACCAGAACCCCTTTGTACAAGTGATCATGTAGGACCTCATTAATCAACTGCATGAATACGACTGGGCCCCCCTGTAGTCCAAATGGCATGACTTTGAATTGATAGCTCCCCATAGGGCAGTTGAAGGCAGTTTTCCACTCATCTCCTTCTTTTATTCTCACTCGGTAATACGCCTCTCTCAGGTCTAATTTAGTGAAGACACTCCCCTTAGCCAGATGAGTTAATAAGTCCTTTAGGAGGGGGAGGGGGTATTTGTTTTCCACACTCACAGAGTTGAGGCCCTTATTGTCTATGCAGAGACGAAGAGACCCATCTTTTTTCTCTTTAAATAACACGGGGGCTCCCACAGTAGATTTGGCCCATTCAATGAACCCCTCGTTGAGTTTTTATTGACGTATTGCTGCATCTCTTCCATTTCGAGGGGGGACATGGCGTACATTCTCGGGTGTGGAAGTTTGGCTCCTGGTATCAGTTCAATAGAACAGTCATTGGGCCTGTGAGGGGGTAGGACATCGCATTCATTTTCACTAAATACCTCCGCTAAGTCCCGGTATTCATTGGGGATCAGTGATTCGTCTGGTAACGGTGAGGCAGCCAAGTGCGTTTGTTCATTGGGTGGCCTAAAATGTCCCGCAACATCAGTTGAATCAGTGGGAGGCTTAGGCCCTATAGGTAGTCTCACAGTTCTCATTCCTTTCTCCCACCAGATAAATGGCTTCCATTTGTCCAACCAGGCTAATCCTATCAGCTTGCTCGAACCTCATAGGTTTGGAGAGTTGTTTTGCCCGTATGCCCATTTTCATGGCAAAGGGTAGGCTAATAATGCATCGGATGCATCCAGAATCGATTAGCACCTTTAAGTCTATTTGTGCCCCCGACTTAGGGATTATAAGCTTGGCGGGAAGTGAAAAATATGGGATTTGTCGACTCACCATCGGGTCGTTCTCTCCTTCATCGTCATGGTCAAAGGAGGGTAGAGCAGGAGAGGGTCCACCTGGAGTCCCGGCATCCTTTTGTGTGGGAGGTGTAACCTGGGCAACAGGTTGTTGCGTGGTCCGGTTGGATTTTTCTCTCATTAGCTGCTGGGCAGGTCTCCTTCTTGCTGCTGGTTCTGAACTGCTCTGCAGTTGGGGGTAGGGGATCGGATAGTTTGCTGCTCGATGTCCCTTCTTTCTGCAACGGAAACACTTTATTGATGTGCTTGCAGGTGGCCCGGGTCTTTCAGTCATCGCAGTAGTCGGAGGGTCTCATGGGGGTGATTGTTGTTCAGATTGCTCTGGTTGCTGCTCAGATTCAGGTGGGGAAGGCTTTTTATAGCGGGCGAGCTGAACGTCTAGCTTCACCGTTGTCTGGTACCACTCATGCAGTCGGTCAGGTACTGCTCGAATAATGCAGGCCTGAGAGAGGTGATCATCTAATCCCTCAATGAAGAGATGGATTAGTGACTGCTCTGGCCACCCCTCTATACGACCTGCTATCTTGCGAAACTCTCGCACGTACTCCAAGGCAGGCCTGCCGGCTTGTTTTATTTTGTGGATTTGTTCTCTTGCTTTTAGGTCAAGGGATGGGTACTCAAATCTTTCTTTCAGACCCAGGAGGAAGAGGTGGGGGTCTTCCAATTCTGGGGCTTGCTCATTATATAAATTGTTCAGCCATTCGGATGCTTCTCCCTCTAGGCTGGACGCAATCACATCGACCATAGCCCCTGGGTCCGGGTAGAGATAAACCCAACGATTCAAGTGAGAGCGTACTTGGTTGAGGAAAAAAATCAGTTTCTCTGGGTCCCCATCGAAGGTTGCTCTGAATGGTGGAGTGATTATATGTTGTTGGGGCCCCCACTGTGGCTGTTGGGGCCCCCACTGTGGCTCTTGCTGTTGCTGGCCCCATCCTAGTTGCTGGTTTATGCCCAGGGGTTGCACATTCGGGGGCTGGGGCCAATCTCCTTGTTGTGGCCATCCTCCCTCCAGCTGCTGATCTCCTGGGCCTGCACCACCCCAATCTGTTGCAAGGCCTCTATTAGCTGTGGCAAGTTCAGAGGATTTATAGGCTGTTGGGGCCCCCACTGTGGCTCTTGCTTCCTCTCAATCTGTTGCAAGGCCCCTGTCAGCTGTGGTGAGCTCAGAAGTTGTCTGCTCCCTGCCTGCTGGAGGCCAAAGATTCACTTCCATTCCTTTCCCCGCGCTTTCTTCATAAATCTCCTCCTTTTCTATGTCATCTGAGTTAACTCTAAAAATACCAGACAGTGCTGCATATCTTGTCAAAGCAATAATATCCTATATTAACAGCATTGACAAAACGTTTACATTCACAATTCAAGTAGGCCAATTTTTCTGTCCAGCTGTTCTCTTACAGCTAGGTCTCTCACAGATGGTTCCAAGGTCAGGAAGGTCTTATCTAAGGTCTGGGCTTTGAGCCAAGTCTCTTTTTAGAAAATAACAAATTGCAATACCAAGCTTCACCACAAGATGTCACCGATGCCATTTAGAGTTTTTTAAGTCCCAAATTTTTTAAATTCTTTTTCCAATTTTATTTCTTTTTTGTAGATAAAAACAAAAGTCTCCAATAGAAATAGGAAAATTTTTGGTCCCCAAGTTTCAGGAACATATAAATCCAATTAGATTAAAGTTGTTCTTTTTAATGGGTAGTCAGACATTGCTATTCTTAGAGGGTGGGATAGAAATTCCCTTCCCTCTCTTCTCACAGGGGGAAAATACTTCGAACAGCCTTTACAGGAAAAAAGGTACTTAGGATAAAGAGAAGATCAGATCTCACCCAGTTTCATCCACGTTGCTTTCAAAGTGCTTGATAGTAGATTTGACTTCGGTTGTCTGCAGCCTAATTGCTATGGCCGGTCTTTTCTCTGCCAGTTTGGAGGGCTGCCCCAGATCGAGCGGAAGGGCTGCTGCCCTTCCGTGATCAAGCAGGGGTCCCCTCCTTGCTCGTTGCCCCTACAGGGTGACTTTTGACCCTTTCCAGGGTCCCCCAGCAAAGGAAAAGGACATGGAAGACGGAGTCACCTTCCAAGCGTCCGCAGCAGCCGCATCGGCAAACCGGAACCCCTCTTCTAAATTATTGATGAAGGTATTGAAGAATACTGGCCCTAAGACAGAGCCTTGGGGTACCCCACTGTATATTTCCCAACATGTAAAGTTTACATGTTGAGTGTGGTTGGTCAGCTGGTTGCGAAGATATGGTTCAAAGGTCCTAAGTTCATATCTGCCAGTTCCTTAAGAACCTTGCAGTAATGTGGTATAATCCATCTGAACCTGGTGATTTGAACTTGTCTAGAGTGGATAGGTGTTCTCTTACCATTTTCTAATGCATTCCTAATGTGCATTTTACAGTATTTCCTACATATCTTATTTAATTGACTAGCAAAATGTTCATCTATTTCCTATCTGTGTCCTGTAGTATACACCTATGGCGGTGTTATTCTTTTTTTCCTTTTATATTGACCCAAATGCATTCAAGATGGTTTTCATCATTGTTCTGTTCTATTTCTGTAAAGATGTAGTTATTTCTTATATATGGTGCAACTCCACCTCCTCATTTATTAGGTCTATTTCTTTTAAACAATTTGAATCCCTCTAGTTATATATTACATTCATGGATTTCATCCCACTAAGTTTCTGTAATGGCAACAATATTATACCTGCCTTTATGTACTTAGAATTCTACTTCACCATGTTTATTTCTCATACATTGTACATTGGTGTATAGGCATGTAAGTCCTTTTTGACTGACCCTTGTTTGCTTTCTACACAATCTGTTTTGTGCCTGAGAAGCCAAAAAGTAATAGAAGCCATGATGCCTTCTGTGTGGCTTTCAGTCATTTGATCCTATTTCTGAAGAACATTTTTCTTTCAGCTTCTTCCTTATTTGATGAATGTCCAGTTCAATAACAGTGCTGGAGAGGAAATCTCCTTCTCAGAAAAAGGACTGGGATCTGCTCGTTATGACCTTCTCAATTGGGCTCGTCTCCCCAATCGATCAGTTGTCTTTCTGAAAGTTGGGCATATAAATCCCGGGGCTCCCCCAGGTCAGGATGTCACCATTCGCTCTGATGCAATTATCTGGCCTACAAAGGTGAGCTTGAAGATTCACTCTCTCCTGTGGATGCAGAACTTCCTAACTAAATTATTGAATCAGGAAACATGACAGCATAACATTTGGTGAAAAACCTGCTTTGCATGTAAGACTTTTGAGGTCTGATTTGTGTCAGGATTGGAAAGAACTTCTTGTAATGAAGTTGGCCATTAGAGCAGGCAACAGTAATTTCTAAGGACCATTCCCATTATGGAATCACACCCAAGAGACAAAATCCAATAATTGAGGCTCAGTGCAATGGTTTTTTTTTAGTATGCACTGGAGGAATTTCCTCCAGGAAGCCATAGGGTGGACTCACATTTAGACATTACAAGACAGAAGGAGTAAATGATGCAGTCATACCTATGGATAGGTAATAGAAGATGTAAGCATAGATATTCATAATTTGCAAAGCACAACTTATTTCCCACTATTCTACTGTTACTATGCTCAGTAAAATATTACCTTAATTAAAAAAAAATATCAGTTACATGCAAGTGAAACATTGATAAAGCATACTGAGAACCAAGTTCTTCAAGGTTGCCTCAATTAGCACACATTCCTTTTATGTTTCTATTTTGCTAACATATTCCGACTCCTTCAAGAACATGTTTCTTCACACCATTCACTTGAATACTCATGTTTCATTATTTCATAAAAGCCATAGCTCAATGTCACAAGTCTTCCTTTCTATGCCAAGGTCTGTACTCCAACCTCCAGCATCCACAGGATTTTTTTTTATACAAAGGTTTTTATTGAGTTTTATAGGGTTAGGGATGGGATAGGATCAGGATAGGGATTAGGGCAGGATTGGGATCAACATTGGGGTTACCCCCCAATAACATTTTCAAGCTTTAGCAAACAGACTATTGTCTGGGTACATATGTTCAGTTAACACTAATTAATATAATGGTAAATAGCTGTAGTAAATATGATAAACGATAATCATAAACAGTATCAGTTGGTCAATACATATCATTCTTCTTACTAATATATATTCAAAATAACATATCACATTCACTTCTCACTAGTTCGTTTTCCTAACCATTGGTAAAAATTATCCCATGTTCTAAAATAAACTGAATCTTCTTTCTCTTTGATCTCTGAAGTCAATCTATCCATTTCTGTACATTCTAAGATTTTCTTAATTAAAACCTCTTCAGTTGGTAAGTTTTCATTTTTCCAGTATTGGGCAAATACTATTCTCGCTGCTGTCAGTACATGCAATATTAAATACTCATTCTCCTTCTCATAATTAGCTCCTAATATTCCTAACAAAAACAGTTCTGGTTTAAATTCTATCTGTCTTTTAATCATCTTTTCCAGCCATATATGTATCTTAACCCAAAACTTTTTCACTTTAGGGCATATCCACCAGATATGATAGTAAGTACCTGGCCTTTGTTTGCATTTCCAACAATTATTCAAAGTATTTTTAAACATTTTTGCTAATCTTACTGGTGTCATATGCCATCTATAAAACATTTTATACAAATTTTCTTTATATGAGACTGCTTTAGTCAATTTAATATTTCTATCCCATAATTTTTGCCAGTCTTCCAAATCTATAGAATATCCAAAGTTTTTTGCCCATGTTATCATTGTTTCTTTTACTTGTTCTTCTTCCATCTTCAAGTTTAATAGAAATCTATAAAGTTTCTTAATCAAGTTTTCATCTGTTTTTAACAATATTTGATCAAATTCTGTCTGTTCTTTATAAAATCCCGTTGTCTTTACATCTTTTTCATATCTCGTTTGAATTTGCAAATATGGCCACCATGCTAAGTCAATACCTAAGTCGTTGTAAATCTTGTCTTTCAATTTTCCTTCATTGTCCAAGATATCTTTATAAGTGACGACTTTGTCATAGTTAATTAAATTTGAGTAAGCAAAAGCTTCCATTGTTGAAAGCCATTCAGGTAGTTTAATATAAATTTTCTGCTTTATTCTTTCCCATTCTAAAAGAAGTACATTCCTCATAAAGTGGTTTTGAAAATATCTATGTGTTTTATTTTTCCCGTACCATAGGAAGGCATGCCAACCAATTTGTAGGTCATGCCCCTCTAGGTACAATAATCTTTTATTTCTCAGCGTTATCCATTCTTTAAGCCATGGTTAAGATGGCTGCTTGATAATATAGTCTCCAGTGCGGGAGTCCAAATCCTCCACTATCTTTGGCTTCTTGTAACATTTTCACTTTAATTCATGCTTTCTTCCCTTGCCAAATAAATCTCAATATTGTTGCATTTAGGTCATCAAAAAAGACCTTTCCCAATTTTACAGGAATCGTTTGGAATAAGAAGAGTATTTTTGGTAAAATATTCATTTTCACTGTAGCTATTCTTCCTAGCAATGACAATTGAAGATTTTTCCACTTTTCCAAGTCCAATTTTATTTGTTTCAACAATTTTTCATAGTTGTCTTCTTTTAATGTTATACATCTTGCTGTTAAGTAGATTCCTAGATACTTAACTTTTTTAACTATTTGCAAGTTTGTCTTTTTTGTAAGTTGACTTTTCTGTTTGTCTCTTAAGTTCTTTGTTAATGCTTTAGTCTTTTCTCTATTTATTTTCAAACCTGCCACTTCTCCAAACTTTTCTATTATCTCCAATAATTTAGTAGTTATTCCAAATGGCTCCTCCAAGATAAAAACCAAGTCATCCGCAAATGGTTGTAATTTATATTTTTGTTCTTTTATCTCCAATCCTTTAATTTCTATGTCTTGTCTAATATTTCTAGTCAATACTTCCAATGTTAGTATAAATAACAGTGGGGATACTGGACATCCCTGTCTTGTACCTTTTTTGATATCAAAGTTTTCTGTATAATCTCCATTTAAAATTATTCTAGCCATTTGTTTATGGTAGATTGTTTGAATTGCATTTATAAAATTTTTCCCAAACTCCATTTCCACCAACTGCTGGAACATAAATTGCCAGTTTAGATTGTCAAAAGCTTTTTGCGCATCAAGAAATATTAATGCCATCTGTTTCCCTGAGCATCCACAGGAATTAATGTAGTGCCACTGAACTGAATTCCCCAGGAGCTCTTCCAGCATTTTGGGAGATCTGGTGAACCATCTCTGAAGATGGCCACCGAATGTGGAAATGGATAAAATAATCGCTTTCAATGCTTGAGCTGTCTACAGTATTTCTCTTTTCTCTCTTAGAAGGTACCCTTTGCCAGGTGTGGCATGAAGAGGTGCTGTGCAGGAGAGAGGAGAAGTGTCCCAGAGGGCAAGCAGGTTTGCTGCTATCAATGTGCCCCTTGTCCAGAAGGGACCATTTCTAATCAGACAGGTAGAACATACTTCAAATATAGAGCTTCCAGGATCAGTGAACCATTCCATGAATCAAAATATTGATTTTAGTTATCATTGTTCATAGAATTAATAGGATTCAAAGTACAGGGTACAATTTTCCCTGTAAATCACTTCTTTCCCTTTTCAGAGTACTTGGTGCACAATTGTATATCCTTCTCCCTGTGACCAGTTTCCCTATAAATCAATTTGGATCAGGAAAAGAGACCATTCCCTCTCATTATATTCAGTGCAGCTTTTTATGTCTTCCTCTGTTGCATTTTTGACATTCTCAGCACACATGAAAAGATAATGTACACAAACACACACATACACACACACACACACACACACAAAAGAGCAAGATTTCTGGCTGTTAGGTCAGGTGGATCACTCCATCATTTCTTTGGGAGTTGGCTATAGCACAAAGGGGACAGTCATGTCATCTCTGAAGTGAAATAATGTTCATCGCACATGATTACATAAATACTCTCAATTCCAGATGCAGCTGAATGTGATCCTTGTCCAGAAGATCAATACCCTAACAAGGATATGGTCAACTGCATTGCCAAGAAGCTCCACTTCCTTGCCTATCAAGACCCCCTGGGATACGCTTTAGCTTCTTTGGCTCTTTTTTTTTTCCTGATCACAACTGCTATCGTGGTAATTTTCCATAAACATCATGACACACCGATCGTCAAGGCCAACAACCGAGATCTCACCTACATCCTCCTGGCTTCCCTCCTGCTCTGCTTCCTCTGCTCCTTTCTCTTCATTGGTCAACCTGGGAAGCTCACCTGCCTCTTCCAACAATCTACCTTTGCCATTCTCTTTTCCCTTGCAGTTTCTTCTGTCTTGGCAAAAACTGTCATGGTGGTTCTCGCCTTCATGGCTACCAAGCCAGGGAACAGGACAAGGAAACTTTTAGGAAAACCACTGACCACCTCCATTGTATTAGGTTGTCCCCTGGTCCAAACAGTTCTTTGTGCCATTTGGCTGGCAATTTCTCCCCCATTTCTCAACTTAGACATCCACTCCTTGTTTGGAGAGATCATCTTAGAATGTAAGGAAGGCTCAGCTTCATTCTTTTATGCTGTCCTTGCTTACCTGGGTCTCCTAGCCCTTGTCAGTTTCACTGTGGCATTTCTAGCTAGGAAATTGCCTGACAGCTTTAATGAAGCCAAGTTCATTACTTTTAGCATGCTGGTCTTCTGTAGTGTTTGGATCACTTTCATCCCCACCTACCTGAGCACCAAAGGGAAGTCCATGGTGTCTGTGGAGATCTTCTCCATCTTGGCATCTGGGGCTGGTCTCTTGGCTTGTATCTTTTTCCCTAAATGCTACATTATCCTACTGAGGCCCAATCTGAATTGTAAAGAGAATATAATGAGGCAGAAGAATTGCTGATTTATGTGGACACTGTGATGTGGGGATATTTTTGTATCCAATCTGATTTCTGAAATAAATCATGAAATGCAAGAAAATGTTGTCCATTAATTGGAAATAACGTTATGTGACTAAGCACAAAATATTTGTTAATCAGCAACAATCATCCATCCTTTTATTCTTCATTCTTTCTGGTTCTCCCCAGTGAGGCCCCAGAGATCAAGATAGAAGTAAACGTTTGTATTAAATATGTGGACATTAGTTCCCAACAGGACAGTTTCTCACTTTATTTTTTTTAATCCAAACAGTTTTCAAAAATTTTCTGGTTTGGGTTCATTATCAATGAAAATTATTTTATTTTGTATTTTATTTTCCCAATTACAGAGTATACCAAAAGTCACTCCCCTTATAAATTGTGTCATGTAATTTATATAACAAATTATATATGCGGCCTGACTTTGGTACTGCAAACACACACAAGCATGCACAAATACACAAACACAGCAACAAACTGTATATTTGGCATTCTGTTCATACGCCCTTCTTCCTCTGAGAATTTATTTTCCTTAAAAAGTTTTAAAACTCATCTCCCTATACCAAAAATGTCATTCTCAGAGGTTTCTGTAATATGCTCATGACTATTATCAAAGCTACCTGCTATTCCTCCATTAGCTCATTAGTAGTGGTATTCAGCCAGTTCGCACCAGTTTGGCAGAACCAGTAGTTAATTTTTTGTTGCCCAGGCCCAGAATGGACTTCTGGAAGTGCCATCCACACAGAGAACTGGTTGTTCACATATTTGAATCCCACCACTGGATCATTTGCTATGGCAGATTATCTTTATCAAAATAATAAAGACAGGTTGTAAACAAAGTAATAAATAAATTTGAACAGCAGCTTTTTGCCAGTGTTCAGGTTCCTGAAGATGCCATTTTTGTGGTTAGGGCTTCCTCTGCTGATGAAAAAGTAGCAAACTTTTGGTATCTCCATCCACATTTTGTTTCACATAAAAATTAGAACAAACCCTGGTTTAGATTCTGCCCAGCTATGGCAAACCAGAAAAAGTGGTACAGAACTCTTGGAAATGGATGGTCTATTTCTGACTTCCAATTAAATAATTTGTCTTCTTTTGGACAGATTGCTAGGATTAGGAATATTCAACAAACCAAAGGTACAAATACAGATTAGGTGAAACCTGGCTCAAAAACAGTAACTGTGAGAGGGACCTTGGAGTCCTAATGAACAATCAGTTAAATATGAGTCAGCAGTGTGCAGCAGCAGCCAAAAAAGCTAATATAATCCTTGGCTGTATAAAGAGAGGCATAGAATCAAAATCATGTGAAGTATTACTACCACTTTATAAAACCTCAGTAAGATTACATCTGGAATACTGCATCCAGTTTTGGTCACCACATTACAAAAAAGATGTTGAGACTTTGGAAAAAATACAGAGTAAGATGATTAAGGGCCTGGAAACCAAAACATATGAAGAAAGATTGCAGGAATTGCATATGGCCAGTCTAGAGAAAAGAAGGACTAAGGGGGGGGGAGCAGTATTCCAGTATTTGAGGAGCTGTCCCAAAGAAGAGCAGGTCAACTTATTTTCCAAAGCACCAGAAGGCAAAGACAAGAAGCAACAGATGGAAACAAGATAAGATGAGATGAGATGAGATGAGATAATAATAATAATAATAATAATAATAATAATAATAATAATAATAATAATAATAATAATAATAATAATAATAATAATAATAATAATAATAATAATAATAATAATAATAATAATAATAATAATAATATAAGAAAAAACGGCTGGATGACAGATTAATGATAGCTACATACAAAGATTTTAATGCCACACTTGAAATTTCACTGTATGGTTCTCCTATTGTGATACTTGTCTAAGTACATTTTTTATTTTTTTTATTTTAAATGTAATGGAATGATTGAATAATTTCTTTCAAAACAGTGTACAATTCCAATGACTTTCTCTATAATAATAATAATAATAATAATAATAATAATAATAATAATAATAATAATAATAATAATAATAATAATAATAATAATAATAATAATAATAATAATAATAAAGTTGGAAGGGACCTTGGAGGTCATCGAGTCCAACCCCCTGCTCAGGCAGGAAACCCTATACCATTTCGGACAAATGCTGTCCAGTCTCTTCTTAAAAACTTCCAGTGTTGGAGCATTCACCGCTTCTGGAGGCAGGTTGTTCCACTGGTTAATTGTTCTGTCAGGAAGTTTCTCCTCAGTTCCAGGTTGCTTCTCTCCTTGACTAGTTTCCATCCATACTTCTTGTCCTGCCCCTCAGGCGCCTTGGAGAATAGCTTGACTCCCTCTTCTTTGTGGCAACCCCTGAGATATTGGAATACTGCTATCATGTCACCCCTAGTCCTTCTTTCATTAAACTAGACATACCCAATTCCAGCAAACGTTCCTGATATGCTTAGCCTCCAGTCCCCTAATCATCTTTGTTGCCCTTCTCTGCACTCTTTCTAGAGTCTCAACATCTTTTTTACATCGTGGTGACCAAAACTGGATGCAGTATTCCAAGTGTGGCCTTACCAAGGCATTGTAAAGTGGTATTAATACTTCACGTGATCTTGATTCTATCCCTCTGTTAATGCAGCCCAGCACTGTGTTGGCTTTTTTGGCAGCTGCAGCACACTGCTGGCTCATATTTAAGTGATTGTCCACTAGGACTCCGAGATCCCTCTCACAGTTACTACTATTGAGCAAGGTACCCCCTATACTATACCTGTACATTTGGTTTTTCTTGTCTAAATGTAGAACCTTACTTTTTTCACCATTGAATTTCATTTTGTTAGATAGCGCCCAGTGTTCAAGTCTGTCCAGATCCTCCTGTATCTTAAGCCTGTCTTCTGGAGTGTTGGCTATTCCTGCCAGCTTGGTGTCATCCGCAAATTTGATGAGTTCCCCATCTATCCCCTCATCCAAATAGTTGATGAAGATGTTGAAGAGCACTGGCCCCAGAACAGAGCCCTGGGGCACCCCACTGCACACTTCCCTCCATATAGATGCGGTTCCATTGAGGACCACATGCTGAGTACGGCCGGTCAGCCAGCTACAAATCCATCTGGTGGTGATGCTGTCTAACCCACATTTTTCTATCTTATCAAGTAGTAGGTTGTGATCTACTTTATCAAATGCCTTACTGAAGTCCAAGTAAATTATATCCACAGCATTCCTCTGATCTACTAATGAGATGAGATGAGATGAGACAAGATAAGGCAAGGCATGGCAAGGCATGGCAAGGCATGGCAAGGCATGGCAAGGTACAACAAGGTAAGGCAAGAAAAGCAAGATGAGATGAGATGAGATGAGATGAGATGAGATGAGATGAGACAAAAGACAAGGCAAGGCAAGGCAAGGCAAGGCAAGACAAGACAAGACAAGACAAGACAAGACAAGACAAGACAGATGAGATGAGACGAGACGAGACGAGACAAGACAAGACAAGACAAGATGAGATGAGACGAGACGAGATGAGACGAGATGAGATGGGATAAGATGGGATAAGACAAGACAAGACAAACAAGAGAAGATAACCTTTATTATCATGTTTTACTGTGGGCACAATGGCACACATCAAAAATGAAATTTAGTTGCCCGCTCTCAAAGTGAACACATACATGACACACACCTAAACATACTATATACAACATATGTATAGACCCACACCCCTACAAATACATAACAAATAAATATTAAGCACTGTCCATCTTGAATATATAATGGAAGGAGGAAATTTGAGAGTTCATAAGGTTAATGCTATATGGAATGAAACTGTGACTGAATCTGGATGTTCTGCTTCGGATACCACGAAGCCTCCTCCCAGAAGATAACAAGGAAAACAGGTCATGAAGAGGATGTGTGGTGTCCCAAATAATCTCACGGACCCTGCTCAAGGATCTTTACTAATATAGCTTTTTAGTACTATGTTAATCATGTATACTTAATATGTATACCCGGACGAGAGTCTGCTTGCTAAAGCGTTGATTTAGTGTTGGGGTTAACCCCATTATTGTATCTACCCCTACCCTTGGTTTAATCCTTGTTTTTTACCCCATGTTATACCTCTACCTACCCTTCCCTTTCTATCCCGATAAAAATAATAAAACATATTTAAAAAAAAAAAAAAAAAGTTTCATGCGAAACACCCCAACAAACCAAAAAATAGCCCCTAACGTATGCTTTTGTTTACATTACAGGATCTGTCCTTTTTGTAAGGGGGGCCGGATATCAACGCTGCTAATTTCGGTTGTTATTGCCTTGACAAAATATGCAGAGCTATGTGGTATTTTTTGAGTTAACTTAAATGATGCTGGGAGGGGAAGAGAAAGAGTGTGTGTGGGGTTTACTTGAAGAAGCAGCCCGCACACACAGGAACCTTTGCCCTTCAAACTGATTGGAGAACGTGATTTATGACAGCAGAATAAGGGAGGGAAAAATGCTAGCAAAATATCTGCTCAGGGGAAGAGACTTAGATCTTGGCATCTCATTCATGGCGTGCTGACATTCTGTTACATGAATAAAGACTTTTTAGGATAAACAATGCCTGGAAGTTCTTTGAAGTGTTTCATTAGTCGGAACCTTGACACTTGTACAGCAAGTGAATATTTTTCTCAAAGAGACCTGCTTACAGCCTAGATCTGTCCTTGGTACTATCTAAAAGAGATAAAAAGCTGAGAGAACAGCTGGACAGTAAAATTGGATTTTAGGAACTGTGGAGGTGAACATTTACTGACTTGCATCTAATAAATAGCCTTCACTAAAGGACCATCTATGACTATGTTAGAAATGGAGGAGAACCAGCAACAACTTAATTATAAACTTATACTTGAAAAAATTCTTGAAGCTACTGAGATAATTAAATCCAGACTGAAAGACAAAGGCATTAGCTTAAACCTATAAAATGAAACTTTGATCTCAACGAAAGAACTTACAACCCAAAAAACAACAGAAGCGGAAGAAATTAATACCAAGACAGAGGACTTTAAAGATGAAGAAATACAATCTACTGAAAATTTTGGCAGACAAACCCTGATTGCAATTAAAGAACCTACAACCCAAAAAGCAACAGAAGCGGAACAAAGCAAGACCAAGACGGAAGGCGTTAAAGACCAACAAGTACACTATACTGAAAACATACACAATCAAATAACAACCATAAAACTGGACATGACTTTCTACCTAAACCAGCAGACACCTGAGGGACAAGAAGACCAAGCTGAATTGAATGAGCCACCAGGACAACAATTTGACGATTACAAATGGGCCAGCTTCTCTGGAAAATTGATAACTAGATGGTCTCCCTTGGTTCAAGTAACATGTGCAAGAATGAAGGGAGATGTATCTGATGATATAAAGGCATTAGTATGGAAGCCTGGTTGGCATAAAAAGAAAGCCAGAGTTAGATTTAAAAAATGGGGTTTTTTTTCTACCCCTCCATTTTTTCTCATCTGTGTTAAAACTTCCCAATTCTAGAACTCTGTCCAAAACAAGACAAATTATTACATTGGAAGACAGAAGTAGACCATCAATTTCCAAGGGTTCAGCCCCACTTTTTCTGGTTTGCCTTGAATGGGCAGAATCTAAACCAGGATTTGTTGTGATTTTTACATGAAACAAAATCTGTATGGAGACACCCAAAATTTGCTAATTTTCCTTCCTTCCTTCCTTCCTTCCTTCCTTCCTTCCTTCCTTCCTTCCTTCCTTCCTTCCTTCCTTCCTTCCTTCCTTCCTTCCTTCCTTCCTTCCTTCCTTCCTTCCTTCATTCATTCATTCATTCATTCATTCATTCATTCATTCATTCATTCATTCATTCCAGGATCTTATTCACAACATGCTTAGAGAATATGCTTATCAACATGGATAATGAACCCAGAAAAAAAATTAAAGACTCTGGATTAAAATAAATAAAGTGAGAAAATGTCCTGTTGGGAACTAATATCCACATATTTAATATTATAGTTTACTTCTATCTTGATCACTGGGGCCTAACTGGGGAGAACCATAAAGAATAAAGAATAAAAGGATGGGTGATTGTTGTTGATTAACAGATAGTTTGTGTTTAGTCACATTATGTTATATTACCAGTTATTTAATGGACAACATTTTCTTGTATTTTCATGATTTATTTTAGAAATCAGATCAAATACAAAAATATCTCAAAATCACAGTGTCCAATTTCCACATAAATCAGATGTTCTTCTGCCTCATTATATTCTCTTTACAATTCAGATTGGGTCTCAATAGGATAATGTAGCATTTGGGGAAAAAGATACAAGCCAAGAGACCAGCCCCAGAGGTCAAGATGGAGAAGATCTCCACAGACACCATGGATTTCCCTTTGGTGCTCAGGTAGGTGGGTATGAAGGTGATCCAAACACTACAGAAGACCAGCATGCTAAAAGTAATGAACTTGGCTTCATTAAAGCTGTCAGGCAATTTCCTGGCCATAAAAGCCACTGTGAAACTCACAAGGGCCAGGAAACCCAGGTAGGCAAGGACAGCATAAAACATTGAAGCTGATCCTTCCTTACATTCTATGATGGTCTGTCCTACCAAGGAGTGGAAATCTATGTTGAGAAATGGGGGAGAAGTTGCCAGCCAGGTGGCACAAAGAACTGCTTGAACCAGGGGACAGCCTAAGACAATGAAGGTGGTCAGTGGTTTTCCTAAGAGTTTCCTTGTCCTGTTTCCTGGTTTTGTAGCCATGAAGGCCAGAACCACCATGACAGTTTTTGCCAAGACAGAGGAAACTGCAAGAGAGAAGATAATGGTAAAGGCAGTTTGTCGGAAGAGACAGGTGAGCTTCCCTGGTTGACCAATGAAGAGGAAGGAGCAGAGGAAGCAGAGCAGGAGGGAGACCAGGAGGATGTAGCTGAGATCTCGGTTGTTGGCCTTGACAATTGGTGTGTTATGATGTTTACGGAAAATCACCAGGACAGCAGTTGTGATCAGGGAAAAGAAAATAGTTAAACATGCTAAAGCAAATCCCAGAGGGTCTTGATAGGCAAGGAAGTGGATCTTCTTGTCAATGCAGTGGACCTTATCCTTGTTTGAGTATTGGTCTTCCGGGCAAGGATCACATTCAGCTGCATCTGAAATGAAGTGGTTTATGTAAGGATTTAAGTTGCCATGAGCATTATCCCACCTCAGGGGTAACATGACTGTCCCCTTTGTTCTATGGCCAGCACCCAAAGGAAGTGATAGAATGACCCAGTATGCCAGATTTGTCTGGCATGATCTGTTTTTGACAAGCCCATGTTGGCTTTTAGTAATGACTTTGTTTGCCTCTAGGTGTTCGCTTATTCATTGTTTGATTATCTTTTCCAGAATCTTCCCAGGTATTGAGGTCAGGCTGATAGGTCTGTAGTTTCCTGGATCTATTTTTTCCCTTTTTTGAAGTTGGGAACTACATCAGTTCTTTTCCAGTCCTCTGGTAGTTCCCCAGTGCTCCAGGATCTTTGAAAAATATAGTTCAGTAGTTCTGAGATCACATCTGCCAGTTCCTTGAGAGTAATTTACAGGTAAATCTTTACCCTGGAACGTTGAAGCATATCAATTCTATGAGCAATGATTTTTAATAATCAATGTTTTTATTTACAGAATGGTTCACTGATCCTGGAAGGTCTATATTTGAAGTCTACTCTACCTCTTTTATCAGAAATGCTCCCATCTGGACAAGGGGCACATTGGTAGCAGCAAACCTGCTCACCCTCTGGGACACTTCTCCTCTCTCCTGCATGGCACCTCTTCCTGCTACACCTGGCAATGGGCACCTTCTAAAAGAGAAAAGAGAAATGCTTGAGATGACTGAAACAATGGACATGCTTTACTTATTCATTTCCAAAGTCTGTGTCCATCTTCAGATAAGGTTCAGAAACCAGGTAGAGCTCCTGGGGGATTCAGTTCAGTGGCACTACAGACCCAGCTGTGGATGCTGGAGATTGCCACTCAGATTTTGGCATGCAAAGGAAGACTTGTGACATTGAGCTGCAGCTTTTATGAAACAATAAAGCATGAGGATTCACGTGAGCATTGAGAAGAAACCCAGTTCTTGGAGGAGCTGGAGTGTGTTAGCAAAATAGAAACATAGAAAAAAATTGTGGTAATTGAGGCAACCACGAAGATTTGGTTCTTAGTACGGTTTATCAATTGACCAATGTTTTTTATTAATACTATTTTTATTGAGGATAGTAACAGTAGAAAGGCTGGGAATTAATTTGATTTTTTTTACCAATTTTGAATATCTATGCTTACATCTTCTATTACCTGTATGACTATAATTTTCCCCATCTCTCTTGAAATGTTTAAAAGGGAGTGTATCCTCTTGCTTCCTGGGGGAAATTCCTCCAGTGCATACTATTAAATAAAAAAAATCACTGTAGTGAATGTGACTTACTGGGTTTTGAGTCCTGTGTTTGATTTTACAATTGGAATGGTCCTCAGAAATCACTTTGCCTGCTCTAATGGCCAACTGGGTTACAAGACGTTATTCCCAATCCTAACATAAATCAGACCTCAAAAGTCTTACATGAAAAGCATATTTTTCACCAAATGTCATACTGGCATGCTTCCTAATTCAATAGTTCTATGTTCTAGTTAGGATGTTCTGCATCCCCAGGAGAGAATGAATCTTCCAGCTCACCTTTGTAGGCCAGATAATTGCATCAGAGCGAATGGTGACATCTTGGCCTGGGGGAGCCCTAGGATTTATTTGCCCAACTTTCAGAAGGAAAGTATGCTTTATCAATGTTTCACTTGCATATAACGGATATATATTTTTAATTAAGGTAATATTTTTACTGAGCATAGTAACAGTAGAATAGTGGGAAATAAGTTGTGCTTTGCAAATTATGAATATCTATGCTTACATCTTCTATTACCTGTCCATAGGTATGACTGCATCATTTACTCCTTCTGTCTTGTAATGTCTAAATGTGAGTCCACCCTATGGCTTCCTGGAGGAAATTCCTCCAGTGCATACTAAAAAAAACCCATTGCACTGAGCCTCAGTTATTGGATTTTGTCTCTTGGGTGTGATTCCATAATGGGAATGGTCCTTAGAAATCACAGTTGCCTGCTCTAATGGCCAACTTCGTTACAAGAAGTTCTTTCCAATCCTGACACAAATCAGACCTCAAATGTCTTACATGCAAAGCAGGTTTTTCACCAAATGTCATGCTGTCATGTTTCCTGATTCAATAATTTAGTTAGGAAGTTCTGCATCCACAGGAGAGAGTGAATCTTCAAGCTCACCTTTGTAGGCCAGATAATTGCATCAGAGTGAATGGTGACATCCTGACCTGGGGGAGCCCCGGGATTTATTTGCCCAACTTTCAGAAGGACAACTGATTGATTGGGGAGGAGAACCCAATTGAGAAGGTCATAACGAGCAGATCCCAGTCCTTTTTCTGTGAATGAGATTTCTTCTCCAGCACTGTTATTGAACTGGACATTCATCAAATAAGGAAGGAGCTGAAACAAAAGAGATCTTCAGAAATTGGAGTAATTGGCTGAAAGCCACAGATAAGGCACCATGGCTTCTATTGTTTTGTGGCTTCTCAGACACAAAACAGGTTATGTAGAAATCAAATACAGGGTCAATCAAGAAGGACTCAAATGCCTATACACCAATGCACAATGTATGCAGAATTTGTTTTTCTACTTCAAGATGGTTCCGCCAACGGCAGCCTCAGTGCAATGCCCTCTGATAGTTTTGTTGTTTTTTAATTAGTCTCTGTGGTTCACTTCATATTTCATATTCAAGAGATAAACTGTTAAGCATCAAGCAACATTTTTTTAATGGACATCTTTCTGCGACTATACGCCCCTCCCTCCTATTTTTACAAATGTGGAGGAGATTCTGATCAAGGAAGTGGCAGCTCTCTCTGAACAATGGAAAAAAAAAAGGAGAAGACGACAGTGATGAAGAAGGGGTAAGCGAGCAGGGATTTTGAATAGACTAAGGAAAAGTGGAATAAAAACCCTTCTTCCCTCACTCTTTTTGACTAATTTACATTCACTCGCTAATGAGATGGGTGAATTACTTCTTTTAAACAGATGCAACTCTGATTTTTACAAATCAGCAGCCCTCTGCTTCACTGAAACCTGGCTAAATGAGTCGATTGATGGTAGCAGCTTGCATATCCCAGGGTTTCAGATACAGAGGGCAGACAGAATTGCAGGACCATCTGGTAAAAAGAAGGGAGGGGGTTTCTGCTTTTATATCAACAACAGATGGTGTAAAAATGTAACTACACTGAAGAAATTATGTGATGTGCACTTAGAGACATTAATTATCTATTGCAAACCATTTTATTCTCCACAAGAGTTTTTCTCATTTCTCCTATTTGCAACATACATTCTTCCACAAGCTTGCATAAACAATGCATTACAAACTCTAGCTGACCAGATTATGTGAGCTGAAAAGAGATATCCAGATTCACTCCTCATTGTATTAGGAGATTTCAACAGCTCTTAAGAGCTACCAAGATATTTTCAGCATGTCAAATATCTTACTAGAGGCAAGAATACTTTAAACCACTGCTACATAACGTTAAAAAAAAATGCTTATCAGTTTTTACCATGAGCAGCTGTGGGACACTCTGGTCATTGTATGATTCACCTTGTGCCTGTTTATAGACAAAAACTTAAAACCATAAAACCAACAATTAAATCAGTGAAATCTTGGATGGAGGAGGCAAAGCTACAGGCTTGCCTTGACTGCACTGATTGGAACGTTTTCGAAGATACCTCTGCAGACTTGGATGAATTCACAGATACTGTAACATCATATGTTAGCTTTTGTAAAGACCTATGTGTGCTAACCAGGAACTTGTGAATATACAGTAACAATAAGCCTTGGTTCACAGCTAAACTCAAGCAGCTACGTCATGCCAAAGAGGAAGCCCACAGGAAAGGAGATAGAATGCTGTACAAATCAGGCCAGAAATGTATTAACAAGTTCAGAGCAGCAAAAAGAAGCTACTCTGAAAAGTGGAGGAACCAGCTCTCAATAAATGAACCAGTAAATGTGTGGAAAACTCTTAACAATATCACTGGTTATAGCAAACCACCTTCCCATGACAACTGGCAGATGACCTGAATGCATTCTACTTGAGAAGAAACCACTATCAACTGTTACCACCATCTCCATCTCAGATACACCAATAACAACCATGCCTTCTACAACTGACCCCATCCCCTTGGGCCCCCCACCTCTGGTGATCACAGAAAATGATGTGCAAAGTCTATTTCATAGACAAAAGCCTGGAAAAGCACCAGGTCCAGAAAAGATAACTCCTTCTTGCTTGAAAGCTTCTGCTGACCAACTGGCCCCCATCTTCACCTACATCTTTAATAAATCACTAGAGATGTGTTGTGTTCCTTCTTGCTTCAAACGCTCTGCTATGATCCCAGTGCTGAAGAAATCCTCCATCAAGGAACTAAATCACTACAAACTGGTTGCTCTGACATCCATAGTTATGAAAACCTTTGAAAAGCTAGTGCTGGCCCACCTGAAAACCATCACAGATCCGCTGTTAGACCTCCTGCAATTTGCCTACTGAGCAAATAGATCAGCAGATGATGCTGTTAATATGGCTCTGCACTACATCCTACAACATCTTGAATCTCCAAGGACCTAGGAAGTCTTTGTAGACTTTAGCTCGGCATTCAATACCATCATTCCAGATATTCTTCTAACTAAACTAACTCAGCTAACTGTGCCTGACCACACTTGTAAGTGGATCATAAGCTTTCTAACAGACAGGAAGCAACAGGTGAAGCTAGGCAAAATCACATCAGATACCTGTACAATTAGCACAGACCCCACCCCACCCCCAGGGCTGTATGCTCTCTACACTTCCCTTTTTTCTATACCAATGACTGCATCTCAAAGGATCCCTCCATTAAAGTACTGAAGTTTCCAGATGATACAACAATGATTGGTTTGAGACGACAAATCTGCATACAGATGGGAAATTGAACAACTAGCCTTATGATGTGGCCGAAACAATCTTAAACTGGTTTGCAGTTCTTCTTCTTTTCCCCTCTGCCCCCTTTCAACAAAACATTGTACTTAATTCAGATTATTTTCTCAATAATTGCTATTTTAATCTGTTCTGAAGTACATTGATATAGTAGCATACAGATTTAATGAATATTTCAAATATTACATATGGGAAGTTTCCTCTTTAAGATCTATGGACTGAATAAAAAGTGTCAGAGATTACCTGCCAGGACTGAACATTAGAGATCCTCTTTCCAAACATCATCATGGCTGGTCGTGATCCAGATCCATACATTGCATGTAATGCATGTGCCAGAGCATAAATGGCATTGTAGACATTGTAACTTTCACCTGTCATGCTCGTTTGAAACATGTAGGTTGGCAGATTCTGTAAATTCTCTTTTCCTGTACAATATTTCTTCCATTTTACAAAATAGTGACCTGGTTTGTGGAACTCACAGCCAAAGACCTTTTCCCACCACAGTGGGAGAATCATATCTCCTTGTGGATTCAAAGGTTCTAAAGAGAGGATGAAATTGCTGAATTCTGAGATAATACCACTGTGATCCCTAAAATGCAGAGACCCATGCAAGTGCTTAAAAAGATGCCATCTTTGTCGAAAATCATTTGCATGTGGTTTCCAATAGGAAGTTAGGATCCAAACTTTCTCACTTGGTCTCCTTTCATTAAATATATAAAAGTTCATAGCCCAAAGAAATTTTTTAACAATTTCAGATTCTCCAAATGAAAGAATGATTTCAATATTAGCCCATATTTTTGAATGTAAAGTGAATTTGTACACTTCCGCATTAGAAGCATCATGTTTTATCATTTGAGTGAAGGCCAGGCAGATTTCCTTCTCCAGGAGCATTGGCCTCAGAGTTGAGAGGAATCGTTCTCCATTCTCACTTTCAGAGGCAATAAATCCAACCCAGTTCCACTGGAAGTACAGGAGTAGTTGGACTAAACCCACAAATTGAGGAAATTCCTTGGGATTAATCCGGAAGGAGGAAGGATAAACTCTTCGGTCTCCCTGAATGAACTCAAAGCCAATACTGAGCTGGAAAAAGGGAGAATGTTCTTTAAAAGACAAAAGTAAAGATTGATGGTGACTTTGGGGGTCCCAGTTGTGTAGTTTATTGACCCCATCAGTCAAACTGATTCATTTTCATAAATAAGATAGATAAGAGCCACCAATTAACATATTTTCCCAGTTGTGACATGTCAGAATCCAAGGAAACAAATCACCAGTTTGTGCAGGAATTAAACTGAAATGAAAGAATGGCTACCATTTTATGAATAATAAGTTAGGAAGGAGTTCCTCTTGACAAGTACAGAAATATTACACTATGTCTCTCTTAGAGGTTATATAAAAGATATCTTGACACATGAAAAATGAATCCAACTGTAGTACCAATTGTCTAAGTCAGGGGTGTCAAACTGCCAGCCCGTGGGCTGAATGCGTCACGTGGAAGCCGTGCCCACCCCAGCTTCGGCAATGGGAAGTCACGATATGTCGTGACACGTCACGTGACACTGTGAGTTTGACACCCCTGGTCTAAGTCATATGCTATTGATGTCCCACCCCATCTCTTTTGGTGTCATCTTGGATTTCTGTGTTCACTTCTATAGTTTGTTTACTCCATAACTGTATCTAAAGGAGCCTCCGTACCTGTGGGACCTTGAAGATGCTGAAGATGGAGGCCATCTGCATTGAGAATTGGGGGTTGTCACCCCCAATGACAGAGAAGAGTGTGTTCTGCTGGTCACATTTATAACCTGGAACCATTTGGTCACGTGTGGAGAGCAGAAAGAGGCTGATTAAAGAAACCCTCTTCTTCCAATAGCCATTGTCATACATGTTGAAGCCAAGAGTAACATTGGGGAGGAGTACCAGATCCTTATTGATCTCTGTCACTGCAAATACCAGGGCCATGAACAGCTGGTAGTTGTTGGGTGTGGGTCTATAGTGAGAGAAACATTGTGAGACATTACAGCAACACTTTTGTGTGCTGGTGGAATTTGCCTTGTTTTTTTAATGGTTTTTTTTAAAGATGTTTCTTGATTAAACTTGGATGGATTTTTGAGAAAGGAAAAAACCCTGTCTACCCATATCATGGACCATTTCATATCCCTCTATCATCCCTCCTGTCTTCATCTTGCTTCTGTGGTTATAATCCTTCCCAATTTCTCCTCTATAACCTAATCAATTTCCTTCTCTTTGAAGCAGCTTCTTCAGGATAGGTAACCTTTGCTGAGCACAAGACTTGAGTGAGGTCACAGGAAATATTTACTCAGGGCCATTATTCATAAGCATTTGCATTCCAAAACTGAGTGTTGAGCTGGAAAAGCTTTGAACTGTTACTTGAGATTTCAATCATGACTTTCTGTCCAAATTAACAGTGTAAGTCATCTTCTTCATTAGGCTAGTAAACTTCCTAAAATAATGTCCCTCCTCTCTCTTTATGTTGTTTATCATCTTCCTGATGAAGAGTCCTAGAAAGATGATGATAATGATAACAACAACAACAACAACAACAACAACAACAACAACAATAATAATAATAATAATAATAATAATAATAATAATAATAATAATAATAATAATAATAATAATAATAATAATAATAATAATAAGAATAATAATAATAATAATATAATAATATAATAATAATAATAATAATTGTTGGAAGGGACCTTGGAGGTCATCTAGTCCAACCTCCTGCTCAGGCAGGAAACCCTATCCATTTCAGACAAATGGCTGTCCAGTCTCTTCTTAAAAGCTTCCAGTGATGGAGCATTCACCGCTTCTGGAGGCAGGTTGTTCCACTGGTTAATTGTTCTAACTGTCAGGAAGTTTCTCTTTAGTTCTAGGTTGCTTCTCTCCTTGATTAGTTTCCATCCATTGCTTCTTGTCCTGCCTTCAGGCACTTTGGAGAATAGCTTGACTCCCTCTTCTTTGTGCAGCCCCTGAGATATGGAACACTGCTATCATGTCCCCCCTCATCCTTCTCTTCATTAAACTAGACATACCCAATTCCAGCAACCGTTCCTTATATGTTTTAGCCTCCAGTCCCCTAATCATCTTTGTTGCTCTTCTCTGTACTCTTTCTAGAGTCTCAGCGTCTTTTTTACATCGTGGTGACCAAAACTGGATGCAGTATTCCAAGTGTGGCCTTACCAAGGCATTGTAAAGTGGTATTAATACTTCACGTGATCTTGATTCTATCCCTCTGTTAATGCAGCCTAGCACTATGTTGGCTTTTTGGCAGCTGCAGCACACTGCTGGCTCATATTTAAGTGATTGTCCACTAGGACTCTGAGATCCCTCTCACAGTTACTACTATTGAGCAAGGTACCCCCTATACTATACCTGTATATTTGGTTTTTCTTGCCTAAATGTAGAACCCTACTTTTTTCACCATTGAATTTCATTTTGTTGGATAGCGCCCAGTGTTCAACTCTGTCCAAATCCTCCTGTATCTTGAGCCTATCTTCTGGAGTGTTGGCTATTCCTGCCAGCTTGGTGTCGTCTGCAAATTTGATGAGTTTCCCATCTATCCCCTCGTCCAAATCGTTGATGAAGATGTTGAAGAGCACTGGGCCCAGAACAGAGCCCTGGGGCACCCCACTACACACTTCCCTTCATGTAGATGTAAACTATCCTATTTAACTAGCCAGTTTGGCTCTTTATTGAGAAAAGCACAAAGATTTGAACTACAAGAGAAACCGAAATATAATGAAAATAAATATTTCTGAGCAAACACATCAAACAATTACCTAGATATTTGTTCTCCAGGTAATACTTACAAATATGGGAGAGAAAATGGGTATGGGTCTCTGTTAAAGTCTAAGAAAGTTTGCCAATAGTTCCCCAAGGGCAAATTCCCACCAATAATGGGATCACCAGGCCTGTAGTAGTGTTCCTGAATCTTGTAACATTGTGGCAACACACAAAGGGTTTGCATCCTCTTAGCAGTAATTGGAGGAGGGAGCCAGAAGAGCAGGAGAGGCAGCCCAATCATTCTTGTCACCTTCCCTCCTAGATCAGAAATCAAGGTTTATGGAGAAGCTGAATTGTAGTTATCACTTTAAATTTCACCAGAGCTTTAACAGGATAAACACAGGGCATGCCACCTGGATGGCTTCAGGGCAAATATATAAAATATGCTTCCTCTTACCTGTGTTTGGGCTGCGACCAAAGAGAAAATTAAGGGCAGCTCAGTCTCATCAAATCCAGGAGTTAGCTCTTTGCAAGACAAGGGGATGTGACATATCCCGCCCCCACCTGGAGAAATCCAAGCATATTTTTTAAAGCAGGTTTTGTCTTGAAAGATTTTTGTGGCTTGAAATCCTCAGGGGATACATTAACAACTGCTGTTCTTCTGATAACTGCAAGGAAAAGCAATTGTCCCACCCACTTAGCATTCCATTGTGTTTGTGCATCAGAAAGGGAAAAACATGTATGTGTCTCTTGTTGCTAATCCACAGAGCTACTGAACTAGAGAGTCAAAGTGAATTTGGATAATTGACTTACATGAAACTGAGCACCTGCACACAAGGTGGAGTTTGGCCTGACCCATAGTTTGTTCAGATAGCATGAGTGCTAATGGGTCATGGTGGCACATGACAGTCAGTTGCACTCTAGCAAGTGTGAGTAATCAAACCAATGTTTGGATGGAAGAGCTGGTTTATTTATCACCACATGGCAGGGGATGAAAACTTTGTTTCCAACTTCTCCAATGATTCGTAACAAGAGGCAGGGAGATTTCTCAAGATGTTAGGCTTCCTTAAACTCTACAGGAATGTTGTCTAAAAACTAGTTAGAGCCAGAAAAGTTTATCTGCTCTGTATTTTTTATGAAGTGAGCTTTCTTCATTGTTGACTGTTGTGGGAAAGATACCATCATTCATCATAAATCTCTGGACTGGATGGGGTAACAAGAATGGATGCACAGTGTGGAATCAAACAGGGGACCCAAAGCAAATAATCAAGGCTTTTGATTAACCAGCATATGCTTGCAGGACGTCCTCCAAATACTGAGAGAGACCCCACTCAACTAAAGGATACACTCATATTTATACATCTAAGAAAGGCAGGGGAGACTAATGCATAAGCAACATATAATGCAAGCACACACATTCATAGGTCAGTTATTTACTATAAGTAACTCTATTGTTGTAAATAATAATAACTTATATAATAATAACATAGCTTACATCCTGCATAGAAGAGATTGGACAACCATTTGTCTGAAATTGTATAGGGTTTCCTGCCTAAGCAGGGAGTTGGACTAGAAGACCTCCAAGGTCCCTTCCAACTCTGTTTATTCCTATTCCATTCCACTACACTACACTACACTATACTACACTACACTACACTATACTATAGGTTTTCCTTCAGAAACCCAAAGTGAGAAATAATGCAATAAAACGATAGGGCAAGAAAGAAAAGATCTCCCATAAATCAAGTGGAGGAAGCAGAATGCCACACACCAAGTTTTTTTAAAAAAATCCATTGCAAATCCATGGGACTGTTGTACTGAGATAATAGTCTCTATATCTCAGTTTGATTTAATTCACTGCACTCAACTGAGAACTGATTTTTTGCCAGATAAGAGATATGCAATTTCTGTGGCCACTCTGTGCCCCATTTTCTAGAAGAGATTCAGTCAAGTTAGTTTCTCTTGAGCTTCAGGAACATAGTAACAGTCTACTTGTTCTGTCTGGAATAGGAAGAGGATGTGTTATAACTGAAGTGGAACGACTTGCCTCCAGAAGTTGTGAATGCTCCAACAGTGGAAGTTTTTAAGAAGAGATTGGACAACCATTTGTCTGAAATGGTATAGGGCATGGGTCAGCAACCCACGGCTCCGGAGCCGCATGCGGCTCTTTCACCTGTCTCCTGCGGCTCCCTGTCCTCCACCGCCATGTGCAGTCCGAAAAAAAAAGTGGGACTAAAAAAGTTCAACCAATCAATTCAAGCTTCTCACAAAAAAAAAACTCACAAAGTTTGAATTGATTGGTTGAACTTCTTTGGTGTGTGGGACTGCCCACAAACCTCTTTCCTTCTTCGGACTGCACGTGGCAGCAGCGGAGGAAGAGCCGGGAGGATTGCTGGAAAGGTGTCCCTTTGCCGTCCTCCAGAGGCAGAACCTGGGTAAGGAGCCGCGGGTGGGGGCGGCCAGTCTCAGGTGCCTCTTCCCTGCCTGGTGGGTCTCCCCTCACCCTGCTCCGCCGCCACCTCTGCTAGCCCTGGGGGGTGGTCGCGGGGGTCTCGGAAACTTCCCCTCTCAGCCCGCGCCTTTCGGCCGTCTCGCGGGGGGGCGGATCTCCGTAGCCTCTTTTGAGACATCCCCCCGAGGCACTTGCCTGGCCCTTTTCCCACCTGCTGCACGGTGCCCCTTTGTCGTCCTCCCGCCGCCACCGCTGCTGCCACTGGTGCTAAGCAAGGCCGGAGAAGCGACGGTGGTGACTGGGCAGCCGCACCCCTTTGCCGTCCTCCCACCACTGCCACTGCTGCCGGTGGCGCTGAGCAAGGCCGGAGAGGTGGTGGCAGCGACTGGGCAGCTGCACCCCTTCGCCATCCTCCCGCTGCCACCACCGCCACCAATGGCGCTGAGTGAGGCCAGAGAGGCAGCGGTGACTGGGCAGCCGCGCCCCTTCACCATCCTCCCACTGCCACCACTGCTGCCACTGCTACTAGTTGCCAGAACTTGTTGACGCCCGGCTGGAGCATCGCACTGAACTGCTGCTGCATGAAGCTCACTCTCCGCCGCCTGGTCCCACCTCGGCCCCATCGGTGGTGCCTTCCTCAGCCACTTTCAGGGAGCTGCCACCGCCCTCGGTGCTGCAGGAGAAGGAGACCTTGGGCTGCAAGGGCAGTGGGGACAGCGGTGGGTCGGGACCCCCCTCATCCCTGCGGCGGCACGCCCATGGTACACCCACACTGCAGGAAGAGCAGCATCCCCTTGGCACCCTCCTCTTATGACAGCAAAATGGCCGAGGATGCGGCGTGGGCGGCGGCCGGGCCGGGGGCGGCAGGGACCCCCGATGATGCTGCAGTGGCCACCGCCGGGCCGCCGCCGCCACTGGAGCCACTGCCTCCCGTCCTGCCCCCCCTCCCCCTCCCCACCCCTTCGGCGCCATCTGCCTTTCATTCTCTCTCTCTCTCCTCACCTGGATGATCTTACCCCCTAAGGAGAAATTGCCTCCCACCCTTCTGACCTTTTGCAGAGCCTAAGACCTGATTCTGCCGTATGACTTGGGGCCCAAATGGGGGAGCATCATACTGGAGGTATGATGTATTAAGAGGCAATCCCAACTCCCCATCCCCATGCATCCTGTCCACTCCCTCCCCATCTTTTAACTATAATTTTATTTGGATTGGGATTTTCTGTTTTATTGTTTTAGAAATCTGTTAGCATTTTAATGTTTTAATACTGTAAGCCACCCAGTTTCATTTTGATATGAGAGAGGGACCAAATATTTTAAATACATAAATGCATTAACAGAGGGATAGTATCAAGATCACGTGAAGTGTTAATACTGCTTTAAAAGGCCTTGGTAAGGCCACACTTGGAATACTGCATCCAGTTTTGGTCATCACAATATAAAAAAGATGTTGAGGTTCTGGAAAGAGTGCAGAGAAGAGCAACAAAGATGATCAGGGGGCTGGAGGCTAAAACATATAAGGAACAGTTGCTGGAATTGGGTAGGTCTAGTATTAATGAAGAGAAGGACTAGGGGTGACATGATAGCAGTGTTCCAACATCTCAGGGGTTGCCACAAAGAAGAGGGAGTCAAGCTATTCTCCAAAGCACCTGAAGGCAGGACAAGAAGCAATGGATGGAAACTAATCAAGGAGAGAAGCAACCTAGAATTAAGGAGAAATTTCCTGACAGTGATAACAATTAATCAGTGGAATGGCTTGTTTCCAGAAGTTGTGGGTTCTCCAACACTGGAGGTTTTTAAGAAGTGACTGCACTGCTACTTGTCTGAAATGGTATAGGGTTTCCAGCTTGAGCAGGGGGTTGGACTAGAAGGCATCCAAGATCCCTTCCAACTCTATTATTCTGTTAACCTGAGATCTATTCTGTAATTACTTATGAATATGTGTCCATGCATCATTTTTCCCCTCCATTCTAAAATATATAAATATGAGTGCATTTAGTCTGCAGGGGTGTGTCTCCCATTATTCTTTTGGAGGTGGTCTCCAGTACATACTTTGCAAGAAATCACTGCAGTGGGCCTGGATTGTTTGCTTTGGGTCCTGCATTTGAATTCTGTATAGGCCACAGGCCAAACCCCATTTTGTGTATTGAAGTCATGTAGGTCAAATACTCAACTTCATCTTGACTCCAAAGTCTGTATGAAATGAGGATTAACAAGCGACACAAGGATATTTTTCCCTTCTGGTATACAAACAAAACCCAGTCTAAGCAGGTAGGAAAATTGCATTTCCTTGCAATTATCATAAGAACAGTAATTCTTAATGTATACCCTTGTGGATTTCTACCCAGAAAAGACTTCCAAGAGAAAATCTGCTTTAAAAAAATATGCTTTGACTTCTCCCTGTAGGAGAAAGACATGTCAGTTTACCTTGTCTTACAAAGAGCAAACTCTTGGGTTAGAGACACAGCTGGCCTCGGTTTTCTCTTTCGTCACAGCCATTGTTAACTAGATAGGACAATTGCTTTTCCTTGCAATTATAAGAACAATAATTCTCAATGTATTTCCTATGGATTTCTACCCACAAAAATCTTCCAAGATAACATCTGCTTTTAAAAATATGCTTTGAGTCCTGCAGGTGGAGGCACAACATCTTACCATCTCTTATCTTGCAAGCAACTAATTCCTGACCAGACTCATCTGGTCTAGTTTTCTCTTCACAGTCACAGGACAAACACGGGTAAGAAAAAAGCATGAATTATATAAATTTGCCCCAAGGCCAGGTTGCATGGCTCTGGTGAAATTTAAAGTGATGCCTGCAATTCAGCTTCTGCACAATCTTGATTTCTGTTCTAGGAGGGAAGGTGAGAAGAATGACTGGGCTGCCTCTCCTGCTGCTGCTGCTCTTCTGGCTCCTGCCTCCAACTTCTGAGAAGAGGAAACAACGTAAATGTGTCTCAAAAAAACATTTCAACCTTCCCAGATATTATTACAAGCCTGGCGATCTCATTATTGGTGGGAATTTGCATCTGCAAAACTTTCTTCCTTTCAAGAAACCAGACTTTCAAACGCACCCACAGAAACTTCCTGTTTATACTTCGTACGTTTCACCTGGAGGAGAAAGAATAGAATAGAATAGAATAGAATAGAATAGAATAGAATAGAATAGAATAGAATAGAATAGAATAGAATAGAATAGAATAGAATAGAATAGAATAGAATAGAATAGAATAGAATAGAGAATGGAGTGGAGTGGAGTGGAGTGGAGTGGAATGGAATGGAATGGAATGGAATGGAATAGAATAGAATAGAATAGAATAGAATAGAATAGAATAGAATAGAATAGAATAGAATAGAATAGAATAGAATAGAATAGAACAGAACCTTGGAGGTCTTCTAGTCCGACCCCCTGCTCAAGCAGGAGACCTATACCATTTCAGACAAGTGACTGTCCAATCTCTTCTTAAAAACCTCCAGTGATGAAGCACCCACAACTTCTGGTGGCAAGCCGTTCCACTGCTTAATTGTCCTCACTGTTAGGAACTTTCTCCTTAATTCCAGGTTGCTTCTCTCCTTGGTCAGTTTCAAACCATTGTTGTTTGCTTTGCTTAGGATTTATGGACACTTTTTCTTAAATGATTGTTCTAGTGATATTTGCAATGTCCAAGTGTAATTCAAATCTTTGTGCTTTTCTTAATAAAAAGCCAGGCTCATAGATTGGCTGGAACTCTTTCCAAAACTCTTCATCAGGAAGATGATAAGCAACCAAATTGAAGGAGACACAACACACTAGAAACTCTGCCCAGAGAAGAATTTGATTTGTAATGTTAATTTGGATTGAAAGTCAAATTGGAAAACTCAAAATTCAGCCCTTTTAGAGTGTGGGGTAAAATTTCAGTTTTGCAATCTGCATTGTTCATGAATGGAGTTTAATCAGTCAATCAGAAAAGAGCTGGAAGGGACCTTGGAGGTCTTCTAGTCCAACCCCTTACTCAAGCAGGAGACCCTATACCATTTCAGACAAGTGACTGTCCAGTCTCTTCTTAAAAACCTCCAGTGATGAAATACTTACAACTTCTGAAGGCCAGATGGTCCACTGTTTAATTGTTCTCACTGTTAGGAAGTTTCTCCTTAATTCCAGTTTGCTTCTCTCCTTGATTAGTTTCCACTAATCTTTCAGAACTCTTGATCAGAAAAATGATAAAAGTTTATATAAAGTGAGGAGGAACAACACATAAGAAACTCTGCTGGCTTAGTGAAGATTTTGAGATGTAATATTAATTTGGAGAGAAAGTCATGGTAGAAAATTCAAAGAAACCTTTTGTCCTTTCCAAAGAGAGCTAGTGTAAAAATATAAAAATAAAACTTAGTCTTGAAATCAACAGGACTCATGAATAATAGAGCTCATGAATAATAGCCTGAAGTAAATCAATGCTATAACCCCCACTGGAGTCTTACTCTATGCTTCAGTCCTGAAGTATCTGCTCAACTAAATTGATTAGATTAGATTAGATTAGATTAGATTAGATTAGATTAGATTAGATTAGATTAGATTAGATTAGATTAGATTAGATTAGATTAGATTAGATTAGATTAGATTAGATTACCTTTATTGTCATTTTTTTCCTGTGGGCACAATGGCACACATTAAAAATGAAATTTAGTTGCTTACTCTCAAGTGTACACATACATAACACACATTTAAAACATACTATATACAACATATGTATAGACCTACACCCTCAGCACCCTATAAGCACTTTTGGCAGCAATTACAGCCTCAAGTGTTTTTGGGTATGATGCAATAAGCTTTGCACACCTGGATTGGGGAATTCTCTGCCATTCTTCCTTGCAAATCCTTTCAAGCTCAGTCAGATTGTTTCCCCTTTTCATTATGGGGTCCTGCGTGTAGATTAATGAGGAAAAAATGAATTTCAAAAACTGTAGAATCAGGCTGCAGCATAACAAAATTGACAAAAGTGAAGGGAGTCTGAATACTTTCTGAATGCATTGTATGCTTTGATCCATGATATGGAGACACAGGCTTTTCTCCTTTCTCACCAAACCTTTTGAATTTAACGAAGGAACATTTTTTTAAAAAATGAGAAAACTCATACTTGGGATTTGCTGCTTCAAACAAAATGCAAAAAATGAACAGCCAAATTCTGCCAGAAATCATGAGCTTTCCTGTCATGTTCCCCAATGTTTTTCTCACTATAGATTAATACCTAAGAATTACCAGCACTTCAAGACCTTGGTATTTGCACTTACGGAGGCCAACAAGGATTTAGTTCCCAACATCACATTTGGCTTCCACATCTATGACAATTGCCAGGTTGAGATGAGAGTTTCCTTATTCAGCCTCTCCCTGCTCTCCACAAGAGGCCAAACGGTTCCAGGTTATAAATGTGACAGGCAGGACACTCTGCTCTCTGTCATCGGAGGTCTCAACCCCAAATCCTCAAGGCTGATGGCCTCCATCTTCAGCATCTTCAAAGTCCCACAGGTAAGGGGAGCTGCACTGGATGCAGCATGGAGTAGACAAACAACCAAAGTACACACACAGAAGCCCAAGATGAAAGCAAAGAGAGGGTACATCCGGCATTTGAGAGAATCCATTGAACTATTTGTTTATATTTAATGTCTCAAGATATGTTTTATATAATCCTCCCAAAAATAGATAATTCTGAAATTCTGTACTTGCCCAAAAGAATTCCTTCCTAACATTCTTCACAAAAGCTACCCTTTCGATGCAGTTTTTTTTAAATTGTCTTTATGAGTTGATGGTTTGTTCCTTTGACTTCTGATCTATCACAACCAGGCAAAATATGTAACTGGTGACTCTTGCTAAGAAGGGAAGAAGCTTAAGCTTGACATTCAAAGTGAGTCAGTCTGACTGGTGGGGCAATAAACTACAGAATGGGTTATGGTGACCCCTAAAGTCACCATAAAACTTTAATTTCACTTTGAAAGAGGAATCTCACTTTCTCCAGCTCGGTGTTGGCTTTGAGTTCACTCAGGGAGACAGAAGAGTTTATCCATCTTTCTTCCGGATTAATCCCAAGGAATTCCATCAATATGTGGGTTTAGTCCAGCTGCTCCTGCATTTCCAGTGGAACTGGGTTGGACTTATGGTTTCTGAAAGTGAGTATGGAGAACATTTCATCTCATCTCTGGTGCCAATGCTCAAGGAGAAGGAGATCTGCCTGGCCTTCACTGAAATGCTCAAATCTGAGGAAATGATTACTACAGCCAACAATTTCATTCGTATTTTCAAAAGTTGGTTTAAGGTTGAAGTGATTATTCTGTTTGGAGATTCCAATAGTATTGAAAATGTTCCAGTGGCTTTGAGTTTTTATCAAGAATTTCAAAATATAACATTTCAAAAAGTTTGGATCTTAACTTCCCTTTGGAAACTCAGTGAGATGGAATATGAAGAGACATTGAAAATTGTAAAGCCCCTCCATGGAGCTTTGCATATTAGGGACCACACCAATGATTTCTCGGAATTTGCCCATTTCCTTCTGATGTTAGATCCTTTGAACCCACAAGGGGATATTTTTCTGCCACTGTGGTGGGGAAAGGTATTTGATTGTGCAGTCCAGAAACCAGGAAAGATCTCTCAAAGGGGAAAAAAACCATGCACAGGAAAGGAAAAATTGCAAAATGTAGCCTCTTACATCTTCGAAACAACCATGACGGGTGAAAGTTACAATATCTACAATGCCATTTTTGCTCTGGCACATGCATTACATGCAATGCATGGATCAGGAACACGACCAATCATGATGAGGCTTGGAAAGAGGATCTCCAGAATCCATTCATGGCAGGTAATCTCTGGGACTTTTTATCCAGTCCACAGATGCTTAGAGAGGAAGCTTTGCATGTGTATTTTTGAACTATTGATTAAAATCTCTATAATAACATATAAATGGCTCTCAGGACAGATTTAAAAAGCAAAAAAGAAAAAGGAATATGTTTTAATGTTTTGTTGAAAAGCAGTAGAGGGGGGAAAGTGAAGTGAAATAAAACAGTGCTGCATAAAATCCATACAAGAAATACCTTCCTTTAAGGACTATCAGAGGGGTGACCATTCTGGGGGGAGGGGGTGACCATCCAGAGCAAGAAGACAATCTGGGTGTCTTCCTGCAAGATGCTTCAAGGGGTCAGTTGAAGTCCTAGTGAGCATATTTGCAGAACACCTCAGTTTCCCTCAGCATGTAGTCTGAATCTAAAATGTAAAAAGACACTCAACTCAATTCCTTTTAACTATGGTTTATGATTTTACGGCTTAGTATCCTGTGTGACCTCCCTCTGTTTGTTCAGTTTGCCAATTGTTGTATTGCTGATCTTGTAAGAAAACAGCCTCTGCCAACCTCAACACACCAAGCAGGACTCAAAAATAGTCGTAACAAGCTCCTGGTCTGAAATTCATCAGACTTTTCTGCATCAAAAGCTAAATTTTGAACCTCTCTGTGGCAAACCAGGGCAGGCACATCATGTCACACGGCTGCACCTGGTCAAATCTGATTTCTGCATTCTTAGAGAAAGTCAGTGGAATTGCACACTGTTGTGACAGAAATTATTTAATTGTTCCTAGAATGTACTTGTCATTTAGAAGACCTTGTGCCAAAAATAAACATTTAAAAAAATACACAGGAGCAAAGCCATGTGTTGAAATTAGAATTGTGGTGTTAAATTTCCTCGTAAGCAGGCATCTTTTGATACTTAAGAATCTTCTGCATGAGCCTAATATTTCTTTGCTCTATCACAAGTTCACCAAAGGTGATAAAAAGTACCTTTTTTAGAATAACATTTCCAACATTTATTTGAAAGACCTTTATACATCTTTGATCATTTCTCAAGTGTTAAAGACTAACAATGCATCATTTTGTAAAACTTTTCTTTCAAATTGTAATTCAATGTAAATTTTAAAACATTCAACTACATCTTTTCCCATTGCTCAAGCATTACATTACATCCAGTGGTGGGATTCAGCTGGTTCGTACCACTTTGGCAGAACCGGTAGCTAGTTTTTTGTTGCCCAGGCCCAGAATGGACTTCTGGAAGTGGCATCCACGCAGAGAACCAGTTGTTCACATATTTGAATCGCACCACTGATTATATCCAAAGTCCCTTGCCTACTGAATTATACACTTCCAACGATTCACTTTCCAAAATTCAATTTCAACCACATTTTATAAGCCTTAGCAATAAATAACATGTACATCATTAGCATACATACAATTATAAATTCATTTTTTATTTTTTTGTAAATTGAAACCCATAGATGTTGTCCTTTTTTGTCTTCTGGTTCCAGTTCTTCTTTTGCATTAAGATTAGGTTCACCTAAAAGATAGTATCTGGTCCTAAGTCCACCAATCTGGACTCACCATTATTTTTTTCTAAAAATAGCTTCCCAAAGTAATAGCCAAAAAGGTACCTTAGGGGAAAGCCTTGTTTTTTATTCATTTCAAGCTCTTAGGATAGCACGCCTAACAAGATTATTCTTGAAATCAGCATTTGTTTTAACCTAGTCATATCATAGTTAGGCATGCAATCCAAGTCTTAATTTCCATTCAAGTAATGATTTTTAAGGATCACCCTGTCTTTCATCCAGACCAAACAACAAGCATCAAAGTACTTTTTTAAAATATTTAGAATCAGAATCAGAATAGAGCTGAGAGGGACCTTGGAGGTCTTCTAGTCCAACCCCATGTTCAAACAGGAGACCCTATACCATTTCAGATAGTTGGCTTGGCAGTCTTTTCTTAAAAACTTCCAGTGATGAAGCACCAACAACTTCTGAAGGCAAGCTGTTCCATTGGTTAATTGTCCTCACTGTTGGGAATTTTCTCCTTAATTCCAGGTTGCTTCTCTCCTTGATGAATTTCCAACCATTGTTTCTTGTCATGCCTTCTGCTGCTTTGGAAAATAAGTTAACCCCCCCCCTCTTCTTTGTGGAAGCCCATCAAATATTGGAATACTGCTATCATGTCACTTCTAATCTTCTTTTCTCTAGACTGGCCATATCCAATTCCTGCAACCGTTCTTCATCTTAAAATCTTAAAATTCATCTTCAAGTCTTGTAAACCTAAACTACCTCTTCCTTTAGTATCTTGCAAGAACAATTTATACTTAATTCTCATCTTTGTTCTTGCCATATAAACTTAGTTGTCCCAAAGATGCTTTTTCACAAGGCAACTGGATTTTCTAGTTTTTCTTTGAAGACATTTTGCTTCTTATCCAAGAAGCTTCTTTAGCTCTGACCAGATGGTGGGGAATGGAAGGAATGCAGCTAAAAAAATGTAAATGACCAGCTGTCTTTAAGGAGTATAAAGCCTTCCATTCTTCACCATCCAGTTTAATTTTGAAAACTTTCCTAAACCCAGGAAAGTCAATTCAAACTTAGTAGCATACTGAGCCCATTACCCAGTGGTCAATCCAGCCTCTCTGGGAATTTATGAAAGCTGTATAAATCTCCATTCTATCGGAAGTCTCAATTAATTGAATTTCTGAAGGTCTCCTTTCTTTCAGCTCCTTCCCTATTTGAGGAAAGTCCATTTCAACAATACTGCTGGAGATGAAATATCTTTCTCGGAAAATGGACTGGGATCTGCTCATTATGAGATTCTCAACTGGCGTTTGCTCCCCAATTTTTCTTTTGTCCCTGTGAAAATTGGTCAAATACATCCCAGAGCTTCCCCAGGCCAGGATTTCACTATCAACGCCAATTCAATCATCTGGGCCACAAAGGTGGGTTGGAGGGAAATACCCTCAATTCAGGGAAAGACTCTTTCTCTCCTAGGGATGCAGAATGTCAACCCCACTGGAAATATATATCTTCTTCTTGTTGTTGTGCCATATCCATTATTGGACGTTGGCGGTCATGTTGGCGATCCTATTTTTATCAGCAGCCATACGAAAAAGTGCTGCTGAGTTTTGTTCAAACCAGTCCCTTAGATTTTGAAGCCACGATGTTCTTCTTCTGCCTGGACCTCGTTTGCCTTCAATCTTTCCCTGGAGAATTAAATGGAGTATGCTGTATTTTTCTGGGTGTCGCATCACATGTCCGAAATATTCTAACTTTGTTTTTTAATTGTTTTGATGATTTCCCTTGGCTTTCCCAGGTGGTTTATCACCTCCTCATTTCTGATCTTGTCAACCCAACATATATATATGTGTTTGTGGGACAAAAAGGGGGAGGGCGGCGATGGAGAATCACCGATGGTGCCAGATCCGGACGTGCGGCCGGAACAGTCACGGAGGGGCGGTTGGGAGATACACCAATGGCAGGGGCGTTAGGAAGGATAGGGTTGGTAAGGATGAGAGGGAGTGAATCCGGGAGTGAGTCAGCAGGCAACCCGGCTGACCAAAGGCAGATGAGGTGGAGTCATAGGACGCGGTTGTGCGGGTGCACACCCTTGCGTAAAGCGAAACTAGAAGAAATAGGGCCAGCAGGGACAGATGGTGGAAAGTTAGACAAACGGGTGGACCAATACCAACAGGAAGGGGGTGGGAATGAGAAGGCATCGAGGATGCCAGACCTAGCCGTATGACCCAAAACGCGTATGGGGGTAGGGCTGGAAGGCGCATCAAGAGCAATGACACCAGGAAGGATAAGATCGGTAAGGAGGGGAGAGGATGGAACTGAGGGCGAGGCAGCAGGTGGCTCAGCTGAGCATAGGCAGATGAGGCAGAAGGACAAGATGCGGCTGTGCGTGCACACACCCAGGCATGTAGAAAGATTGGAAGAAATAGGACCCAGGGGGATAGATAATGGAAGGCAAGTACAGCGGATGGTTCAAAGGGATAAGAAGGAGGGGGGGAAGGGGAGGCAGTTGGCAAATGCACCAACGGTAACAACATTAGAAAGGATAGGATCTGCAAGGATGAGAGGGGGTGAATTCAGGAGTGAGCCGGCAGACAGCCCAGCTGAACGTAGGCAGACAAGGCAGAGGGATGGGATACAGCTGTGCGCACGCACATCCAAGCGTGGAAGGAAATAAGAGGAAATAGGACTAATAGGGATAGACAGTGGAAGACAGGAACAACGAGCAGACAAATGGGATGGAAAGGAGGGGAGCAGCAATGGAAAGGCATCTAAGACACCGGATCTGGATGTAAGGCCCAGAACGAGTACGGGGGAGCGGCTGGAAAGCATGCCAACGGCAGCAGCACCAGGAAGGAGGGGATTGACAAGGATGGGAGGGAGGAAGGTTGGAGAACTGGAGTGCAAAAAAGAGGAGGCGGGACAATTAAGGCAATTACGGTCAGCCAGGATGGATGGCCCTATCACACGGTCGATGAGTAAGCAATTAGGCTAGCAAGGTTTATAAAAGTAATCTCCACCCCAAAACGTCACTCTGAGGATGCTGGCAGGGGACCAGCGAAAGCTAAGTTGTTTTAATATTGTAAATAGTTGTATATATATATATATATAATCAGAAAATATGGCAGCCGTGCTGTAAAAGTTCTGCTTTTCATTGAAAGGATTCAAGTCTGATTTGTGCCATGTCCAATAAGGGTTGAGATTGGGGAAAAAATCCTGATTGAAAATCCAGGTTGAAATTAGAGGAAGAAACAGTGAACTCTGTGAATCATTCCTCTTCAATTGATCATTATGATTCTTTCTTTTAGAAAAAGCTATATGTCAGATCTGCCCTAGCTTGGTATTCTAGGAAAGAAATACTCTCGACTCCAGGTGAAGTGAAAATATTTTTTTTTCTAAGAAGCCATTTGGTTAC
Organism: Azemiops feae; assembly: GCA_023970755.1. NCBI lineage: Eukaryota > Metazoa > Chordata > Lepidosauria > Squamata > Viperidae > Azemiops > Azemiops feae. Next base: position 537,819 of record JALGBA010004169.1, on the reverse strand, counting down.
AGTGAAGCAAAGCCAGAACTGAGGTTTTCCCAGTTAACTTTTCTCTTTTTGTTCCTTCCCCTTCTTATCTCTCAACTGTCCAGTTACATTTGCAGAAGGTGGTTTGGTAACTGTCCCTGCAAAATCCCAAAGGTGCTTTTTTAATGAGGCAACTAGACTTTTTTTTCTCTCTGAAGGTCTTTTGTTTCTCATCCAAGAAGCTTCTTCAGCTCTCACTGGATGGTGGGGAGTTGAAGGATTTATATTCCTTGCAGACAGCTGGTCATTTGCATTCTTTTAGAGGGTCATTGAGGCCACTTGGAGGTTTGTCTGTGTCCTCAGGGTCACTGAGTGGTGCAAATGGATGTGGAGCCTTCTTGGAACTGCTGAAATAACTGTGTTGTAGACTGGAGGTAGATAATGATGTCAGCAGTTCCAAGAAGTCTCCACACCCCCATTTGCACTACTCAGGTAACCCTGAGGACACAGACAAACCTCCAAGTGGCCTCAAAGTTTCTCTAAAACACAGATGTCAAACTCACGACGTATCGCGACTCTTTTTGCATTGCCAGCAATGGGGTGGGCGCGGCTTCGGTATGATGAAACCAGCAGTTTGACACCCCTGCTTTAAAAGAATCACATTGTAGCTCAATGTGAAACATCTTCCTTTGCATGCTGAGGTCTCAGTTCCAATTTCCAGCATCCATTGGTAGGTTGGGAATGACACTGGCCTAAATTCCTCAGGAGCTGTTCCTGATTTTTGGTAAATCATGGTGAACCATTTATTTTGAATATATTTGGAAGGTGGAAACAGGAATGGGGAAATTAATCAATGAATTATGTTCATTGGTTAGACCATGTCAAGTCTTTGTCTTTTCTCTTTTAGAAGATGCCTTTTGCCAGGTGTGGCATGAAGAGGTGCCAGGCAGGAGAGAGGAGAAGAGTTCCAGAGGGCAAGCAGGTTTGCTGCTACCAATGTGCCCCTTGTCCAGAAGGGACCATTTCTAACCAGACAGGTAGAGCGCACCTTAAATATAGATCTTCCAGGATCAAGTAAGACATTTAGTAGCTCAAAATATTAAGATTATTTTGGGTCATTTTTGGTAGGTTTGACATGATTGAGGATACAGATACAAACTGTCCTGCCAAATGTTTAACTTCCCACCTCCTGGGGAATGATTAGCAGGACTGCTTTCCTGACCCAATTTCATATAGGGTAGACTTAAGGCAGCAATTTGGAGATTTCTTGCTGTCCTTTCTATTCCTCCTATGATATACCAATGGGAAAATCAATTACTGATCTTTTTTATGAATTAATAGAGCAGTGTGTCTGTTCATTTGTATTACTTTTAGTGTGCCTCTTCTACCGGGATTATCAATCTCCCTGAAAACTTACAGGCACGTCAGAGAAATAGATCAATTTACCTATATAGGGTATGTCTAGTTTAATGAAAAAAAGGACCGGAGATGACAGGATAGCAGTGTTCCAATATCTCAGGGGTTGCCACAAAGAAGAGGGAGTCAAGCTGTTTATGCATGTGTGTGTCATGTTATGATTTTATGACACACCAAGCAAAAATCTATCTAAACAGCAAAAAGCAGGATTCCTAACTGACAGATCCATCCATCTACTTGGGTTTCCAGTATGATGTGGGGAAAAACATCAGGTACCAAATTCTCCCTGTGAAAGGAAAAGGAAATAATCATGCAAGTGCTCAATGAATGGAAAAGAGAGAGATCCCATCTCTGAGCAAATGAGGCTTATTTTGAATCTAGGTGATTTTCACTTTATAGGGCACTATGTTGCCAAAAAATTCTTTTCACCATGTCATTTTTTGAATTGTACTAACCAGAAATAGTCAAACTGGGATCTGAGCTGTGGGAGGAGATAAAGCTCACTGTGGATGCTCCGAAGTCCTAAGACAAAGACTCTTGATTTCAGATGCAGCTTCCTGTGATCCCTGCCCAGAAGACCAATATCCCAACAAGGACAAGGACCACTGCATTGCCAAGAAGATCCACTTCCTTTCCTATCAAGACACCCTGGGATATGCTTTAATTTTTCTTACTCTTTTTCTCTGTGTGATCACATCTGCAGTCCTGGTAATTTTCCTTAAGCATCGTGACACACCAATTGTCAAGGCCAACAACCAAGATCTCACCTACATCCTCCTGGTTTCTCTCTTGCTCTGCTTCTTCTGCTCCTTCCTCTTCATTGGTCAACCCGGGAACCTCACTTGTCTCTTCCAACAAACTGCCTTTGCCATTCTCTTTTCCCTTGCAGTTTCCTCTGTCTTGGCAAAAACTGTCACAGTGGTTCTGGCCTTCATGGCCACCAAGCCAGGGAACAGAACAAGGAAACTCTTGGGAAAACCATTGACCAACTCCATTGTCTTAGGCTGTCCCCTGGTTCAAACAGTTCTTTGTGCCACCTGGCTGGTGATGTCTCCCCCATTTCCCAACTTGGACTTCCACTCCTTGTTTGGAGAGATCATCTTGAAATGTAAGGAAGGCTCAGCTTTAATGTTTTATGCTGTCCTCACCTACCTTGGTTTCCTGGCCCTTGTCAGTTTCACGGTGGCCTTTCTGGCTAGGAAATTGCCTGACAGTTTTAACGAAGCCAAATTCATTACTTTTAGCATGCTAGTCTTTTGCAGTGTTTGGATCACCTTCCTCCCCACTTACCTGAGCACCAAAGGGAAGTCAATGGTGGCCGTGGAGATCTTCTCCATCTTGGCTTCCGGGGCTGGTCTCTTGGCTTGTATCTTTTTTCCAAAATGCTACATTATCCTATTCAGGCCACATCTGAATTGTAGAGAGAATATAATGAGGCACAAGAACTTCTGACTCATGCAGTAACTGGGAACTTTTATTGTGAGTTTGGGATCTGTTTAGTTGATCTGATTTCTTAAAAGTAAAGAAATGAGCAGGCCCCTTTTTCTTTTAATATTTGGAAATCAAATGATGTAACTAATCACAAAATATCTGCTAATCAGCAATAATCACCATCCTTTCATTTTTCATTAATGTCATTTGTTCACAGTGAGGCTCCATGACCCACCTAGAAATAAACTTCAGCATGCTATTTTTTCAATTTACTGATTTTAATCAAAATAGTCTTAAAATTATTTTGGGTTGGGTTCACTTTCAGTGTTTTTAATTATGTTTGCTTCCATAGATTGTTTTGCTGAGTTCCCTATTATTTTTTTCATTGAATAGACTATTAGGGTATTTTTTTAAAAAATTCTAGAAATGAACTACATTATTTACTCTCTATTAACTTCATCAAGAAAATAATTTATTAATATATAAATTTCCCTTGCTTGTTTTTTATGATACATTTGAGAGCAGTGAATGCTTGAATCTTTTGTCTTGAGCATATCCATTCCTGGTGTGGCCATTCATGTAGCCCTCTTCTGTTTGCACACTGGCCACAGTAAACTTCATTGTCTTTCCTTGCTGATCTTTGTAAACAGACCAAGAACCACCAAAACCTATTTCCACAACACTGACAGAACAAGCAACTAAAGTATAAATTGAGATCAAACCCCATTCCTGATTAGCAATGATAATATTACTTAGTTTGTGTAATGAAACATCTGCAAGAAAACAACCAAGCTCAGACAGCACATACTTCATAAATAAATAATAATACCATGTGGACTGAATATTAAGGGATTTTCTCCTGTCCCTGCTATTATTTATCCTGCCAGATTATTATGAGGATAGATCGATGGGTGTTAATTAATAGAATCATTACAAAACATTTCATTTGGGGGCAAAAAGGAAGGAAGTAAATGTTGTGTGATGTATGTAATTATAAAACAGAAGAGAGCTGGAAGAGACCTTGGAGGTCCAACTCCCCTGCTCAAGCAGGAGACCCTATACCATTTCAGACAACTGGCTGTCCAGTCTATTCTTAAAAATCTTCAGTGATGGAGCACCCACAACTTCTGAAGGAAAGCCGTTCCACTGGTTGTTTTCACTGTTAGGAAGTTTCTCCTTAATTCTAGGTTGCTTCTCTCCTTGATTACTTTCCATCCATTGCTTCTTGTCTTGCCTTCTGCTGCTTTGGAAAATAAGTTGACCCCCTCTTCTTTGTTGCAGCCTCTTAAATATTGGAACACTGCTATCATGTGTCACCCCTAGTCTTTCTTTTCTCTAGACTGGCCATACCCAAATCCTGCAACCGTTCTTCATGTGTTTAGTCTCCAGGCATTTAATCAACTTAGTTGCTCTTTTTTGCACTCTGCACTAAGTTTATGTTTCATGAACTTTAAGAATGCTTAGGTTTAGGAGGGGACTCAACTCTGCAGCCCATTGGTCTGACTTCTCACCCCCCCCCCAGTGAAAGTGCAGTGCAGAGCAGGGTGTCCAATCCCCAGTCCTCCTAGGTAGACCAGTGAGATACTCTTGTTGGTAAGAACTCATCATGGCTAAAGAGGAAGGTAATGTAAAATTGGGCAAGTATCATCCCTTAGGACCCTTGCAAGTGCAGATCTTGGTCTAGTAGTGGGATGATAGAATATTACAATTGTCACTCAAGGAAAGGTACCCCATCCTGGTTCAAACCACAAAAGGTGAGGACTGAAGAATGGTATAGAGCCGAATGGTGCACCTGAAAGAAGCTCTGGTTGCTGTCCTTATAAAATCCTCCACCAGTCAGAGTGATTGGTTTTGAAATACTTATTTAAAATATTGATGACCCACTCAAACAACAGACTGGGCAGAATACATCTAAGTCATAAAGAAAAGAAGAAAGTGTGTGGCTATTAAAACCCAACTAGGTACCCCATAGCTGAAACACATCTCCGTTGACCAGTTTGGGAAAAACCCCTAGGATAAAGGCCATGGTGAGTTGTTCCAGGAAGTCTCAGAGAATTTCTAAATTGAAAAAACTTTGATGTTGGCCGCAAAAACAGTTGACCCTATAGAGATCACCTAAGAGAACTAAAAGAGTGGACACCATGTATATCCTATATTAAGGAGATCGAACTAGGTGATCCCCAAGTTCTCCTCCAACTCTAAAGCTTTGTGACTCTGATCACAGTTGTCAAATTCACAGAACGAGACACACAATTGTGGCTTCACAAAGAAGCTTCCCTCTTGTCAAATGCCACTGACCACACAGTTATGGAGTAATGTGGACATTTCTCTCTCCTAGGATTCAAAAAACACTAATAATTCTTACTTCATCTCAGTAGATTTCCAGAGATTAACCCTCCATTAGCACAAAGAGATTTGTGTCCAGTCAAAACATGTTTACTTAGCATGCTCTGAATAATATAGGTGGGTCCCTTTAGAGTTGGAGCTGAGATGAATGCTTATCTTGAAGACTTAAAACCCTACTTCAGCCCTCTGAAGTCAGCAGAGCATCACATTGCTTACATCATCCTCCGTTGATTTGCTGTAGAAAGAAGGTCTCTTTCTGTGGCCAAATGAGTTGGCTTTTAGCATTCCTTTGGCTCTTGCCAGCAGCTGTCCAGATGAACCTGAGGCCAAACTGTTTCTGGAGGAGACCTTTCCAAGTACAAAAAGACTTTTACAGACCTGGAGATCTCATTATCGGTGGAAACCTACCTCTCTCCATTACTATAGTCCTACAGCTTCCTTTACACGAGCCTCCTGGTGATTGGGATGTCCTTTCTCTGTGAGTGTTTCCTTGGTTGTCTTTTTTCTCAGGGCAATGTCAAAAGGGAAGTCTTGAAGATGGGGCAGACTTAAATCCCACCCAGCCTCTATTGGTGTAGAGCCTTCTTAATTAGATCACATTGATTGTCTTTGATGAATCAATCTCCCTCTAATTCCCCTCTCAAGCCCTCTGACTCTTTAGTGATGAAGAAAAATTTGTCACTCTGACACATTTCAGAGAAGACAATTTGGGCTGAACTTGGGGAGAAATAATGCTAGGTCCTCTATCTTATAGCTGGACTAAATTCCTCTTCCCATCTCATTACTGTGATGGCTTCTAATATCATGCTTCATGGCTTCATTTCATTCTACGTAGAGGAGGTCTTTCTTTTGTTCCACCAAGTCTGGCTTCCCACTACTCTCCTATCAATCCTGGATATTTCTACATGAATGGAGCTAACTTCTTTCAGAATTTCCAGGCCAAGTCAGTGATCTCACTCACTGCACTAAAGAGAAACAGTTCCATATTTCAAGACCCTAAAGAGACACTTTCTAACTGGGGGTCACTCAGGTGTATCAGCTTAATCATTTCTAGCCAGCAAAAGTCAACCTGGTCAATTTAATTCAGTATAATCAAATTCATTGGATTTATAAAGCTGACAAATTCAGAAGGACTCTGATAATGTATTAGGTGAAGGGTGCCAGACTGGGAAAAATTGTTTGAGAATGTAGGGCAGAAGTTGGCAGCCTACAAAGATTACCATGACTGGGTATAATAAAGAGCATAGTTTTATCAAGATAATACACCACTTTCCTTAACTGGATTGAAAGGTTCATCTTGAAAAAATATGAATTCTGACTTGAACTTTCATGTTGTCAATTGTAACTTGCACATCAACTCACAGAAATGGGCTGCTGAGAAAGGGAGAGGAGCTTTCTCATACACTGTTGGCAATAGTAACACTGTTGACAGCAACTCTGTTTTTATATATACATCCAGCAAAAACAACAAAAAAGAGAAAAGAGATTGGTGTATAAAAAGGGGGGAAAGTGACCTGTATCAAACAAATTAACATTGAACATATAGAATCCACCCCGGCTGGATGCTGGGGAAAAAAAAGAGAAAGTGATAGTGATAGTGGGCTCCACAAATAGTTATAAGCTTTCCCATCCCAATTTAACAAAAATACTATGTTAAATGAAGAGAAGGACCAGGGTGACATGATAGCAGTGTTCCAATATCTCCGGGGTTGCCACAAAGAAGAGGGAGTCAAGCTATTCTCCAAAGCACCTGAAGGCAGGACAAGACGCAATGGATGGAAACTAACCAAAGAGAGAAGCAACCTGGAACTGCCTCCAGAAGTTGTGAATGCTCCAACACTGGAAGTTTTTAGGAAGAGATTGCACAACCATTTGTCTGAAATGTTATAGGGTTTCCTGCCTGAGCAGGGGGTTGGACTAGAAGACCTCCAAGATCCCTTCCAATTCTTCTATTCTGTTCTGTTCTGTTCTATGAGAGGATTTCTATCTAATAATCAAATCGACTCAACAATTCAAATCTCTCTGTTAGCCATCTGTTATTGTATTTAACATGTAGAAAGTCCACAGATGGTTTCTCATAAAACTGTCTAGTCCATTGTCTCTGATCAAAGCAGTTAGTTTCACCATCTCTGCTAATACCATCATTTTAAAATCCATTCTTCAATGGTCTTCATCTCTTTTTCTTTCTAATGCTTAGCAAGTACAATCCTCACAGCTGTCACCATGTGAAGGAATAGCACCCCAAATTGTTCCTCAGCTGGCTTGTCCATAATACCTACAAGAAAAGGTTCAGGTTTCATTAATATTTGTATCTTAAATATTTTCTGCATTCTCATTATTATGTTTATCCAGTTATGTTTTCACATATTTGCAAGATCACTACATAAGATAAAATTAACCTGCATTTTGGTTACATTTCCAGCACGTATTAGAACTTCCTTTATACATTTTTGTTAGTCTGTCTGAGGTCAAATACCAATGATACATCATTTTATAAAAAAATTCTTTCAAAGCAGCTCTGTTTTCGGACAGCAGTAAAATAAATTGTATTGATCTGTTTTAGGATTAACTCCTAGAACCCTGATAATGCTTTCTCCCTCCTGCTCTTGTCTTTTTGTCCTCTAATGCTTGCAACAAAGAGCTGTTCCCAAGAACTACCAACATGTCCTGGCCTTGGCATTTGCCATCCAGGAGATCAACAAAGACCTTCGGCTTCTCCCCAATATCACCCTGGGCTTCCGCATCTACGAAGAGAACCAGTATGCAAGCATGGTCCAAGATGTCAGTCTGTCTCTGCTCTCCAGCTGGGGAAAAGTGTTCCCTAACTACAAATGTGACACACAGGACCAACTTCTCTCCGTCCTTGGAGGTCTCAACCCCAGAACCTCATACCAGATGGCAACCATATTTGACAATTTCAAGATTTCTCAGGTATGTGGACACATAACACAAAGAAAGGGACAATGCTGTAAATTCTGCCTTGTGTGGTTACTGCCAACAACTTGCAGAGCCAATTCGGTGACTGGTAGAAAACATCTCATGAAGATACAAGGTTGTGGGGATGGGGTCTAGAATAGGATATCCTGCTAGTCTAGATGGTCTGAGGTTAGTAACAAAAAAGACAGTTACCCTTTCCCTTGCTTAACTTCTTCCCTTTTCTCCATCTTTACCTCCCTTCAGTTAGGTTATCGCTTCTCTGATCCTGTTTTGGGTGATAAGAGCCGGTTCCCCACCTTCTACCAGATAGATCCTCAATATCCTCTACAGAATGCAGCCATTGTCCAGCTTCTTCTCTATTTCCAATGGAACTGGATTGGGATTGTTGTTCCGATCTCAGAGAACATTGAAAATTTTATCCAAATGTTGACCACCACCCTTGCCCAGAATGACATTTGCATACATTTTGTGGAATACATCTTGTCCCGAATCTCAATATTCAACGAATTACAAGGAGATCAAATAGATGTGATTTGGACCATTTTGAATAGTAATGCTCAGGTTGTGATTGTCTCAGGGGATGCAAAGACATTGCAAAGTCTAATAATGTCCCTCTACTTGTATGAAGAAGAGAACCATACTTCTTTTGGGAAGGTCTGGATCCTGACCACCCAATGGGAATTTTCAGCTATTGGCTATCACTATGACTGGGTGAAATTAAAATCCCTCCATGGAGCTTTGTCTTTCACGGTCCACACAAACCTAGTGCCAGGATTCAAGAAATATCTTTCGGCTCTGAATCCACATGAACCCCATGGAGATGTCTTTCTCCCCAAATGGTGGGAAGTTGTTTTTGACTGTGAGGTTTTAAAGGCAGGTCTGGCCTCACCTGATGGCCGAAGGGTTTGCACAGGGGAGGAGAACCTGGACACCCTCCCAGTTTCAGTCTTTGATGAAAAGATGACTGGTTTCAGTTACAGCATCTACAATGCAGCCTATTCTGTAGCACACGCATTACACGCTGCATATACTTTGGAATCACAGCGGGCATTGAAGAGGGACAGAAAGAGCCCACACCTTCATCTCCTTGTGAAGCCTTGGCAGGTAATTTTTCAGATCTTCTTAAACAGCTTTAAGATTCAATAGCTTTTGCCTGTGATCTCAGTTACCTTTTCTTTTCCCCAAATGCTACATTTCTCCTTTATTTAAATCTCATACAAATTTTGAATTTTTTTTATTCCATTTCTATTTTAGCATTAATAACAATAACAACAACAACAACAACAACAACAACAACAACAACAACAATAATAATAATAATAATAATAATAATAATAATAATAATAATAATAATAATAATAATAATAATAATAATAATAATAATAATAATAATAAAGTTGGAAGGGACCTTGGAGGTCATCTAGTCCAACCCCCTGCTCAGGCAGGAAACCCTATACCATTTCAGACAAATGGCTGTTCAGTCTCTTCTTAAAAACATCCAGTGTTGGAGCATTCACCGCTTCTGGAGGCAGGTTGTTCCACTGGTTAATTGTTCTAAATTTCAGGAAGTTTCTCCTTAGTTCTAGCTGGAAAAATTCATAGCTGGAAAAAGAAAAATTACCACAGTTTTCCCTTAATAATTCCAGTTGCTGTAGACCTGATTGAATTTTCCATTGAAATTCCGATTGCTATATTTTGATAGTTCAATCCACATTCCATTCTTTCTTTCTTTCTTTCTTTCTTTCTTTCTTTCTTTCTTTCTTTCTTTCTTTCTTTCTTTCTTTCTTTCTTTCTTTCTTTCTTTCTTTCATCTATGACCACCTATCTCAGTCAATAACTCTGGGTGGCATACAATTAAAAAAATACATTACAATTAAAAATACAAAAAAAACATTTTAAAACATGCAAAACACGAAAAACATCCAGATTAAATAGACATAGCAATAAGATATTTGGCCAGTTAGCAATACAGTCAGAAAATGGGGTGCTTAATATATTCAGCACTCCAGGCACAGGAACATAGGATGTTATGAAAGGGTAACAGGGATTTTCAATTTCTGAAGGGAGGGTGTTCTATAGAGCAGGGGCTGCTGTGAAAAAAAAAACATGTCTTCTGTTCATTACCAGCCAACGTCCTTTGGCTTTTATCTCTGGGATAGAGAAATACATTTATTCCACATATTGCAATTCAAAATCTCCTTATATCAACTTCACTTTCCTGGACTTTTTCCTTGTTTTCTTGCTTATTTTGCAATTCCAGATGCACGCCTTCTTGAGAAATGTCCTTTTCAATAACACCGCTGGGGATGAAGTCTCCTTTTCAGAAACTGGAATGAACTATGCAGGATTTGATATCCTCAACTGGGTTGTCTTTGCAAATATGACAATCCATCGACAAAAAGTTGGATGGATTGATTTGGAGGCTCCTTCAGCTGAAGGTTTCAGGATTGACTCTGATGTCATTGTGTGGACCAACCAGGTGGGGATTAAATGCTTCTTCCAGGGTCAAGCAAAACATGAACCTGGAAGGAGGGAACAGGCTGAAAACTGTCATCACACCATAGACGAAGAAGCAAGATAGATTCATTTTATGCAGACCCTGCAGCTAAATTCAATGTTTGTAATGCCTTCCCCTCAAAGCTAACCTTTCTTGTTTCAGAAAAAGCCTTTTTCCCGTTGTGTGAAGCATTGCGTTCCAGGACAAGCCAAGAAAGTTGCAGACAGGAAGCAGTCTTGTTGCTATGGATGTGTTTCTTGCCCAGAAGGAACCATTTCTAATCAAACAGGCAAGTTGCTCAAGGAGATCCTCAAAGCAGGAATGAGGAAGTCTGGCATGGCTGCCTGGGGAGAAGTAAGAGTGAATCTAAGGTAGAAAATCAGTTGAGCAAATCAACGTGAAAATCACTCAGAACTTTTAAGAGTGGTCCGTGGGATGCATCTGTCTTTCAGTTATTAGCAGCAGCTTTTCAGGATTAAGGGGATGGATTTTCCAGTCCTTTAGGACAGTGGGGAAGACTAGCTTTAACCCCTGTTTTTAGTGAAGCACTGCATTTGTGACAATTTTGGAACATAAAAACAAAGGAAGATTAGGAAGAGTCTCCCCTGGCAGAGATCAGCACCAGAAGGCAGGACAAGAAGCAACAGATGGAAACTAGTCAAGGAGAGAAGCAACCTAGAACTAAGGGGAAATTTCCTGACAGTTAGAACAATTAATCAGTGGAACAACCTGCCTCCAGAAGTTCAGGGTGCTCCATTGCTGGGGGATTTTAAAAAGAGACTGGACAACCATTTGTCTGAAATGGTATGGGGTCCCCTGCCTGAGCAGCGGATTGGACTAGAAGACCTCCAAGGTTCCTTCCAACTCTGTTTTTCTGTTATGTTCTTCCTGAATGAATCAATGGATGAATGAACCAACCAACCATCATGTCCCAAAGGTGCTTTTTCAAGAGGCAACTGGACTTTCTTCTTTTTCTTTGAAGACATTTCGCTTCTCATCCAAGAAGCTTCTTCAGCTCTGACTGGATGGTGGAGAATGGAAGGATTTATATTCCTTGCAGACAGCTGGTCATTCGGATTCTTTTAGAGAAGCCACTTGGAGGTTTGTCTGTATCCTCAGGATCACCTGGGTAATGCAAACGGGTGTGGAGCCTTCTTGGAACTGCTGAGGAATAAATCAATCTCCTATCTACAACACAGTCCTTTCAGCACTTCCAAAGAAGCTCAATTTGCATTACTCAGGTGACCTTGAGGACACAGGTAAATCTCAATGACTTGCTAAAAGACTGCAAATGACCAGCTGTCTGCAAGGAGTATAAATCCTTCCATTCCCTACCATCCAGTCAGATCTGAAGAAGCTTCTTGGATGAGAAGCAAAACATCACATAACTAAGTCAGAATATCAGCAAATAGCCCGAGCCTGCAAAGATGAAGTGAGGAAAGCTAAGGCTCAAAATGAACTAAGGCTTGCAACCAAAGTCAAAAATAACAAAAAAAAATGCTTCTTTCAACATGTAAAAAACAAGAAAAAAGTGAAGGAAATGATTGGTCCATTAGTGGGTGAAAGTGGCAAGAAGGTGACAAGCAACAGGGAGAAAGCAGAACTATTTAACTCGTTTTTTGCATCTGTCTTTACACAAAGGGAAAAAACAGAGCAATCTACCAAAAATAGTGCCATAAAAAACAGAATAGAAACGCAAGTTAAGATAGGCAAGAAAATGGTAAGTGAGCACCTGTCCAGCCTAGATGAGTTCAAATCACCAGGACCAGATGGATTACACCCCAGGATTCTCAAGGAACTGGCAGATGTGATCTCAGAACCATTGAACTATATTTTTCAAAGATCCTGGAGCACTGGGGAATTACCGGAGGACTGGAAAAGAGCTGATGTAGTTCCCATCTTCAAAAAAGAAAAAAAAATGGATGCAGGAAACTACAGACCTAACAGCCTGACCTCAATACCTGGGAAGATTCTGGAAAAGATAACCAAACAACAAATCAGCGAACACCTAGAGGCAAACAAAGTCATTACTAAAAGCCAACATGGGTTTGTCAAAAACAGATCATGCCAGACAAATCTTATTGCATTCTTTGACCAAATGACAAAATTAGTGGATCAGAGGAATGCTGTGGATATAATGTACTTGGACTTCAGTAAGGCATTTGATAAAGTAGATCACAACCTACTACTTGATAAGATAGAAAAATGTGGGTTAGACAGCATCACCACCAGATGGATCCGGAGCTGGCTGACCGGCCGTACTCAGCATGTGGTCCTCAATGGAACCGCATCTACATGGAGGGAAGTATGTAGTGGGGTGCCTCAGGGCTCTGTTCTGGGCCCAGTGCTCTTCAACATCTTCATCAACGATTTGGACAAGGGGATAGATGGGGAAATCATCAAATTTGCAGACGACACCAAGCTGGCAGGAATAGTCAACACTCCAGAAGACAGGCTTAAGATACAGGAGGATCTGGACAGACTTGAACACTGGGCACTATCTAACAAAATGAAATTCAATTGTGAAAAAAGCAAGGTTCTACATTTAGGCAAGAAAAACCAAATGTACAGGTATAGTATAGGGGGTCCCTTGCTCAATAGTTGTAACTGTGAGAGGGACCTCAGAGTCCCTAGTGGACAATCATTTAAATATGAGCCAGCAGTGTGCTGCAACTGCCAAAAAGGCCAACACAGTGCTAGGCTGCATTAACAGAGGGATAGAATCAAGATCATGTGAAGTATTAATACCACTTTACAATGCCTTGGTAAGGCCGCACTTGGAATACTCCATCCAGTTTTGGTCACCACGATGTAAAAAAGACGTTCAGACTCTAGAAAGAGTACAGAGAAGAGCAACAAAGATGATTAGGGGACTGGAGGCTAAAGCATATGAGGAACGGTTGCTGGAATTGGGTATGTCTAGTTTAATGAAGACAAGGAGGAGGGGGGACATGATAGCAGTGTTCCAATATCTCAGGGGCTGCCACAAAGAAGAGGGAGTGAAGCTATTTTCCAAGGCACCTGAAGGCAGGACAAGAAGCAACGGATGGAAACTAATCAAGAGAAGCAACCTAGAACTAAGGACAATCATGGCCGATAATTGAGACTCTCCATAGACATGAACCAACAATCACATATAACCCCTGAAGTCAAAAGTTTTTAGCTCAAAGGGTCTCATTTTCTCCATGCCACGATTATCTCCTAAGAAAAACAATCATGACCATCAGTCAACTAAGGGGAAACTGTTAGTTCTCAGTCAGTTGTCTTTCAGGCAGCCAACCAGATGTCTCTGCATTGATCCCAAGCAGGAGAAATACACCCCTCACTTACTGTTGCTCTCTTCTGCTGCAAATGCTATGCAGAGGCCTGTGGCCTTAGCAATAGCAACAGCAATAGCACTTAGCGCTTCACAGTGCTTTACAGCCCTCTCTAAGTGGTTTACAGAGTCAGCCTATTGCCCCCAACAATCTGGGTCTTCATTTTACCGACCTTGGAAGGATGGAAGGCTGGGTCAACCTCGAGCCCATCAAAATCAAACTCCTGGAGTGAGCAGTGAGTTAACCTGAAATACTGCATTCTAACCACTGCGCCATCACAGCTCTTAGCATTGATGATGTTTCCTAGTTTAGGTAATGGAACGTCTGCGAGAAAACAGGCAAGCTCAGAGAGCACCAAGGACCCTTCGTTCCAACCTTGAGCTGGAGCATGGTGGGTTGTGTGGTTAGGACGCTGGGTTGACAAGCAGCAAGCCCACGTTCTAGACCTGAGTGCTCCAATGGGGCAAGGTGAGCTCTTGTCCTTCACTCCAGCTGCTGCCAGGGATATAAAAAGAGCCCCATTTGGGTATCCCCTGGGCAATGGTGATATCATCAGGAAATCCTTTCAACCTGGAAATGCCTCAGTGCTTCTGACATAAGTGTGATGTGAACCCTGAGCTACAAATATTCCCCTGTTTACCAGTCTCTCTGCAGAGGTGGGATTATCCCTTACTCTCCTGACCTTCCAGACAGGTCTGAAAACAGAGTCCTCTGCCCTTGCATGGGGAGCACAGAGGAGCATGAACCCAAAGGGTGTGTGAGTGGTCTGAAAGCCCTCCAGGTACCTTTTAATTAATTTTTAACTTTGTTTTAAATCATTCTTGCCTCTTATTATTTTTTAACTTTTATGTACTGTTTGTATGTTTTAATATTTTATTGAGTCCCTCAGTGTGGGAGATGGGCATTTCAAATTGTGATAAATAAAATAAAACAAATTAATTAATTAAGTCCCCTTGAGAGGTTAGTAGCTGCTATAACACCTGATGAGACTGATTCCATTGGATATTTTTGTGTTATATATAGCAGAAGTAAAGAGATGGGGAGCATGGGGTATTCCACTCCATTCACTGGGAAAATGACTCACCTCAAAGATAATCCTTGGTTATCTGACTAATATTTGCTGGCACCTATTTTTCCAGATGCAGTTCAGTGCACCCCCTGCCCAGAAGACCAACACCCAAGCATGAACCATGTACTGTGCATTCCCAAGACCATGAATTTTCTCTCCTATGAGGATACACTCGGCTTTGTTTTAGTTTGTCTAGCTCTTTTCTTCTCTTTGATCACAATCCTTGTGTTGGCAGCCTTCATCAAACACTGCAACACACCGATCGTCAAGGCCAACAACCGCAATCTCACCTACATCCTCCTTGTCTCCCTCCTGCTCTGCTTCCTCTGCTCCTTCCTCTTCATCGGGCAGCCAAGGAACCTTACCTGTCTCCTCCGACAAACTGTTTTTGGCATCATCTTCTCCATTGCCATTTCATCTGTGTTGGCAAAAACTCTGACTGTAGTTGTGGCCTTCATGGCTACAAAGCCAGGAAGCAGGACAAGAAAACTCCTGGGGAGGAAACTGATCATAGTCTTGGCTTGTCCCTTTGTGCAAACAACTCTTTGTGCCTCCTGGCTGGCAATCTCCCCCCCATTTATGAATTTAGACTTTCATTCTGTGAAGGGAGAAATTGTGATAGAATGCAATGAAGGTTCAACCACCATGTTTTATGCTGTCCTGGGCTTCATGGGTTTTCTGAGTCTCATCAGCTTTATAGTGGCTTTTTTGGCCAGGAAGCTGCCTGACAGCTTTAACGAAGCCAAGTTCATTACTTTTAGCATGTTGGTCTTTTGCAGTGTTTGGGTCTCCTTTCTCCCCACCTATCTCAGCATCAAAGGGAAGTCCATGGTGGCTGTGGAGGTCTTCTCCATCTTGGCCTCTGCGGCTGGTTTGCTGAGTTGCATCTTCCTCCCCAAATGCTACGTTATAGTACTGAGGCCAGATCTGAACGATAGAAATCACCTCATGAGGAAAATTAAGTAGGAAATAAGAAAATGTATAGTTATATTTGTACAGATTAATGTAGATGATCACACTCCAGTTATGTCCAGACCCAACAAGTACATCCTAGCTAAAAGTGACATTGAGGTTTTCCTGGTTTTTGCTAACTGTATATGACTGTAACTATGTGACCTATTTAGAAAGGTCTGCAAGAAGCCTTTCAATTTTATTCAAACATACAAATACAAATACCAGAAAAAACTCTATTTAGCCTTAAATTTCCCTCCTTTTTATCCCCAAAAAAGCAACCTTTAATTATTGTGCTTTGTAATGTTGCATTAACATTTTCATCATTTGTAGTTCTTCTTACTTTGAGCAACTGACCTGATACTCTTAACACTTGTAAGGTGTGCTAATAAAGGCTGTAAAGATTGCTCACCCAATAAGGAGAATGTCTATGGTAACTTAACATTACAATGAACAAGAATATACATTCAATTTTGCAGGAACTAAGATTGCTGGCCTTGGGACAAAACAACCATCATAAATATGAACCGACTGCCAAGTGTCTGAATTTTGATCATGTGACCAGGGGTATACTGCAATGGTTGTAACTGTGAAAATTGGCCATAAGTCACTTTTTCCAGAGCTGTTGTAACTTTGAAAGGTCACTAAATGAACTGTTGTAAGTCAAGGACTATCTGTATTCCTCTTTCTATTTTAAAAGCTACAGGATAAATGAGCTTCTAATGTCATTTCTTACCATGTAGGAATAAAAAAAAAATCTTCCACACAAACACCTGTGTTATTGAGCACTCATACAAGTTTACAACTCATCCCCATGCTAGTAGCTCTACCCTTGACCCTCACTCTATGTGAACAATCTATGGCACTGGCCAGACCCCGGCTGGCGAATTCAACATCAAAGAAACTCTACGGCCTTGAGGTGCCATAAGAGATAAAATTTTATTGAATACACATCCCGGCACTGAAGAAGTAAAATCAACTCTAAGTTTCCCACGCGATGTTCTGGTTAGTTGCCAATAACTTTTCATAACCCTCACCCACCATGTGTTCACATTGGCCAATCACATTCTTTCTGTTTGTTATGGGAACGGTCCACTTCTATGCCAGACACCTGCTTTGGATGACCTTGGTTCTTATAGTCCATGGATGGCTTCCTGGAACTCCTGTTTCTTTCCCAGACTCCCCCCCCATTTCTATGGCAAGTTGAGCAGCTACAGAGGTTAGCAAGCATCTTAGCAATTTAACCTTGACAACAAGAGACACAAATATGTTTTCTCCCTTCTGGTGTATGAAGCGAAGTATTACTAAGGGAATAGGATGTTACTCTTCATTGCAATTATCAGAAGAACAGTAATTCTTACTGTATCCCCTGTGGATTTCCTCCCACAAAAGGAGGAAAGAAATAAAGTTCTGAATTCTCCCAATGCCGACCTTAGCTTGTCTTGCAAAAAAGCCATTTCTTGCAATCAATGACATTTAATTGGCCTCCATTTTCTCTTTGATGGCAACTCAAAGCATGTAAGCCAAAGCATACTTGACATTAAATGCCCATGCAAGGCCATCCACATGGCACAGCCTGTTTATTTTCTGCCAAAGCTCTGGTGAGATTGCCTGGGGGCAAATTCTATCCCTATTATAGAACATTCTTATTATTTTACTTATTACGTTGGAGATATTTGCCCTCCATTTTCCTAACGAGATAAAATTTTATTAATTTGGGGGGGGGGAAAGATCTTACAATTTACTGAGGACATCTTGTGGCGAAAATTGTTACTGCAACTGTATTTCATTTTGGTGTTTGAAGATGGATTTGACCTTCAAATGATAATAAAAGGGAAAAAGACAAAGGATCTGAAACAGCTGGGTGGTGAATTTGTTTACTAGAATTGTGGAGGTGAATATATGTTGACTTTTAGTAAATATAGCCTCCACTAAAAGACTAAAATATTTCACCACTGAAATGGAGGAATTTTACCCACAGCTTGATTATGAGCTTATATTGGAAAAAAATTTGGAAGCTACAGAGTACATGAAATCTTGGAGAAAGATTAAAGATGTCATTTCAGAACCACAAATTGAATTTCAAACCTCAATGGATCATTCTATAGGCCAAGGAACAATAGAGGAGGCACAGACTAGCTCCAAAGAGGCCTTTACGCAACAAGATACACAACCTAAAGAGAACTATGCCACAAGTCAAGAAATAATAGAAAAGGAACTAATTAACACAGAAGAAGAGATTATACAACCCCACGCACAATTTATGGAGAACTTTGATGATTAAAGAATGACCCTAACTAAGATATCTGCAGTACCAAAAGAACAGGAATTGACATTCAGACATGTTTTACTGATAACTGCGAAAACGTGGACAATCAACTAGTAACTACAACATGGAATAAAACTGATTACACCATCCAGATGATACTGGAAGAAACGGAAGAGAACTTTGACCAGACAGAAGTGTCGATAAATACTCTTATTCAAATATTGAGATTTGATGATGCAGAAGCTTTATTATGGAAACCGGTTTGGCACAGAAAGAAAGCCAGAGTTAGATTTAAAAATGTGATTTAAAATTTTAGTTAATGGGTTAAAAAGGCATTAGAGATCTGGACTGATTTAATAATCAATGGACTATGTGAATTCAGTAAGAAAATGTTTTTTGTAATAATGTGTTTTGTTTTAGATATGACAATTGTTTGGAAGGGATTTGAATTTTATGTAATGGGTTAAAAAGACTTCTTATGGATATAGATTGAATAATAGAATTTATATTTATAACAAAGTAGAAATGTATTCTTTGAGTAATATTAATTATTTTGTAATGGAAGGAGGATAAGAGAGATTTGTGATAAGAGAAGAAATGGTATTAATAAGATTAAGAAATAGAATATATGGGGAAAAGATAAGAATGTTATTGTTGGAATAATATACACATTTTAGATATATTTATTATGTTAGGAAAAAAGGGAAACGAGGGATACCCAAAGTGTTAACAATATGTTTATTTAAGGCTAAACTGGAATATGGTAATTATAAATTGGTAAAGCTCAAAAACAGGACTTGGATTTTAATAGATGAAATAATATTGATGATTGTTTTGATTGATTGAATTTTATTTAGGAATGTATTAAATTTGAATATGTTATACTATATGAGGGAAATAGAGAGGGAATTTTAATGAATTAACTTGAGTTATATATATATGATTTTGTATTTGGATGATTGACTTCCCCACCACCACGTTGTTTCTCAAGCATTTTGATGTAAAAATTAAGAAAAACCAATAAAGCTTTTTCTAAAAAAAAGAAAGAAAGAAACCAGCATGGTTGCATAATTGAAAGATAAAAAGGACAAGTATAGAAAGTGGAAAGAGGGGCACATAACTAAGTTAGAATATCAGCAAATAGCCCGAGCCTGCAAAGATGAAGTGACGAAAGCTAAGGCTCAAAATGAACTAAGGCTTGCGACCAAAGTCAAAAATAACAAAAAAAGCTTCTTTCAACATGTAAAAAACAAGAAAAAAGTGAAGGAAATGATTGGTCCATTAAATAAATAAATAAATAAATAAATAACCTTTATTGTCATTTTTTATATTGTGGGCACAATGGCACACATAAAAAAATGAAATTTAGTTGCCCGCTCTCAAAGTGAAACATATACATGACACACACCTAAACATACTATGTACAACATATATATAGACCCACATCCCTACATATACATAGCAAATAAATATTAAATACTGTCCATCTTGAATATATAACGCAAGGAGGAAGTTTGAGAGCAAGGTTAATGCTGTATGGAATGAAACTATGGCTGAATCTGGATGTTCTGCTACAGATACCACGAAGCCTCCTCCCAGAAGGTAACAGGGAAAACAGGTTGTGAAGAGGATGTGTAGTGTCCCAGAAAATCTTGCGGGCCCTGCTCAAGCAACGCTTCTGTGCTATGTCCTGGATGGTAGGGAGGGAACTGCCAATGATCTTTTCGGCCATCCTCACCACTCTCTGCACCGCCTTCCTGTCTGAAGCAGTGATGCCTCCAAACCAGACTGTGATCCTGTATGACAGGATGCTCTCGATTGTCCCCCTGTAGAAAGTGGTCAGGACAGGGGAAGGAAGATGTGCTTTTCTCATGCGGCGCAGAAAATGCAGGCGCTGCTGTCCCCGCTTCACCAGTTTCTCACTGTTTAGCGACCAAGTCAGCCTACTCGTTAGCTGCACACCCAGGAATTTGATGCTGGTAACCATCTCCACAGGAGAATCATTAATGCACAGAGAAGTGTGGCTGTGCCTGCCTTTCTGAAATCAACAATGATCTCTTTGGTTTTTCTTGTATTTAAAACTAGGCTGTTTTCTTTACACCAGTTCACCAACCCCTCAACCTCCTTGCAGTAAGCTTCCACCTTGTCATCCTGAATAAGGCCCACTACTGTTGTATCATCTGCGAACTTCACAATATGGTTGGTGGCAAACCTAGCACAGCAGTCATGGGTCAACAGGGTGAACAGCAGCGGACTTAAGATGCAGCCCTGAGGAGAACCTGTGCTCAAGAAAATGGTATTAGAGGTATTTGTTCCAACTCGCACATATTGGGGCCTGTTGGTAAGAAAATCCAGAATCCAGTTGCACAAAGGAGTGTGTAAGCCTAAAAGGCCCAGTTTGTCTACTAGATGCTGGGGAATGATTGTGTTAAACGCCGAACTGAAGTCGACAAACAGCAAACGCACATGAGTATTTCTTTCCTCCAAGTGCTTCAGGCTCAGATGGAGAACGGAAGAAATAGCATCCTCCGTAGAGCGATTTGGTCGGTAGGCAAACTGAAGCGGGTCAAATGCTGGCGGGAGGCTAGATACAATAGTGTCTTTTATCAGCTTCTCAAAGCATTTCATGCTGGTGGATGTCAGTGCAACCGGACGGTAATCATTGAGGCCTGTGATTGTGGACTTTTTTGGCACTGGCAAGATGATGGCCATCTTAAAACACGATGGGACCACTGCCTGCTGCAATGAGAGGTTAAAAATATCAGTGAGAACACAAGCCAGCTCCTCTGCGCATTCCCTGAGGACACGTCCAGGGATGTTATCTGGGCCTGCTGCTTTCCGAATGTTAACTGTCTGCAGTGTTTTCCGGACAGAGGTGACATCAAAGCTAGGCACTTGCTCATCAGGATGGGGCACAGCTTTCCTAGCAGGAGTACTATTTGATGCCTCAAATCTACCAAAGAATGCATTCAGTTTGTTTAGGAAGTGGGTGAAAGTGGCAAGAAGGTGACAAGCAACAGGGACAAAGCAGAACTATTTAACTCGTTTTTTGCATCTGTCTTTACACAAAGGGAAAAAACAGACCAACCTATCAAAAATAGTGCCATACAAAACAGAATAGAAACACAAGTTAAGATAGGCAAGAAAATGGTAAGTGAGCACCTGTCCAGCCTAGATGAGTTCAAATCACCAGGACCAGATGGATTACACCCAACTCATCAAATTTGCAGACGACACCAAGCTGGCAGGAATAGCCAACACTCCAGAAGACAGGCTTAAGATACAGAAGGATCTGGACAGACTTGAACACTGGGCACTATCTAACAAAATGAAATTCAATGGTGAAAAAAGCAAGGTTCTACATTTAGGCAAGAAAAACCAAATGTACAGGTATAGTATAGGTAGTACCTTGCTCAATAGTAGTAACTGTGAGAGGGACCTCGGAGTCCTAGTGGACAATCACTTAAATATGAGCCAGCAGTGTGCTGCAGCTGCCAAAAAGGCCAACACAGTGCTAGGCTGCATTAACGGAGGGATAGAATCAAGATCACGTGAAGTGTTAATACCACTGAGGCTAAAGCATATAAGGAACGGTTGCTGGAATTGGGTATGTCTAGTTTAATGAAGAAAGGACGAGGGGGGACATATTAGCAGTGTTCCAATATCTCAGGGGCTGCCACAAAGAAGAAGGAGTGAAGCTATTTTCCAAGGCGCCTGAAGGCAGGACAAGAAGCAACAGATGGAAACTAATCAAGGAGAGAAGCAACCTAGAACTAAGGAGAAACTTCCTGACAGTTAGAACAATTAACCAGTGGAACAACCTGCCTCCAGAAGCGGTGAATGCTCCAAAGTTTTTAAGAAGAGACTGGACAGCCATTTGTCTGAAATGGTATAGGGTTTCCTGCCTGAGCAGGGGTTTGGACTAGATGACCTCCACGGTCCCTTCCAACTTTATTATTATTATTATTATTATTATTATTATTATTATTATTATTATTATTATTATTATTATTATTATTATTATTATTATTATTATTATTATTATTATTATTATTATTTCAGACAAATGGCTGTCCAGTCTCTTCTTTAAAACTTCCAGTGTTGGAGTATTCACAACTTCTGGAGGCAGGTTGTTCCATTTGGTTAATTGTTGTAACTGTCAGGAAATTTCTCTCCTTGATGAGTTTCCATCCATTGCTTCTTGTACTGCCTTCTGGTGCTTTGGAGAATAGCTTGACTCCCTCTTCTTTGTGGCTACCCTTGAAGTATTGGAAGACTGTTATTATGTCAACCCTTGTCCTTCTTTTCATTAAACTAGACATACCCAATTCCGGCAACTGTTCTTTCTATGTTTTAGCTTTCAGTCCCCTGATCATCTTTGTTGCTCTTCTCTGCACTCTTTCTAGAATTTCAACCTTTTTTTTTACATCGTGGTGACCAAAACTGGATGCAGAATCCCAAGTGTGGTCTTATTATCCATGACTGAGATATTTCTAGCTAAAAGATTTAGCTTTAATTCTAAAAGTTCTTTTTTTAAGCTTTTGCAAATTCTGACCCTCAGTTGAATGGTAGACCCAGAAAAGATGTGTTAGACTACCATGCTTTCATTGATCATACTTGTTTAGAAAGGATTAAGCTATCAATCCATTTTGAATTATCAGTAATTTAGTTTCTTACCTGGTTCAGGCAGGAATGCAAGGAAAAGGAATGGGAAGAGCAGATAAAGGACCTTCATGTTGGGATTGGTTCTTGACCAAATCTTACTCCTGGGACAGGACACAGCATTCTCTATATAGAGTTCTAATGTTTCATCACTCCACTTCGGTAAAATATTGCAAATATTTTTAGGAGTTACTTTTACTGTCCCTACTTTGACTACTGCCAGGACCATCCAGGAACTGCGCAGAATCTTTGCAACACACGGACTTCCAGACATGTGGGTTTCTGACAATGGGGCTCAGTTTACCACTTCTGAATTCCAGTCTTTCCTCAGGGCAAATCTAATACGGCACGCCACGTTGGCTCCCTTTCACCCGGCCTCGAACGGCCAAGCGGAACACATGGTCCGCACAACCAAGGTATCACTAAAACGGATTATCACAGGGAATTGGCACCATAGACTGGCAGATTTTCTACTCTGCCAACGCACAACTCCCTGTACCACCACGGGCAGAAGCCTTGCCAAACTCAGATGGGACCGACATTTGATCACCAAGCTGGACAAGCTGCACCCCGACCGGGTTGCCTCGGACTCTGCTCAGCCAAAGGCACCTCGGAATTTGCAAGTGGGTGACCGGGTTTGCACCCGGAATTATGGGCAAGGGGCTTTGTGGGTGGCAGCCGTGGTTGTTAAGGTGTTGGGACCACTCTCTTATGAGGTGGTCCTGGAAGATGGGCGAGTCATTCGCCAGCACATTGACCAGCTGCGTCGGAGGCTAGCGAACCAGTCGCTGGCTCAGGCCTCTCAAGAGGGCCGCACGCAAGGGCCGTGTGACAGCAGCCCAACAGAGGAGCTTGCACGCTCCAATGGAACTCTTACTCAAGGAGATGGGGAAAAGGTCATAGGAGAGCTTCCCCCAGACAGACAGACAGTATCTGCTGAACAGGACCGGCAAACTGCGCTGAGGGACAGCCCTGCAGACTTTGCTGCATGATTGGACTTTGGTTTGGGCCAACCGGGACTAGCCAGCCAAAGGGACCCGAGTCAATCTGACTTCACTGGACCTCAGAGTCCTGGCCTACCCAGCTGGGCAGGCGAGCGGGTAGACCGGGAGACCCCTGCAACCCCTAGACGTTCAGAATGGTCAAGAAGGCCAATTGTCCAGCAATTGAGAGTTTGAGCCATCTAAGGGGAAGGAGTGTAATGTATTGGCCACAACTGTTTTAAATGACTTGCTTAATGTTTGACCTACATTGCTGTATTGTTTAACAGTTGCTGTTACTGAAAGCCAGACTGGCTGTCTCCAAGCTTGCTGTATTGTTTAACAGTTGCTGTTACTGAAAGCCAGACTGGCTGTCTCCAAGCTAATAATGAAGTTTGGGGCGGGAAACTGTTACTTTAAATCTATTGGTTGCCATCTAGAGGCTAACTGTATAAATAGCTGTGCAGCAGCCTTTAGGGCTGCTTCTGTTCTGAGTTAATAAACTTGTTGTTGTTTGAACACTGTGCCTCATTCAATGCCTAAAGAACCGAAGATATAACAGTTATATTATCCTATTGAGGCCTGATCTCAATCAGAGAGAAAATATAATGAGGCGCAAGAATCTCTGATTTATGTGTAACGTAGTAACTTTTATTTTGACTTTGATATGATTTCTTAACAATGATAAAATAAGAGAGGGACTTGTCCTTCAAATGATTGGAAATCATAGAAATATTTTATAATCATCTCTGTCCAAAGACATGTCATTTTTAATTCCTATTTGAAATTCATTCTATTTACATTTCAGATTTATACTGAAATTATACTAAAACATTTCAACTTTAGGACTCAGTATTATGATATGATATGCTTAACTAATCAGAAGAATAGAATAGAATAGAATAGAATAGAATAGAATAGAATAGAATAGAATAGAATAGAATAGAATAGAATAGAATAGAATAGAATAGAATAGAATAGAATAGAATAGAATGGAATGGAATGGAATGGAATGGAATGGAATGGAATGGAATGGAATGGAATGGAATGGAATGGAATAGAATATCTTTATTGTCATTGTGTATCTCACAATGAAATTAAACAACCTTTTGGAATTCCTTCTATTTACATTTGAGATTTGGTAAATAGGATTTAAAGAATATTAAAACTTTTCTCCTTACATCACAGTATTGTGATGTGATCTGGTTAACAAATTAGAATTGCATATAAAACAACCTTATCTCCATTGTTCCAAAGAAACATGGACATCCTTTGGCATCTCTGTCCAATGATGTACCATTTTTAGGTTCTTGTTTGAAATTCCTTCTATTTGCATTTGAGATTTGGTACAATACAAAGTATATTATTGTTTTATATATTTGTTTTATGTTTTTGTTCCTAGGCACCAGCAATGTAGAAAGTAGTGCAATGTTTTACAGCAATCAGCAGCATTTTTTCAACAAGTTACACAAAATTTTGAACTCCTTTTTTTGGAGGGAGATAAAATGATCAGTTGACTTTACCATAGGAATGCAATGAACTCAGGGTACCTTGATTTCACAAACCATTTGGCAATATCTTCCATGGCATCCCAGTAGAGAAGAGAGCAAAATGGAGGCTGAAGTCTGCTATGAGCTAGTTGAATGAATGTACCGAAATAAAATATACTTGAACCTAGAAAGAGACTTAAGTGTTGAAGGCTTCATCCTGAGTCCTATGCTTTTCAATATATTAAAAATGACTAGCACAATAAATTAAAATATATTTAATACCTTTGAAGTTAGCAAAAAATATGGTAGAAAGAAAAACATCTTAGAGAAATGTTTCTGAACTTTGTAAACATTAACAAATGTGGACTTCAGCTTGCTGACTAGGAGGTTCTGGGAATTGAAGTCTAGATACCTTTAATTTCCATGGTTGAGAAAAACTGTTATAGAGAATTGGATCAGGTTTCAAGATCTCAACAAGATGGATTAATAGTCAGAGTCCAATCAGATCAATTCAACATGGACATATTCAAGTCCTTCATTTGTGTAGGAAACATCAAAGGCGCTTTTTTAGGATTGAAGAGAGCATCCTGGGCAGTAGCTTATGTGAAAAGATCTGTATATCTTCATGAATCACAAGCTGAACATAAGTCAACATAAGCATCTTGTTGCTGACACTCTGCGTCTGTTGATGCAGCTGAAAAAAAACCCATAATCCTTGCTGTATCTACAGACATAGAGCATCAACATCAAGAGGAATCATGGTTCCTCCATTTTCTACATTGGTGAGACCATACCTGAATATTGCATCCAGCCTCAGAGACAGTCCAGTACATAGTGAGGACAATAACCAATGGAACAGCTTGCCATCAGAAGTTGTGGGTGCTTCATCACGAGAGGTTTTTAAGAAGAGACTGAACAGCCACTTGTCTGAAATGGTAGAGGGTCTCCTGACTAGAAGACCTCCAAGGTCCCTTCCATCTCTATTCTGATTATGACAGTGGCAGGGTGTCAGATGAAGGCAGGGACAACATGCCCCGATTGGCACCACAAAGTAGTTGGTGTTGTATACTGGAACATATGCACAGAGTATGGGCTAGCAAGACATTCCCAAGCCCAGATGTGATATTCCACTCAAAGTTTGAAGAATAACAGGGCTAAGATCCATTGGGACTTCCAAATCTGGACAGACAGAAAGGTCCTGGCCAATCAATCAGACATAGTGGACATAGAAAGAAGAAAGTGGTGGTGATAGATGCAACAGAGTCAACTGACAGCAACAACAGGAAGAAGGAACAGGAGAAGCTGGTGAAGAACCAGGGTCTTAAGGAGGAACAAGAGAAGATATGGAAAGTAAGGCTGAAGTAGTTTCAGTGATGATAAAAGCACTCAGGTCTATGACTCCTAAGTTGGCAGAGTGGCTCCCACAGATCCCAAGCAAAACAGCGGAGTTCTGTGTCCCAAAAAGGGCACTGCTAAGAAGAGCTAGGTTACTGCTCTGATCCGTCAAACTTCTTGGTCTCTGGTAGAAGACCCGAGATTGAGGAAGATACCATCATCCATAGGGGTGAGAAGGGAGTTCTTATACATGATATCAAGCACCAGGATCGTTGATTGTGACAAAGAAATGGAGCGAACAATTTACAAGAAGCCCTAGTTTCTTTGGAAACTAGTTTTGGCTATGTTTCCTAATAAAAAGGAGCCTGCAGTTAACTACATAAATAATTATAGAACCAGTACCATTGACAGCAAGACTTCAGACATAAAAATCATTCCAGAATAATTCTGTTTTAATAGCTTCTGGGACATGGGAGAACATTCCATTTCTGGGGTGAAGTTACTGCAGAAAAAACAGGGCCAGCAACAGAAAAGTATGGACCGTGCACTTTTAGGTTCTTCTTTTTTGGCCATAATATTTGGACAAGATGATCCAAATAAAGTTTTCTGGCTTCAACTAGTTGTTAAACAATATTCCCTTGGAGTTCAAATGTGCCTAACTTCTTCAGGGATTCTCTTGTCTATTTCTAAGATCAATTGGGGAACTTCATTTCTGAATTCATCTCCTGCCATGTGTTTATAAACAAACAAGTTACTCCATCGAAGTGTTGGTTTGATTGCTCACACTTACTAGTGTGCAACTGATTCTCATGGGACACCATGTCCCATTAGCACTCCTACTATTCAAACAAACTATGGAACAGTCCAAACCCCATCTTGTTACCAGGTACTCAGTTTCATGTATGTCAAAAAACCAACATCATCTTGACTCTCAAGTCCATCTGCTCCATGGATTACAAGAGACATACACAAGAGACATACACAAGCAGGGGGTTGGACTAGAAGACCTCCAAGGTCCCTTCCAACTCTGTTATTCTCTTCTCTTCTATTTTTTCCCATGTCTGGTGCACAAACAAAATCTAATATTATGTAGGTAGGGTATTGCTTTTCCTTGCAATTATCAGAAGAACAGTAATTCTCAATGTATCCCCTGTGGATTTCTACACACAAAAATCTTCCAAGATAAAACCTGCTTTAAGCAATATGCTTTTAGTTCTCCAGGTAAGGGCTGAACATGTCACCTTAGCGTGTTTTGAAAAGAGCTAATTTCTGGGTTTCATGCGACTCAGGTGGCCTTTAATTTCACGTTAGTGACAGGAGAAAAACAGGTAAGAGAAAACACGGTAGATATAAATTTGCTCAGAGATCATATAGTTTGTATGGACACTCACTTTCTGCTAAAGCTCTTGTGAGATTTGAAGTGTTACCTGCTATTCAGCTTCTGTTCAAAACTTAATTTCTCATCTAACAAATGT
This sequence comes from Azemiops feae, assembly GCA_023970755.1. NCBI lineage: Eukaryota > Metazoa > Chordata > Lepidosauria > Squamata > Viperidae > Azemiops > Azemiops feae. The sequence continues at coordinate 509,686 of JALGBA010004169.1, read as the reverse complement.
GGGAAGTTTTATCTCAAACTATATTTTATTATTTATACTTTATATAAGAGACATACACAAACCTCTTTGCCTTGGGGAATATCTCAGAACCACTGGACTATATTTTTCAAAGATCCTGGAGCACTGGGGAACTACCAGAGGACTGGAAGAGAGCTGATGTAGTTCCCATCTTCAAAAAAGGGAAAAAATAGATCCAGGAAACTACAGACCTATCAGCCTGACCTCAATACCTGGGAAGATTCTGGAAAAGATAATCAAACAACAAATCAGTGAACACCTAGAGGCAAACAAAGTCATTATTAAAAGCCAAAATGGCTTTGTCAAAAACAGATCATGCCAGACAAATCTTATTACATTCTTTGACCAAGTGACAAAATTAGTGGACCAGAGGAATGCTGTGGATATAATTTACTTGGACTTCAATAAGGCATTTGATAAAGTAGATCACAACCTACTACTTGATAAGTTAGAAAAATGTGGGTTAGACAGCATCACCAAAAGATGGATTCATAGCTGGCTGACAGGCCATACTCAGCGTGTGGTCCTCAATGGAAACGCATCTACATGGAGGGAAGTTATAGTGGGGTACCCCAGGGTTCTGTTCTAGGCCCAGTGCTCTTCAACATCTTCATCAATGATTTGGACGAGGGGATAGATGGGGAACTCATCAAATTTGCAGTCAACACCAAGCTGGCAGGAATAGCCAACACTCCAGAAGATAGGCTTAAGATACAGGAGGATCTGGACAGACTTGAACACTGGGCGCTATCTAATAAAATGAAATTCAATGGTGAAAAAAGTAAGGTTCTACATTTAGGCAAGAAAAACCAAATGTACAGGGATAGTATAGGGGGTACCTTGCTCAATAGTAGTAACTCTGAGATGGATCTCGGAGTCCTAGTGGACAATCACTTAAATATGAGCCAGCAGTGTGCTGCAGCTGCCAAAAAAACCAACACAGTGCTAGGCTGCATTAACAGAGGGATAGAATCAAGATCACGTGAAGTATTAATGCCACTTTACAATGCCTTGGTAAGGCCACACTTGGAATACTGCATTCAGTTTTGGTCACCACAATGTAAAAAAGATGTTGAGACTCTAGAAATAGTACAGGAAAGAGCAACAACGATGATTAGGGGACTGGAGGCTAAAATTCAATGGTGAAAAAGTAAGGTTCTACATTTAGGCAAGAAAAACCAGATGCACGGGTATAGTATAGGTGGTACCTCACTCAACAATAGCAACTGTTACAGCATCACAGTCTGGTTTGGAAGCATCACTGCTTCAGACAGGAAGGGGGTGAAGAGAGTGGTGAGGATGGCTGAAAAGATTATTGGCAGTTCCCTCCCTTCCATCCAGGATGTGGCATATACGTGTTGCTTGAGCAGGGTCCACAAGATTGTCTGGGACACTACACATCCTCTTCACGACCCTTTTCCTTCTTACCTCCTGGAAGGAGGCTTTGTGGTATCTGAAGCAGAACTTCCAGATTCAGTCACAAGATGGACAGTGATTAATATTTATATGTTACTTATATGTAAGAGTGTAGGTCTACACATATGTTGTCTATAGCATGTTTAAATGTTTGTTATGTATGAGTACACTTTAAGAGCAAGCAACTAAATTTCATTTTTAATGTATGCCATTGTGCCCACAGTAAAAAATTGACAATAAAGATCATCTATCTATCTATCTATCTAACTTTGAGAGGGATCTTGGAGTCCTAGTGGACAATCACTTAAATATGAGACATCTGTGTGCTGCAGCTGCCAAAATAGCCAACACAGTGCTAGGCTGCATTAACAGAGGGATAGAATCAAGATCACGTGAAGTTTTAATACCACTTTATAATGCCTTGGTAAGGCCACACTTGCATCCAGTTTTGGTCACCACAATGTAAAAAAGATGTTGAGACTCTAGAAAGGGTGCAGAGAAGAGCAACAATGATGATTAGGGAATTGGAGGCTGAAACATATAAGGAACGGTTGCTGGAATTGGGTATGCCTAGTTTAATTAAAAGAAGGAGTAGGGGTGACATGATAGCAGTCTTCCAATATCTCAGGGGCTGCCGCAAAGAAGAGGGAGTTAAGCTATTCTCTTAAAATCTAAAGGCAGGACAAGAAGCAATGGATGGAAACTAAACAAGGAGAGAAGCAACCTCAAACTAAGAAGAAATTTCCTGACAGTTAGAACAATTAATCAATGGAAGAGTTTGCCTTCAGAAGTTGGGGGAGCTACATCACTGGAAACTTTCAAGAAGAGACTGGACTGCCATCTGTCAGAAATGGTGTAGGGTCTACTGCTTTGGCAGGGCTTGGACTAGAAGACCTCCAAGGTCCCTTCTAACTCTATATTCTATTTTATTGTATTTATGTGACCCCACTCCATCTCTTTAATTTGTCATTTGTTGTACAGTTCAACTTGTTGTGTGAAAGCAGCCTCTGTAAAAAATCAGTACACACAGAGGATCTCCAAGTGACCCCACCAGGTTTCTGATCTGAAATTCATCAGGTTTTTCTGCATCAGTGACTAAATATTGGACTTTCCTCATTAGTGAAGTGATAAACCAGGGCGGGTACTTCTTTCCATATGATCCTGCTCTCCTTGAATATCAGCTAGACAAACTCAGTGGAATTGTTGTTATAGAAATTGTATAACCATTCCTAAAATACAGTTATTTACCCCACCTTTGGCTAAAAATAACTTTTAAAAATGGCAAGTACCACAGGAACAAAACTATAGAATGAATTTTGGAGTATGCATTAAGATCTTTGAATGTAGGTATCATTTGGTAAACGAGGAATTGAAGTAGCCATGATAGAAATGCCAAATAATATAGTGAATCTTTGGCCATGTTGGGAAAGGAGTCAAATATTTAGTTTTCCTCCTGATTGCTTAATTCTCCACTAAGGGTTCTCCTCTAGCTTCTCAGACATATACTTGTCTCCTAAGATGATGGCCATCACACAATGATAGAAGCTATGATGTCTCATTTGTGGCTTCCAGCCAATTACACCAATTTCTGAATGTCTCTTTTCTTTCGGATGCTTCCCTATTTGAAGAATGTCCACTTCAACAATGGTGCTGGAGAGGAAGTCTCCTTCTCAGAAAATGGACTGGGATCTGCTCGGTATGATCTTCTCAACTGGGTTTTCCTCCCCAATCAATCTTTTGTCCCAGTGAAAGTTGGGTAGATAAATTCAGGGGCTCCTCCAGGCCAGGATTTCACCATTAACTCTGATGCAATCATCTGGGTCACAAAGGTGAGCTGCAAGGAAATGTAATTTCAGGGAAATATTCATTCTCTGCCTGGGATGCAGAACTTCTGATTGGAGAAGAGATCTACTGGAATAGAAAATTTCATTAAAAATCTGCTTTAAATGTAACATATTTGAGATTTTGTTTATGGCAGGTCCGTTGTATATATTTATTAAACTGGTTTGTCAGCCATCTCACCAATAAGTCAACTCTGGGTGGTTTACAAATGATAAAATAGTAAATTTAAAAAATGAATTAGAATTAAAATAGTTATAAAATTAAATTGAGAAGGACTGCTTGAAACTTAAATGATTAGGAGCCTGGAGACAAAAACATATGAAGAAACCAATGGAATAGCTTAATTATTGCTTAGGCCCTCTCATATCTTTCTCTGTTGTGATTCCTCGCCAGTCAGTGGATCTGGCAGCTGAATTTCAGGAATCAGATGAGGAGGAGGGGCCTGGAGTGGCAATAGAGTCAGAAGAAGGCTCTGAGGAGATCCAAGACTTACAGTCGGAAAAGGAGCCTGGCCCCTCTACTCGTGCACAGGCTGAGACACAGCTGTGCTGGGAGCCTGAGCTGGTGTAAGGACCCACCTCAATTTACATCTTAAGAAGACAGAACTCTTGTAACGTTTCTTCCAACAGGAATCTTTATTAAGAAAAACTGACTGAAGGCATGCTAGACAGGACCTGAAGGGCCCCCTCTTACCATTCAATGTTTTAAAGTGTTCCCAGGCAGCCCCACTCCACATTCCTTCCGGTCAATTCAAATTGGCAGATGGTTGGGTGTTAAATCCATCGGATCCCAAGCGTTGCAATCTTCCCCCCCCCCCCGATGTTGTGGTCCGAAGGAGGAAGCATTCCTTAAAATCGGAGACATTATTTTCTCTCATAGTTTCTTTATTTTGCATTCCTTGCCAGAAGTTTTGCTACAATACTTCGGTACATTACAAAGCGGATGCCAGAATCTGGATTTCTCTGGCTTGCGTCTGTCTTATCTTGCTAACTCCTCCCTTACTTTACTGTCATGATTTACCTCTTCCAATTAGGCTGGAGGCCAAAGATTCACTTCCCTTCCCAATCTCTTGCTTTCTTCATGATTCTCCTCCCTTGCCTGTCATCTGATTTAATTCCAAAAATACCAGACAATTCTGCATATCTTGTCAATGCAATAATATCCTATATTAACAGCGTTGACACCTTTCTCCTTGCTGCCGGTAAAAGGAGGCTTCATAGGGAGTGAGATCAAAGGCTGATGGCCGCATTGTTATGGTTAGTACTCTTGAAGGGAATCCACAGAGGTTGTTACTTTGTCGTTGATAGGGGAAATGCCAGTCATAAACACTCGTGTTTACTCCCCCTCCTTTTGTAGTATGACAGAATCCAGAAGAGAGTAAGAATTGGGTTTTCTCAGAGTAGGTAGCTAGAAATAAAATATAATTGGATTCTGACAGTTGGACAGTGATGAACAACAGTTGGGACAAATCACGGATGCATGAATGCGCAGGAAAGAGAAATGAGTAGGACAGAGGAATGCAATGGGGTGGCTCCAAACGCAAAGGAGAAGGCATTAGGAAGCCATGCCTTTGCTGAATTATAAAAGGGAAGATGAGGGAGGTGCTGGTTGCCAAAGGCAACCATTCGTATTGAGGATCGAGTTTCTGTTTGGTGCTTTGGAATATAAGTTGACCCTCTCTTCTTTGTTGCAGCACCTCAAATATTGGAACGCTGCTATCATGTGTCACCCCTAGTCTTTCTTTTCCCTAGACTGGCCATACCCAAATCCTGCAACCATTCTTCATGTGTTTAGTCTCCAAGCCTTTAATCAACTTACTTGCTCTTCTTTGCACTCTGCACTAAGTTTATGTTTCATGAACTTTAAGAATGCTTAGGTTTAGGAGGGGACTCAACCCTGCAGCCCATTGGTCTGACTTCTCATATCCCCCGCCCCCAGTGAAAGAGCAGTGCAGAGCAGGGTGTCCAATCCCCAGTCCTCCTAGGTAGACCAGTGAGATACCCTTGTTGGTAAGAACTCCTCATGGCTAAGGAGGAAGGTAATGTAAAATTGGGCAAGTATCATCCCTTAAGATCCCTGCAAGTGCAGATCTTGGTCTAGTAGTGTGATGATAGGATATTACAATTGTCACTCAAGGAAAGGTACCCAATCCTGGTTCAAACCACAAAGGGTGAGGACTGAAGAATGATATAGAGCCGAATGGTGCACCTGAAAGAAGCTCTGGTTGCTGTCCTTAGAAAATCCTCCACCAGTCAGAGTGATTGGTTTTGAAATACTTATTTAAAATATTGATGACCCACTCAAACAACAGACTGGGCAGAATACATCTAAGTCATAAAGAAAAGAAGAAAAGAAGAAAAGATGTGGCTATTAAAACCCAACTAGGTACCCCATAGCTAAAACACATCTCCGTTGAACAGTTTGGGAAACACCACTAGGAGAAAGGCCATGGTGAGTTGTTCCAGGAAGTCTCAGAGAATTTCTAAATTGATAAAAGTTTGATGTTGGCAGCAAAAACAGTTGACCCTATAGAGATCACCTAAGACAGGGGTAGGCAACCTGGGCGCTTTTATGACTCGTGGACTTCAACTCCCAGAATTCCTGAATCAGCACAGCTGACTCAGGAATTCTGGGAGTTGAAGTCCACGAGTCATAAAAGAGCCCAGGTTGCCTACCCCTGACCTAAGAGAACTAAAAGAGTGGACAACATGTATATCCTATATTAAGGAGATCGAACTAGGTGATCCCCAAGTTCTCCTCCAACTCTAAAGCTTTACGACTCTCTGATCACAGTTGTCAAATTCACAGAAAGAGACACACAATTGTGGCTTCACAAATAAGCTTCCCTCTTGCCAAATGCCACTGACCACAGAGTTATGGAGTAATGTGGACATTTCTCTCTCCTAGGATTCATAAAACACTAATAATTCTTACTTCATCTCAGTAGATTTCCAGAGATTAACCCTCCATCAGCACAAAGAGATTTGTGTCCCATCAAAACATGTTTACTTAGCATGCTCTGAATAATATAGGTGGGTCCCTTTAGAGTTGGAGCTGAGATGAATGCTTATCTTGAAGACTTAAAACCCTACTTCAGCCCTCTGAAGTCAGCAGAGCATCACATTGCTTACATCATCCTCTGTTGATTTGTTGTAGAAAGAAGGTCTCTTTCTGTGGCCAATGAGTTGGTTTTTAGCATTCCTTTGGCTCTTACCAGCAGCCGTCCAGATGAACCTGAGGCAAAACTGTTTCTGGAGGAGACCTTTCCAAGTACAAAAAGACTTTTACAGACCTGGAGATCTCATTATCGGTGGAAACCTACCTCTCTCCATTACTGTAGCCCTACAGTTTCCTTTACACGAGCCTCCTGGTGATTGGGATGTCCTTTCTCTGTGAGTGTTTCCTTGATTGTCTTTTTTCTCAGGGCAATGTGGAAAGGGAAGTCTTGAAGATGGGCAGACTTAAATCCCACCCAGCCTCTATTGATGTAGAGCCTTCTTAATTAGATCACATTGATTGATGAATTAATCTCCCTCTAATTCCCTTCTCAAGCCCTCTGACTCTTTAGTGATGAAGAAAACTTGTCACTCTGAATTCGGGAGTCAGCCTTTTCTTCATGTGACAAGATACTTATTTCAGAGAAGACAATTTGGGCTGAACTTGGGGAGAAATAATGCTAGGTCCTCTATCTTATAGCTGGACTAAATTCATCTTCCCATCTCATTACTCTGATGGCTTCTAATATCATGCTTCATGGCTTCATTTTATTCTACGTAGAGGAGGTCTTTCTTTTGTTCCACCAAGTCTGGCTTCCCACTACTCTCCTATCTATCCCGGATATTTCTACATGAATGGAGCTAACTTCTGTCAGAATTTCCAGGCCAGGTCAGTGATCTCACTCACTGCTCTAAAGAGAAACAGTTCCATATTTCAAGACCCTAAAGAGACACTTTCTAACTGAGGGTCATTCAGGTGTATCAGCTTAATCATTTCTAGGCAACAAAAGTCAACCTGGTCAATTTAATTCAGTATAATCAAATTCATTGGATTTATAAAGCTGACAAATTCAGAAGGACTCTGATAATGTATTAGGTGAAGGGTGCCAGACTGGGAAAAATTGTTTGAGAATGTAGGGCAGAAGTTGGCAGCCTACAAAGATTACCATGACTGGGTATAATAAAGAGCATAGTTTTATCAAGATAATACACCACTTTCCTTAACTGGATTGAAAGGTTCATCTTGAAAAAATATGAATTCTGACTTGAACTTTCATGTTGTCAATTGTAACTTGCACATCAACTCACAGAAATGGGCTGCTGAGAAAGGGAGAGGAGCTTTCTCATACACTGTTGGCAATAGTAACAAGATCTACCGATTGATAGCGACTCTGTTTTTATATATACATCCAGCAATGACAACAAAAAAGAGAAAAGAGATTGGTGTGTAAAAAAGGGGGGAAATGTGACCCAAGTATCAAATAAATTTAACATTGAACATATAGAATCCACCCCGGCTGAATGCTGGGAAAAAAAGAGAAAATGATAAATACCCCTCCCCTTTACATAGTGGGTTCCACAAATAGTTATAAGCTTTCCCACCCCAATTTAACAAAAATACTATGTTAAATGTGACATGATAGCAGTGTTCCAATATCTCAGGGGTTGCCACAAAGAAGAGGGAATCAAGCTATTCTCCACAGCACCCGAAGGCAGGACAAGATGCAAGGGATGGAAACTAACCAAAGAGTTAGTCCGAAAACAGAGCTGCTTTGAAAGAATTTTTTTATAAAATGATGGAACTAAGGAGAAATTTCCTGACAGTTAGAACAATTAATCAGTGGAACAATCTGCCTCCAGAAGTTGTGAATGCTCCAACACTGGAAGTTTTTAGGAAGAGATTGCACAACCATTTGTCTGAAATGTTGTAGGGTTTCCTGCCTGAGCAGGGGGTTGGACTAGAAGACCTCCAAGGTCCCTTCCAACTCTTCTGTTCTGTTCTGTTCTGTTCTATGAGAGGATTTCTGTCTAATAATCAAATCGACTCAACAATCTTCAAATCTCTCTGTTAGCCATCTGTTATTGTATTTAACATGTAGAAAGTCCACAGATGGCTTCCAGTCTCTTATAAAACTGCCTAGTCCATTGTCTCTAATTAAAGCAGTTAGTTTCACCATCTCTGCTAATACCATCAATTTTAAAATCCAATCTTCAATGGTTGTCATCTCTTTTTCTTTCTAGTGCTTAGCAAGTACAATCCTCACAGCCGTCACCATGTGAAGGAATAGCACCCCAAATTGTTCCTCAGCTGGCTTCTCCATAATACCTACAAGAAAAAGTTCAGGTTTCATTAATATTTGTATCTTAAATATTTTCTGCATTCTCATTATTATGTTTATCCAGTTATGTTTTCACATATTTGCAAGATCACTACATAAGATAAAATTAACCTGCATTTTGGTTACATTTCCAGCACGTATTAGAACTTCCTTTATACATTTTTGTTAGTCTGTCTGAGGTCAAATACCAATGATACATCATTTTATAAAAAAATTCTTTCAAAGCACCTCTGTTTTCGGACAGCAGTAAAATAAATTGTATTGATCTGTTTTAGGATTAACTCCTAGAACCCTGATAATGCTTTCTCCCTCCTGTTCTTGTCTTTTTGTCCTCTAATGCTTGCAACAAAGAGGTGTTCCCAAGAACTACCAACATGTCCTGGCCTTGGCATTTGCCATCCAGGAGATCAACAAAGACCTTTGGCTTCTTCCCAACATCACCCTGGGCTTCCGCATCTACGAAGAGAACCAGTATGCAAGCATGGCCCAAGATGTCAGTCTGTCTCTGCTATCCAGCCAGGGAAAAGTGTTCCCTAACTACAAGTGCGACACACAGGACCAACTAATCTCTGTCCTTGGAGGTCTCAACCCCAGAACCTCATACCAGATGGCAACCATATTTGACAATTTCAAGATTTCTCAGGTACGTGGACACATAACATGAAGAAAGAGACAATGCTGTAAATACTGCCTTGTGTGGTTACTGCCAACAACTTGCAGAGCCAATTCGGTGACTGGTAGAAAACATCTCATGAAGATACAAGGTTGTGGGGATGGGTTCTAGAATAGGATATCCTGCTAGTCTAGATGGTCTGAGGTTAGTAACAAAAAAGACAGTTACCCTTTCCCTTGCTTAACTTCTTCCCTTTTCTCCATCTTTACCTCCCTTCAGTTAGGTTATCGCTTCTCTGATCCTGTTTTGGGTGATAAGAGCCGGTTCCCCACCTTCTACCAGATAGATCCTCAATATCCCCTACAGAATGCAGCCATTGTCCAGCTTCTTCTCTATTTCCAATGGAACTGGATTGGGATTGTTGTTCCGATCTCAGTGAACATTGAAAATTTTATCCAAATGTTGACCACCACCCTTGCCCAGAATAACATTTGCATACATTTTGTGGAACAAATCTTGTCCCGAATCTCAATATTCAACGAATTACAAGAAGATCAAATAGATGTGATTTGGACCATTTTGAATAGTAATGCTCAGGTTGTGATTGTCTCAGGGGATGCAAAGACATTGCAAAGTCTAATAATGTCCCTCTACTTGTATGAAGAAGAGAACCATACTTCTTTTGGGAAGGTCTGGATCCTAACCACCCAATGGGAATTTTCAGCTATTGGCTATCACTACGACTGGGTGAAATTAAAATCCCTCCATGGAGCTTTGTCTTTCACGGTCCACACAAACCTAGTGCCAGGATTCAAGAATTATCTCTGGGCTCTGAATCCACATGAACCCCATGGAGATGTCTTTCTCCCCAAATGGTGGGAAGTTGTTTTTGACTGTGAGGTTTTGAAGGCAGGTCTGGCCTCACCTGATGGCCGAAGGGTTTGCACAGGGGAGGAGAACCTGGACACCCTCCCAGTTTCAGTCTTTGATGAAAAGATGACCGGTTTCAGTTACAGCATCTACAATGCAGCCTATTCTGTGGCACACGCATTACACGCTGCATATACTTTGGAATCACAGCGGGCATTGAAGAGGGACAGAAAGAGCCCACACCTTCATCTCCTTGTGAAGCCCTGGCAGGTAACTTTTCAGATCTTCTTAAACAGCTTTAAGATTCAATAACCTTTGCCTGTGATCTCAATTACCTTTTCTTTTCCCCAACTGCTACATATTTCCTTTATTTAAATCTCATACAAATTTTGATTTTTTTTTATTCCATTTCTATTTTAGCATTCATAGCTGGAAAAAGAAAAATTACTACAGTTTTCCCTTAATAATTCCAGTTGCTGTAGACCTGATTGAATTTTCCATTGAAATTCCCATTGCTGTATTTTGATAGCTCAATCCACATTCCATTCTTTTCTCTTTCTTTCTTTCTTTCTTTCTTTCTTTCTTTCTTTCTTTCTTTCTTTCTTTCTTTCTTTCTTTCTTTCTTTCTTTCTTTTTTATCTATGGCCACCTATATCAGTCAATAACTCTGTTTTAAAACATGCAAAACACGAAAAACATCCAGATTAAATAGACATAGCAATAAGATATTTGGCCAGTTAGCAATACAGTCAGAAAATGGGGTGCTTAATATATTCAGCACTCCAGGCACAGGAACATAGGATGTTATGAAAGGGTAACAGGGATTTTCAATTTCTAAAGGGAGGGTGTTCTATAGAGCAGGGGCCGCTGTGAAAAAAAAAACATGTCTTCTGTTCATTACCAGCCAACATCCTTTGGCTTTTATCTCTGGGATACAGAAATACATTTATTCCACATATTGCAATTCAAAATCTCCTTATATCAACTTCACTTTCCTGGACTTTTTAGATAGATAGATAGATAAATAGATAACCTTTATTGTCATTTTTATATTGTGGGCACAATGGCACACATAAAAAATGAAATTTAGTTGCCCGCTCTCAAAGTGAAACATATACATGTTTCACTTTGTTTTCTTTCCTTGTTTTCTTGCTTATTTTGCAATTCCAGATGCACGCCTTCTTGAGAAATGTCCTTTTCAATAACACCGCTGGGGATGAAGTCTCCTTTTCAGAAACTGGAATGAACTATGCAGGATTTGATATCCTCAACTGGGTTGTCTTTGCAAATATGACAATCCTTCGACATAAAGTTGGATGGATTGATTCGGAGGCTCCTTCAGCTGAAGGTTTCAGGATTGACCCTGATGTCATTGTGTGGGCCAACCAGGTGGGGATTAAATGCTTCTTCCAGGGTCAAGCAAAACATGAACCTGGAAGGAGGGAACAGGCTGAAAACTGTCATCACACCATAGAAGAAGAAGCAAGATAGATTCATTTTATGCAGACCGTGCAGCTAAACTGAATGTTTGTAATGCCTTCCCCTCAAAGCTAACCTCTCTTGTTTCAGAAAAAGCCTTTTTCCCGTTGTGTGAAGCACTGCATTCCAGGACAAGCCAAGAAAGTTGCAGACAGGAAGCAGTCTTGTTGCTATGGATGTGTTTCTTGCCCAGAAGGAACCATTTCTAATCAAACAGGCAAGTTGCTCAAGGAGATCCTCAAAGCAGGAATGAGGAAGTCTGGCATAGCTGCCTGGGAAGAAGTTAGAGTGAATCTAAGGTAGGAAATCAGTTGAGCAAATCAACATGAAAATCATTCAGAACTTTTAAGAGTGGTCCGTGGGATGCATCTGTCTTTCAGTTATTAGCAGCAGCTTTTCAGGATTAAGGGGATGGATTTTCCAGTCCTTTAAGACAGTGGGAACGACTAGCTTTAACCCCTGTTTTTAGTGAAGCACTGCATTTATGACAATTTTGCAACATAAAAATAAAGGAAGATTAGGAGGAGTCTCCCCTGGCAGAGATCAGCACCAGAAGGCAGGACAAGAAGCAACAGATGGAAACTAGTCAAGGAGAGAAGCAACCTAGAACTAAGGGGAAATTTCCTGACAGTTAGAACAATTAATCAGTGGAACAATCTGCCTCCAAAAATTCAGGGTGCTCCATTGCTGGGGGCTTTCAAAAAGAGACTGGACAACCATTTCTCTGAAATAGTATGGGGTTCCCTGCCTGAGCAACGGGTTGGACTAGAAGACCTCCAAGGTTCCTTCCAATTCTGTTTTTCTGTTATGTTCTTCCTGAATGAATCAATGGATGAATGAACCAACCAACCATCAACAAACCATCGTAAGAAAGTCCATTCACCTCTTGAAAAAGCACCTTTCAGACAATCATGGCCTGGATAATTGAGAATCTCCATAGACATGAACCAACAATCACATATAACCCCTGAAGTCAAAAGTTTTTAGCTCAAAGGATCTCATTTTCTCAGTGCCATGATAATCTGCTAAGAAAAACAATCATGACCATCAGTCAACTAAGGGGAAACTGTTAGTTCTCAGTCAGTTGTCTTTCAGGCAGCCAACCAGATGTCTCTGCATTGATCCCAAGCAGGAGAAATACACCCCTCACTTACTGTTGCTCTCTTCTGCTGCAAATTCTATGCAGAGGCCTGTGGCCTTAGCAATAGCAACAGCAATAGCACTTAGCGCTTCACAGTGCTTTACAGCCCTCTTTAAGTGGTTTACAGAGTCAGCCTATTGCCCCCAACAATCTGGGTCTTCATTTTACCGACCTTGGAAGGATGGAAGGCTGAGTCAACCTCGAGCCCATCAAAATCAAACTCCTGGAGTGAGCAGTGAGTTAACCTGAAATACTGCATTTTAACCACTGCGCCATCACAGCTCTTAGCATTGATGATGTTTCCTAGTTTAGGTAATGGAACGTCTGCGAGAAAACAGGCAAGCTCAGAGAGCACCAAGGACCCTTCGTTCCAACCTTGAGCTGGAGCATGGTGGGTTGTGTGGTTAGGACGCTGGGTTGACAAGCAGCAAGCCCACGTTCTAGACCTGAGTGCTCCCATGGGGCAAGGTGAGCTCTTGTCCTTCACTCCAGCTGCTGCCAGGGATATAAAAAGAGCCCCATTTGGGTATCCCCTGGGCAATGGTGATATCATCAGGAAATCCTTTCAACCTGGAAATGCCTCAGTGCTTCTGACATAAGTGTGATGTGAACCCTGAGCTACAAATATTCCCCTGTTTACCAGTCTCTCTGCAGAGGTGGGATTATCCCTTACTCTCCTGACCTTCCAGACAGGTCTGAAAACAGAGTCCTCTGCCCTTGCATGGGGAGCACAGAGGAGCATGAACCCAAAGGGTGTGTGAGTGGTCTGAAAGCCCTCCAGGTACCTTTTAATTAATTTTTAACTTTGTTTTAAATCATTCTTGCCTCTTATTATTTTTTCACTTTTATGTACTGTTTGTATGTTTTAATATTTTATGGAGTCCCTCAGTGTGGGAGATGGGCATTTCAAATTGTGATAAATAAAATAAAACAAATTAATTAATTAAGTCCCCTTGAGAGGTTAGTAGCTGCTATAACACCTTATGAGACTGATTCCATTGGATATTTCTGTGTTATATATAGCAGAAGTAAAGAGATGGGGAGCATGGGGTATTCCACTCCATTCACTGGGAAAATGACTCACCTCAAAGATAATCCTTGGTTATCTGACAAATATTTGCTGGCACCTATTTTTCCAGATGCAGCTCAGTGCACCCCCTGCCCAGAAGACCAACACCCAAGCATGAACCACGTCCTGTGCATTCCCAAGACCATGAATTTTCTCTCCTATGAGGATACACTCGGCTTTGTTTTAGTTTGTCTAGCTCTTTTCTTCTCTTTGATCACAATCCTTGTGTTGGCAGCCTTCATCAAACACTGCAACACACCGATCGTCAAGGCCAACAACCGCAATCTCACCTACATCCTCCTTGTCTCCCTCCTGCTCTGCTTCCTCTGCTCCTTCCTCTTCATTGGACAGCCAAGGAACCTTACCTGTCTCCTCCGACAAACTGCTTTTGGCATCATCTTCTCCATTGCCATTTCATCTGTGTTGGCAAAAACTCTGACTGTGGTTGTGGCCTTCATGGCTACAAAGCCAGGAAACAGGGCAAGAAAACTCCTGGGGAAGCAACTGATGATAGTTTTGGCTTGTCCCCTTCTGCAAACAACTCTTTGTGCCTCCTGGCTGGCAATCTCCCCCCCATTTATGAATTTGGAATTTCATTCTGTGAAGGGAGAAATTGTGATGGAATGCAATGAAGGTTCAACCACCATGTTTTATGCTGTCCTGGGCTTCATGGGTTTTCTGAGTCTCATCAGCTTTATAGTGGCTTTTTTGGCCAGGAAGCTGCCTGACAGCTTTAACGAAGCCAAGTTCATTACTTTTAGCATGTTGGTCTTTTGCAGTGTTTGGGTCTCCTTTCTCCCCACCTATCTGAGCATCAAAGGGAAGTCCATGGTGGCTGTGGAGGTCTTCTCCATCTTGGCCTCTGCGGCTGGTTTGCTGAGTTGCATCTTCCTCCCCAAATGCTACATTATAGTACTGAGGCCAGATCTGAACGATAGAAATCACCTCATGCGGAAAATTAAGTAGGAAATAAGAAAATGTATAGTTATATTTGTACAGATTAATGTAGATGATTCCACTCCAATTATGTCCAGACCCAACAAGTACTTCCTAGCTAAAAGTGACATTGAGGTTTTCCTGGTTTTTGCTAACTGTATATGACTGTAACTATGTGACCTATTTAGAAAGGTCTGCAAGAAGCCTTTCAATTTTATTCAAACATACAAATACAAATACCAGAAAAAACTCTATTTAGCCTTAAATTTCCCTCCTTTTTATCCCCAAAAAAGCAACCTTTAATTATTGTGCTTTGTAATGTTGCATTAACATTTTCATCATTTGTAGTTCTTCTTACTTTGAGCAACTGACCTGATACTCTTAACACTTGTAAGGTGTGCTAATAAAGGCTGTAAAGATTGCTCACCCAATAAGGAGAATGTCTATGGTAACTTAACATTACAATGAACAAGAATATACATTCAATTTTGCAGGAACTAAGATTGCTGGCCTTGGGACAAAACAACCATCATAAATATGAACCGACTGCCAAGTGTCTGAATTTTGATCA
The DNA here is from genome assembly GCA_023970755.1 of Azemiops feae. Taxonomy (NCBI): domain Eukaryota; kingdom Metazoa; phylum Chordata; class Lepidosauria; order Squamata; family Viperidae; genus Azemiops; species Azemiops feae. The sequence goes on along the minus strand of JALGBA010004169.1, from coordinate 494,396 downwards.
TGTGACCAGGGGTATACTGCAATGGTTGTAACTGTGAAAATTGGCCATAAGTCATTTTTTCCAGAGCTGTTGTAACTTTGAAAGGTCACTAAATGAACTGTTGTAAGTCAAGGACTATCTGTATTCCTCTTTCTATTTTAAAAGCTACAGGATAAATGAGCTTCTAATGTCATTTCTTACCATGTAGGAATAAAAAACAAAATCTTCCACACAAACACCTGTGTTATTGAGCACTCATACAAGTTTACAACTCATCCCCATGCTAGTAGCTCTACCCTTGACCCTCACTCTATGTGAACAATCTATGGCACTGGCCAGACCCCGGCTGGCGAATTCAACATCAAAGAAACTCTACGGCCTTGAGGTGCCATAAGAGATAAAATTTTATTGAATACACATCCCGGCACTGAAGAAGTAAAATCAACTCTAAGTTTCCCACGCGATGTTCTGGTTAGTTGCCAATAACTTTTCATAACCCTCACCCACCATGTGTTCACATTGGCCAATCACATTCTTTCTGTTTGTTATGGGAACCGTCCACTTCTATGCCAGACACCTGCTTTGGATGACCTTGGTTCTTATAGTCCATGGATGGCTTCCTGGAACTCCTGTTTCTTTCCCAGACTCCCCCCCCCCCGTTTCTATGGCAAGTTGAGCAGCTACAGAGGTTAGCAAGCATCTTAGCAATTTAACCTTGACAACAAGAGACACAAATATGTTTTCTCCCTTCTGGTGTATGAAGTGAAGTATTACTAAGGGAATAGGATGTTACTCTTCACTGCAATTATCAGAAGAACAGTAATTCTTACTGTATCCCCTGTGGATTTCCTCCCACAAAAGGAGGAAAGAAATAAAGTTCTGAATTCTCCCAATGCCAACTGGATATGTCACCTTAGCTTGTCTTGCAAAGAAGCCATTTCCTGCAATCAATGACATTTAATTGGCCTCCATTTTCTCTTTGGTGGCAACTCAAAGCATGTAACCCAAAGCATACTTGACATTAAATGCCCATGCAAGGCCATCCACATGGCACAGCCTGTTTATTTTCTGCCAAAGCTCTGGTGAGATTGCCTGGGGGCAAATTCTAGGGAAACATTGATTTTTTTTTTATTTAGGAAGGAAGGTGAGAATAATGAATAGGTTGCCTCTCCTGTTGCTTCTCTTTTGGCTCTTGCCTTCAACAACTCATAAGACAATGCAAACCAGATGACATGGTTCCGAAAGAAGAAGCTTTTCAAAGAAACTTGAGGCATTGTTTTCCTTAAAGAATCTTTAATGGCAACATAGCTTCGGCACTTACATAGCAAAGGCAAAATCTGAATTCTCTTCCCTCATCCCACAGTATCTGAGCATAACTCACTCCCTCATTTAACAGTCATTAATCACATTCTCCAATTAGTTTGAAGTGTGAACTTTCCCTCCCGTTCCATAACCCACCATATTTTATCTCCTCATATTACAACTAACCTTAAAAATACCCTACTGAGATACTGTTATGGCTAACTAGCTCCCAAACACATTCTTCCACTCCCCCTCCTGCACCATCTAATTGTAACTCTAAAATAATACACAGGTTAAATAGTAAATGTCTGCATCTTCATATATTGTCATGCAAGAACATCCGATGTTAGCAGCATTGACACCGTATGTGCATCAAAGAACCCTTTGCAAACTCTGGAGGACTACTACAAACCTGGTGATCTCATTATTGGTGGGAACGTGCCTCTAAAATGGAAGGAAGCTATGTTTCACCTAGAAGCAAATGGGTTAGGGGCTCATCTATTTTGTTTGGGATTCAGGGATTCAGTGATGTTTGCAAGTGCTGGTGCAGTTCAGACGCTTTGGTGCTTTCCTTGATAAAGAACCAAGCTCATAAATTAGGCTAGAATGCTCCTCCTTTTTATAGTGTTTATAGAGTTCCCATCTATTGCTTCTTCTCCTGCCTTCAGGTGCTTTGGAGAATAGGTTGACACCCTCTTCTTTGTGGCAGGCTCTCAGATCTTAGATATTGAGGTATATCCTTCTTCACCTTCATATTCTTGGAGGATGTGAAGCAAAGCCACACTCCAGACCTTATGGGGCAGCTTTGAAATTTGGCAGATGTGAGGAAAAAGGTGAGGAAAAAGGAGGAAGGGGATACATGTTAGAATATGTGCTGGGCTAGAAAAGAAGTTGACTTATAAAATTAATTTGGACAGAAAATCATGGTGGAAAAGTAAAAAAAAAAAAAAAAGCTCAATCCATTGACAATTTGAAAGTGTTGTAATGCCCCCCCCCCAAACCTAATTAGTGTTCTTTTGTAAGGGCCTTTAGCAAATCTATCCTGGGGCTTCCAGTGGAGTATTGTGAACAAGAATGGTTCCCTGATCTGAAACAGCTTTCAAAAGGACCATCAAAGTGCCAAGGCTACCTTAGAAGAGCCATGGTTGTTTAGTGTTGCAATTGTGGTGCCTCTTAGTCCCTCAATACATTGACCATGGTTTCAGGGCAGCAGCATCCACATAATCTTCTTAATCACATTTTCTCATCCAGGAGCTCACTCAAGAAAAGGCAAACTCCACCAGCACAAAGAAAATTCCCTATAATTCTCCCAAATGTTTTCTTATTGTAGTACCACAATCAAGAATGTTCAGTTATTTCTGGCTTTCATATTTGCAGTAACAAAAATCGACAAGGATTTGTTCTCCTCCCCAACATCACACTGGGCTTCCACATTTATGACAATACAGAGAATGATAGGAGGGTTTACAGAAGCAGTCTCTCTCTGCTATCTACAAGAGGTCAAACAATTCCAAACCATAAATGTGCCAAGAAGGATACGCTTCTCTCTGTCATTGGAGATCTCAATTCCAAATCCTCAAGGCAGATGGCCTCCATCCTCAGCATCTTCAAGGTCCCAAAGGGAGTTCCATAGGATGCCAGTATGGAGCAGACACAGAACAGAAGCTCACACAGAAGTCAAAGATGAAGCCAACATTATCTGAAGGGCAATCAGGAGTACATGATTTGAGAAATTCATGTTATACTTGAATTTGTTTTCTATGGGTGTTATCATTGTTGCTCTCTGAACTTGGTGTCCTTTGTGCAGACATTTCGTGACCAAACTAGGTAACATCTCCAAGCTCAGAGAGCAGGTATCGTCACTTATAACATTGTCATTTATAAATACATCCCAATTCACAGATAAATAGAAAAGTGCTATGTATTAGCACATTAGGAAAGTGTGCTTTGTAGAAAAAAGCAAATCTGGTTTATACAAAGCAAAGGAAAGGAATTCAGCTGCATAGTTTTTGGTTTGCATTGTAATGTAACTGGAAGCTCTCACTCTGCTCAAAGTGAATTGAACAGACAGGTGGAACAAAAAGCCACAGGATGGTGACCTTTAACATGAACATAAACTATGACCTTATCATGAAAAATTCATTTGTAAAACAAGACTCTCCCTTTCTATAGCTTGGTTTTGACTTCCTCAAACTCACTCAGGGTAACAGAAGAGTTTATCCTTCCTTGTTCCAGATTAATCCCAATGAATTTTCTCAGTATGTGAGCTTAGTCTAGCTGCTCCTGCATTTTCAGTGGAACTGGGTTGGGCTGGTGGCCACTCAAAGTGACAATGGAGAACGTTTCATCTCAACTCTGATGCCAATGTTCAAGGAGAAAGAGATCTTCCTGGCTTTCATTCAGCTGTTGAAAACTGAATCTATTTCTACTGCAGTATTGAAACTTGTTCCTTTAATCTCAGCTTTGTTTAAAACTGAAGTGAGCTGTGGAAAATGAAAATATTGGCTATTGTTCTTTTATGCAAGGTTTAGGCCCAGGTGAACTAAATCAGGCCTCATGGAAAAAGTATTGAACCAAAGTCTGTGCTATGCTTAATTTTGCAGTTTGCAACTGTACTTTATAATAATAATAATAATAAAGTTGGAAGGAACCTTGGAGGTCATCTAGTCCAGCCCCCTGCTCAGGAAGAAAACCCTGGCCTATACCATTTCAGACAAATGGCTGTCCAGTCTCTTCTTAAAAACTTCCAGTGTTGGAGCATTCACCGCTTCTGGAGGCAGGTTGTTCCACTGGTTAATTGTTCTAACTGTCAGGAAGTTTCTCCTTAGTTCTAGGTTGCTTCTCTCCTTGATTAGTTTCCATCCGTTGCTTCTTGTCCTGCCTTCTGGCGCTTTGGAGAATAGCTTGACTCCCTCTTCTTTGTGGCAGCCCCTGAGATATTGGAACACTGCTATCATGTCCCCCCTCGTCCTTCTCTTCATTAAACTAGACATACTCAATTCCAGCAGCCGTTCCTTATATGCTTTAGCCTCCAGTCCCCTAATCATCTTTGTTGCTCTTCTCTGTACTCTTTCTAGAGTCTCAACATCTTTTTTACATCGTGGTGACCAAACCTGGATGCAGTATTCCAAGTGTGGCCTTACCAAGGCATTGTAAAGTGGTATTAATACTTCACGTGATCTTGATTCTATCCCTCTGTTAATGCAGCTTAACACTGTGTTGGCCTTTTTGGCAGCTGCAGCACACTGCTGGCTCATATTTAAGTGATTGTCCACTAGGACTCTGAGGTCCCTCTCACAGTTACTACTATTGAGCACCATACCCCCTATACTATACCTATACATTTGGTTTTTCTTGCCTAAATGTAGAACCTTACTTTTTTCACCATTGAATTTCATTTTGTTAGATAGTTTTAATGTTTTAATACTGTAAGCCACCCAGCTTTATTTTGATATGAGAGAGGCAGCAAATATTTTTAATACATAAATACATAAATGTATTAACAGAGGGATAGTATCAAGATCACGTGAAGTGTTAATACTGCTTTAAAAGGCCTTGGTAAGGCCACACTTGGAATACTGCATCCAGTTTTGGTCACCACAATGTAAAAAATGTTGAGGCTCTGGAAAGAGTGCAGAGAAGAGCAACAAAGATTATCAGGGGTCTGGAGGCTAAAACATATAAGGAACGCTTGCTGGAATTGTTTAGGTCTAGTATTAATGAAGAGAAGGACTAGGGGTGACATGATAGCAGTGTCCCAACATCTCAGGGGTTGCTACAAAGAAGAGGGAGTCAAGCTATTCTCCAAAGCACCTGAACGCAGGACAAGAAGCAACCGATTGAAACTAATCAAGGAGAGAAGCAACCTAGAACTAAGGAGGAACTTCCTGACAGTGAGAACAATTAACCAGTGGAACAACCTTCCTCCAGAAGTTGTGAATGCTCCAACAATGGAAAACCATTTGACTGAAATGGTATAGGATTTCCTGCCTGAGCAGGGGGTTGGACTAGAAGACCTCCAAGATCCCTTCCAACTCTGTTATTCTGTTAACCTGAGATCTATTCTGTAATTACTTATGAATATGTGTCCATGCATCATTTCCCCCCTCCATTCTAAAATGTATAAATATGAGTGCATTTAGTCTGCAGGGGGGTGTCTCCCATTATTCTTTTGGAGGAGGTCTCCATCAGTACATACTTTGCAAGAAATCACTGCATGGGCCTAGATTGTTTGCTTTGGGTCCTGCATTCGAATTCTGTATAGGGCACAGGCCAAACCCCATTTTGTGTATGGAAGTCATGTAGGTCAAATACCCAACTTCATCTTGACTCCAAAGTCTGTATGAACTGAGGATTAACAAGCGACACAAGGATATTTTCTCCTTCTGGTATGCAAACAAAACCCAGTGCTAAGCAGATAGGAAAATTGCATTTCCTTGCAATTATCATAAGAACAGTAATTCTTAATGTATACCCTTGTGGATTTCTACCCGGAAAAGACTTCCCAGAGAAAATCTGCTTTAAAAAAATATGCTTTGACTTCTCCCTGTAGGAGAAAGACATGTCAGTTTACCTTGTCTTACAAAGAGCAAACTCTTGGGTTGGAGAGACACAGCTGGCCTCAGTTTTCTCTTTCATGACAGCCATTGTTAACTAGATAGGACAATTGCTTTTCCTTGCAATTATAAGAACAATAATTCTCAATGTATTTCCTACGGATTTCTACCCACAAAAATCTTCCAAGATAACATCTGCTTTAAAAAATATGCTTTGAGTCCTGCAGGTGGAAGCAGAACATCTCACCATCTCTTGTCTTGCAAGCAACTAATTCCTCACCAGACTCATCTGGTCTAGTTTTCTCTTTACAGTCACGGGTAAGAAAAAAGCATGAATTATATAAATTTGCCCCAAGGCCAGGTTGCATGGCTCTGGTGAAATTTAAAGTGATGCCTGCAATTCAGCTTCTGCACAATCTTGATTTCTGATCTAGGAGGGAAGGTGAGAAGAATGACTGGGCTGCCTCTCCTGCTGCTGCTGCTCTTCTGGCTCCTGCCTCCAACTTCTGAGAAGAGGAAACAACGTAAATGTGTCTCGAAAAAACATTTCAACCTTCCCAGATACTATTACAAGCCTGGCGATCTCATTATTGGTGGGAATGTGCATCTGCAAAACTTTCTTCCTTTCAAGAAACCAGACTTTCAAACGCACCCACAGAAACTTCCTGTTTATACTTCGTAAGTTTCACCTGGAGGAGAAATAGAATGGAATGGAATGGAATGGAATGGAATGGAATGGAATGGAATGGAATGGAATAGAATAGAATAGAATAGAATAGAATAGAATGGAATAGAATGGAATAGAATAGAATAGAATAGAATAGAATAGAATAGAATAGAATAGAATAGAATAGAATAGAATAGAATAGAATAGAATAGAATAGAACGGAACGGAACGGAACGGAACGGAATGGAAAAGAATGGAATAGAAAATGGAATGGAATAGAAAATGGAAGGGAACGGAACGGAACGAAACAGAACAGAACAGAATAGAATAACAGAAGGGCTGCCATTTGCTCTTTGAGGAGGAGACATGAGTACAGGAGATCCCTCAGATTTGGATGCATGATTGGTTCCCTGAGGCACTCTTTCCAGTGCTGCAACGTCCATTTTATGTTGTGTATTTTGGGTGAGGTCCAATCCCTGAACCATCGAGTGGAACTATAATTTCCTATGGTCTGAACATTATATGTTTATTGATGCAGGCCAGGTTTTGTGGATGGGTGTAAACAATTGGTTGATGGCTTATCTTGGTAATAAAGTAATAATGTAAATTTTATTAATCACATTTATATTTATTCATTTGTTATTTATTTATTAATAAATGGGAGATTTATTAATCACAGATCAATTCAAAAGCCATTTAAAGTACAAATACAAATAATACAAATACAAATGTTAAAAAACCATTTAAAATACAAATACATTTATATTTGTTTTTATGTTTCTATTTGTATTTTAAATGGCTTTTTAATTGATCTGTGATTAATAAATCTATTAATAAATAATAAATTAATAAAAATAAATGTGACTAATATTACATTTCAATCTTTCACACTGAAATGTAAACAAGCAGATATTTGAGGGGCTGCCACAAACAAGGGGGGGAGGGGTCAGCTTATTCTTCAAAGCACCTGAAGGCAAGAGAAGAAACAATGGATAGAAACTAATCAAGGAGAGAAGCAACCTGCAATTAAGGAGAAACTTAATAATAATAATAATAAAGTTGGAAGGGACCTTGGAGGTCATGTAGTCCAACCGCCTATACCATTTCAGACAAATGGCTGTCCAGTCTCTTCTTGAAAACTTCCACTGTTGCAGCATTCACCGCTTCTGGAAGCAGGTTGTTCCACTGGTTAATTGTTCCAACTGTCAGGAAGTTTCTCCTTAGTTCTAGGTTGCTTCTCTCCTTGATTAGTTTCCATCCGTTGTTTCTTGTCCTGCCTTCAGGCGCCTTGGAAAATAGCTCTTTGTGGCAGCCCCTGAGATATTGGAACACTGCTATCATGTCCCCCCTCGTCCTTCTCTTCATTAAACTAGACATACCCAATTCCAGCAGCCGTTCCTTATATGCTTTAGCCTCCAGTCCCCTAATCATCTTTGTTGTTCTTCTCTGTACTCTTTCTAGAGTCTCAACATCTTTTTTACATCGTGGTGACCAAAACTGGATGCAGTATTCCAAGTGTGGCCTTACCAAGGCATTGTAAAGTGCTATTAGTACTTCACGTGATCTTGATTCTATCCCTCTGTTAATACAGCCTAGCAGTGTGTTTGCCTTTTTGACAGTTGCAGCACACTGCTGGCTCATATTTAAGTGATTGTCCACTAGGACTCCGAGGTCCCTCTCACAGTTACTACTATTGAGCAAGGTATCCCCTATACTATACCTGTACATTTGGTTTTTCTTGCCTAAATGTAGAACCTTACTTTTTTCACCATTGAATTTCATTTTGTTAGATAGTGCCCAGTGTTCAAGTCTGTCCAGATCCTCCTGTATCTTAAGCCTGTCTTCTGGAGTGTTGGCTATTCCTGCCAGCTTGGTGTCGTCTGCAAATTTGATAATTTCCCCATCTATCTCCTCATCCAAATCGTTGATGAAGATGTTGAAGAGCACTGGGCCCAGAACAGAGCCCTGGGGCACCACACTACACACTTCCCTCCGTATAGATGCGGTTCCATTGAGGACCACACGCTGAGCACGGCCGCTCAGCCAGCTACAGATCCATCTGGTGGTGATGCTGTCTAACCCACATTTTTCTATCTTATCAAGTAGTAGGTTGTGATCTACTTTATCAAATGCCTTACTGAAGTCCAAGTAAATTATATCCACAGCATTCCTCTGATTCACTAATTTTGTCACTTGGTCAAAGAATGCAGTAAGATTTGTGTGGCATGATCTGTTTTTGACAAACCCATGTTGGCTTTTAGTAATGACTTTGTTTGCCTCTAGGTGTTCGCTGATTCGTTGTTTGATTATCTTTTCCAGAATCTTCCCAGGTATTGAGGTCAGGCTAATAGGTCTGTAATTTCCTGGATCCATTTTTTTTCCTTTTTTGAAGATGGGAACTACATCAGCTCTTTTCCAGTCCTCTGGTAGTTCCCCAGTGCTCCAGGATCTTTGAAAAATATAGTTCAATGGTTCTGAGATCACATCTGCCAGTTCCTTGAGAACCCTGGGGTGTAATCCATCCGGTCCTGGTGATTTGAACTTGTCTAGGCTGGACAGGTGCTCACTTACCGTTTTCTTGCCTATCTTAACTTGCGTTTCTATTCTGTTTTTTATGGCACTGTTTTTGGTAGGTTGGTCTGTTTTTTCCCTTTGTGTAAAGACAAATGCAAAGTTAAATAGTTCTGCTTTCTCCCTATTGCTTGTCATCTTCTTGCCACTTTCACCCACTAATGGACCAATCATTTCTTTCACTTTTTTCTTGTTTTTTACATGTTGAAAGAAGCTTTTTTTTTATTTTTGACTTTGGTCGCAAGCCTTAGTTCATTTTGAGCCTTAGCTTTCCTCACTTCATCTTTGCAGGCTCGGGCTATTTGCTGATATTCTGCTTTAGTTATGTGCCCCTCTTTCCACTTTTTATACTTGTCCTTTTTATCTTTCAATTTATCAGAGAGTTCTTTATGCAGCCATGCTGGTTTCTTTTGAGAGCTGTTATTTTTCCTCTTTGTTGGTATTGTGCTAGACTGGGCTTCCTAACAGTGAGGACAATTAACCAGTGGAATGGCTTGCCTTGAGAAGTTGTGGGTGCTTCATCACTGGAGGCTTTCAAGAAGAGACTGGACAGCCACTTGTCTGAAATGGTAGAGGGACTCCTGCTTAAGCAGGGGATTGCACTGGAAGACCTCCAAGGTCCCTTCTAGCTCTATTCTGATTGATTGTGTGAACACCCATCTGTGCATGCGCGCACGCACGCACACACACACACACACACACACACAGTAATGTAGTGCCATGAATATACTGTCCCAAGCCCCTGTTAAAATCATCACACAACAACTGCAATGCTTACTTAGCTGTATTTCAAGGAAAAGTTGCCAAATTTTACTTCAATGCATAAATGTTTTAGAGTCTGATAGATAGCAATTTGGATTTATATAAAGAAAGGTAAAGCGATAGCAAGCAGTGATGTCAGGTCATTGGCCAGATCTTGAAGACATCTCAGACAGTAGATGAAGATGGCATTATTCTTCTTACTTTATTCTAAGATATGAGATAAAACAATACATTGATCAAAGTGAGTTAAATGTTTCTTCTGCCTCCTGAAACCCAAAACCTATTCTCCCCTCCCCTCCTTTCTATACAGAGTTTTCCTGGAAACCCACTTCATGTTCATGCCTATGTCTTGCAATGCTTTGTAAATATGAACAATATCAGGCAGAATATCCCATTCTTAATAGAATATAATAAAAGAGTTGGAAGGGACCTTAGAGGTCTTCTAGTCCAACCCCCTGCTCAGGCAGGAAACCCTACAACATTTCAGACAAATGGTTGTGCAATCTCTTCTTTAAAGCTTCCAGTGTTGGAGCATTCACAACTTTTGGAGGCAAGTTGTTCCACTGGTTAATTGCTCTAACTGTCTTATAGGAGATGACCAGGCTTAGCCCAAGGGAGGGGTCAACATGTCATGAGTCACAAGTCCCTGTGTGCAGGAGATCTAAGTCTAGCCCACCTTGAATGCCTTTCTTATTTCCCGCTCATTTCTCTTGACCATTAGTTGGTCAGATTCTTGTAGAGAGTTAATATAATAGGGAAAAAAAGTGACATTGCCATAGGAGTATATTACAGGCCACCCAACCAATCAGAAGAAATAGATGAACTCTTTGCCAACCAGTTAACAAATGTATGTAGGAAGCATACTACAGTAGTAATGGGAGACTTCAACTATCCAGATATCAACTGGGAGACCAACTCCGCAGAGAGTGAGAGATCAAACAGATTCTTAACTAACCTAGCCAACAACTTTATCATCCAAAAGGTGGAGGAGGGAACTAGAAGTAAAGCTACATTGGACCTAATTCTTACTAATAAACAAGAAGTGATAGAGGGAGTTGAAGTTGCCGGAACCTTGGGTGAAAGTGACCATGTCATACTGGAATTCAATATAATGCAAACACAAGCAATAGAAAATAATCTTCTTCAAAAATGCTAACAAGCCAGGTAGATGGTTAGCTTATAAATTGAAAAAAGAAAGAGAAAAAATCCCTGATAAATAAATTGCAAGATTTGAGAGGCGATTTACAATGTCAAAATGATATAATAAAAAAATAATTAAAGAATTTTATGCAACACTCTATGAGATAGAAGAAACTACTCAGGAGAAAATAAGGCAGTATATAGAAAACGCTAAGCTACCAAAAATCCCAGAGAACTTTAAAAACCATGCTAAATGGACTTCCGACTTGGCATCGCGGTGCCACAGATGTAGGAAGATGGGCTCCGTCTTTCGCGTCTGAATTCACTCTGCTGGGGGACCCTGGAAAGGGTCAAAAATCACCCCGTAGAGGTGACGAGCAAGGAGGGGACCCCTGTTTGACCGCGGGAGGGTGATGGCCCTTCCGTTTGATCCGGGGAAGCCCTCCAAACCAGCGGAGGAATAATATGGCCATTCACTAAGATGCTGACAGCCGAAGTCAAAAGTACCACCAACCAACTTTCAAGCAACGCGGATGAAACTGGTTGAGACCTGATCCTCTCTTTAAGATTCTAAGTTTTCTTTCCTGTAAAAGCTGCCCAAAGCATTTTTCCCCCTGTGAGGAGAGAGGGAAGGGAACTTTTACCCCACCCTCTAAGAAAAGCAGCAACTAACTACCCAGGGGAAACAGAGCAACTATAAGATTAATTTTAATCTAATTGGATGTATATTCTTTTGAAACTTGGGGACTAAACGTGTTCTTTTTCTTATTGGAGACTTTTGTTTGTTTGTTTGTTTTTTTAAAAAAATAAGACTTGAAAAACCACCATATGAGTTTTGCTTAAAAAGCTTAAAATGGCATTGGTGACATCTTGTGGCAAATTATGGTATTACAATTTGTTATTGCCTAAAAGAGACTTGGCTTGAAGCCCAGACTTCAGATAAAATTTGTTTGACCTTGACAGTTACCACCTTTGAAAAATCCAGCTGCAAAGAAGGGATTTCTGGGCTGCTTATCTGACCTACTTGAACTATGAATGTAAACCTTTACTGACTTTCAGAGCTATACTTGGGGAATTGCTTTCCTATTTCCCTGTATGAGTAGCTTATGTTATTACATGAGATGATGGAACACCTTGGATTATAAACTCTTACTTGATAAACAATTTCTACTATAAAGACCACCTATAAAAAGTGAAATAGATGTCCCACACAAAAGACAAAAAAATATTTTTAATGTTTCATTCTAAAGTCTTCAACTTAACATACTATCAAGAGAATATGGATGAAGATCAGGAAAAAATCTTTTCCATGTTGAAATCAATACATGAAACCATCCTTTCAGCTTGGGACAAAATAAGAAGGCAGGACAAGAAGCAACGGATGGAAACTAATCAAGGAGAGAAGCAACCTAGAACTAAGGAGAAACTTCCTGATAGTTAGAACAATTAACCAGTGGAACAACCTGCCTCCAGAAGCGGTGAATGCTCCAACACTGGACGTTTTTAAGAAGAGACTGGACAGCCATTTGTCTGAAATGGTATAGGGTTTCCTGCCTGAGCAAGGTCCCTTCCAACTTTATTATTATTATTATTATTATTATTATTATTATTATTATTATTATTATTATTATTATTATTATTATTATTATTATTATTATTATTATTATTATTATTATTATTATTATTATTATTATTATTATGCACAAAGGAACTAGGTGCTAGTTTAAATATACAAATCCAGATCTTGACTACAAGCAAAGAACTAACAATGCAGAAAACAAAAGGAAAATTAGAACAACTAAATACTAAGACAGAGGACCTAATTGACCAACAGACCTAGCCAACTGAAAAATCAGAAAAGGGAGTGACAACATTGAAAATGGAAAAGACTTTTTACAAATTAAGAAATCAGAATAAATTTGAGGAAAAGGAAGAAGAACAGATTGAATGGAAGATAAACCTCTCAGGACAATTGTGGGAAATTGGAGTAATAGGGAGGCGATTTAATGAATACCAATGGGCTCATTCTTCCAAAAAAACTTCAAACATATGGTCTTTCTTATTCCAAATAATATATATAAAAATAGAGGGAGAACTATTTGATGATTCAAAGGCACTGACATATAAAGTTAGCTGGCAAAGGAAGAAAGCCAGAGTAAGGCTGAAGAAAATAATGGCTTTGATTTATTAGAGGGGATATTATATTACTAATTAGATGGTCGAATATGGTGGAAAATAGATAACTTTTAAAAAATAAAGTAACATTATAATTAAATAGGTAAGATGTGTAACTAGACTATTAGACTTTGGTATGAAAAGGGAAAAAGGGAGAAATTGAGATAAGGGAAACCTTTGGTCACCTAAACATAAAGTACTTGGAAATCATAAATAATAGTGTTTTTTTGAATATTGATGGGAAATTAAAGTTTGGGTGGGAAAAGCAATAATAGGATATTGTTTATATAAGGATATTAAGTGCAAATGTAATTAAGATACGTATAGGCTACAAAGTATTGATAAATGTAACAAGGATGTTTCTACTTAGTTGAAAATAAGAATTCTGTTTGCCCAATATGAGATAACAGTCACCGGTACCCAACAGATTACATCCCAGAGTTCTGAAGGAGCTGGCAGATGTTATCACAGAACCATTGCACCATATCTTTCAAAAATCATCGAGCACTGGGGAAGTACCTGAGGATTGGAAAAGGGCTGATGTGGTTCCGAGCTTCAAGAAAGGAAAAAAACAGACCCAGGAAACTACAGACCAATCAGTCTAAGATCAATACCTGGGAAGATCCTGGAAAAAATAATCAAAAAACAGATTTGCGAACAACTAGAAGCAAACAAAGTTATAACTAGTAGTCAGCACGGGTTTGTCAAAAACAGATCATGCCAAACCAATCTTATTTCATTCTTTGATAAAGTGACTCAATTAGTAGACCAGTGAAATGCTGTGGACATAGTATACTTAGATTTCAGTAAGGCAAAGTAGACCACAATCTACCGTTTAGTAAGCTAGAAAAAGGTGGGACAGACAACATCACCACCAGATGGATCTGTAGCTGGTTGACAAACCATACTCAGCAAGTAGTCCTCAATTGTACTACATCCACATGGAGAGAAGTAAGCAGTGGGGTACCACAAGGCTCCGTCTTAGGCCCAGTACTCTTCAATATATTCAATATCTTCATCAATGACTTAGACGAGAGAATTGAAGGGGAACTCATCAAATTTGCAGATGACACCAAACTGGCAGGAGTAGCCAACACCCCAGAAGACAAGCTCAGGATCCAAAAAGATCTTGACACACTTGAACAATGGGCCCTATCCAACAAAATGAGTTTCAATGTGGAGAAAAGCCAAGTTTTACAATTAGGCAGGAAAAATCAAAGGTATAAGTACAGATTAGGCAAGACCTGTCTCAAAAACAGCAACTGCGAAAGGGACCTTGGAAGGACCTTGAAGTGGACTATCACTTGACTATGAGCCATCAGTGTGCAGCAGCAGCCAAAAAAGCTAATACAATCCTGGGTTGTATAAACAGAGGCATAGAATCAAGATCACGCAAAGTACTAGTACCGCTTTATAAAACCCTAGTAAGATCACACCTAAAATACTGCAACCAATTTTGGTCACCATACTACAAAAAAGATGTTGAGACCTTGGGAAAAGTACAGAGAAGAGCAACTAAGATGATTAAAGAACTGGAGACTAAAACATACGAAGAATGGCTGCAGGACTTTTGTTTGGCTAGTTTAAAGAAAAGAAGAAATAGGGTTGACATGATAGCAGTATTCCAGTATTTGAGGGGCTGCCACAAAGAAGAGGGGGTCAAAATATTCTCCAAAGCACCAGAGGGAATGACCAGAAACAATGGTTGGAAACTGACCAAAGAGAGAAGCAACCTGGAATTAAGGAGAAACTTCCTAACAGTGAGGACAATTAACCAGTGGAACAGCTTGCCACCAGAAATCGTGGGCGCTCCATCACTGGAGGTTTTCAAGAAGAAACTGGTCACTTATCTGAAATGGTATAGGTTCTCCTGCTTGAGCAGGGGGCTGGACTAGAAGACCTCCAAGGTCCCTTCCAGCTCTGTTCTGTTCTGTTCTAAATCTTTATACTTATTTGAACTGCCTGGATCTCCTGATTTCTCCCGCGCTTGACAAATCTACAACTGTGGCATCTCTTTTAGGGAACTTTTTTCTTACCGAAAACAGCACAGTTTTCCGACACAATCCTCTTTTCCAAGGCTGATGTAGCCTTTAGGACAGGGATCTGGCATGCAGTATGCATTAAAACTCCGGCACTTGGAATCAGCATTCCCTATTAAAAGGAAAAGAGGAGAGAAGTAATTGATGAGTAAAGCTACTTCGATATTTACATACATTTCTCATTCCAAGACACCACTACCAGTGCAGAATTCCTGTCACTTCCTTCCTTCCTTCCTTCCTTCCTTCCTTCCTTCCTTCCTTCCTTCCTTCCTTCCTTCCTTCCTTCCTTCCTTCCTTCCTTCCTTCCCTGCCTGCCTGCCTGCCTGCCTGCCTGCCTTCCTGCGCACTTAGCACTACCACTTATTTATATACTGCTTCACAGTGCTTTACAGTGTCACCATTTTTTTTCTTATCAAGTAGTAGGTCTACTTTATCAAATGCCTTACTAAAGTCCAAGTAAATTAGCATTTCTCTGGTCCACTAATTTTGTCATCTGGTCAAAGAATGCAATAAGATTTGTCTGACATGATCTGTTTTTGTCCAATTCATGTTGGTTTTTGGTAATGACTTTGTTTGCCTCTAGGTGTTCACTGAGTTGTAGATTGATTATCTTTTCCAGAATCTTCCCAGGTATTGAGGTCAGGCTGATAGGTCTGTAGTTTCCTGGATCCAATTTTCCCCCCTTTTTGAAGATGAGAACTACATCAGCTCTTTTCCAGTCCTCTGGTAGTTCCCCAGTGTTCCAGGATTTTGAAATATATAGTTCAGTGGTTCTGAAATCACATCTGCCAGTTCCTTCAAAATAGATATAGTCTATCTGGTCCTGGTGATTTGAATTCATCGAGGGTGGACAGGTGCTCACTTACCATTTTCTTGCCTATCTTAATTTGCGTTTCTAATCTGTCTTTGACAGTACTAGTTTTGATAGGTTGGACTGTTTATTCTCCTTTTGTGTAAAGCAAAAAAAAAGTACTCAAAGTATAAGTTGAGCAATTCTGACCTTTTCTCTGCTGTTTGTCTACTCATTTCACTTCTTTTTCCATGCTAAGAATGAATAGATTCAATTGATGCTTACATTAGCATGGTAGAGATGTCTTTCCTCTTTTCTCAGACATAAATAGAAGAATAAATCAATACATTGGTTTTCCAGTCCCTCCTTTATGCCCTATATAATATTGGATCCTTAGTCTTAATTCAAAAGAAAGATCAATGACATATTTTTCAGACCTTAATAAGCTCATATTGTCAATAGTCATTACCTCAAAAAGAATAAACAAAACTAAAAAGTGTCAGAATAACCAAATAACAGAGCTAGAAGGTACTTTGGAGGTTATCTAGTCCAACCCCCCCACTCAGGCAGGAAACCCTATACCATTTCAGACAAATGGCTGTCCAGTCTCTTCTTAAAAACTTCCAGTGTTGGAGTATTCACAACTTCTGGAGTCAGATTGTTCCATTGGTTATTTGTAATAACTGTCAGGAAACTTCTCTTTAGTTCTAGGTTGCTTCTCTCCTTGATGAGTTTCCATCCATTGCTTCTTGTCCTGCCTTCTGGTGCTTTGGAGAATAGCTTGACTCCCTCCTTTTTGTGGCTACCCTTGAAATATTGGAAGACTGTTATTATGTCACCCCTTGTCCTTCTTTTCATTAAACTAGACATACCCAATTCCAGCAACTGTTCTTTGTATGTTTTAGCCTTCAGTCCCCTGATCATCTTTGTTGCTCTTCTCTTCACTCTTTCTAGATTCTCAACATTTTTTTTTACATCGTGGGGACCAAAACTGGATGCAGAATTCCAAGTGTGGTCTTATGATCCATTATTGAGATATTTGTAGCTAAAAGGTTTAGCTTTAATTCTAAAAGTTCTTTTTTTAAGCTTTTGCAAATTCTGAATGGTAGACCCAGAAAAGATGTATTAGACTACCATGCTTTCAAAGTTGATCATACTTGTTTAGAAAGGAGTGAGCTATCAATCGATTTTGAATTATCAGTAACTTAGTTTCTTACCTGGTTCAGGCAGGAATGCAAGGGAAAAGAATGCGAAGAGTAGATAAAATACCTTCATGTTGGGATTGGTTCTGGACCAAATCTTACTCCTGGGATAGGACACAGCTCTCTTTATATAGAGTTCTAATGTTTCATCACTTCACTTTGCTAAAATATTGCAAATATTTTTAGAAGTTACTTTTACCGTTCTTACATAAGGTATTGTTGCATCTTACTTCTGTTGAAATGCCCCTGTGGGTTTGCTTATGCAAAAATCCTTGGGAAAGCAAGAGACTTGGTTGAACAGATAATCTGCTGTATCCCAAAGGTGCTTTTCCAGGGGGCAACTGGCCTTTTTTTTTCCTTTGAAGATGTTTCGCTTCTCATCCAAGAAGCTTCTTCAGCTGTGACTAGATGGTGGGGAGCTAAAGAAGCTTCTTGCATGAGAAGCAAAATATCTTCAGAGAAAAAGAAAAACAAAGTCCAGTTGCCCTGAAAAAGCACCTTTGGGACAACCATGACCAGGATGACTGAGAATCTCCATAGAACTCCAGTGAGAGAGCACCCACAACTTCTGAAGGCAAGCTGCTCCACTGGTTAATTGTTCTCACTGTTAAGGAAATTTCTCCTTAGTTCCAGGTTGCTTCTCTCCTTGATTAGTTTCCATCCATTGCTTCTTGTCCTTCTGATGCTTTGTAGAATAGATTGCCCTCCCCTTCTGTGGTTTTAAAAGTATATTTTTAAATGCTTACCGTGTCCAGGAGGGACAGAAAAAAGTCCTTTCTGAATTGCTGCCTCATTTCTACCTGTTCAGAAGGATAATGCTCGGCCATATTCAGTAATGGAGAGAGTTTCAGAAGTGCCATGATACAATTTAAAAATAAATGATAGAAATCCTGAATTTTTATTGCTGATCTTGGAGACCTAATTTGATGGATGGACTATAGAAAAGCAGCTGGATCTCCTTCTTGGTGAGTGTCTGTGACATCCAGATGTTGTGAGGTCCAATTATATTTTCCTTGCAGTATCCACCCAATGATCCTGCAAATTCACTAACATGTGAAAAACTAATTTTAGAACAATATAAAATATAAGCAAAGTGCAAGTACTCTTTTACTTACAACAACAATAGGGACCAGAATTCTAGTTTCAAGTCATTGCAGTTGTAAGTTGTGGAACCACATAACCAGGTCCTGTTCAACTATTTTTTATGAGTTGTTTAAAAAATGTTATGCTCATAAATTTGAATCCACTCTGCCAGATGGGCATCTTAAATGACTGGTCATAAGTCAAGGACTATCTGTACACTAAAATAACAAATTAAATGCAAAAATCCCCAGTTAAAAAAATGATATAAACCACAAATGTGAAGAGAAATCTTCCCCCCCAAAAGAAAACATTTCAGACAAATGGTTGTCCAATCTCTTTTAAAAAACCTCCAGTGTTGGAGCACCCACAACTTCTGGAGGCAAGTCCTTCCACTGATTAATTGTTTCAAATGTTAAGAAATTCTTCCTTAGTTGTAGATTGCTTCTCTCCTTGATTACAATAGAATAGAATTGAGCTGGAAGGGACCTTGGAGGTCTTCTAGTCCAGAAGGAGAACCTATACCATTTCAGACAAGTGACTGTCCAGTCTCTTCTTAAAAACCTCCAGTGATGGAGTACCCACAATTTCTGAAGGCAAAGCTGTTCCACTGGTTAATTGTCCTCACTGTCAGGAAGTTTCTCCTTAGTTCTAAGTTGCTTGTCTCTTTAGTTTCCATCCGTTGCTTCTTGTCCTGCCTTCAGGTGCTTTGGAGAATAGCTTGACTCCCTCTTCTCTGTGGCAGCCCCTCAAATACTGGAAGACTGCTATCATGTCTCCCATGGTCCTTCTCTTCACTAGACTAGCCATGCCCAGTTCCTGCAACCATTCTTCATATGTATTAGCCTCCAGTCCCCTAATCAATTTGGTTGCTCTTTTCTGCATTCTTTTTAGAGTCTCAACATCTTTTTAACAGGGACCTTGGAGGTCTTCTAGTCTAACCCACTGCTCAAGCAGGAGCCCCTATACCATTCCAGACAAGTGACTGTTTTTATATTGTGGCAACCAAAACTGGATGCAGTAATCCAACTATGGTCTTACAAAGACATTATAAAGCTGTATCTTCACATGATCTTGATTCTATCCCTCTGTTAATGCAGCCTAGCACTGTGTTGGCTTTTTTGGCAGCTGCAGCACACACCTGGCTCATATTTAATTGATTTTCCACTAGGAGTCCAAGATCCCTCTCGCAGTACTTTTTAGCCAGGCACTACCTATTCTGTACCTGTGCCTTTCATTTTACTTGCCTAAATGTAGAACCTTACTTTTTTCACCATTGAATTTCATTTTGTTAGATAGTGCCCAATGTTCAAGTCTGCCAAGATTCTCCTGTATCTTAAGCCTATCTTCTGGAGTGTTGGCTATTCCTGCCAGCTTGGTGTCATCTGCAAATTTGATGGGTTCCCCTTCTATTCCCCTGTAGTCAATCTTATTTTAGATCCCAAATAAATATATACATTCAACATTTGCTTGGCATATCTATAGTTGTGTACTGCCAGTTGAAGGAAGTATGTATGCAACAGATGTATTCTAGCAGGTATAAGAATTCCACACCTGCCCAAGGACTCTTATTCAACTGAACTTCTAGAGAAGAGGGGAGAACCTTTCAAGATATATTACACTAGCCCATCTTCCTTTTTCATCCCTGCCTGCAATACAATACTGGAGACTAAAACATATGAAGAATGGTTGAAGGAATTTGATACATCTAGTTTCATGACAAGAAGAACTAGCGGTGATATGATAGTAGTAATCCAATATTTGAGGGGCGGCCACAAAGATGATGGGATCAATCTATTCTTGACCTGAAGCACCTGAAGGCAGAACAAGAAGCAACTGATAGAAACTGATCAAGGAGAGAAGCAACTCAGAACTAAGGAGAAATTACCTGATGGTGAGAACAATGAATCACTTGTGGGTGCTTCGTTACTGGAAGTTTCTAAGAAGAGACTGGACAACCATTGTTGCAACCATTTCCTGAGTTAAGAAAAGTTTCCATGCCTTTCAAGTCCTGAGATAAGATTAGTTATGAGTTATGTCTTCCTGAGTTATGTCTTCCTGAGTTATGTCCTTCAAGTTATCATTTCCTAAGATACGCCTTTAAAGTCTATATTTCCTGAGTTGAGATAAGCTATGCCTTATTAAGTTTCCATTTCCTGAGTTAAGTTAAGGTATGCCTTTTAAGTTTCATTTCCTGGCAAAACCCACCCTTTACAACCTCCTGCTGTGACATAAGTGTACCAATAAAAGAAAAGCACGCAGATCCTTCTGGGCTCTCGCTTGCTGATTCAACCTGAAGAAACATGTTGTCCGTGTGTTTCCTATCTACCAAACGCGAGGTCCGTTGGCCTAGGCTAACGTACATCACTGGTCCGTCCAGCAGGCGCTGGACCCCGGGATCGGAATTCCCACAACTGGTGACCCCGACGTGATTCACTTTATGACGTGATTCACTCTATGATGTGATTCACTCCACGGCGTGTTCTCTGTCTAGGGAAACGCTGCTCTGGCTCCTGTATTTACGCACCTGGCAAAGGCTTGATCAACGTAAGTAACGGCTCCTCACTTTCCAAGGTTTTGTCCAAGCATGTGGATGAACTTTCCTCTTTAGCCAGAAAGGCAAATTGTTTGCAAAAAGTTAACGGAACAACTGTCTATCCCCAGACCCTTCCTTTTAACCTGTGCCTACTACGGAAGACGTTCCAAAGCCGGCACAGCCAAAAAAAAACCCCTCTTCGCTCTATCCTTCTCTCTCTCCTCCAAAACAGAAACAGGCAACCCTGTATTCTGTTCTGCAGAGTTTTGCAACTGCACTCAATGCTTCCGTTTCATCAAACTACCAAACAATAAATTTTCAGAACAATTTAGAGACATAAATTAACTCAAACTGCACTTCTCTGCAATGCGTTTTGAACAATTGGAATGTTTTGAAACTCTTTTGTAATCTGTTAAGTTTGAACCCTGTCAGACAATGTCTGGTGGTGCTTTGTGTTGATGTGTGTGTTTTGTTTTATATATGTTTAACTCCTAGAACGTTACGTTTGGACTTGGAATGGTGAGAAAAATAGGAGATGGTTAAAGGGCCCTATAAAAACCACATGTTTGGTTGGAATCATCTCATGATTTTCTCGCTTCTTGCAGGACAAGCCATATGTCTAAATAAATGTTGTTTTAATGGTATTTGTGTATATATGTCTGTCTGTGTTGTTTTGTGTTATTTCCAAGACTTGGAAAAGGGTCAAAACCCTCTTTGATAACAACAAACAAAAAGGCCTTAATTAAAAATAAAAAGTTTTGCTTGAAAAACATATGAAATGAAATATTTGTATATGGAATGGTGTAAGTAAACAGAATGGAAGTGAATGAGTTAATTTGCTGGTGTAAATGTGTGTGTTAGCCCTCACCCCTCCACCCATCCCACGCTGTGAAAGGAATAGTAAAACTGTAGTTTTTATTGTTGTAACATGGGAACGCAATGGTATGAGTTTGCATGTGCAAAGTTTTATGGAAGAGGTATAAAAGAATTTATACATGTGACTGCATGTGAATTTTTTTGGTGGTGAGATTTTTGCAAAGTTTCTTTTTCTTCCCCCCCCCCTCCTGCCTCTTTCGTTTTTCGCTGGCTGTATTGTTTTAAGAGCAAAGGAAGGGCAGATAGAGGAGGGGGGGCAGCTGTTCGTTTTAACTTTTTTTTTCTTCCTTTGTTTAGAAGTTTGGGTTAAGGAAGGGGGGTGGATGTGAAATTTGATGCCCACTCTTGCAGTTTCAGCTTGCTATTTTTTTTACTCGAAAGAGGAGGCAGTAATTGTTGGGCAATTCTTTTGCAAATTTTTGAGTTTTAAATTGTTTAGTTAGACATATACATCCATCAACCAAAAGAAATGATTGAATTGTTTTGCTTAGATTTGTAAATGTTTTTCCTATTTCATGAAAATTTGTTTCATCTGAATGGAATTTGATTAAATTGGAACCACAAAAATACAATTTAATTGGCTTTTTGAAATACAAAATGATTCAAGCATCTATGGATTGCAAGTTGCCTTGGAAAAGATACAGTTACACTTTATTTTTATTTAGGGCATAAAATGTTGCAATCTTATTCTGTTCCAGTTTTTGTTATAAAAAAGAAATCAGGCAAATGGCGTTTCCTCCATGATTTACATGCAGTGAATGCTGTTTTATAACCTATGGGAGCATTGCAATGCGGCCTCCCAAACCCAAATTTAATTCTAAAAGATTTTGACTTAATGATAATTGACTTAAAGGATTGTTTTTTGTTTTTGTTTTTTCATTCCTTTGTATCAACAGGATAAATATTTATTTGCTTTTACAGTGCCTGAGTTGAATAATTTTCAACCAACTCAGCGCTACCAATGGAAGGTTTTACCACAGGGCATGCTAAATAACCCTACAATGTGTCAGTTTTTTGTTTTCCATGTTTTGCAACCATATCGGGACCTTCATCCCTCTTTTTTGGTTTACCATTACATGGATGATATTTTGGTCGCAGCACCAGGCCCAAAGGGTACTGTTTTTGCAACTTTGCCAACCCTCACAACAATTTTGCAAAAAGGAGGTTTGCACATTGCTCCTGACAAGGTCCAAACCTCCCTTCCTTTTCAATATTTGGGCCATAAATTATTGGCCTCCCATGCTGCACCACTTTTTCCCTTTTTAAAATTACCACACCAACCAACTTTACTTCAATTACAGCAATATTTAGGTGTTATTAATTGGATTCGACCTTATATAGGTCTCACCACTTTTCAATTATCACCTCTTTTTTCAGCCTTAACCAAAGGCAAACATCCTACAGATGTTATTCCACTGCAGGACAGTCATTTAAAAGTGATTCAATTGGTCAACCAAGCCCTACAAATTCAGTGGGTTGACCGAATGACCCCAAACATTCCCTTTTCTCTTTTATTGTGTAATACTATTTCTTTACCTACATGTGCTATTGTCCAAACTATTCCCTCCTTGCTGATTCTAGAATGGCTTCACCTCTCTCACACTCCTAGAAACACAATTGGTCAAAAACCTTTTCAATTTGCCTCTCTCATCTCTAAGGCTCGCCTTCGAGCAAAAGCCCTTGCAGGAATAGAATCTTCTGTCCTATATGTACCATGTTCTCTCACTACATGGGAAACCATCTATTCTAACTCTGAAGCCTTGCAGCTTGCTCTCACTGAGTGGCCTGGAAAGATATCCTGCCACCCTCCTGCTGATCCTCGCATTCAGCTCCTACAAAATATCCATGTTTCATGGGATACCCAATTACAACGCTTTCCCATCCCACATGCTGTCACACTCTTTGTAGATGGCAGTAAACAATTCGGTGCTTGTGCCTGGTATATTCATGACCAATGGCACACAAAAATAACGCCACCCCAACGGTCTGCTCAGCGTGCGGAACTAGCCGCTGCCATTCTAGCTTTGCAAACATTTTCCACTCAACTTATAAATCTCATTCTTGACAGTCTCTATGTCACTCAAATTGTCACCACTATTTTTCAATCATACCTCTCTCCATCCCTGGACCCTGATTTAACTTCTTTATTTTCCACCCTACAAACTGTAATATCCAACAGGAAACATCTTTACTTTGTCACACACATAAGAAGCCACCAACCTTTTCCTGGCTTCTTGCAAAAGGGAAATGATATTGCAGATGCTGCGGCCTCTGCTACCTGCCTCATGTCTCTTTCTCCTGTCTCCCCTTGGGACAGTCATGCTATTTTCATCAAAATAAGAAGGCCTTAATGAAACAATTTGGAATCACTATGGCTGAAGCTACAGCCATAATTTAACAATGCCCAACCTGTAGCCTACAGTCTAAAGGTATCCCACAGGATGTTAACCCTAGAGGCACTGAAGCCTGTGATACCTGGCAAATGGATGTAATTCAATATCCTCCATTTGCCCCGTGGAAATATCTACATGTTACAGTAGATACGTTCTCCGGATTTATTTTGGCAACCCCACAAAAAGGGGAAGCTGCAAAACAAGTGATTAATCACTGTATTCGTACCTTTACAGTGCTGGGATGTCCAAAAATATTAAAAACAGACAATGGCCCAGCTTATGTCAGCTCACAATTTTCACAGTTTTGTCATCACTGGTCCATTGTCCACAAATTTGGAATTCCTTTCAATAGCCAAGGGCAGGCTATTGTTGAGCGAGCAAATCAAACTTTAAAAAATGCATTAGATCGTTATATGGGGTCCAAGGGCTTATGCCCCCCAAACCTCCCGGCACTGCAAAACGTGTTAAATGTTTGTCTGTATACTCTCAATTTTCTAAATCTCACTGGCACTCCTTCTTTGTCTGCTGCGTCTCGACACTTTACTAAACCTGTTGTCCCAACTTCAAGACCACTTGTATACTACAGGCAGCTCCCGGATCCAACTTGGAAAGGTCCAGCCGAACTCATCACCTGGGGAAGAGGCTACGCTGCAGTTCAACTACCTGACAGAGTTTTGTGGGTCCCTGCTCGTTGTATTCGCCCATATTTCATCACTCCACACAACCCACCAACTCCATCGGATGTGCCATCATTGCCTTTGTGAGTGCGGATGTACATGCTGTTATTGGTGTAACAACTGCATATTACACCACCCATATTGTCCAGGGGTCCAACACTTTTGCATCAATCATGTGGACCCTGCTTTTGATGACACTCTTGACAAGTTCCTTCCCCATGATGTCCACACTGCACCTTCCCATGATGACAAAGCACCTGAGAATTCCTCTAAATTTTCATAAAGGCCTATATTGTGGTCCTGTTTTTTCTTTTCTTGATCTCAATACTACTGCCCTTTTTCATTGTTATGACCGAGGTCAATCCTTTTGTCCCTTTGTGTTTTCTCAGTATCCTAATCGTGGCATTCCTCTTCCACCATCTCCCTCTATTTCCCTCACCTATGCTCATTACCCTTGTCACATGACTCTTGCTATTCTTGTGACCCCTGAGACTACGGGGCGCTATTATGTGTCTGGATTTTCATCCTATGGTACTTATACTACACATTCTTTTGAACTCGCATCAGTGGCGAGCTATGCAAAACCTCCTTTGTCTCCTCGTTTACTTGCCTACAACTTTGTTCCTCATCCCCGCTCCTTCCTAGACCTGACCGCCCGTATTTTTACCTCACCTCACTTACAACACTTTCATTCCACAAAGCAACCTCGCTCACACCAACGCATCATTCATTCTCGACGACGGCGATCTCCTGATCCTAATCCTCATCGACCTCTCAACTACACATGGACTGTTCGTGACTTTGAAAATCAGGTATTATTCCAAATCTCCAAATACACAATATGGCCCTGGTTCCCTATCTTACATTTTGACTTTGCCGAAATGGGTACCGGGGTCAACAAATTTGCTTCAAAATTTCTCCAAACTAACAAATGGGACAAACAAGGTTCGTGCACACCTTCTCCACTAGAAGCAACATGGTGGGACCTGTATTTTTGTCCCGAACAAAAGACACCTGAGGAAAAATATCAATGTGGCACTTTTTTGGATAAATACTGTGCCTCATGGTCTTGTGTTTCTACGGGCGCTATATCCTGGACTGCCCCTCGCTCAAATGATTATATTGCCATTAACCGTAGTAATGGCAAACCCCCTTCTTCTTCCTGCCCTACTAATTTGCATTGCTGTGGTGAGCGGAAAAATCCAATGAACATTACCTTCACATCCCAAGGAAAGACTTTGACTACAGAGCAATGGGCTGTCGGATATTCTTGGGGTGGTAGAGAATGGAGCGGTTCTGAAGACGACGGCGGAGTTTTTTCCATTCGCCTCACAATCCAGTCACCACATTCCCCTCCTATAGGTCCTAACAAAAGCATTCAACCTGTTTTTTTTACAGTCCGTTGTATATAATATGCCTAATCCCTTGATTAACCTTGTCAATGCTTCTTCCTTTTTGTTAAAAAGTGCTGTTAATTCTTCATCACAAACCGACCACTGTTGGCTCTGTTTATCAGCCACTCCACCCTTTTATGACGCCGTTGGCTCTATTGAACCTATTAAAGGGCCAATTCCTCATCCCCGGTAACAACTCCATCTGGGCTTGCTTTACAGGTGCTACAGCCTGTGTATCAGGGGATGTCCTTATACAACAAAAAGCCTTTTGTATTCAGGTACGCTTAGTCCCTAGAATCACTTATTATTCCCCCTCTGATTTTGTTTCCCTTATGGAACCACCGGAATACCACCTACGTGTAAAACGTGAATTTGTTACAGCCCTAACCCTTTCAGTTCTTTTAGGATTAGGTGTTGCAGGAGCAGCTACTGGAGCTGCGGCTTTAGTTGTCAACCAACAACAAATACAAAAACTCAGTCTAGAAATAGATAATGATCTTTCCCGCATTGAGACTTCAATTTCTGCCCTTCAAACTTCTTTGTCGTCTCTTGCTGAAGTAGTTTTGCAGAATAGGCGTGCCCTCGACCTTTTATTTTTAAAGGAAGGTGGAACGTGTGTAGCTTTAAAAGAAGAATGTTGTTTTTATTCTGATCAATCTGGCATTGTGCGCGACTCTATGAATGAGTTACGCAAACGATTAAAAGACAGAGAACAGGAAAGGTTCTCCCAACAATCCTGGTATCAAAGTATGTTTAATTTCTCTCCCTGGATTACCACATTGCTTTCTGCTATTTTAGGACCTTGTATAATTTTGCTTATATTATGTATGATTGGCCCATGTGTTTTTTCACGCCTTTTGCAATTTCTCAAGGATCGTTTGAATGGTTTGGATTCTAATCTTTCTAAGATTAATGTTATGCTTGCCTCAAACAACATATATGAACCCTTGAAACCCAAATTCCACCCCTCTGAAAAGGTTGCCCTACTGACACTGTCTGACACGGACTCCAACTGTTCCGATACTGAATCAGACTTAGCCATGGAGGCTCTTGCCCCCAAGCAAG
This sequence comes from Azemiops feae, assembly GCA_023970755.1. Lineage (NCBI taxonomy): Eukaryota > Metazoa > Chordata > Lepidosauria > Squamata > Viperidae > Azemiops > Azemiops feae. Next base: position 467,192 of record JALGBA010004169.1, on the reverse strand, counting down.
AATCTCGTATTCTTATGGAGTTGCCCTTTTCTGTTTCGGAGGATGCAGATTATGGCCACGAGTAGGATGGAGATTGAACTTTAAAAAATAAAAACAGTGGAGATGTTGCAACCATTTCCTGAGTTAAGAAAAGTTTCCATGCCTTTCAAGTCCTGAGATAAGATTAGTTATGAGTTATGTCTTCCTGAGTTATGTCTTCCTGAGTTATGTCCTTCAAGTTATCATTTCCTAAGATACGCCTTTAAAGTCTATATTTCCTGAGTTGAGATAAGCTATGCCTTATTAAGTTTCCATTTCCTGAGTTAAGTTAAGGTATGCCTTTTAAGTTTCATTTCCTGGCAAAACCCACCCTTTACAACCTCCTGCTGTGACATAAGTGTACCAATAAAAGAAAAGCACGCAGATCCTTCTGGGCTCTCGCTTGCTGATTCAACCTGAAGAAATATGTTGTCCGTGTGTTTCCTATCTACCAAACGCGAGGTCCGTTGGCCTAGGCTAACGTACATCACTGGTCCATCCAGCAGGCGCTGGACCCCGGGATCGGAATTCCCACAAACCATTTGTCTGAAATGGTGTAGCTTGACCTCCAAGGTCCCTTTCAGCTTCTATTCTATTCTATTCTATTCTATTCTATTCTATTCTATTCTATTCTATTCTATTCTATTCTATTCTATTCTATTCTATTCTATTCCATCCTATTCTATTCTATTCCACTCCATCCCACTCCACTCCATTCCAAACTCCAATGCATCCTGCCTATGAAATTGGGCTGAGCAATTAAATTCCAAAGAATTGATGCAGTGAGAAATGCATAGTGAGAAGGTCCTTTGAGGAGTTTGATCCTAGGTAGTGATGGACAATAAATAAGCACTTGACCTTAGCTTTGCCTTGAAATGGCACCCAATTCTGGGATCTACAGATGGTCTCTCCATAACCTTGCTACAGAAGCTGAATGAAAACAGAAGTCAGCTATCAACAGGTGCACTCAATATTAGCAGATCAGTCAGATGGGGAATGATGCAATTCATAGTTTTGAAAGTTAAGTTAAGTCAGTGCTCAATAATGTGGTTCTTTGCTCAAGAATGACAGGAAACAGGTGGTGAGGAAACTCTGGAAACTGAATCTCTAAAAGTGCCTTGAAGCCTGTTGAGCTTTTATACAGTACAAGAAATGATCGATTATCTCGTGTAAGGAGTGCATGCAGGAAAGGAAGTGAGGAAACCTCAATGCCAAACTGACAGTCTTTAGAAATAAAGTTAAATGAGGTAAAGAATAAAATAAGTTAAGACCACTGCTGACTTCCAGGCATAGAAGGGATTGAGGAGTGCTGTTGGAAAACAAGGGAAACAAGCAACAAGAAAGATTAGGGGGCTGGAGGCTAAAACATATGAAGAATGGCTGCAGGAATTGGGTAGGTCTAGCCTAGTGAAAAGAAGAATTAGAGGAGACATGATAGCAGTCTTCCAGTATTTCAGGGGCTGCCACAAAGAAGATGGGGTCAACTTATTTTCCAAAGCACCTGAAAGCAGGACAAGAAACAATGGATGAAACTAATCAAGGGGAGAAGCAACCTAGAACTAAAGAAATTTCCTGACAGTGAGAACTAGAAACCAGTGGAACAACTTGCCTCCAGAAGTTGTGAATGCTCCAACACTGGAGGCTTTTAAGAAGAGATTAGACAACCTTTTGTCTGAAATGGTATAGGGGTTTGGACTAGAAGACTTTCAAGGTCCCTTACAACTCTGTTATTCTATGCTCTATGAAAAGAATATGCTGCCTAAATAATTGTGTGAAGGAGTTCAGTGGTTATTAAAAAGGCGGAGGAAGAGACTAGGACTTTTATTATTTATGGTTATTGGCTTTTTGTTATTTGGGACAAAAGGTTAGGCTTGGGGGAAGGAACCTTTAAAGCTCAATTATCTCAGAGAACCTGCCACATGGAAATTGAAGCTATGATAAAACAGGCCACAATATTTGTATGGCTTCCTTCTATACTAGGCCCCACGGGTCTATACAACAGAGATAGATGATATTAGTACTGGCAAACATTTCCTAGGCAATCTGCTAACTGCACTGATGTCATGAGCCAATTTGGTCTAGTGCAGGGGTAGGCAACCTTCGCTGGCTCAGGAATTCTGGGAGTTGAAGTCCACGAGTCATAAAAGAGCCAAGGTTGCCTACCCCTGGTCTAGTGGGAAAGGCACCAGGCAAGGAATAGGAATCTATAAGTTCTAGTCCCACCTAAACCATGAAAGCCAGTTGGTTGACATTGTGCCAATCTCTCTCTCTCTCTCTATCAGCCCAACCCACATCAAAGGGTTATTGTTGTGGAGAAAATAGGGGACCCAAAGGTGCTTTTTCAAGAGGATCTGGACTTTCTTTGTTTTGCTTGAAGACATTTTGCTTCTCCTCCAAGAACTGCAGGAGCTTCTTGGATGACAAATGAAACACCTTCAAGGAAAAACAAAGAAAGTCCAGTTGCCTCTTGAAAAAGCAACTTTGGGACAACCATGACCTGGATGACTGGAAGTTTTCAAACTTAATCAGGTTGATTAAAAATATGTCCCCTTTTGGGTATGAGCCCAATAACTAATACTTCCAACCTCCACTTTTGCTACCACTATTACTTCTGTCCTCTCTGTTGTTCTAATGAAGATTTGTAGAACATAGATTAATAGAGTTGGAAGGGACCTTGGAGGTCTTCTATTCCAACCCCATGCTCAAGCAGAAGACCCTATTACCATTTCAGACAAATGGTTGTCCAGTCTCTTTTTGAAAGCCTCCAGTGTATGGTGACATATTATGGCACAGGCCAAACTCCATCTTTTGCAGCTGTTCACTTTCAGGTAGATCAAAAAGTTGTAGCTGAACTTTACTTGACTCAACTCCATCTTTGAATTAGCAACAAGAGACAGAAACATGTTTTTTTCCCTATCTAATGTGCAAACATCTATTGCTCAGTGTGTAGGACAATTGCTTTTCCTTGCAATTATCGAAGAACAGTAATCCTTAATGTGACCCCTCTGGATTTTAACCACAAAATTCTTCCAAGATAAAACCTGCTTTAAAAAAACGTGTTCTGAATTCTCCCAATGGTGGAGGACTTTGCCTTATCTTCCAAAGAGCTAACTCTGGGGTTCAGTGAGACCTTTGTTATCTTTGTGTCAAAGCCCAAACACAGGTAAGAGAAAGCATGATTGATATAATAGTATTCTATTGATTGATTAGTCTTGTGACCTTATCATTCAAATAAAATACACCGCATCATCTAATTTCAGAATAGGATAGCTAGGAGGAAATAATGTGATAAAATGCAAATGTGTTACTACAAAGAGACATCAGATAAATTTGTCCTGGGGCCATTCCAAAGGCTTGGAAGCTCTTTATTGTGCTAAAGCTCTGGTAAGATTTCAAGAGCTATTTGCAGTTCAACTTCTGCAAAAAAAACAAAAAAAAACCAACCTTGAGTTTTGATCTAGGAGGGGAAGTGACAAGAATGACCAGGCTGCCTCTCCTGCTGCTGCTCATCTGGCTCCTGCCTCCAATTACTGCTAAGAGGATTCAGACCAGATGTGTGTTGCCAGAACACTTAAAGCTTCGATATGAATGGGAATTTTACAGGCCTGGTGATCTGATTATTGGAGGCAACTTACCCCTGGTAACTTTTGTGGAGACCAGTCTACCAGATTTTCAAAAGAACCCATATCAAATTATTAACAATATCACCTGGAGGGGAAAGATGTAGGTGGTCGTTTTCTTTGTTTCAGATTCAGAGGCTCCTGTAAGAAATACTCATTCTAGGGATCTTCAGATCTTTGTCCTTTACTCAATAAAGAGAAAAAATCAAGAAATAGGCTAGATTTCCGTCCTTCCAGAACTGTTCATGAGGAAGATGGTACATGTTCTGTTTCAGCCACAAAGACATCGAGGCGAGGCAGGAGTAACAAACACAAGTCTTTATTGAGATCACGAACAGAACAGAAGACAAAATGGTGCCAGGGCCTTTTATAGTCCCTTGCAAGGGACAGCGTCAGCCAATCAATGCAAGGCTAGTCTCCCGCCTTGCGCATGCGCACAAGGCTTGAGACAGCCTGTCTGGTCCCGGGCAACCACGTGGATTGCCCGGACCTTCTGCAGCCTCCTGAGCCTGCTGAGTCATTCAGCAGTCCCAGGACATAACACCCCTCCCCCCTTAGATAAAACAATAAGTGAATACTTGCAGTTTTAAAACAACCTACATATACATGTTTTTTTAAAATTATCATGTTATTATTCCTAACACAGTTATGCCTGCAAACAGGCAGACACTTCTAGAGAACTAGTAAGCCTCCCTATTACTTGACAGGAACCTCACATAGTCCTTTAGATGCTTGGGTGGACCCTTGGCCCACTCTGATCTTCTTGGAGGCAGCGTTTGTGCCTGGCATGCCACCTCACCTGTTGGGCTAGGCAAACCAGGACTTTGATGCCCCCAAGACCCAGGCAACCCTCCAGACTGCTGACTGGCTGGATCCGCTAAACCCAAACCAGAGTTCCTTGGTGGGGTGGAATTCCCCAAGTCCAGTGGTGGGGTGGAATTCCCCAAATCCACAATGGACCCTTCTTGGGAACACTGTCCTTCGAGCCGAAGACCAGCAGCTGGAGTGGCCTGAGAAGCTGATTGACTGCAATGTCCCATAGACCCGGTGCCTGTGCCAGAGTCAGGAGCCACCTCCATGGCAAAACCCCCTTCAGGAACATGTGCAGGAACATTTGAAGGTCCACCTTCACGGAGAGACTGTGGTCCACAATCATAATTGTGGTCCTCCCCCCCCCCCCAGAGCAGAGCCAGGGGTGAAAGAGTGGCTGGAAAGCCTCCAGCGCAGTTGGTCAATGTGACGTCTGATCACACGACCATCATCCAAGGCCACTTCGTATGACAGTGGCCCAGAGACCTTGCATACCACTGCTGTCACCCAGAGATGTCCAGGTCCATAGTTCCTTGCCCAGACCGGATCGCCCACCTGTAGTCTCCTAGGTGCCCGCGGTTGTGACACCACCCGGTCAGGGTGCAACCTGTCCAGCTTAGTGATGAGTCTGTGACCCCAGCAGAGTTCAGCTGGGCTCTTCCCAGTGGCAGTGCATGGTGTGGTGCGGTGACAAAGAAGAAAGTCAGCTAACCTGTGATGCCAGTTTCCATGAGTGATTCTCTTTAAAGCATCTTTGGTAGTACGCACCATATGCTCAGCTTGACCATTGGAAGCTGGATGAAATGGCGCAGACATGGCATGCTGGATCATGTTGACTTGAAGGAAGCCCTGAAACTCAGAAGATGTGAATTGGGGTCCGTTGTCTGAGACAAGGACATCTGGAAGACCATGTGAGGCGAAGATTCCTCTCAGCACCTGGATGGTCCTGGCAGTAGTAGTGGAGGAGACAGGAACAACCTCTAGCCACTTGGAATGGCTGTTCACGAGGAGAAGGAAGAATTGCCCCTGAAAGGGCCCAGCATAGTCGATGTGTACCCTCGACCATGGTGTATGTGTCTCCTCCCACCTATGTACAGGGGCCTGGGGCATTTCTGGCCTTGACTGTTGGCAGACTTGGCACCCATGCACCTGGGCCTCGATCTCTTTATCGAGTCCAGGCCACCAGAGGTGGCTATGTGCTAGCGCCTTCATCCGGACTATTCCCGGATGTCCCTCATGCAGAGAGAGCAAGACTCTAGTCCTCAATGACTACCCTGCTACCCCACAGGAGACACCCCTTGAAAGTAGAAAGCTCGTGCTTCCTTTGCCAGAACCCTTGGAATTCTGCACCCAGGCACGTGTCAGGCCATCCTGACAACACCCATGTCAGCACGCGTGTAAGCGTGTGATCACTGGCAGTTTCTGCAGCGATGTCCCTAGCATTGAGGGGAGATTCAGGCAATTCCTGAATGGAAAGAATGTGAAGAGCAGGAGCAGGATCTGCCTCTATCTGCTGTAGAGGTAATCTGCTGAGACCATCTGCATGGCCCATTTCTTTACCTGGTTTGTGAACCATGGTGTAGTCATAAGCTGACAAGAAGATTGACCATCTCAGCATTCTAGGAGATATAATGTGTGGGGTTTGTTTTGTTGTTGTAAACAAACCCAGCAAAGGTTTATGGTCTGTGTAAACCATGAAATGGCGGCCATACAAGAAATCATGGAATTTCTTTATTCCATCCACTATTGCCAAACTTTCCCTATCAATCTGTGCATAATTACGCTCTGCAGATGAGAGAGTCCTAGAGTAGTAGGCCACAGGGACGTGTGTCCCATCAGCCTTAAGATGGCTCAGCACAGCTCCAACCCCATAAGGGGATGCATCACAGGCTATGCACACAGGCAATTGCTCATTAAAATGGGCTAAAACTGCATTTGAAGAGAGCAAGGCCTTGACCTCTGCAAAACTCCTTTCGTGGACCTTCGTCCAGTTCCATGGAGCCTGTTTTTCCAAGAGCCAGTGTAATGGCTCAGCCATTGCAGCCTTGTGGGGAAGGAATGAATGGTAAAAATTTAACAGCCCCAGGAAGGCTTGAAGCTCACTCTTCGACTGGGGGCTTGGGGCCTGCTGAATCGCTTGAAGCTTGGATTCCGATGGATGGATGCCTTCAGCATCAATATGGAATCCCAAGAACTCAGTGGAGGTGACTCCAATTTTACACTTATTTTGCTTCAGCTTCAGCCCTGCTTGGCAGAAACGCAGCAAAACAGCCCTCAGCCTTTCAGCTAAGTTCACAGATGACTCCCCAGCGATGAGGACGTCATCAAAAAAGGGACAGACCCCCGGAATACCACGGAGCGTTCGCTCCATCACACTTTGGAATACACCAGGGGCTACATTAACCCCAAACTGCAGCCTTTTTACCTTAAAGGCTCCCCGGTGCGTCACAATTGTTTGGGCCTCTGCCGTTGCCTCATCAACAGGTAACTGTTGATAGGCCTGAGCCAAATCAAGCTTTGCAAAGATCCGCCCCCCCCTTGAGGGAGGCCAAAATATGGCTCACCACAGGCACCGGATAGGCATGCTGCTGCAATGCTTTATTAAGTGTATACTTATAGTCCACACAAATCCGGACCTCTCCATTGGCCTTCAGTGGCGTGTCTATAGGGGTTTCCCATGGACTAGAGTCCACAGACTCTAAAATGCCTTGCTGGATCAGCTTGTCCAGCTCTGCATCTATTTTGCTTTTTAAGGCAAAAGGCACCCTTCTGGGCTTGATCCTAATGGGTGTGATGGCTGGGTCCAAACGTAAGGCAATGGGAGGCCCTTTGTACGAACCAAGCTCTGCACTGAACACATCAACAAACTCCTTGCAAACATCTGCAAGGCCTGACATTTGCAGATTGTGCAGTCCAGTCACTTGGATCCTAAGGGCCTCAAACCAATCGAGTCCTATAAGACTCGTACGATCACCCCCAACTACCACCACGTCTAGCAGTCCTTTAAAACTCTTACGCTGCACCCTGACTGTGGCCTCCCCCTTCACGCTGACCCTCGAATTTTGAAAGTCAGTGAGAATTAAATTTGAAGGCCTGAGTTTGACTCGAAGGCCACTTCTGTTGCAAACCTTATTAAAGGTGTCTAAGGAGATGATTAATAGAGCGGACCCGGTGTCCAGCTCCATCGACAAGGGAACCCCTTGCAACTTCACGTCAAGGCAAAGTTTCTTTTTGAGAGGCCTGTGAACCCCTGTTTTGAAAATGCCCCTACGGGACGTGCAGAAGCCCACCCTATTTTGGCTGGGGACCTTGGTACCTTTGAGAGGCAATCCTTCAACCGACCGTTCCTTCTGGTGACCCAAACAGGCAGATGCAATGTGGCCTTGCCTGCCACATGCCCGGCAAATAGCGGAGCAGAACCAGCAATCAGCTCGCTTGTGGCGTCCTCCACAGCCAAAACACCGAAGGGATGCTGCCGCTCTTTCTCTGTGCCCTTGAGGCTTCTTCATTTCGGCCTGTTGAAACCTGTTCACCTCCTCCTCCGGATCCGATTCGGATGCCTCTCAAGCAACATCTTGATGGATTGAGACCGCCGCTGGGGGGTTCCGGGTGAGCCGCAGGGCCTTCATAGCGCCGTCTGCTGCTTCTTCAGCTGCAATCTCTCTCAGAGCACCTTGGAACGAGACATCTTCCCTTGCAAAAAGTTTCTGTTGTAGCTCACGACTTCGCAGTCTGCAAACCAAATGATCCCGGAGTCTCTCTTCCAGATCCGTGAAAGCACACTGCCTAGCTGCTTGTCTTAAAGCAGCAACAAATTCCGCGGCAGACTCACCAGGCCTTTGATCTCTCTGCTCAAATGCATGCCTCCAAGCAATTACTGATAGCTTGGGCTCGAAGTGCCCGTGCAGCATCCTCTTCAAATCGGTGTATGCAATTGATTCCAATGGTGCTGGGGCTACAAGATTTTCTGCAATGTCAAAAGTCTCTTGCCCACAGACACACAGCAATGTAGCAGCTTTGAGGCCGTCTTCCTGGATCTTATTGACTCTAAAGTAATTCTCCACCCGAGCCACGTAGGAACTCCAGTGCTCAGGGAGAGACGTATCAAAGTCTGACAGACGGCCCAGCTTTGATATCATTACAGCCTGTAACCTCTTCGATGCCTCTCGCTGCAAGGAATGAGAAGGGGTCCCTTGAAGTCGAGCTCACCTCCAGCGTCTTCGTTCTGGCAGGCAATTGCTTCCACCGGACGCTGAACTTCTCAGCGCTTCAGGCCTCCTTTGGTAAGTCAGCCTAGCTTCTCCTGTTGTTCTTCTTGCAACGGATCCCACCTTCATCGCCAATGTTCTGTTTCAACCAGAAAGACATCGAGGCGAGGCAGGAGTAACAAACACAAGTCTTTATTGAGATCACAAACAGAACAGAAGACAAAATGGCGGCAGGGCCTTTTATAGTCCCTTGCAAGGGACAGCATCAGCCAATCAATGCAAGGCTAGTCTCCCGCCTTGTGCATGCGCACAAGGCTGGAGACAGCCTGTCTGGTACCGGGCAACCACGTGGATTGCCCGGGCCTTCTGCAGCCTCCTGAGCCTGCTGAGTCATTCAGCAGTCCCAGGACATAACAGTACACCACGTAAAACTTAGGAGGAACAACACCTGAGAGACTGTGCTGGACTAGTGAAGAAGCTGACCTATAATATTAATTTGGACATGAAGTCATAGTAAAAAATAAAACTCAAGGGAAAGTTCAATCTTTTGTGGGGTACTGTCAAAAAAATCCCTCGGTTTAGGAATCAGCCATGAATGATGGCCCATAGTAAATCTGTGTGGTGACCATCTTGTGCTCAGACCTGAAGAAGCTGCTCCAAGAGAGAAACAAATTGATTAGGGTTTCAGAAACAAATTGGGAAACTGTTCAGCCACTGGAGCAAAGTGAAGAAGGAAGGGAGAATAGAAGGCTATAAAATGATCTGGGATATAGACTAATAGGCTTTTCTCCTTTCTCAGAAACCCACCCAAGTTTAATCAAGAAACATCCTTTAAAAAAGCCAAAACAACCCAAGGAAACATGTGACTTACTGCTCCAAGGACACATGTAAATAGTCAATCAGTTCAATTTAATCTTGGATTATGTTTCTGTGGTTTAGCATCTTATGAAATTCAAGGGTGAAAAATGTAAGGTTCTACATTTAGGCAGGAAAAATGCACGGGTATAGTATAGGTGGTACCTCACTCAACAGTAGTAACTGTTACAGCATCACAGTCTGCTTTGGAAGCATCACTGTTTCAGACAGGAAGGGGGTGCAGAGAGTGGTGAGGATGGCTGAAAAGATTATTGGCAGTTCCCTCCCTTCCATCCAGGATGTGGCATATAAGAGTTGCTTGAGCAGGGTCCGCAAGATTGTCTGGGACACTACACATCCTCTTCATGACCCTTTTCCTTGTTACATTCTGGAAGGAAGCTTTGTGGTATCCGAAGCAGAACATCCAGATTCAGTCACAGTTTTGTTCCATACAGTATTAACCATGTGAACTCTAAAGCTTCCTCCTTCCATTATGTATTCAAGATGGACAGTGATTAATATTTATATGTTATTTATATGTAAGGATGTAGGTCTACACATATATTATATATAGTATGTTTAAATGTTTGTTATGTATAAGTACACTTTAAGAGCAAGCAACTAAATTTCATTTTTAATGTGTGCCATTGTGCCCACAGTAAAAAATGACAATAAAGGTTATCTATCTATCTAACATGATAGTAGTCTTCCAATATCTCAGGGGCTGCCCCAAAGAAGAGGGAGTTAAGCTATTCTACTAACACCTAAAGGCAGGACAAGAAGCAATGGATGGAAACTAAACAAGGAGAGAAGCAAACTTCAAACTAAGAAGAAATTTCCTGACAGTTAGAACAATTAATCAATGGAAGAGTTTGCCTTCAGAAGTTGGGGGAGCTACATCACTGGAAACTTTCAAGAAGAGACTGGACTGCCATCTGTCAGAAATGGTGTAGGGTTTATTGCTTGGGCAGGGCTTGGACTAGAAGACCTCCAAGGTCCCTTCCAACTCTATTATTCTATTTTATTCTATTTACGTGACCCCACTCCATCTTTTTAATTTATCATTTGTTGTACAGTTCAACTTGTTGTGTGAAAGCAGCCTCTGTAAAAAATCAGTACCCACAGAGGATCTCCAAGTTACCCCACCAGGTTTCTGGTCTGCAATTCATCAGATTTTTCTGCATCAGTGACTAAATATTGGACTTTCCTCATTAGTGAAGTGATAAACCAGGGCAGGTACTTCTTTCCATATGGTCCTGCTCTCCTTGAATATCAACTAGACAAACTCAGTGGAATTGTTGTTATAGAAATTATATAACCATTCCTAAAATACAGTTGTTATTTACCCCACCTTGGGCTAAAGATAACTTTTAAAAATGGCAAGTACCACAGGAACAAAACCATAGAATGGATTTTGGAGTATGCATTAAGATCTTTGAATGTAGGTATCATTTGGTAAAAGAGGAATTGAAGTAGCCATGATAGAAATGCCGAATAATATAGAGAATCTTTGGCCATGTTGGGAAAGGAGTCAAATATTTAGTGTTCCTCCTGATTGCTTAGTTCTCCACCAAGGGTTCTCCTCTATACTTGTCTCCTAAGATGATGGCCATCACACAATGATAGAAGCCATGATGTGTCATTTGTAGCTTTCAGCCAATTACCACCAATTTCTGAATGTCTCTTTTCTTTCAGATGCTTCCCTATTTGAAGAATGTCCACTTCAACAATGGTGCTGGAGAGCAAGTCTCCTTCTCAGAAAATGGACTGGGATCTGCTCGTTATAATCTTCTCAACTGGGTTTTCCTCCCCAATCAATCTTTTGTCCCAGTGAAAGTTGGGCAGATAAATTCAGGGGCTCCTCCAGGCCAGGATTTCACCATTAACTCTGATGCAATCATCTGGGTCACAAAGGTGAGCTGGAAGGAAATATAATTTCATGGAAATATTCATTCTCTGCCTGGGATGCAGAACTTCTGAATGGAGAAGAGATCTACTGGAATAGAAAATTTCATTAAAAATCTGCTTTAAATGTAACATATTTGAGATTTTGTTTATGGCAGGTCCATTGTATATATTTATTAAACTGGTATGTCAGCCATCTCACCAATAAGGCAACTCTGGGTGGTTTACAAATGATAAAATGGTAAATTTAAAAAATGAATTAGAATTAAAATAGTTATAAAATTAAATTGTCAATTAAGTAATTAAAAATTAGAACCAAATCCATGAAGCATTGGGATTGGGAAGGACTGCTTGAAACTAAGATGATTAGGGGCCTGGAGACAAAAACATATGAAGAAAACAGTGGAATATCTTTCTCTGTTGTTATTCCTTGCCAGCCAGTGGATCTGGCAGCTGAGTCTGAGGAATCAGATGAGGAAGAGAGGCCTGGAGTGGCAATAGAGTCAGCGGAAGGCTCTGAGGAGCTCCAAGACTTACAGTCGGGCAAGGAGCCTGGCCCCTCTACTCGTGCACAGGCTGAGACACAGCTGTGCTGGAAGCCTGAGATGGACAGTGATGAACAACAGTTGGGACAAATCATGGATGCATGAATGTGCAGGAAAGAGAAACGAGTAGGACAGAGGAATGCAATGGGGTGGCTCCAAAGGCAAAGGAGAAGGCATTAGGAAGCCACGCCTTGGCTGAATTATAAAAGGGAAGGTGAGGGAGGTGCTGGTTGCCAAAGGCAACTGTTCATATTGAGGATCGTGTTTCTGTTTGGAACACCTTCCTCCTCACTTACCTGAGCACCAAAGGGAAGTCCATGTTGGCCGTGGAGATCTTTTCCATCTTGGCCTCTGGGGCTTGTCTCTTTTTTCCAAAATGTTACATTATCCTATTGAGGCCACATCTGAATTGTAGAGAGAATATAATGAGGCACAAGAACTTCTGACTCATGCAGTAACTGGGAACTTTTGTTGTGAGTTTGGGATCTGTTTAGTTGATCTGATTTTTTAAAAGTAAAGAAATGAGCAGGCCCCTTTTTCTTTTAATATTTTGAAATCAAATGATATAACTACTCACAAAATATCTGCTAATCAGCAATAATCACCCATCTTTTCATTTTTCATTAATGTCATTTGTTCACAGTGAGGCCCCATGACCCACCTAGAAATAAACTTCAGCATGTTATTTTTTCAATTTACTGATTTTAATCAAAATAGTCTTAAAATATTTTGGGTTGGGTTCACTTTCAGTGTTTTTAATTATGTTTGCTTCCATAGATTGTTTTGCTGAGTTCCCTATTATTTTTTTCATTGAATAGACTATTAGGGTATTTTTTAAAAATTCTAGAAATGAACTACATTATTTACTCTCTATTAACTTCATCAAGAAAATAATTTATTAATATATGAATTTCCCTTGCTTGTTTTTTATGATGCATTTGAGAGCAGTGAATGCTTGAATCTTTTGTCTTGAGCATATCCATTCCTGGTGTGGCCATTCATGTAGCCCTCTTCTGTTTGCACACTGGCCACAGTAAACTTCATTGTCCTATTTCCACAACACTGACAGAGCAAGCAGGTAAAGTATAAATTGAGATCAAATCCCATTCCTGACTAGCAATGATAATATTACTTAGTTTGTGTAATGAAACATCTGCAAGAAAATAACCAAGCTCAGACAGCATATACTCCATTAATAAAGAATAATACCATGTGGATTGAATATTAAGGGATCTTTTCCTGTCCCTGCTATTATTTATCCTGCCAGATTATTATGAGGATAGATCGATGGGTGTTAATTAATAAAATCATTACAAAACATTTCATTTGGGGGCAAAGAGGAAGGAAGAAAATGTTGTGTGATGTATGTAATTATAATACAGAAGAGAGCTGGAAGAGACCTTGGAAGTCCAACCCCCCTGCTCAAGCAGGAGACCATATACTATTTCAGACAAGTGGCTGTCCATTCTTTAAAACCTTCAATGATGGAGCACCCACAACTTCTGAAGGAAAGCCGTTGTTTTCCTTCAGAAGTTATTTTCTTTGTTTTCATTGTTAAGAAGTTTCTCCTTAATTCTAGGTTGCTTCTCTCCTTGATTACTTTCCATCCATTGCTTCTTGTCTTGCCTTCTGGTGCTTTGGAATATAAGTTGACCCCCTCTTCTTTGTTGCAGCACCTCAAATATTGGAACACTGCTATCATGTGTCACCCCTAGTTTTTCTTTTCCCTAGACTGGCCATACATAAATCCTACAACCGTTCTTCATGTGTTTAGTCTGCAAGCCTTTAATCAACTTAGTTGCTCTTCTTTGCACTCTGCACTAAGTTTATGTTTCATGAACTTTAAGAATGCTTAGATTTAGGAGGGGACTCAACCCTGCAGTCCATGGGTCTGACTTCTCATATCCCCCGCCCCCAGTGAAAGAGCAGTGCACAGCAGGGTGTCCAATCCCCAGTCCTCCTAGGTAGACCAGTGAGATACCCTTGTTGGTAAGAACTCCTCATGGCTAAGGAGGAAGGTAATGTAAAATTGGGCAATTATCATCCCTTAGGACCCTTGCAAGTGCAGATCTTGGTCTAGTAGTGTGATGATAGGATATTACAATTGTCACTCAAGGAAAGGTATCCCATCCTGGTTCAAACCACAAAGGGTGGGGACTGAAGAATGGTATAGAGCCGAATGGTGCACCTGAAAGAAGCTCTGGTTGCTGTCCTTAGAAAATCCTCCACCAGTCAGAGTGATTGGTTTTGAAATACTTATTTAAAATATTGATGACCCACTCAAACAACAGACTGGGCAGAATACATTTAAGTCATAAAGAAAAGAAGAAAAGAAGAAAATATGTGGCTATTAAAACCCAACTAGGTGCCCCGTAGCTAAAACACATCTCTGTTGAACAGTTTGGGAAACACCACTAGGATAAAGTTCATGGTGAGTTGTTCCAGGAAGTCTCAGAGAATTTCTAAATCGAAAAAACTTTGATGTTGGCAGCAAAAACAGTTATGCTGACTCAGGAATTCTGGGAGTTGAAGTCCACGAGTCATAAAAGAGCCAAGGTTGCCTACCCCTGACCTAAGAGAACTAAAAGAGTGGACACCGTGTATATTCTATATTAAGGAGATCGAACTAGGTGATCCCCAAGTTCTCCTTCAACTCTAAAGCTTTATGACTCTCTGATCACAGTTGTCAAATTCACAGAAAGAGACACACTTGTGGCTTCACAAATAAGCTTCCCTCTTACCAAATGCCACTGACCACAGAGTTATGGAGTAATGTGGACATTTCTCTCTCCTAGGATTTATAAAACACTAATAATTCTTACTTCATCTCAGTAGATTTCCAGAGATTAACCCTCCATCAGCACAAAGAGATTTATGTCTGGTCAAAACATGTTTACTTAGCATGCTCTGAATAATATAGGTGGGTCCCTTTAGAGTTGGAGCTGAGATGAATGCTTATCTTGAAGACTTAAAACCCTACTTCAGCCCTCTGAAGTCAGCAGAGCATCACATTGCTTACATCATCATCCGTTGATTTGCTGTAGAAACAAGGTCTCTTTCTGTTGCCAATGAGTTGGTTTTTAGCATTCCTTTGGCTCTTACCAGCAGCCGTCCAGATGGACCTGAGGCCAAACTGTTTCTGGAGGAGACCTTTCCAAGTACAAAAAGACTTTTACAGACCTGGAGATCTCATTATCGGTGGAAACCTACCTCTCTCCATTACTGTAGCCCTACAGTTTCCTTTACACGAGCCTCCTGGTGATTGGGATGTCCTTTCTCTGTGAGTGTTTCCTTGATTGTCTTTTTTCTCAGGGCAATGTGGAAAGGGAAGTCTTGAAGATGGGCAGACTTAAATCCCACCCAGCCTCTATTGATGTAGAGCCTTCTTAATTAGATCACATTGATTGTCTTTGATGAATCAGTCTCCCTCTAATTCCCTTCTCAAGCCCTCTGACTCTTTAGTGATGAAGAAAACTTGTCACTCTGAATTCGGGAGTCAGCCTTTTCTTCATGTTCCTGAATACAAGATACATATTTCAGAGAAGACAATTTGGGCTGAACTTGGGGAGAAATAATGCTAGAGTCCTCTATCTTATAGCTGGACTAAATTCATCTTCCCATCTCATTACTCTGATGGCTTCTAATATCATGCTTCGTGGCTTCATTTTATTCTACGTAGAGGAGGTCTTTCTTTTGTTCCACCAAGTCTGGCTTCCCACTACTCTCCTATCAATCCTGGATACTTCTACATGAATGGAGCTAACTTCTTTCAGAATTTCCAGGCCAAGTCAGTGATCTCACTCACTGCTCTAAAGAGAAACAGTTCCATATTTCAAGACCCTAAAGAGACACTTTCTAACTGAGGGTCATTCAGGTGTATCAGCTTAATCCTTTCTAGCCAGCAAAAGTCAACCTAGTCAATTTAATTCAGTATAATCAAATTCATTGGATTTATAAAGCTGACAAATTCAGAAGGACTCTGATAACGTATTAGGTGAAGGGTGCCAGACTGGGAAAAGTTGTTTGAGAATGTAGGGCAGAAGTTGGCAGCCTATAAAGATTACCATGACTGGGTATAATAAATCAAGATAATACACCATTTTCCTTAACTGGATTGAAAATTTCATCTTGAAAAAATATCAATTCTGACTTGAACTTTCATGTTGTCAATTGTAACTTGCACATCAATTCACAGAAATGGGCTGCTGAGAAAGGGAGAGGAGCTTTCTCATACACTGTTGGCAATAGTAACAAGATCTACCGATTGATAGCGACTCTGTTTTTATATATACATCCAGCAATGACAACAAAAAAGAGAAAAGAGATTGGTGTGTAAAAAAGGGGGGAAATGTGACCCAAGTATCAAATAAATTTAACATTGAACATATAGAATACACCCCGGCTGAATGCTGGGAAAAAAAGAGAAAATGATAAATCCTCCTCCCCTTTACATAGTGGGTTCCACAAATAGTTATAAGCTTTCCCACCCCAATTTAACAAAAATACTATGTTAAATGTGACATGATAGCAGTGTTCCAATATCTCAGGGGTTGCCACAAAGAAGAGGGAATCAAGCTATTCTCCACAGCACCCGAAGGCAGGACAAGATGCAAGGGATGGAAACTAACCAAAGAGTTAGTCCGAAAACAGAGCTGCTTTGAAAGAATTTTTTTATAAAATGATGGAACTAAGGAGAAATTTCCTGACAGTTAGAACAATTAATCAGTGGAACAATCTGCCTCCAGAAGTTGTGAATGCTCCAACACTGGAAGTTTTTAGGAAGAGATTGCACAACCATTTGTCTGAAATGTTGTAGGGTTTCCTGCCTGAGCAGGGGGTTGGACTAGAAGACCTCCAAGGTCCCTTCCAACTCTTCTGTTCTGTTCTGTTCTGTTCTATGAGAGGATTTCTGTCTAATAATCAAATCGACTCAACAATCTTCAAATCTCTCTGTTAGCCATCTGTTATTGTATTTAACATGTAGAAAGTCCACAGATGGCTTCCAGTCTCTTATAAAACTGCCTAGTCCATTGTCTCTAATTAAAGCAGTTAGTTTCACCATCTCTGCTAATACCATCAATTTTAAAATCCAATCTTCAATGGTTGTCATCTCTTTTTCTTTCTAGTGCTTAGCAAGTACAATCCTCACAGCCGTCACCATGTGAAGGAATAGCACCCCAAATTGTTCCTCAGCTGGCTTCTCCATAATACCTACAAGAAAAAGTTCAGGTTTCATTAATATTTGTATCTTAAATATTTTCTGCATTCTCATTATTATGTTTATCCAGTTATGTTTTCACATATTTGCAAGATCACTACATAAGATAAAATTAACCTGCATTTTGGTTACATTTCCAGCACGTATTAGAACTTCCTTTATACATTTTTGTTAGTCTGTCTGAGGTCAAATACCAATGATACATCATTTTATAAAAAAATTCTTTCAAAGCACCTCTGTTTTCGGACAGCAGTAAAATAAATTGTATTGATCTGTTTTAGGATTAACTCCTAGAACCCTGATAATGCTTTCTCCCTCCTGTTCTTGTCTTTTTGTCCTCTAATGCTTGCAACAAAGAGGTGTTCCCAAGAACTACCAACATGTCCTGGCCTTGGCATTTGCCATCCAGGAGATCAACAAAGACCTTTGGCTTCTTCCCAACATCACCCTGGGCTTCCGCATCTACGAAGAGAACCAGTATGCAAGCATGGCCCAAGATGTCAGTCTGTCTCTGCTATCCAGCCAGGGAAAAGTGTTCCCTAACTACAAGTGCGACACACAGGACCAACTAATCTCTGTCCTTGGAGGTCTCAACCCCAGAACCTCATACCAGATGGCAACCATATTTGACAATTTCAAGATTTCTCAGGTACGTGGACACATAACATGAAGAAAGAGACAATGCTGTAAATACTGCCTTGTGTGGTTACTGCCAACAACTTGCAGAGCCAATTCGGTGACTGGTAGAAAACATCTCATGAAGATACAAGGTTGTGGGGATGGGTTCTAGAATAGGATATCCTGCTAGTCTAGATGGTCTGAGGTTAGTAACAAAAAAGACAGTTACCCTTTCCCTTGCTTAACTTCTTCCCTTTTCTCCATCTTTACCTCCCTTCAGTTAGGTTATCGCTTCTCTGATCCTGTTTTGGGTGATAAGAGCCGGTTCCCCACCTTCTACCAGATAGATCCTCAATATCCCCTACAGAATGCAGCCATTGTCCAGCTTCTTCTCTATTTCCAATGGAACTGGATTGGGATTGTTGTTCCGATCTCAGTGAACATTGAAAATTTTATCCAAATGTTGACCACCACCCTTGCCCAGAATAACATTTGCATACATTTTGTGGAACAAATCTTGTCCCGAATCTCAATATTCAACGAATTACAAGAAGATCAAATAGATGTGATTTGGACCATTTTGAATAGTAATGCTCAGGTTGTGATTGTCTCAGGGGATGCAAAAACATTGCAAAGTCTAATAATGTCCCTCTACTTGTATGAAGAAGAGAACCATACTTCTTTTGGGAAGGTCTGGATCCTAACCACCCAATGGGAATTTTCAGCTATTGGCTATCACTACGACTGGGTGAAATTAAAATCCCTCCATGGAGCTTTGTCTTTCACGGTCCACACAAACCTAGTGCCAGGATTCAAGAATTATCTCTGGGCTCTGAATCCACATGAACCCCATGGAGATGTCTTTCTCCCCAAATGGTGGGAAGTTGTTTTTGACTGTGAGGTTTTGAAGGCAGGTCTGGCCTCACCTGATGGCCGAAGGGTTTGCACAGGGGAGGAGAACCTGGACACCCTCCCAGTTTCAGTCTTTGATGAAAAGATGACCGGTTTCAGTTACAGCATCTACAATGCAGCCTATTCTGTGGCACACGCATTACACGCTGCATATACTTTGGAATCACAGCGGGCATTGAAGAGGGACAGAAAGAGCCCACACCTTCATCTCCTTGTGAAGCCCTGGCAGGTAACTTTTCAGATCTTCTTAAACAGCTTTAAGATTCAATAACCTTTGCCTGTGATCTCAATTACCTTTTCTTTTCCCCAACTGCTACATATTTCCTTTATTTAAATCTCATACAAATTTTGATTTTTTTTTATTCCATTTCTATTTTAGCATTCATAGCTGGAAAAAGAAAAATTACTACAGTTTTCCCTTAATAATTCCAGTTGCTGTAGACCTGATTGAATTTTCCATTGAAATTCCCATTGCTGTATTTTGATAGCTCAATCCACATTCCATTCTTTTCTCTTTCTTTCTTTCTTTCTTTCTTTCTTTCTTTCTTTCTTTCTTTCTTTCTTTCTTTCTTTCTTTCTTTTTTATCTAATTTTAAATAATTTTTAAATCTCTCTGCCATTATTGATGCAAAGATCTTATAATCGACGTTTAGTAGGGAGATAGGCCTATAATTTTGTATCTGTGTTCTCTCTACATCTTCTTTTGGTATTAATACTATATTTGCCTCTAACCAGGATTTAGGTATTTTTGCCTCAGTTAAAACATCATTGAAAACTTCTAATAGGTGCCAGCTGTCAGAGCGAGCGGAGGTGCGAACGATCTCTCCAGCATCTCCAATCGCTTATCCCAGGCTCGTGGGGCTCTTTCGAGCCGAGAGAAGCCTCGTAGGGGCGGCAGAAGGTGTGGGCGACCTGCTGCTCTGTCGTTGGTGGCGACTGACGTCAGGAAGTGGGTGAAACCCAGAACCGAGCGGACCGGGAAGAAGGCGACCAGTAATGGCCGCTGAATGACATGACAGCTGGACGGAGCTAGCGAAGAAACAGCGGAATGACAGTGTATCAGATCTGACTTGAGTGTTTTTCCTGAAACCTTTGTGAGTAGACTTGGAAGACGCAATTAAAGGGGCTGCAAAGAAACGAAAGCCTGGCAAAAAAAGAATGTCGGAGTAGCGGTGAGCTGGCGGCGAGTGAAAGTGGTAAGAAGTGAGGCCGGAAAAGGCCCCATTAGGAGGACGCCAGGAGGCAAGTTTTCAAGACTCAGAGTTTTTCTTAAAGGGACAGTGACTTTTTTTTTATCTTAACTGTTGCCGAAGATCTGTTTGAGAGTTTTGACTTTTTGGTTTTTGATTTTGACCTTGGAGCGGAGCGGCTGATGAAAGGTGGCTTCTCTGGGAAGGAACAGTGATTGACAGAAGGAACTGGATTGGGACAATGATTGGCAGTTTCTGAAAGAAGATTGCCAAGAGAAGGGAAACTTAAGAGAGACTGAAGGGAATATTGGACTATTAAACTATAACCTTACAAGTTAGAACAAAAATTGGGGAAGCTTAAAACTAACATCTGGCACTGTGGTACTAGAACGTGAAATATATTGACAGAGTTATATTTACAGACCACGATAGTGACAAAAAGTGGAAGGAAAAAAAGAGGGAAGTGAAAAGTGGTTATTTTGGAGGAACAGTAAGTTGTGGAAAAGTTTACAAAAAATGGCAAGTAATCCAAATCTGACTAAGATTGGCGGGGAAAAAAAAAATACAATACAAAGCTCTAGCCCCATGAGTCAGAAATTGTTAGATGATATGCTTCAAAAGGAGCGTTCTAACTCATTTAAAGACCTTCAGGTAATGATGCAGGCAATGCAGGAAGCCATGTTTAAGAATCATGAGGAAATCAAGAAGGAGTTAGAAGGGGTAAGGAATGATACAGGAGAAATGAAAGAAAAGATTCAGGCAATGGATGGAAGATTTGAGGCCTTCCAACAGCAAATCGTAAAAAATGAACAGAAACTATTGGAAGTAGAACAAAGAATGGATAATGAGGAGAAGAAGGTTGAAGAGATAAATAAAAATCTAACTTTGGCTAACAAAGAATTAGTGACAGCGGTGATGCTAATGGAAGCGGAAAAGGCAGCTTATTATCTCAGATTCCAAAACGTCATTGAGGAGAGAGGGGAAGACCTTCAGGATAAGATGGCAGACCTACTGATGGGAGCTCTTGGGATAAATAAAGAGAAGATGATTGCTGCAATGGACGAGACATATAGGGTGCAGACAAATTATGGGAGAAGATATAATTTGCCTAGAGAAGTTCACGTGAAATTTATAAAAAAGACAATTAGAGATGAAATATTATACAAGACACGTGATGAACAGCTGGAGTACAGAGGGAAACAAATTATAGTGCTAAAACAAATACCTAAAAGAATGAGAGACCTACGGAAGAACTATCAATTTTTGACGTCCAGATTGCACCAAAGTAATGTGAACTTCAGATGGTTAACACCAGAGGGGATTATCGTGACTTGGCAGGAGAAGAGATTCAGGTTGGATACGTTGGAGAAAGCTGAAGACTTTTATAGACAATACTGTATCTCAGAGGAAGAGCTGGGAGATCATGGAGAAGGAAATGCGATGGTTGAAAAAGGAGAAGGTGAACGAATGATGGATAAAAGAGGGACAGAGCAGGGTATAGAGGAAGTAAAAGGGGGAGGAGGACAAGATGGATTAGGACAACAGGGGAGAAGCCTTGAGGAGTCGAAGGAAATAAGGATTACTCGAAGCACTAAGGCACGACAGAAACAAGTTAATGGGAGAGGAGTATAGGATATGGTCAACGAATATTAGGGGTTTGAATTCACCAGTAAAATGGTGGAAAGTTTTTAGTAAACTTATTAAATTAAATGCGGATGTCATTATATTACAAGAGGTTCATATAAAAAATGATCAAAAGTATCTATTAGAGCAACCTAAATTAGGAAGACTATACATCTCACTAGATGAGAAAAAAAAAAAAAGAGGAATTGCATTGTATGTTAGACAGGAGATAGCTTCCAAACAAATCTATAAGAACAAAGAGGGAAGGATCTTGATAGTGGAGGCTAATCTAAACAAAAAAAATATAATAATTGTCGTAGTTTACGCACCAAACGGAGCCCATTGCTGGGGGATTTTAAAAAGAGACTGGACAACCATTTGTCTGAAATGGTATAGGGTTCCCTGCCTGAGCAGCGGATTGGACTAGAAGACCTCCAAAGTTCCTTCCAACTCTGTTTTTCTGTTATGTTCTTCCTGAATGAATCAATGGATGAATGAACCAACCAACCATCATGTCCCAAAGGTGCTTT
Organism: Azemiops feae; assembly: GCA_023970755.1. Taxonomy (NCBI): domain Eukaryota; kingdom Metazoa; phylum Chordata; class Lepidosauria; order Squamata; family Viperidae; genus Azemiops; species Azemiops feae. The sequence continues at coordinate 445,140 of JALGBA010004169.1, read as the reverse complement.
TTCAAGAGGCAACTGGACTTTCTTGTTTTTCTTTGAAGACGTTTTGCTTGTCATCCAAGAAGCTTCTTCAGCTCTGACTGGATGGTGGAGAATGGAAGGATTTATATTCCTTGCAGACAGCTGGTCATTTGGATTCTTTTAGAGAAGCCACTTGGAGGTTTGTCTGTGTCCTCAGGATCACCTAGATCATGCAAACGGGTGTGGAGCCTTCTTGGAATTGCTGACGAATAAATCAATCTCCTATCTACAACACAGTCCTTTCAGCACTTCCAAAGAAGCTCAATTTGCATCACTCAGGTGACCTTGAGGACACAGGTAAACCTCCAAGTGGCCTCAATGACTTGCTAAAAGACTGCAAATAACCAGCTGTCTGCAAGGAATATAAATCTTTCCATTCCCTACCATCCAGTCAGATCTGAAGAAGCTTCTTGGATGAGAAGCAAAACATTTTCAAAGAAAAATAAGAAAGTCCAGTCACCTCTTGAAAAAGCACCTTTGGGACAATCATGGCCTGGATAATTGAGAATCTCCATAGACATGAACCAACAATCACATATAACCCCTGAAGTCAAAGGTTTTTAGCTCAAAGGATCTCATTTTCTCCATGCCATGATTATCTGCTAAGAAAAACAATCATTACCATCAGTCAACTAAGGGGAAACTCTTAGTTCTCAGTCAGTTGTCTTTCAGGCAGCCAACCAGATCTCTCTGCATTGATCCCAAACAAGAGAAACATGCCCCTCACTTACTATTGCTCTCCTCTCCTGCAACTGCTATGCAGAGGCCTGTGGCCTTAGCAATAGCAACAGCAATAGCACTTAGCGCTTCACAGTGCTTTACAGCCCTCTCTAAGTGGTTTACAGAGTCAGCCTATTGCCCCTAACAATCTGGGATTTCATTTTACTGATCTTGGAAGGATGGAAGGCTGAGTCAACTTCGAGCCCATCAAAATCAAACTCCTGGAGTGAGCAGTGAGTTAACCTGAAATACTGCATTCTAACCACTGCACCACCACAGCTCTTAACATTGATGATGTTACCTAGTTTAGGTAATGAAACGTCTGTGAGAAAACAGGCAAGCTCAGAGAGCACCAAGGACCCTTCATTCCAACCTTGAGCTGGAGCATGGTGGGTTGTGTGGTTAGGACGCTGGGTTGACAAGCAGCAAGCCCACGTTCTAGACCTGAGTGCTCCAATGGGGCAGGGTGAGCTCTTGTCCTTCACTCCAGCTGCTGCCAGGGACATAAAAGGAGCCCCATTTGGGTATCCCCTGGGCAATGGTGATGTCATCAGGAAATCCTTTCAACCTGGAAATGCCTCAGTGCTTCTGACATAGGTGTGATGTGAATCCTGAGCTACAAATATTCCCCTGTTTACCAGTCTCTCTGCAGAAGTGGGATTATCCCCTACTCTCCTGACCTTCCAGACAGGTCTGAAAACAGAGTCCTGTGGCCTTGCATGGGGAGCACAGAGGAGCATGAACCCATAGGGTGGGTTAGTGGTCTGAAAGCCCTCCAGGTACCTTTTAATTAATTTTTAACTTTGTTTTAAATCATTCTTGCCTCTTATTATTTTTTAACTTTTATGTACTGTTTGTATGTTTTAATATTTTATTGAGTCCCTCAGTGTGGGAGATGGGCATTTCAAATTGTGATAAATAAAATAAAACAAATTAATTAATTAAGTCCCCTTGAGAGGTTAGTAGCTGCTATAACACCTTATGAGACTGATTCCATTGGATATTTCTGTGTTATATATAGCAGAAGTAAAGAGATGGGGAGCATGGGGTATTCCACTCCATTCACTGGGAAAACGACTCACCTCAAAGATAATCCTTGGTTATCTGACTAATATTTGCTGGCACCTATTTTTCCAGATGCAGCTCAGTGCACCCCCTGCCCAGAAGACCAACACCCAAGCATGAACCACGTCCTGTGCATTCCCAAGACCATGAATTTTCTCTCCTATGAGGATACACTCGGCTTTGTTTTAGTTTGTCTAGCTCTTTTCTTCTCTTTGATCACAATCCTTGTGTTGGCAGCCTTCATCAAACACTGCAACACACCGATCGTCAAGGCCAACAACCGCAATCTCACCTACATCCTCCTTGTCTCCTTGCTGCTCTGCTTCCTCTGCTCCTTCCTCTTCATCGGGCAGCCAAGGAACCTTACCTGTCTCCTCCGACAAACTGCTTTTGGCATCATCTTCTCCATTGCCATTTCATCTGTGAGGGCAAAACTCTGACTGTAGTTGTGGCCTTCATGGCTACAAAGCCAGGAAGCAGGACAAGAAAACTCCTGGGGAGGAAACTGATCATAGTCTTGGCTTGTCCCTTTGTGCAAACAACTCTTTGTGCCTCCTGGCTGGCAATCTCCCCCCCATTTATGAATTTAGACTTTCATTCTGTGAAGGGAGAAATTGTGATAGAATGCAATGAAGGTTCAACCACCATGTTTTATGCTGTCCTGGGCTTCATGGGTTTTCTGAGTCTCATCAGCTTTATAGTGGCTTTTTTGGCCAGGAAGCTGCCTGACAGCTTTAACGAAGCCAAGTTCATTACTTTTAGCATGTTGGTCTTTTGCAGTGTTTGGGTCTCCTTTCTCCCCACCTATGTCAGCATCAAAGGGAAGTCCATGGTGGCTGTGGAGGTCTTCTCCATCTTGGCCTCTGCGGCTGGTTTGCTGAGTTGCATCTTCCTCCCCAAATGCTACGTTATAGTACTGAGGCCAGATCTGAACGATAGAAATCACCTCATGAGGAAAATTAAGTAGGAAATAAGAAAATGTATAGTTATATTTGTACAGATTAATGTAGATGATTCCACTCCAATTATGTCCAGACCCAACAAGTACTTCCTAACTAAAAGTGACATTGAGGTTTTCCTGGTTTTTGCTAACTGTATATGACTGTAACTATGTGACCTATTTAGAAAGGTCTGCAAGAAGCCTTTCAATTTTATTCAAACATACAAATACAAATACCAGAAAAAACTCTATTTAGCCTTAAATTTCCCTCCCTTTTATCCTCCAAAAAGCAACCTTTAATTATTGTGCTTTGTAATGTTGCATTAACATTTTCATTATTTGTAGTTCTTTTTACTTTGAGCAACTGACCTGATACTCTTAACACTTGTAAGGTGTGCTAATAAAGGCTGTAAAGATTGCTCGCTCAATAAGAAGAATGTCTATGGTAACTTCACATTACAATGAACAATTGTGAAAATTGGCCATAAGTGACTTTTTCCAGAGCTGTTGTAACTTTGAAAGGTCACTAAATGAACTGTTATAAGTCAAGGACTATCTGTATTCCTCTTTCTATTTTTAAAAGCTACAGGATAAATGAGCTTCTAATGTCATTTCTTACCATGTAGGAATAAAAAAAAATTCTTCCACACAAACTCCTGTTTTATTGAGCACTCATACAAGTTTACAACTCATCCCCATGCTAGTAGCTCTACCCTTGACCCTCACTCTATGTGAACAATCTATGGCACTGGCCAGACCCCGGCGGGCGAATTCAACATCAAAGAAACTCTACGGCCTTGAGGTGCCATAAGAGATAAAGTTTTATTGAATACACATCCCGGCACTAAAGAAGTAAAATCAACTCTAGGTTTCCCACGCGATGTTCTGGTTAGTTGCCAATAACTTTCATAACCCTCACCCATCATGTGTTCACATTGGCCAATCACATTCTTTCTGTTTATTTATGGGAACGGTCCACTTCTATGCCAGACACCTGCTTTGGATGACGTTGGTTCTCATAGTCCATGGATGGCTTCCTGAAACTCCCGTTTCTTTCCCAGACTCCCCCTTCCCCTCTGTTTCTATGGCAAGTTGAGCAGCTATAGAGGTTAGCAAGCATCTTAGCAATTTAACCTTGACAACAAGAGACACAAATATGTTTTCCCCTTTTTGGTGTATGAAGCGAAGTATTGCTAAGGGAATAGGATGTTACTCTTCCTTGCAATTATCAGAAGAACAGTAATTCTTACTGTATCCCCTGTGGATTTCCTCCCACAAAAGGAGGAAAGAAATAAAGTTCTGAATTCTCCCAATGCCGACTGGATATGTCACCTTAGCTTGTCTTGCAAAGAAGCCATTTCTTGCAATCAATAACATTTAATTGGCTTCCATTTTCTCTTTGGTGGCAACTCAAAGCATGTAAGCCAAAGCATACTTGACATTAAATGCCCATGCAAGGCCATCCACATGGCACAGCCTGTTTATTTTCTGCCAAAGCTCTGGTGAGATTGCCTGGGGGCAAATTCTAGGGAAACATTGGTGGTTTTTTTATTTAGGAAGGAAGGTGAGAATAATGAATAGGTTGCCTCTCCTGTTGCTTCTCTTTTGGCTCTTGCCTTCAACAACTCATAAGAAGATGCCGTATGTGCATCAAAGAACCCTTTGCAAACTCTGGAGGACTACTACAGACCTGGTGACCTCATTATTGGTGGGAATTTGCCTCTAAAATGGAAGGAAGCTATGTTTCACCTAGAAGCAAATGGGTTAGGGGCTCATCTGTTTTGTTTGGGATTCAGGGACCTCTTTCATAAATTATTGTTCTAAGTGATGTTTGCAAGTGCTGGTGCAGTTCAGACGCTTTGGTGCTTTCCTTGATAAAGAACCAAGCTCATAAATTAGGCTAGAATGCTCCTCCTTTTTATAGTGTTTATAGAGTTCCCATCTATTGCTTCTTCTCCTGCCTTCAGGTGCTTTGGAGAATAGGTTGACACCCTCTTCTTTGTGGCAGCCCCTCAGATATTAGATATTGAAGTAGATCCTTCTTCACCTTCACCTTCTTGCAGGAGCCATATGTAGCCGAATAGTTGGAGGATGTGAAGCAAAGCCACACTCCAGACCTTATGGGGCAGCTTTGAAATTTGGCAGATGTGAGGAAAAAGATGAGGAAAAAGGAGGAATGGGATACATGTTAGAATATGTGCTGGGCTAGAAAAGAAGTTGACTTATAAGATTAATTTGGCTTTTTAATTGATCTGTGATTAATACATCTTCTATTTATTAATAAATAATAAATTAATAAAAATAAATGTGATTAATATTACATTTCAATCTTTCACACTGAAATGTAAACAAGCAGATATTTGAGGGGCTGCCATAAAGAAGAGGGGGGTCAACTTATTCTTCAAAGCACCTGAAGGCAAGAGAAGAAACAATGGATAGAAACTAATCAAGGAGAGAAGCAACCTGGGATTAAGGAGAAACTTCCTAACAGAGAGGACAATTAACCAATGGAATGGCTTGCCTCCAGAAGTTGTGGGTCCTTCATCACTGGAGGTTTTCAAGAAGAGACTGGACAGCCACTTGTCCAAAATGGCAGAGGGACTCCTGCTTAAGCAGGGGGTTGCACTGGAAGACCTCCAAGGTCCCTTCTAGTTCTATTCTGATTGATTGTGTGAGCACCCATCTGTGCATGTGCACACACATAGACACACACACATACACACACAGAGTAATGTAGTGCCATGAATATACTGTTAAAATCATCACACAACAACTGCAATGCTCACTTAGCTGTATTTCAAGGAAAAGTTGCCAAATTTTACTTCAATGCATAAATGTTTTAGAGTCTGATAGATAGCAATTTGGATTTATATAAAGAAAGGTAAAGCGATAGCAAGCAGTGATGTCAGGTCATTGGCCAGATCTTGAAGACATCCCAGATAGTAGATGAAGATGGCATTATTCTTCTAAGATTCTTCTAAGAAATGAGATAAAACAATATGTTGATCAAAGTGAGTTAAATGTTTCTTCTGCCTCCTGAAACCCAAAACCTATTCTCCCCTCCCCTCCTTTCTATACAGAGTTTTCCTGGAAACCCACTTCATGTTCATGTCTATGTCTTGCAATGCTTTGTAAATATGAACAATATCAGGCAGAATATCCTATTCTTTATAGACTAGAATAAAAGAGTTGGAAGGGACCTTAGAGGTCTTCTAGTCCAACCCCCTGTTCAGGCAGGAAACCCTCTACCATTTCAGGCAAATGGTTGTCCAATCTCTTCTTTAAAACTTCCAGTGTTGGAGCATTCACAACTTCTGGAGGCAAGCTGTTCCACTGGTTAATTGCTCTAACTGTCTTGTAGGAGATGACCAGGCTGAGCCCAAGGAAGGGGTCAACATGTCATAAGTCACCAGTCCCTGTGTGCAGGAGATCTAAGTCTAGCCCACCTTGAATGCCTTTCTTATTTCACGCTTATTTCTCTTGACTGTTAGTTGGTCAGATTCTTGTAGAGAGTCAATATAAAAGGGAAAAAAAGTGACATTGCCATAGGGGTATATTACAGGCCACCCAACCAATCAGAAGAAATAGATGAACTCTTTGCCAACCAGTTAACAAACGTATGTAGGAAGCATACCACAGTAGTAATGGGAGACTTCAACTATCCAGATATCAACTGGGAGACCAACTTCGCAGAGAGTGAGAGATCAAACAGATTCTTAACTAACCTAGCCAACAACTTTATCATCCAAAAGATGGAGGAGGGAACTAGAAGTAAAGCTATACTGGACCTAATTCTTACTAATAAACAAGAAGTGATAGAGGGAGTTGAAGTTGCCGGAACCTTGGGTGAAAGTGACCATGTCATACTGGAATTCAATATAATGCAAACACAAGCAATAGAAAATAATCTTCTTCGAAAATGCTAACAAGCCGGGTAGATGGTTAGCTTATAAATTGAAAAAAGGAAGAGAAAAAAAACCCCTGATGAATAAATTGCAAGATTTGAGAGGCGATTTACAATGTCAAAATGATATAATAAAAAATAATTAAATAATTTTATGCAACACTCTATGAGATAGCAGAAACTACTCAGGAGAAAATAAGGCAGTATATAGAACACATAAGCTACCAAAACTCCCAGAGAACTTTAAAAACCATGCTAAATGGACTTCCGGCTTGGCATCGCGGTGCTGCGGATGCAGGAAGACAGGCTCCATCTTTGGCGTCTGAATTCACTCCGCTGGGGGACCCTGGAAAGGGTCTATAGTCGCCCCATAGAGGCGACGACAAAGGATGGGACCCTCATTTGATCATGGGAGGGCGGCAGCCCTTCCATTTGATCCGGGGAAGCTCTGCAAGCCGGTGGGGGAATGATATGGCCGGTCACTAAGCTGTCACTAAGTTTTTTTCCTTGTAAAAGTTGCCGAAAGCATTTTTCCCCCTGTGAGGAGAGAGGGAAGGGAACTTTTACCCCACCCTCTAAGAAAAGCAGTGACTAACTACCCAGGGGAAACAGACCAACTATAAGACAAATTTTAATCTAATTGGATGTACATTCTTTTGAAACTTGGGGACTAAAAGTGTTCTTTTTCTTATTGGAGACATTTGGTTGTTGTTGTTGTTGAATAAGGCTTGAAAAACTACCATATATGTTTTGGACTTAAAAAGCTTAAAATGGCATTGGTGACATCTTGTGGCAAAGTATGGTATTACAATTTGTTATTGCCAAAAAGAGACTTGGCTTGAAGCCCAGACTTCAGACAAAATTTGTTTGACCTTGACAGTTACCACCTTTGAAAAATCCAGCTACAAAGAAGGGATTTCTGGACGGCTTATCTGGCCTACTTGAACTATGAATGTAAACCTTTACTGACTTTCAGAACTATACTTGGGGAATTGCTTTCCTATTTCCCTGCATGAGTAGCATATGTTATTACGTGAGGTGATGGAACACCTTGGATTATAAACTCTTACTTGATAAACAATTTCTACTATAAAGACCACCTATAAAATGTGAAATAGATGTCCCATACCCAGCTAGAAAAGACAAAAAAAATATTTTTAACGTTTGATTCTAAAGTCTTCAACTTAACATACTATCAAGAGAATATGGATGAAGATCAGGAAAAAATCCTTTCCATGTTGAAATCAATACAAGAAACCATCCTTTCAGTTTGTGACAAAATAAGAAGCACAAAGGAACAAGGTGCTAGTTTAAAGATACAAATCCAGATCTTGACTACAAGCAAAGAACTGACAATGCAGAAAACAAAAGGAAAGACTTTTTACAAATTAAGAAATCAGAATAAATTTGAGGAAAAGGAAGAAGAACAGATTGAATGGAAGATAAACCTATCAGGACAATTGTGGGAAATTGGAGTAATAGGAAGATGATTTAATGAATACCAATGGGCTCGTTCTTCAAAAAAAACTTCAAACAAATGGTCTTTCTTATTCCAAATAATATATATAAAAATAGAGGGAGAACTATTTGATGATTCAAAGGCACTGACATGGAAGGTTAGCTGGCAAAGGAAGAAAGCCAGAGTAAGGCTGAAGAAAATAATGGCTTTGATTTATTAGAGGGGATATTATATTACTAATTTGATGGCGAATATGGTGGAAAATAGATAACTTTTAAAAAATAAAGTAACATTATAATTAAATAGGTAAGATGTGTAACTAGACTATTAGACTTTGGTATGAAAAGGGAAAAAGGGAGAAATTGAGATAATGGAAGCTTTTGGTCACCTAAACATAAAGTACTTGGAAATCATAAATAATAGTGTTTTTTTTAATATTGATGGGAAATTAAAGTTTGGGTGGGAAAGCAATAATAGGACATTGTTCATATAAGGATATTAAGTGCAAATGTAATTAAGATACGTATAGGCTACAAAGTATTGATAAAAGTAACAAGGATGTTTCTACAGTCACTGGTACCCGACAGATTACATCCCAGAGTTCTGAAGGAGCTGGCAGATGTTATCACAGAACCATTGCACCATATCTTTCAAAAATCATCGAGCACCGGGGAAGTACCTGAGGATTGGAAAAGGGCTGATGTGGTTCCCAGCTTCAAGAAAGGAAAAAAACAGACCCAGGCGACTACAGACCAATCAGTCTAAGATCAATACCTGGGAAGATCCTGGAAAAGATAATCAAAAAACAGATCTGCGAACAACTAGAAGCAAACAAAGTTATAACTGGTAGCCAGCACGGGTTGGTCAAAAACAGATCATGCCAAACCAATCTTATTTCATTCTTTGATAAAGTGACTCAATTACTAGACCAGTGAAATGCTGTGGACATAGTATACTTAGATTTCATTAAGGCAAAGTAGACCACAGTCTACTGTTTAGTAAGCTAGAAAAAAGTGGAATAGACAACATCACCACCAGATGGATCTGTAGCTGGTTGACAAACCATACTCAGCGATTAGTCCTCAATTGTACTACATCCACATGGAGAGAAGTAAGCAGTGGGGTACCACAAGGCTCTGTCTTAGGCCCAGTACTCTTCAATATATTCAATATCTTCATCAATGACTTAGACGAGAGAATTGAAGGGGAACTCATCAAATTTGCAGATGACACCAAACTGGCAGGAGTAGCCAACACCCCAGAAGACAAGCTCAGGATCCAAAAAGATCTTGACACACTTGAACAATGGGCCCTATCCAACAAAATGAATTTTAATGTGGAGAAAAGCCAAGTTTTAGAATTAGGCAGGAAAAATCAAAGGTATAAGTACAGATTAGGCGAGACCTGGCTCAAAAACAGCAACTGCGAAAGGGACCTTGGAAGGACCTTGAAGTGGACTATCACTTGACTATTAGCCATCAGTGTGCAGCAGCAGCCAAAAAAGCTAATACAATCCTGGGTTGTATAAACAGAGGCATAGAATCAAGATCACGCAAAGTACTAGTACCGCTTTATAAAACCCTAGTAAGACCACACCTGGAATACTGCAACCAATTTTGGTCACCATACTACAAAAAAGATGTTTGAGACCTTGGGAAAAGTACAGAGAAGAGCAACTAAGATGATTAAAGAACTGGAGACTAAAACATACAAAGAACGGCTGCAGGACTTGGGTTTGGCTAGTTTAAAGAAAAGAAGAAATAGGGTTGACATGATAGCAGTGTTACAGTATTTGAGGGGCTGCCACAAAGAAGAGGGGGTCAAATTATTCTCCAAACCACCAGAGGGCAGGACAAGAAACAACGGTTGGAAACTGACCAAAGAGGAAGCAACCTGGAATTAAGGAGAAACTTCCTAACAGTAAGGACAATTAACCAATGGAACAGCTTTTCACCAGAAATCGTGGATGCTCCATCACTGGAGATTTTCAAGAAGAAACTGGATAGTCACTTATCTGAAATGGTATAGGTTCTCCTGCTTGAGCAAGGGGGTGGACTACAAGAGCTCAAAGGTCCCTTCCAGCTCTATTCTATTCTGTTCTGTTCTGTTCTGTTCTGTTCTGTTCTATTCTAAATCTTTATACTCATTTGAACTGCCTGGATCTCCTGATTTCTTCTGTGCTTGACAAATCTACAACTGTGGCATCTCTTTTAGGGAACTTTTTTTCTTACGGAAAACAGCACACTTGTCTTGAACAATCCATTTTTCCAATGTTGGTGTAGTCTCCAGGACAGGGATCCCACATGCAGTATCCTCCATGTTTCTGGCACCAGGGACCAGCATTCCCTATTAAAAGGAAAAGAGGAGAGAAGTAATTGATGAGTAAAGCTACTTTGATATTTACATACATTTCTCATTCCAAGACACCACTACCAATGCAGAATTCCTGTGACTTCCTTCCTTCCTTCCTTCCTTCCTTCCTTCCTTCCTTCCTTCCTTCCTTCCTTCCTTCCTTCCTTCGTGCCTGTCTGCCTGCCAGCCTGCCTGCCTGCCTTCATTTGCACTTAGTACTACCACTTATTTATATACTGCTTCGCAGTGATTTACAGTGTTGCCATTTTTTTTCTTATCAAGTAGTAGGTCTACTTTATCAAATGCCTTACTAAAGTCCAAGTAAATTAGCATTTCTGTGGTCCACTAATTTTGTCATCTGGTCAAAGAATGCAATATGATTTGTCTGGCATGATCTGTTTTTGTCAAATTCACATTGGGTTTTGGTAATGACTTTGTTTGCCTCTAGGTGTTCGCTGAGTAGTAGATTGATTATCGTTTCCAGAATCTTCCCAGGTATTGAGGTCAGGCTGATAGGTCTGTAGTTTCCTGGATCCATTTTTTTTCCTTTTTTGAAGATGGGAATTACATCAGCTGTTTTCCAGTCCTCTGGTAGTCCCCCAATGTTCCAGGATCTTTAAAAGATATAGTTCAGTGGTTCTGAGATCACATCTGCCAGTTCCTTCAAAATAGATATAGTCCATCTGGTCCTGGTGATTTGAACTCATCTAGGGTGGACAGGTGCTCACTTACCATTTTCTTGCCTATCTTAATTTGTGTTTCTAATCTGTCTTTTACAGTACTAGTTTTGATAGGTTGGACTGTTTATTTTCTTTTTGTGTAAAGCAAAAAAAGTACTCAAAGTATAAGTTAAGCAGTTCTGCCTTTTTCTCTGCTGTTTGTCTACTCATTTCATTTCTTTTTCCATGCTAAGAATGAATAGATTCACTTGATGCTTACATTAGCATGGTAGAGATGTCTTTCCTCTTTTCTCAGACTGAACATAAATAGAAGAATAAATCAATACATTGGTTTTCCAGTCCCTCCTTTATGCCCTATATAATATTGGATCCCTAGTCTTAATTCAAAAGAAAGATCAATGACATATTTTTCAGACCTTTATAAGCTCAGATTGTCAATAGTCATTACCTCAAAAAGAATAAATAAAACTAAAAGGTGTCAGAATAACCGAATTACAGAGCTAGAAGGGACCTTGGAGGTCATCTAGTCCAACCCCCACTCAGGCAGGAAACCCTATACCATTTCAGACAAATGGCTGTCCAGTCTCTTCTTAAAAACTTCCAGTGTTGGAGTATTCACAACTTCTGGAGGCAGGTTGTTCCATTGGTTAATTGTTGTAACTGTCAGGAAATTTCTCTCCTTGATGAATTTCCATCCATTGTTTCTTGTACTGCCTTCTGGTGCTTTGGAGAATAGCTTGATTCCCTCTTCTTTGTGGCTACCCATGAAATATTGGAAGACTGTTATGTCAACCCTTGTCCTTCTTTTCATTAAACTAGACATACCCAATTCCAGCAACTGTTCTTTGTATGTTTTAGCTTTCAGTCCCCTGATCGTCTTTGTTGCTCTTCTCTGCACTCTTTCTAGAGTTTCAACATCTTTTTTACATTGTGGTGACCAAAACTGGATGCAGAATTCCAAATGTGGTCTTATTATCCATGATTGAGATATTTCTAGCTAAAAGATTTAGCTTTAATTCTAAAAGTTCTTTTTTTAACCTTTGCAAATTCTGACCCTCAGTTGAATGGTAGACCCAGAAAAGATGTATTAGACTACCATGCTTTCATTGATCATACTTGTTTAGAAAGGATTGAGCTATCAATCCATTTTGAATTATCAGTAATTTAGTTTCTTACCTGGTTCAGGCAGGAATGCAAGGAAAAGGAATGGGAAGAGCAGATAAAATACCTTCATGTTGGGATTGGTTCTTGACCAAATCTTACTCCTGGGACAGGACACAGCTCTCTCTCTCTATAGAGTTCTAATGTTTCATCACTCCACTTCGGTAAAATATTGCAAATATTTTTAGGAGTTACTTTTACCGTTCTTACATAAGGTATTGTTGCATCTTACTTCTGTTGAAATGCCCCTGTGGGTTTGCTTATGCAAAAATCCTTCGGACAGCAAGAGACTTGGTTGAACAGATAATCCGCTGTATCCCAAAGGTGCTTTTTCAGGGGGCAACTGGCCTTTTTTTTCCCCTTTGAAAATGTTTTGCTTCTCATCCAAGAAACTTATTCAGCTGTGACTAGATGGTGGGGAGCTGAAGAAGCTTCTTGCATGAGAAGCAAAACATCTTCAGAGAAAAAGAAAAACAAAGTCCAGTTGCCCTGAAAAAGCACCTTTGGGACAACCATGACCAGGATGACTGAAAATCTCCATAGAACTCCAGTGATGGAGCACCCACAACTTCTGAAGGCAAGCTGCTCCACTGGTTAATTGTTCTCACTGTTAAGGAAATTTCTCCTTAGTTCCAGGTTGCTTCTCTCCTTGATTAGTTTCCATCCATTGCTTCTTGTCCTTCTGATGCCTTGTAGAATAGGTTGCCCCTCCCCCCTCTTCTGTGGTTTTAAAAGTATATTTTTAAACACTTACTGTAATGTATTGGCCACAACTGTTTTAAATCACTTGCTTAATGTCTGACCTACATTGCTGTATTGTTTAACAGTTGCTGTTACTGAAAGCCAGACTGGCTGTCTCCAAGCTGATAATGAGGTTTGGGGCGGGAAACGGTTACTTTAAACCTATTGGTTGCCACCTAGAGGCTAACTGTATAAATAGCTGTGCAGCAGCCTTTAGGGCTGCTTCTGTTCTGAGTTAATAAACTTGTTTGCTGTTTCAACACTCTGCCTCATTCAATGCCTAAAGAACCGAAGATATAACAGAGGCGACGAGGATGGGATGTGCTGCTTCATTGAGAGAGCTTGAAGTCACTAGGGGGTGAGGTCAGCACAGAGCCTGACAGGAACTATGTCCTCATAGGGCTCGATTGGTTTGATGCATTGGGCATTCAAGTAACCGGCATTCACCGAACACAAGCGGCAGATCTGTCTGCAGTCTGCCAAGAGTTCGCGGATGTTTTCAGTTCTAGTCTAGGGGAGTACAAGGGTCCTCTGATCGCCCTCAAGCTTGATCCTATGGTAACCCCAATATGGATCAAGCCTCATAGAGTGCCTTTCGCGTTAAAACCCAAAATCGATGCAGAGCTGGATAAGCTAGTGGAACAAGGGGTATTGCAGCCCATAGACAGTGGGGTGTGGGAGACCCCCATAATAACGCCATTAAAGGCCAACGGGAAAGTGCAAATATGCGCTGACTATAAGTGCACCCTCAACAGGGCACTTCAACAGCACACGTACCCTGTGCTAGTTGTCAGCCATATTTTGGCGTCATTGCAAGGAGGCCGCATGTTCACCAAATTAGACTTGGCACAGGCCTATCAACAACTGCCCGTGGACAAGGCCACGGCGGTAGCCCAGACCATTGTCACCCATGGGGGGCTTTTAAGGTTAAGCACCTATAGTTCGGGGTGAGTGTATCCCCAGGGCTGTTTCAGGGAGTGATGGAGCGCACACTCAAGGGAATTCCAGGGGTTTGCCCCTACTTCGATGATGTCCTCATTGCTGGGGAATTGGTTGAGATTCTGGCTGAATGGCTTAAGGCCGTCCTTCAGCGGTTCCGTGACGCAGGACTTAAACTAAAAAAAGAAAAGTGCAAGATTGGGGTAGAGTCAACCGAGTTACTTGGTTTCTGCATCGATGCCGAAGGCATTCATCCGGCAGAATCCAAATTAAAAGCAATCCAGCAGGCCCCAAGGCCGAAGTCAAAGGGAGAGCTTCAAGCTTTCCTAGGCCTTTTGAATTTTTACCATGCCTTCCTCCCAAACAAGGCCGCAGTGGCAGAGCCGTTACACTGGCTCTTAGATAGACAAGCTCAGTGGCAGTGGACCAGTGTCCACGAGAATAGCTTCCAAGCAGTCAAATCACTGCTGTCGTTGAACTCATTTCTCACTCATTTCAATGAGCAGCTGCCTGTCTGCATTGCATGTGATGCATCCCCATATGGGTTTGGGGCTGTGTTAAGCCACTTAATGGCTGATGGGAGGCAGAAGCCCATCGCGTATTACTCCAGGACCCTATCGTCCGCAGAGCGCAACTACGCGCAAATTGACAAGGAGGCTCTGGCCATTGTGGCCGGAGTTAAAAAGTTCCATGACTACTTGTATGGCCGCCAGTTCACGGTCTTCACAGACCACAAGCCACTCCTGTGGTTGTCCACCACAAACAAACAGACACCTCAGATTCTGTCTCCTCGAATGCTGAGGTGGTCTATCTTCCTGTCAGCCTACAGCTACAGGATGATTCACAAACCGGGCAAGGAAATGGGCCATGCAGACAGCCTGAGCAGGTTGCCCCTGCCACATGGTGAGCCAGATCCAGCTCCGGCTGCACGTATCCTGGCTATCCAGGATTTGCCGGAATCTCCCCTTCACGCTGGGGACATAGCTGCTGAGACAGCAGCTGACAAAACGCTAAGTCGTGTGCTAAACTGGATACACACAGGATGGCTGGACAAATGTCCAGGGCTAGAATTTTAGAGTTTCTTCATGAGAAAAGATGAGCTTTCAGCTCATAAGGGGTGCATCCTTTGGGGAAGTAGGGTCATAGTCCCAAGCACTTTAAGGCCCAGGGTCCTAGAGTCTCTGCACGAGGGTCATCCAGGAATAGTCCAGATGAAGGCACTTGTGAGGAGCTACCTTCGGTGGCCAGGGCTAGATAAAGTCATCAAGGCCCAAGTACATGGTTGCTACATGTGCCAGCAATCCAGACTGGAGATGCCGCAAGCCCCTGTCCACCGATGGGAGGGGACACACACACCGTGGTCAAGAATCCACATCGATTTTGCCGGGCCCTTTCAGGGACAGCTGTTTCTAATAGTGGTAGATAGCCATTCTAAATGGTTAGAGGTCACACCAGTCCCTACTATGACTACTGCCAGGACCATCCAGGAACTGTGCAGAATCTTTGCGACACACGGACTTCCAGACGTATTAGTCTCAGACAATGGAGCTCAGTTTACCACTTCTGAATTCCAGTCTTTCCTCAGGGCAAATCTAATACGGCACGCCACGTCGGCTCCCTTTCACCCGGCCTCGAACAGCCAAGCGGAATGCATGGTCCACACAACCAAGGAATCATTAAAACAGATTGTCACAGGGGATTGGCACGACAGATTGGCAGATTTTCTACTCTGCCAATGCACAACTCCCTGTACCGCCATGGGCAGAAACCCTGCCGAACTCAGATGGGGCCATTTGATCACCAAGCTGGACAGGCTGCACCCCGACCAGGTTGCCTTGGACTCTGCTCAGCCAAAGGCACCTCGGAATTTGCAAGTGGGTGACCGGGTTTGGATCCGGAATTATGGGCAAGGGGCTTTGTGGGTGGCAGCCATGGTTGTTAAGGTGTCGGGACCACTCTCTTATGTGGTGGTCCTGGAAGATGGGCAAGTCATTCACCGGCACATTGACCAGCTGCGTCAGAGGCTAGTGAACCAGTCGCTGGCTCAGGCCTCTCAAGAGGGCCGCACACAAGGGCTGTGTGACAGTGGCCCAACAGGAGCTTGCACGCTCCAACAGAACTCTTACTCAAGGAATGGGGAAAGGGCCATAGGAGACATTCCCCTGGACAGACAGACAGTATCCGCTGAACAGGACCGGCAAACTGCGCTGAGAGACAGCCCTGCAGACTTTGCTGCACAATCAGGCTTTGGTTTGGGCCGACCGGGACTGGCCAGCCAAAGAGACCCGAGTCAACCTGACTTCACCGGACCTCAGAGTCCTGGTCTACCCAGCCGGGCAGGTGAGCGGGTAGCAACCCCTAGACGTTCATAACGGTCAAGAAGGCCGCCTAAATATCTGCATAACTATGTCCAGCCATTGAGAGTTTGAGCCATCTAGGGGAAAGGGGTGTAATGTATTGGCCACAACTGTTTTAAATCACTTGCTTAATGTCTGACCTACATTGCTGTATTGTTTAACAGTTGCTGTTACTGAAAGGCAGACTGGCTGTCTCCAAGTGGATAATGAGGTTTGGGGCGGGAAATGGTTACTTTAAACCTATTGGTTGCCACCTAGAGGCTAACTGTATAAATAGCTGTGCAGCAGCCTTTAGGGCTGCTTCTGTTCTGAGTTAATAAACTTGTTTGCTGTTTCAACACTCTGCCTCGTTCAATGCCTAAAGAACCGAAGATATAACACTTTCCATGTCCAGGAGGGACAGAGAAAAGTCCTCTCTGAATTGCTGCCTCATTTCTACCTGTTCAGAAGGATAATGCTCGGTCATATTCAGTAATGGAGAGAGTTTCAGAAGTGATACAATTTAAAAATAAATGATAGAAATCCTGAATTTTTATTGCTGATCTTGGAGACCTAATTTGATGGATGGACTATGTTGTGAGGTCCAATTATATTTTCCTTGCAGTATCCACCCAATGATCCTGCAAATTCACTAACATGTGAAAAACTAATTTTAGAACAATATAAAATATAAGCAAAGTGCAAGTACTCCTTTACTTACAACAACAATAGGGACCAGAATTCTGGTTTTAATTCATTGCAGTTGTAAGTTGTGGAACCACATAACCAGGTCCTGTTCAACTATTTTTTATGACAGTTGTTAAAAAAAATGTTATGGCATTAATTTAAATCCACTCTGCCAGATGGGCATCTTAAATGACTGGTCATAAGTCAAGGACTATCTGTACACTAAAATAACAAATTAAATGCAAAAATCCCCAGTTAAAAAAATGATATAAACCACAAATGTGAAGAGAAATCTCCCCCCCAAAACAGAAAACCCTATAACATTTCAGACAAATGGTTGTCCAATCTCTTATTAAAAACCTCCAGTGTTGGAGCACCCATAACTTCTGGAGGCAAGTCCTTCCACTGATGAATTGTTTCAAATGTTAAGAAAATCTTCCTTAGTTGTAGATTGGTTCTCTCCTTGATTAGAATAGAATAGAATTGAGCTGGAAGGGACCTTGGAGGTCTTCTAGTCCAGAAGAAGAACCTATACCATTTCAGACAAGTGACTGTCCAGTCTCTTCTTAAAAACCTCCAGTGATGGAGTACCCACAATTTCTGAACGCAAAGCTGTTCCACTGATTAATTGTCCTCACTGTCAGGAAGTTTCTCCTTAGTTCTAAGTTGCTTCTCTCTTTAGTTTCCATCTGTTGCTTCTTGTCCTGCCTTCAGGTGCTTTGGAGAATAGCTTGACTCCCTCTTCTCTGTGGCAGCCCCTCAAATACTGGAAGACTACTATCATGTCTCCCCTGGTCCTTCTCTTCACTAGACTAGCCATGCCCAGTTCCTGCAACCATTCTTCATATGTTTTAGCCTCCAGTCTCCTAATCAATTTGGTTGCTCTTTTCTGCATTCTTTTTAGAGTCTCAACATCTTTTTAACAGGGACCTTGGAGGTCTTCTAGTCTAACCCACTGCTCAAGCAGGAGCCCCTATACCATTCCAGACAAGTGACTGTTTTTATATTGTGGCAAACAAAACTGGATGCAGTATTCCAACTATGGTCTTACAAAGACATTATAAAGCTGTATTTTCACATGATCTTGATTCTATCCCTCTGTTAATGCAGCCTAGCACTGTGTTGGCTTTTTTGGCAGCTGCAGCACATGGCTGGCTCATATTTAAGTGATTTTCCACTAGGAGTCCAAGATCCCTCTCGCAGTTAGTACTTTTTAGCCAGGCACTACCTATTCTGTACCTGTGCCTTACTTGCCTAAATGTAGAACCTTACTTTTTTCACCATTGAATTTCATTTTGTTAGATAGTGCCCAATGTTCAAGTCTGCCAAGATTCTCCTGTATCTTAAGCCTGTCTTCTGGAGTGTTGGCTATTCCTGCCAGCTTGGTGTCATCTGCAAATTTGATGGGTTCCCTTTCTATCCCCTGTAGTCAACCTTATTTTAGATCCCAAATAAATATATACATTCAACATTTGCTTGGCATATCTATAGTTGTGTACTGCCAGTTGAAGGAAGTATGTATGCAACAGACGTTTCTAGCAGGTATAAGAATTCCACACCTGCCCATGGACTCTTATTCAACTGAACTTCTAGAGAAGAGGGGAGAACCTTTCAAGATATATTACACTAGCCCATCTTACTTTTTCATCCCTGCCTGCAATACAATACTGGAGACTAAAACATATGAAGAATGGTTGAAGGAATTTGATACATCTAGTTTAATGATAAGAAGAACTAGCGGTGATATGATAGTAGTAATCCAATATTTGAGGGGCGGCCACAAAGATGATGGGATCAATCTATTCTTGACCTGAAGCACCTGAAGGCAGAACAAGAAGCAACTGATAGAAACTGATCAAGGAGAGAAGCAATTCAGAACTAAGGAGAAATTACCTGATGGTGAGAACAATGAATAAGTGGAATGACTTTTGGGTACTCCATTACTGGAAGTTTCTAAGAAGAGGCTGAACAACCATTTGTCTGAAATGGTATAGCTTGAGCATGGGGCTAGACTAGAAGACCTCCAAGGAGGACCTGGACAGACTTGAACACTGGGCGCTATCTAACAAAATGAAATTCAATGGTGAAAAAAGGAAGGTTCTACATTTAGGCAAGAAAAACTAAATGTACAGGTATAGTATAGAGGGTACCTTGCTCAATAGTAGTAACTGTGAGAGGGATCTTGGAGTCCTAGTGGACAATCACTTAAATATGAGCCAGCAGTGTGCTGCAGCTGCCAAAAAAGCCAATACAATGCTAGGCTGCATTAATAGAGGGATAGAATCCAGATCACATGAAGTATTAATACCACTTTACAATGCCTTGGTAAGGCCACACTTGGAATACTGCATCCAGATTTGGTCACCATGATGTAAAAAAGATGTTGAGACTCTAGAATGAGTACGGAGAAGAGCAACAATATGATTAGGGGACTGGAGGCTAAAACATATAAGGAATGGTTGCAGGAATTGGGTATGTCTAGTTTAATGAAAAGAAGGACTAGGGGTGACATGATAGCAGTGTTCCAATATCTCAGGGGCTGCCAGAAAGAAGAGAGAGTCAAGCTATTCTCCAAAGTGCCTGAAGGCAGGACAAGAAACAATGGGTGGAAACTAGTCAAGGAGAGAAACAACCTAGAACTAAGGAGAAACTTCCTGACAGTTAGAACAATTAACCAGTGGAACAACCTGCCTCCAGAAGCGATGAATGCTCCAATACTGCACTCCATCCCACTCCACTCCATTCCATTCCATTCCATTCCAAACTCAAATGCATCCTGCCTATGAAATTGGTATAGGGTTTCCTACCTGAGCATGGGGTTGGACTAGATGACCTCCAAGATCCCTTCCAACTTTATCATTATTACTGTTACTATTACTACTACTGCTATTATTATTATTATTATTATTATTATTATTATTATTATTATTATTATTATTATTATTATTATTATTATTATTATTATTATTATTATTATTATTATTATTATTATTAATCATCGCACAGTCAGCCAGATGTTCAGACTGGATTTGGCATTTTTGTCTACCTATCGAGTCCTTACCAAGGACCTGGGATAGGCAGATGTGGATGTTTGATGGTATTACAGATATCGTCGCAGGATGGAAGCAGTTCCTAGTAAGGCCGCCTTTTGCATTTGACTAAAGGTGAATTTGTCAATGCCGATGGTGTTCAAGTGGTGCTATTATTATTATTATTATTATTATTATTATTATTATTATTATTATTATTATTATTATTATTATTATTATTATTATTATTATTATTATTATTATTATTATTATGTCCCTTCCAACTCTGTTTATTCTATTCTATTCTATTCTATTCTATTCTATTCTATTCTATTCTATTCCATTCCATTCCATTCCATTCTATTCTATGCGATTCCATCCCACTCCACTCCATTCCATTCCATTCCATTCCAAACTCAAATGCATCCTGCCTATGAAATTGGGCTGAGCAATTAAATTCCAAAGAATTGATGCAGTGAGAAATGCATAGTGAGAAGGTCCAAACTCTTGAGGAGTTTGATCCTAGGTAGTGATGGACAATGAATAGGCACTTGACCTAAGCTTTGCCTTGAAATGGCACCCAATTCTGGGATCCACAGATGGTCTCTCCATAACCTTGCTACAGAAGCTGAATGAAAACAGAAGTCAGCTATCAACAGGTGCACTCAATATTAGCAGATCAGTCAGATGGGGAATGATGCAATTTGCAATTTTGGAAAGAAAGTTAAGTCAGTGCTCAATAATGTGGTTCTTTGCTCAAGAATGACAGGAAACAGGTGGTGAGGAAACTCTGGAAACTGAATCTCTAAAAGTGCCTTGAAGCCTGTTGAGCTTTTATACAGTACAAGAAATGATCGATTATCTCGTGTAAGGAGTGCATGCAGGAAATGAAGTGAGGAAACCTCAATGCCAAACTGACAGTCTTTAGAAATAAAGTTAAATGAGGTAAAGAATAAAATAAGTTAAGACCACTGCTGACTTCCAGGCATAGAAGGGATTGAGGAGTGCTGTTGGAAAACAAGGGAAACAAGCAACAAGAAAGATTAGGGGGCTGGAGGCTAAAACATATGAAGAATGGCTGCAGGAATTGGGTAGGTCTAGCCTAGTGAAAAGAAGAATTAGAGGAGACATGATAGCAGTCTTCCAGTATTTCAGGGGCTGCCACAAAGAAGGGGAGAAGCAACCTAGAACTAAAGAAATTTCCTGACAGTGAGAACTAGAAACCAGTGGAACAACTTGCCTCCAGAAGTTGTGAATGCTCCAACACTGGAGGCTTTTAAGAAGAGATTGGACAAACTTTTGTCTGAAATGGTATAGGGTCTCCTTCTTGACCAGGGGTTTGGACTAGAAGACTTTCAAGGTCCCTTACAACTCTGTTATTCTATGCTCTATGAAAAGAATATGCTGCCTAAATAATTGTGTGAAGGAGTTCAGTGGTTATTAAAAAGGCGGAGGAAGAGACTAGGACTTTTATTATTTATGGTTATTGGCTTTTTGTTATTTGGGACAAAAGGTTAGGCTTGGGGGAAGGAACCTTTAAAGCTCAGTTATCTCAGAGAACCTGCCACATGGAAATTGAAGCTATGATAAAACAGGCCACAATATTTGTATGGCTTCCTTCTATACTAGGCCCCACAGGTCTATACAACAGAGATAGATGATATTAGTACTGGCAAACATTTCCTAGGCAATCTGCTAACTGCACTGATGTCATGAGCCAATTTGGTCTAGTGCAGGGGTAGGCAACCTTCGCTGGCTCAGGAATTCTGGGAGTTGAAGTCCATGAGTCATAAAAGAGCCAAGGTTGCCTACCCCTGGTCTAGTGGGAAAGGCACCAGGCAAGGAATAGGAATCTATAAGTTCTAGTCCCACCTAAACCATGAAAGCCAGTTGGTTGACATTGTGCCAATCTCTCTCTCTCTCTCAGCCCAACCCACATCAAAGGGTTATTGTTGTGGAGAAAATAGGGGACCCAAAGGTGCTTTTTCAAGAGGATCTGGACTTTCTTTGTTTTGCTTGAAGACATTTTGCTTCTCCTCCAAGAACTGCAGGAGCTTCTTGGATGACAAATGAAACATCTTCAAGGAAAAACAAAGAAAGTCCAGTTGCCTCTTGAAAAAGCAACTTTGGGACAACCATGACCTGGATGACTGGAAGTTTTCAAACTTAATCAGGTTGATTAAAAATACGTCCCCTTTTGGGTATGAGCCCAATAACTAATACTTCCAACCTCCACTTTTGCTACCACTATTACTTCTGTCCTCTCTGTTGTTCTAATGAAGATTTGTAGAACATAGATTAATAGATCTGGAAGGGACCTTGGAGGTCTTCTATTCCAACCCCATGCTCAAGCAGAAGACCCTATTACCATTTCAGACAAATGGTTGTCCAGTCTCTTTTTGAAAGCCTCCAGTGTATGGTGACATATTATGGCACAGGCCAAACTCCATCTTTTGCAGCTGTTCACTTTCAGGTAGATCAAAAAGTTGTAGCTGAACTTTACTTGACTCAACTCCATCTTTGAATTAGCAACAAGAGACAGAAACATGTTTTTTTCCCTATCTAATGTGCAAACATCTATTGCTCAGTGTGTAGGACAATTGCTTTTCCTTGCAATTATCGAAGAACAGTAATCCTTAATGTGACCCCTCTGGATTTTAACCACAAAATTCTTCCAAGATAAAACCTGCTTTAAAAAAACGTGTTCTGAATTCTCCCAATGGTGGAGGACTTTGCCTTATCTTCCAAAGAGCTAACTCTGGGGTTCAGTGAGACCTTTGTTATCTTTGTGTCAAAGCCCAAACACAGGTAAGAGAAAGCATGATTGATATAATAGTATTCTATTGATTGATTAGTCTTGTGACCTTATCATTCAAATAAAATACACCGCATCATCTAATTTCAGAATAGGATAGATAGGAGGAAATAATGTGATAAAATGCAAATGTGTTACTACAAAGAGACATCAGATAAATTTGTCCTGGGGCCATTCCAAAGGCTTGGAAGCTCTTTATTGTGCTAAAGCTCTGGTAAGATTTCAAGAGCTATTTGCAGTTCAACTTCTGCAAAAAAAACAAAAAAAAAACAACCTTGAGTTTTGATCTAGGAGGGGAAGTGACAAGAATGACCAGGCTGCCTCTCCTGCTGCTGCTCATCTGGCTCCTGCCTCCAATTACTGCTAAGAGGATTCAGACCAGATGTGTGTTGCCAGAACACTTAAAGCTTCGATATGAATGGGAATTTTACAGGCCTGGTGATCTGATTATTGGAGGCAACTTACCCCTGGTAACTTTTGTGGAGACCAGTCTACCAGATTTTCAAAAGAACCCATATCAAATTATTAACAATATCACCTGGAGGGGAAAGATGTAGGTGGTGGTTTTCTTTGTTTCAGATTCAGGAGCTCCTGTAAGAAATACTCATTCTAGGGATCTTCAGATCTTTGTCCTTTAC
This sequence comes from Azemiops feae, assembly GCA_023970755.1. NCBI lineage: Eukaryota > Metazoa > Chordata > Lepidosauria > Squamata > Viperidae > Azemiops > Azemiops feae. The sequence goes on along the minus strand of JALGBA010004169.1, from coordinate 421,656 downwards.
TCAATAAAGAGAAAAAATCAAGAAATAGGCTAGATTTCCCTGTCCTTCCAGAACTGTTCATGAGGAAGATGGCACACCACTTAAAACCTAGGAGGAACAACACCTCAGAGACTGTGCTGACCTAGTGAAGAAGCTGACCTATAATATTAATTTAGACATGAAGTCATAGTGAAAAAAAAACTCAAGGGAAAGTTCAATCTTTTTCCATTGTGGGGTACTGTCAAAAAAATCCCTCAGTTTAGGAATCAGCCATGAATGATGGCCCATAGTAAATCTGTGTGGTGACCATCTTGTGCTCAGACCTGAAGAAGCTGCTCCAAGAGAGAAACAAATTGATTAGGGTTTTAGAAACAAATTGGGAAGCTGTTCAGCCACTGGAGCAAAGTGAAGAAGGAAGGGAGAATAGAAGGCTATAAAATGATCTGGGATATAGACTAATGGGCTTTTCTCCTTTCTCAGAAACCCACCCAAGTTTAATCAACAAACATCCTTAAAAAAAGCCAAAACAACCCAAGGAAACATGTGACTTACTGCTCCAAGGACACACAAAAAAGGTAAGGCCAACCCCACCAGCACACAAGACCTTTCCTATAATGTTCCCCAATGTTTTCCTCACTATAGACCCACACCCCAAAACTACCAGCATTTCCTGGCCTTGATATTTGCTGTCGCAGAGACGAGCAAAGATCTGGTTCTGCTCCCCAACATCACCCTTGGCTTCCCCATCTATGAAAATCAGAAGATGGAGAAGAAGATTTTCTTATACAGCCTCTCCCTTCTCTCTGCTCGAAGGAAAATGGTTCCAGGTTATAAATGTGACAGGAAGGACCCTCTGATCTCTGTCATTGGAGGTGAGAATCCCCAATCCTCAAGGCAGATGGCCTCCATCTTCAGCATCTACAAGGTCCCACAGGTAAGGGGGGTCCACTGGATACAGTGGGACAACAACAGAAACCCACACAGAAGCCAAGGATGAAAAGAAAGGCGTTGGGGGGACACATCAGGGGTATATGACTTAGATAATCCATTCTATAGATGAACTGTTTTTTATATTTCACATGTCAAGATGTATTTTTATATAACCACAAGGAGATACTGGATAATTCTGAAATGCTGTACTTGCCAAGAGGAATGACTTCCCGACTTTCATAAAAGCTTATCATCTTTTTTGCACATTTCAGTGCAGTATATTATCTATAACAGGTAGATGTTTTGTGCCTTTGAATTCTGATTGATCACAATAAGGCAAAATATGTAACCAGTGGCTCTTCCTAATCAGAATCAGAATCAGAATCAGAATCAGAATAGAGCTGGAAGGGACCTAGAGGAAGGTGAAACTTGTGTGAGTAAACCTGACTGGTGGGACAATAAACTACACAATGATGATCCTTAAAGTCACTATTAAGCTGTACTTGGTCTTTTAAAGAGGATTCTCACTTTCTCCAGTTTGGTGTTGGCATTGAGTTCACTCAGGGAGATGGGAAAGTTTATCCTTTCTTGTTCCGGATTAATCCCAATGAATTTCCTCAGTGTGTGAGTTTAGTGCAGCTACTCCTGTATTTCCAGTGGAATTGGGTCGGGCTGGTGGCCCCTGATAGTGACAATGGAGAATGTTTCATCTCAACTCTGATGCCAATGCTGAAGGAGAAGGAGATCTGCCTGGCCTTCACTGAAATGCTGGAATTTGATTTTTATAATGTTCCAGATTTGAAAGTATATCATATTTTCAATGTACGGTCTGAAAGTGAAGTGATTATTTTGTCTGCAGACTCCAATACTTTTGCACACATACAGATGGTTGTGTATGTTTATGAAACATGGAGAAATGCAACATTTGTGAAAGTTGGATCTTTACATCCAATTGGTAACTTAATACGATCAACTCTCAAGTTATATTGCACGTTATCAAGCCTTTCCATGGGGCTTTGCGTTTTAGGGAGCTCCCCAGAGATGTCTTAGAATTCAGCCATTTTCAGAGAAGTAACTTCAGGTTTGTTAATTATGAATATTTATGCTTATCTCATTCATTACTTATGCATATGCATGAAAATGTCATTTTCTCCTCCTTTCTGAAATGCATAAATACAAGTTCATCCTTTTCTCTACAGGAGTTCCTCCCATTACTTCTGGAGAGAATTCCTCAACAATAACCTTGATGATTTGCATTTTGTTTGAATAACAATATCTAAACAACTTACAAATTACCCATTTATTCTATGTTCTTTTAACTGCTCAACTTTTTTTATCCACGAAAGCAGAATAACCAGCATTTCTTCCCAGCCTTTGCTTTTAAGAATTGGAAATTCTGAGCTACTTTCCAAGGCTGAAGGGGAGACATGATAGCAGTCTTCCAATATTTGAGGGGCTGCCATAAAGAGGAGGGGGGGTCAACCTATTCTCCAAAGCACATGAAGGCCAGACAAGGAATAACGGATGGAAACTGATCAAGGAGAGAGTCAACCTAGAAATAAGGAGAAATTTTCTGACAGTGAGAACAATTAACCAATGGAACAGAAGTTGCCTTCAGAGGTTGTGGGTGCTCCATCACTGGAGACTTTCAAGAATATACTGGACTGCCATCTGTCAGAAATGGTATAGGGTCTGCTGCTTGGGCGGGGGGGGTTGGACTAGATGACCTTCAAGGTCCCTTCCAACTCTGTTATTCTATTCTCCTTTTACCCTACACTTAGACCTGCATTGTCCTCTTCTTTCCTACCTTGATACTTTAATATCTTGTAATCTTCCATTTGACTGTGTTGCTTCTCATTACACAGTTTTAGGGAGGAAACAATTCCTTGTGATCAGATGGCTGTAGCTGGTCTGCATCTTAGGAACACTCAGGGCTTTTTTTTCTCATAGAACGCCCAGAACGGAGTTCTGGCACCTTTTTTGGATGGAACCTTGTAGGGTAGGCAAGGCGGGTTGTATGACGTGTGTGAGTTCCGGTACCTTTTTTTTTTTTTTTTTTTTTTTTTTTTTTTACAAAAAAAGCACTGGGAACACTTCTGAGCCTGTAAGGCTCGGCTACATCTTACTCAGCTGTGGTAGCTTCAGCGTCCCCTTGCTCACTCCACCAAACATCTCATCCTTCTTCAGTTTTCTACCTCAATGTCTTCTGTCTCTCCTGCTCAACCCCTGTGCCTTCAATATGGTGTGTGTGTGTGTAGTTTTGTAGGTTGCAAAAACTAGGTATCTAGTCTAATGAATTAGAAAGATTAGGCATTACGTGATAGCAGTCTTCCAATATCTGAGGGGCTGTCACGGAGAAGCGGGGGTCAACTTATTCTCCAAAGCACCTGAGGGCAGGATAAGAAGTAATGGTAGAAGATTATCAAAGAGAGATCCAACGTAGAATTAAAGAAAAAAATCCTGATAATGAGAATATCTAGAAAGCTGGTTCCAAGTTTCCGCTATTCCTTCTGTGAAGTAATAACTTCTAACACTACTTTTGATCTTGCCTCCTGTCAGTTTGAGGTTATGCCCAATGTTCTTGATTTTTGCTTAATATTGAAAACTCTTCCTTCTAGAACCTTATTCACACTCTTAATATATTTAAAGGTTTCAATCATGTCCTTCCTCTTCCTTCTGACCTTCAGACTGTACATATTCATGTCCTCCAATCTTTCCTAATATGTTTTGGCCCTCAGATCTTATACCATTTTTTGTTGCCCGTGTCTGGACTCACTCAATCTTATCAATATAAGAACTGGACACAGTATTCCAAATGGGATCTGACTAAAGCCCTATATAGTGGGATTGGGACCTCCCTGTTCCTTCTGGTGATCCCTTTAGAGATGCATCCCAGAATTTTCTTTAATCAGTGGAACAGTCCACGATTTCTGAAGGCAAGCTGATTTGGGGGTATTTATTGTATTTAATCTGATTTCTTAAAAATGATGAATATTAAATAATTGGTAGTCAACTGTTCTGCCTGATCATAAAGTATCGGTTAATCATCAACAATCCCCCATTGCTTTATTTTTCATTTACCCCTGTTGTCCCTAGTGAGACTCCAGTGATCACCTTGGAAATACATCTTGATATCAAAGATATGGGTATTACTTATAAGGTTTTTGAGGTCAAAACTGAAACTTTGAAAGGCATGCAGATTTTATATTTCTAATATCTGCCGATTTGAGAGTTCTATCATTTGTCTGTTCTGAATATCCCATCGAAAATTGGGAAGGGGACGTGACCTTGTGTCATCAATTTTGTAGCCAAATGCTTTTTCCCAAAGCTTCTAACCTTGGTTGTGGGCTGTAGGTGGGTCAGATGCTATGTGGGGGGGGGGAGTTGGCGAAGGGTTTTAAAGGGTACCCCAGACAGGTAAAAGGTCAATGTGAGAAAGGGAGATAATGTTTTTAATGTATTTAGTTTTCCAGTTTAATATGACCTTTACGATAGTTTGATTTTTGATTAGGAGTTGTCCAGAGTTGGTTATAAGATTGCTGGCAATATAAATGTTTTACTTGGACATTTTGTATTAATTTATCAGAATATAAAATATAAAGGAAAATAAAAGTAGTGGGAAACTAAGGGATGGAAAAGGGGAAAAAGAAAACATGGGGGATAGATAGGGAAAAAGAAAAAAAAGCATTGACTTCCGACTTTTTTTAGCACAGTAGAAGATAATTACATTGCAGCCTCAGCTTTTTACTTTTACTCCATAATAGATACTAGCCATTTCTGTAACAAGAAACCCATCTAATCTGCAAAAACAAAATAAAAAGTTTCACTTTTTTCCCCATCACAAGCCCAAAATCCGAAAGCGATTTCCAAATAAAAGCAAAATTAGATATATAATACATATTTCTATTTCCACTTATTAATCCTTGTAGATTTTTGTCATTCATATTAACAAAATTTACTCTATTCTTTCAGATTCTTTAACCTTAAGGGGAAAAAAACACTTTTTTTACATTCATTTTAAAGCACTAATCTTTTCTTTAAAAACATTTCTAAAATCAATAAGCTCTAGTACATCTTTTGTAAACTACCTCTTAACATACATACTTTAAGACTCACTTTCAATTACATTTTACAAACTAAAAAATATACTCAAGCATTATATATAAAGGAAAAAAACCACCCCATTTTCAAACCCACTTTACAAACACCAAATACTACCTTAAAGCTTTCTTTCAATTAGATATATCAGACCAATAAAAATCCAGCTAACTCCAATTTCCTCATTGGATTTAAGTCACTCCCTCCAATTTATCCTCATCGAATAAAATATTTTTCTTCTCTGGAATATCTAATAAATATAAAGTTTTCTTTTTCTCAAAGAATTCTCCACCTTGTTAGTATCCATGAAGAAAAAGTCCCAAACTTGTCCTCTAAAGAATTGCAAATTTACTTGGAAATCTTCTTTCATTAGTGCTGGGAGGTTTATATTTTAACAGTCATCATCATAAAGGTTGGTGTCAGATTTATATTCCAAATTTACAGCAAATTCCTTTGCATTGTGAAATTGCCTCAGTGTTTTAATAACTTTCTACACATAATTGCATCTCTGAATTACTCATCTTTGTTCCAATTACTGGAGTAGTTTTCATAACATCTTTAGGAGATAATTGATCTATGCACTAAATAGATTTATTTCGATATCTCTCCAGAAACTCTTTTGCAAACAAAGAAACCCTTACTCTCCATATTCTTGGCTCCCTCTTGTGATCAAAGAATACATTTTAAAAAATCTATTAATGCTTCCTGGCCAATGAGAATTCATAACAATTGGAAAGTTTCAACCACCCACAACAAAACAACCCAAACCTATAGATTAAAAGTAATAAAATAGAGCCACAATTTTTGTCTTCAACTATCACCACCAAAGATACTTCACACTTTCTTATTTTAGCTTGTCTCCAGCAATCATTTCCCTTGTTCTTTAGCAAAAATCTCAAAAATGGCACAGATTTTCAAAAAGGAGTAGCAGTCTGTGACTTTAAAAAGCCTCTTTTAGATAATAAAGATAATAATTATATAAGCTGATTAAGAAATGAAATGCAAAACCTATTGTCCATTTGAAAAATAAATTCCAAAATGGCTGCTTTTTCAACAGAAAAGTGATTGTAGCCCTGCCCCCCAGCTGAATGGCTCACCGGCTCACTCTGAAGCACAGCTCCTGAAGCTACTTGCAAACCACTGCTGTGTGGAGGATGTTATGGGGTGATTCTAGAACTCTCCCTAATCCAGGAAAGTCATAAAAACAAAGGGAACTCAGTTCGTTGTTAGTATTTCAAGAACCTTCGGTCCGGAGGAGACTTCCCCTAAACTTCAGCTGGTACAGAATGCAGCTGTCAAGGTTGAATTGCTAAGATGCTTGCTAACCTCTGTCACTGCTCAGCTTGCCATAGAAATGGGGGAGGGAGAGCCTGGGAAAGAAATGTGAATTTCAAGAAACTGTCCATGGACCATGAGACCCAAGGTTATCAAAAGCAGGTGTCTGACAGAGAAGTGGACTGTTCCCATAACAAACAGAAAAGATGTGATTGGGCAATGTGAACACATGGTGGGTGAGGGTTATGAAAAGCTATTGTTAACTAACCAGATTTTCATACCGTAAAACTAGAGTTGATTTTACTTCTTCAATGGTGGGATGTGTATTCAATAAAGATTATCTCTTATGGCACCTCAAGACCATAGACTTTCTTCAGTGTTGAATTCTCCAGCTGGATAGTTGACAGCAGCTGCCTGGCAATTTTGCACACCAGAAGAATGGCCCATGCTGCATTGGCTGCCAGTCTGCTTTTGGGTCCAATTCAAGGTGTTGGTTATGACCTTTAGAGACTACCCACACTCAATTCTTGCAACCGTTCTTCATAAATCTTAGCCTCCAGCCCCATAATCATTCTTGTTTCTCTGCAGTCTTTCCAGAGTATCAACATCTTTTTTTATATTGTGGTGATCAAAACTGGATGCAGCATTCCAAGTGTGGACTTACTGAGGCTTTGTAAAGCGGTACTAGTACTTTATGTGATCTTGATTCTATTCCTCTATTAATTCAGCCCAGGTTTGAATTGGCTTTTTTGGCTTTTGCCACACACTGTTGGCTCATATTTAAATGATTGTCCATTAGGACTCCAAGGTCTCTCTCACAGTTACTACTATTGAGCCAGGTTTCACCCAGTCAGTACCTGTGGAAATGGTTTTTCTTACCAAAGTGTATAATTTTTCTTTTATCCACATTGATTTTCACTTTGTTAGATAGGACCCATTATTCAAGTCTGTCAAGATTCATCTGAATCTTGAATCTATCTTCTTGGGTGTTGACTATTACTGCCAGCTTAGTGTCATCTGCAAATTTGATGAGTTTCCCTTCTATTCCCTCATGTAGATTATTTATGAAGCTATTAAAGTGTACACACAACTGCCCAGAATGCTGCATTTTGCACAAATTCAAACATTTAAATGCTGTTCTAAGTCAGCCCCATGAAGAATGTATTACGATAGTCCATTCAATCAATCAATCAATCAATCAATCAAAATAGAGCTGGAAGTCTTCTAGTCCAGCCCCCTGCTCAAGCAGGAGACCCTATTTAATTTGAGACAAGTGGCTGTCCAGTCTCTTCTTTAAAAACCTCCAGTGATGAAGCACCCACAACTTTGAAGGCAAGCTGTTCCACTGGCTAATTGTCCTCACTGTTATGAAGTTTCTCCTTAATTCCAGTTTGCTTCTCTCCTTCATTAGTTTCCATCCATTGTTTCTTGTCTTGCCTTCTGGTGCTTTGGAAAACATGTTGACCCCCCTCTTCTCTGTGGCAGCCCCTCAAATATTGGGACACTGTTATCATGTCACCCCAGTCCTTCTTTTTCTAGACTAGCCATACCCAGTTCCTGCAGCCATTCTTCATATGTTTTAGTCTCTAGGCCCTTAATCATCTTAGTTGCTCTTTGAACTTTTTCCAAAGTCTCAACATATTTTTTGTAATGTGATGATCAAAATTGGTTGCAGTATTCCAGGTATGGTCTTACTAAGGATTTATAAAGTGGTACTAATACATCACATGATTTTGATCCTATGCCTCTTTTTACAGAACCAAGGATTGTATTAGCTTTTGGGGTTGCTGCCACACACGGCTGCCTCATATCTCAGAAGGAGACCAGGGCATGGATAACTGTGAACAGATTCTCATGAATCAGGAATAGGTACAACTGGCACACAAAACACAGCTTTACAAAGAGTCTCCTAGCTTCAATAGTGACCTATTCTTTGGGTAGGAGTCAGGAGTTATGAAGGACTCCCAGATTATATGTTGGGCTTGTTTAGGGCAGTGCAACCTCATCCAGTACCAAAGATGGTAAAATCTCAAATCCAAAAGAGACTAGAGCACAAATCCTCTTAGTTATTCTAGGTCGGGTTTAAGGCAGATTTTAACCTCAAGTCCCCAAAGGCACTAGGAAATGAATAGCACTGCTTAATTCATCAGGGCAGAGATGTTGAGTAGAGCATATTCAGCACACTGATAATACCTCACCCCACATAGAAGGATGATCTCACCCAGTGTCTTCATGTATCTGTTAAAGAGGAGAGGAGAAAGCACCAAACACTGTGGCACCCATATAAAGGGGTCAAGTGTGGGACCTGTCACTCCCAATCAACATGGACTGGTATCTGCCCTGTAGAAGTGAAAAGAAGTTGCAAAATCCAGGGCTGTCCACTTCCATCACATGGAGCTGATACAGAAGGATACCATGGTTGATGGTGTTGAAGACCACCAAGAGGTCAAGTAGAGCAAGGATGGATACACTTCCATCATCCCAAGGAAAACTCCATGCTGGTCCATTTCCACTGCTGAACCCAACCCCAATAACTGAGTCTTCCTCCTTCAACTCTGGCCACTGCTCTGCTGCTCTCATGCATGTTCAGATTCACCAGTTCAAGATCATCCATGCAGGACCCAGTACAGGGAGGACCATTCATCCACAGCTGCTTGATTTGGGTAGGATTAAAACTGAGACTCTTCCTCCTCATCCAATAGCTGTCAGGAACTAGGGCAAAACATTGATTGCATTGCTTGCTCCTTGACTGATTGTGGAATTGAATAACACCAGCATACAGATGATACCTGACCTTGAACTGAGAAGGCCTCACTGAGGTACCTTGAAAATAAGGGGTTGAGCTCAATATGTCCTATTGTGGCTGGCAATAGGACATATTCAGAGAAAGGGGAGAATCATGTAACACCATGAACCCATTCTTACTATCCCAGCTGGTCCAGACATTTACTATAAATGATGGTATCCTTTCCACACCAGCTGAACATTCAGATGACATATTCATAAGACAAATAGAGCAGACAAACATTTATAGCTCCAACAAGTTCTTAGACAGACCTGCTGCAGAGTTTAAATTAGCCTGGCAACTTGAAAGATCCTCCTGCCTATTTTAAAGATCTATGGGCGAAGAAAGTTTCTACTTTGAACCCCATTCCATTTGAGTATCAATAAATCAGTTATTACATCCTGCACTGGTATTATTGCTCACATTTAGTATTATGCAACTGATTGTCATGTGCCACCATGCTCCTTTTGCACTCATACTATCCAAACAAGCTAAAGCATAGGTCAAAGTCCAAATTGTTTACATGGCGTGTTTCATGTACATCAAATAACCAACTTTCCCTTGACTCTCAAATCCATCTGCTCTGTGGAATAGCAACAAGAGACATGCACATGTTTTTCTGGTGCACAAATAAAATATAGTGCTAAGTGAGTAGGACCATTGCTTTTCCTTGAACAACAGTAATTTTAACAAATCCCCTATGAATTTCAACCAACAAAAATCTTCCAAGATAAAACCTGATTGAAAAATATTCTTTGACTTCAACTAACGGAGGGAGAGAGACCCTTTTGTATCTTCCGAAGAGCCATTTTCTAGCTTTCATGAGACTCAGCTGACATGGTTTTCTCTTTGGTCACAGTCCCAACACAGGAAAGTGGAAGCATGTTTGATATAAATTTGAATTGGGGCCATTGAGGTGGCATAATCAGACTATTTGCTAAGACTCTGCTGAGATTTCATGGGATACCTGTAAATCAGCTTCTGCACAACCTTGATTTTTAATCTAGGAGGGAAGGTGACAAGAATGACTGGGCTGCCTCTCCTGCTGCTACTGCTCTTCTGGCTCCTGCCTCCAACTTCTCCAACATCTGCTATGAGGATGCAAACCATGTCTGTCTTGCCAAAACGTTTAAAGATTCAGGAATATTATTACAGGCCTGGTGATCTCATTATTGGTGGGAATTTGCCCCTTGGTGTTTATGGTAACAGTGTCTACCTAGACTTTACAATGGACCCATTATGTTATTCTGTTACCTTTTTGTAAGTTTCACCTGGAGGAGAAAAATGTAGATGATTGTTTGCTTTGTTTGCTCAAAAATATTTGTTCTAATGATGTTTCAATGTCCTAGTATAGTTCCAATCTTTGTGTTTTTCTCAATAAAGAGCCAAGCTCATAAAACAGGCTAGATTCTCAATCTTTCCAGAATTCTTTGTCAGGAAGACGATAAACCACGTAAGAGTGAAGAGGGTCAACACATTAGGAATTTCACTGCCCTAGTTAAGAAGATGACTTACATTATTAATTTGGACAGAAAGTCAAGATGGAACATTCAAAGAGAAGCTCAAAGCTATTCCTGCATGGAGTACTATAAATAAAAAACACTCACAAACTCAGTTTTGAAATCAGCAATGCTTATGAATAATGACCCTCAGTAAATCTTTGCTGTGTCCCCCACTGTTGTTGTCCCCAGTGGTTATCAGACCTGAAGAAGCTGCTCCAAGAGAGAATAAAATTGATTAGGCTACTAGAGGAGAAACTGGGTAGGATTACAGACACTGAAGCAAAATGAAGGATGATAGAGGGATATAAAATGGTCCATGACAGGCTTTTTCTCCTTTCTCAAAAATCCATCCAAATTTAATCAAAAACATTTAAAAAAAAACTATTAATATTTTGGACTTCCTGCTCCAAAGTAAACCCCGCAAAGATCAAAGACAAGGCAAAATCCACCAGCACACACAAGCTTTCCTGTAATATTTTACAATGTTTCGGTCACTATAGAGCCATTCCCAACAACTACCATCAGTTCCTGACCTTGGTGTTTGCAGTCACAGAAATCAACAAAGATTTGGTTCTCCTTCCCAACATCACCCTTGGTTTCCACATGTATGACAACGTTCAGTGGGAAAGAAGGATTTCTTTAATCAGCCTCTTTCTGCTCTCCACATGTGATCGAATGGTTCCAGGTTATAAATGTGACCAGCAGGACCCTCTGATCTCTGTCATTGGAGGTGACAATGCCAAATCCTCAATGGTGATGGCCTCAATCTTCAGCATCTTCAAGGTCCCACAGGTAAGGGGGCTCCTTTGGATACTTATATGGAATAGGCAAACAACAGACAAACTCACAGAAGTGCAAGATGATACCAAAGGTGTTTAGGGTGTGGTGGTGGATTAAATAATATGTGACTTAGAGAATCGATGCTATACTTGGATTCATTTAAGTATTTTATATGTCAAGATATGTTTCATATAACATAAAACATTGTTTAACGGTTTGTTCCCTTGGATTCTGACATGTTACAACTCTGCAAATATGTTAATTGATGGCTCATCCTAAGAAACTAAGAAGCTTATCTCTCAAAATGACTCAGCTTGATTGATGGGGTCAATAAACTACACAATGGGAACCCCTAAAGTCACCATAAATTTTGCTTTGTCTTTTAAAGAAGATTCTCACTTTTTCCAGCTCAGTGTTGGCTTTGAATCCACTGGAGGAGACAGAAGAGTTTATCCTTCCTTCTTCCAGATTAATTCCAAGGAATTTTCTCAGTATGTGGGTTTAGTCCAGTTGCTTTTGTATTTCCAATGGAACTGGGTTGGGCTTCTGGCTCCTAAAAATGACATTGGAGAACATTTCATTTCAACTTTGATGCCAATGCTGAAGGAGAAGGAAATCTGCTTGGCCTTCACTCAAATGCTGAAAAATTCTGAAGATATGGAGCAGGTTTTTTTATATTCCAAAATGTGGCTCAAAGCTGACGTCGTTGTTTTCTTTGGAGACTCTGCAACTGTTGAGCTTTTTCAGTGTGGTCTGGAGTTTTATGTAATTCATGAAAGGGAACCACTTCAGAATGTTTGGATCCTAACTTCCTCTTGGAAATTCAGTGTAATGGAAAATGTAGATATATGGAAATATCTAAAACCCTTGCATGGAGCTTTGCATTTTAGGGATCACACTGGTGACATCTCAAAATTCAGCAATTTCCTCCTGTCTTTAGACCCCTTGAACCCACAAGGGGATATGTTTCTCCCGTTATGGTGGGAAAGGGTCTTTGAATGTGACTTCCGCAAACCAGGTATATTTTATCTAGAGGAGATGAAAAACTGTACTGGGAAGGAGAATTTACAAAATGTACCATCTTTCTTATTTGAAACAAGCATGACCGGTGAAAGTTACAACATCTACAATGCCATTTATGCTATGGCACACTCATTACATGCAATATATGGATCTGGAGGACGACCAGCCATGATGAAGCTTGGAAAGAGGATCTCAAATGTCCAGCCATGGCAGGTAATCTCTGTGACTTTTTATCCAGTCCACAAATCCTTATACAGGAAATTTCCCGTATGTATTTCTGGAATTACTCATTAAATATCTGTAGGCTACGATATCCATGTACATCAGAGCAGGTTAGAACAGCAATGATTAAAAACAATGATATGAATGAAGTTTGGTGTTTGATTGAAAAGGGGCAGAGGAGGAAAAACAGAAATAAACCAAACCAGTCATCCATCAGATCCATAGATGAAATACTATCATATGAGGATCTGAAAGGTCTTCAATATTTTCCTGAGTTTCAGGAAGTGACAACTTCATGGAAGAGGAATCAGTCCAGAGAAAGATGACAATCTGGGTGTATTTGGGCAAAATGCTTCAATAGGGCAGTTGAAGTTCTTGTAGACATATTTCCAGAACCACCTTAATTTCGCTCAGTACGTAGCCTGAATCCAAACTGTTGATGATCTGAAATTCATCAGGCTTTTCTCCATCAAGGGCTTCACTGGACAGTGAAGTGACAAACCAGGGCAAGCATTTCCTTCCACATGGCCCCACTTATCCAGATATGGTTCCTTTTGTCCCTCTTTGTCTATCAGCTAGAGAAAGTTAGTGGAATTGCACACCATTTTGAAAGAAATTATTTAATCATTCCTAAAATATATTTGTCATTTGTAAAACCCTGGACCAAAGTAAAGATTTTAAAATGTATGTAGCCAAGTAAAGCATGAGAAGAGACAAATAATGAAATTTGGAGTGTGGTATTATAAACATTGTAGGTAGGAAGAATTTGTTTCAAGTGGAGTTGAAAAAGCCATTGATACAAAAGCCAAATCACTAAGGCAAACGTTTGTTGTGTTGGTTAAGTAGCTAAGCCTTTGGTGTTACTCCTGATTGCTCAAATCTCCATGAACTTCACAAGCTTCTCAGACATAAATCAGTCTGCTAAACTGAGGGACATCATAGAATGGCAGGAGCCATGATGACTCATTTGTGGCTTTCAGCCTATTACTTTAATTTCTGAAGGTCTCTTTTTCTTTCAGCTTCTTCCCTATTTGAGGAACATCCAGTTCAACAATAGTGCTGGAGAAGAAGTCTCCTTTTCAGAAAATGGACTGGGATCTGCTCGTTATGATCTTTTCAACTGGGTTTTCCTCCCCAATCAATCAATTGTTTTTGTGAAAGTTGGGCAAATCAATCCTGGGGCTCCCCCAGGCCAGGATTTCACAATTAACTCTGATGCAATCACCTGGGCCACAAAGGTCAGTTTAAAAGCATTGTTGTTAATTCAGGGAAAGATTCATCCTCTTCCAGAGATGCAGAACATTCTTCTAGCTGGAAAAAGGTCTATTGAATCAAAAATATGGTAGCTGTTTGGTGAAAAACCTGATTTGCATGTAACACATTTCAAGTCTGATTTGTGGCAGATCCAGAAAAGGTTAGGATGGGGAAGAAGTTCTTGAAAGCTAGGATGCCATTATGGCAGGCAACAGTTATTTCTATTGACTATTCCCATTGGGGAGTCAAACACTGGACCCAAAAACCAATGATCAAATCTCACTGCAGGATTTAATAGTGTACACTGGAGTAAGCAATGGGAGGGACTCCTACAGGCAAAAGGCTTCATTCACATTTATACATTTCAGGAAAGGGAAGATAAGATGAGATAAGATAAGGTAACCTTTATTGATATTTTTTACTGTGGGCACACTGGCACTCATTAAAAATGAAATTCCATTGCCTGCTCTCAAAAGGGTACACATACATAACACATATATAAACATGCTATATTGAACATATGTACAGTATATACCTACACCCTTACATATAAATACATATAAATATTAATCACAGAAAATGACAGTCATACATATGCATAGGTAATCGGTAATATAGCCATAGATGTTCATATTTAGCAAATCTCAAGTTACTTCTCCACCTTTCTGTTGTTACTATCCCCAAGAAAGAATTATTGTGTTAATAAAAAGAAGCATATCACCTATGTTGCCATAGAAAGTTTGATAAAGCATACTGAGAACCAAGTACTTCAATGCTGCCTCAATTAGAACCCATTTCTCTTTCTATTTTGCTCATCCCCTTCCACTCCTCCCAGAATACGTTTCTTTCACACTGTTCAGTTGGATCCTCATTATTTATTGTTTCATAAAAGCTATATCATAATGTCACAAGCCTTCCTTTGCATGCTGAGGTCCCAGCTCCAACCTTCAGCATCTACTGAAATCACAGGAATGCTGCTGGCCTAAATCACCTAGAAGCTATTTTTGGTTTCTGGGAAGCCCAGGTGAACCATTTCTTTTGAAGGATTTCTTTCAACTGAAATAGGAATGTGGAGAAGAATCAATGAAGCATGTTTGTTGCTTATGCCATCTCAAGCATTTCTCTTTTCTCTCTTAGAAGGTGCCCTTTGCCAGGTGTGGCATGAAGAGGTGCCATGCAGGAGAGAGGAGAAGCCTTCCAGAGGGCATGCAGGTCTGCTGCTACCAATGTTTACCATGTCCAGAAGGGACCGTTTCTAATCAAACAGGTAGAGCAAATCTTAAAAGCAGATCTTGCAGGATCACAAAAGTCATTCAGTAAAACAAAAATTTAATTTTGTTGTCATTTTTATAGGATTGACATATGTCAAAATATTCATACTTTATAGCAGAACATCTCAGTTTATGAATGTAAATTGTCCTGCCCCCATAGGCCACCTTTCTCATTCCTCAAGAATTTCATATAGGGTAGTGTCATGTCCCATTGGGCAAACTGGCTACCACTCTATTTCAAGTTAATTTTAAAATTCAAGTTATTTTTTTAATATTTAGAGTGTGCTTCTTCTGTCAATACTGTCAGTCACCTATGGAATTGATAGACCCATCAGAGGAACAGAAGATCGATTGATCTATGGCTGGCAATTGTTCCCTGCAACAACAACAACAACAACAAAAATCTGAATAAACAGATTTGAAGTTCAAAGCAGAGAATTTGAGCCAAGGAAATCTCAGTGCTGTGGTGCTTCTGAATCATTCTTTCTTCTCACCCTCTTGTACTCAATTTCTCTATAAATCACCTTTGATCTGGAAAAGAGATCTTTCCCTCTCCTAAAACTCGGTAGACACTTTAATGTCCTTCTCTGTTGCACTTTAGATATTCTCAGTACAAATGAAAACTAATGCACAATAGAACAAACAATAGAGCAAACAAAATGAAATTCAATGGTGAAAAAAGGAAGGTTCTACATTTAGGCAAGAAAAACCAAATGTACAGGTATAGTATAGGTGGTACCTTGCTCAATAGTAGTAACTGTGAGAGGGATCTCGGAGTCCTAGTGGACAACCATTTAAATATGAGCCAGCAGTGTGCTGCAGCTGCCAAAAAAGCCAACACAGTGCTGGGCTGCATTAACAGAGGGATAGAAGCAAGATCACATGAAGTATTAATACCACTTTACAATGCCTTGGTAAGGCCACACTTGGAATATTGCATCCAGTTTTGGTCACCACGATGTAAAAAAGATGTTGAGACTCTAGAAAGAGTGCAGAGAAGGGCAACAAAGATGATTAGGGGACTGGAGGCTAAAACATATAAGGAATGTTTGCTGGAATTGGGTATATCTAGTTTAATGAAAAGAAGGACTAGGGGTGACATGATAGCAATATTCCAATATCTCAGGGGTTGCCACAAAGAAGAGGGAGTCAAGCTATTCTCCAAGGTGCCTGAGGGCAGGGCAAGAAGCAACGGATGGAAACTAGTCAAGGAGAGAAGCAACCTGGAACTGAGGAGAAACTTCCTGACAGTTAGAACAATTAACCAGTGGAACAACCTGCCTCCAGAAATGGTGAATGCTCCAACACTGGAAGTTTTTAAGAAGAGACTCGACAGCCATTTGTCCAAAATGGTGTAGGGTTTCCTGCTTGAGCAGGGGGTTGGACTCGATGACCTCCAAGGTCCCTTCCAACGTTGTTGTTGTTGTTGTTGTTGTTGTTGTTGTTGTTGTTGTTGTTGTTGTTATTATTATTATTATTATTATTATTATTATTATTATTATTATTGAGCAGGATTTCTGGCTGAGAGAAAAAAAATTGGGAAAGAAATGACAATCTCTCACACTGAAACCCACAATGGTCATGGAAGCACCCAGTGACTGAAGACAGCAAAAAGACCAGATCAACTGGAGCTGAACACATCCTGATCTCTGGCTATCCTAGCAAAGGCATCATGAATAATATAAAAAGAATTGCCTTTTTGATCCACCATGAAATGCACAATAGGTCATCTCATCATTTCCTTTGTGGATTTGCTATAGGGGACAGTCATGGCAAACAGAGGGAGGAAGGAATAATGAGGGAGAAATAATGCTTAGACAAAGATTTGATTTCTTGATTTCAGATGCAGGTCACTGTGATCCCTGCCCAGAAGACCAGTATCCCAACAAGGACAAGGACCACTGCATTGCCAAGAAGATCCACTTCCTTGCCTATCAAGATACACTCGGATACACTTTAACCTCTCTCACTCTTTCTCTCTGTATGAACACATTGGCAGTTCTGGGAATTTTCCTTATGCATCGTGACACACCAATTGTCAAAGCCAACAACCGAGATCTCACCTACATCCTCCTGGTCTCCCTCCTGCTCTGCTTTCTCTGCTCCTTCCTCTTCATTGGTCAACCTAGGAAACTCACCTGTCTCTTCCGACAAACTGCCTTTGCCATTGTCTTTTCCCTTGCAGTTTCCTCTATCTTGGCAAAAACTACCATGGTGGTTCTGGCCTTCATGGCCACCAAGCCAGGGAACAGGGCAAGGAAATTCTTAGGAAAATCACTGATCAACTCCATTGTTATCACCTGTCCCCTGATCCAAACAGTTATTTGTGCCATCTGGCTGGTAACCTCTCCCCCATTTCCTAACATGGACTTCCACTCCTTGGTTGGAGAGGCCATCTTGGAATGTAATGAAGGCTCAGCTTCAATGTTTTACACTATCCTTGCCTACTTGGGTTTTTTGGCCCTCGTCAGTTTCACAATGGCCTTTCTAGCTAGGAAATTGCCAGACAGCTTTAACGAAGCCAAGTTCATTACTTTTAGCATGCTGGTCTTTTGCAGTGTTTGGATCACTTTCCTCCCCACCTACCTGAGCACCAAAGGGAAGTCTATGGTGACTGTGGAGATCTTCTCCATCTTAGCCTCTGGGGCTGGTCTCTTGGCTTGTATCTTTTCCCCCAAGTGTTATATTATCCTATTGAGGCCTGATCTGAATCAGAGAGAAAATATAATGAGGCGCAAGAATCTCTGATTTATGTGTAACGTAGTAACTTTTATTTTGACTTTCATGTGATTTCTTAACAATGATGAAATAAGAGAGGGACTTGTCCTTCAAATGATTGGAAATCATGGAAATATTTTATAATCATCTCTATCCAAAGACATATCATTTTTAATTCCTATTTGAAATTCATTCTATTTACATTTCAGATTTATACTGAAATTATACTAAAACATTTCAACCTTAGGACTCAGTATTATGATGTGATATGCTTAACTAATTAGAATAATAGAATAGAATAGAATAGAATAGAATAGAATAGAATAGAATAGAATAGAATAGAATAGAATAGAATAGAATAGAATAGAATAGAATAGAATAGAATAGAATAGAATAGAATAGAATAGAATAGAATGGAATGGAATGGAATGGAATGGAATGGAATGGAATGGAATGGAATGGAATATCTTTATTGTCATTGTGTATCTCACAATGAAATTAAACAACCTTTTGGAATTCCTTCTATTTACATTTGAGATTTGGTAAATAGAATTTAAAGAATATTAAAACTTTTCTCCTTAGGTCACAGTATTGTGATGTGATCTGGTTAACAAATTAGAATTGCATATAAAACAACCTTATGTCCATTGTTCCAAAGAAGCATGGACATCCTTTGGCATCTCTGTCCAATGATGTACCATTTTTAGGTTCTTGTTTGAAATTCCTTCTATTTGCATTTGAGATTTGGTACAATACAAAGTATATTATTGTTTTATATATTTGTTTTATGTTTTTGTTCCTAGGCACCAGCAATGTAGAAAGTAGTGCAATGTTTTACAGCAATCAGCAGCATTTTTTCAACAGGTTCAACAAGAACTCCTTTGTTTGGAGGGAGATAAAATGATCGGTTGACTTTACCATAGGAATGCAATGAACTCAGGGTACCTTGACTTCACAAAGCATTTGGCAATATCTTCCATGACATCCCAGTAGAGAAGAGAGCAAAATGGAGGCTGAAGTCTGCTATGAGCTAGTTGAATGAATGTACCGAAATAAAATATACTGGAACCTAGAAAGAGACTTCAATGTTGAAGGCTTCATCCTGAGTCCTATGCTTTTCAATATATTAAAAATGACTAGTACAATAAATTAAAATATATTTAATACCTTTGAAGTTAGCAAAAAAATATGGTAGAAAGAAAAACATCTTAGAGAAATGTTTCTGAACTTTGTAAACATTAATAAATGTGGACTTCAGCTTGCTGACTAGAAGGTTCTGGGAATTGAAGTCTAGATACCTTAAATTTCCATGGTTGAGAAAAACTGTCATAGAGGATTGGATCAGGATTCTAGATCTCAACAAGATGGATTAATAGTCAGAATCCAATCAGATCAATTCAACATGGACATATTCAAGTCCTTCATTTGTGTAGGAAACATTAAAGGCACTTGTTTAGGATTGAAGAGAGCATCCTGGGCAGTAGCTTATGTGAAAAGATCTGTATATCTTCATGAATCACAAGCTGAACATAAGTCAACATAAGGATCTTGTTGCTGACACTCTGCGTCTGTTGATGCAG
Organism: Azemiops feae; assembly: GCA_023970755.1. NCBI lineage: Eukaryota > Metazoa > Chordata > Lepidosauria > Squamata > Viperidae > Azemiops > Azemiops feae. Next base: position 402,239 of record JALGBA010004169.1, on the reverse strand, counting down.
CTGAAAAAAAAACCCATAATCCTTGCTGTATCTACAGACATAGAGCATCAACATCAAGAGGAATCATGGTTCCTCCATATTCTACATTGGTGAGACCATAACTGAATATTGCATCCAGCCTCAGAGACAGTCCAGTACATAGCGAGGACAATAACCAATGGAACAGCTTGCCATCAGAAGTTGTGAGTGCTTCATCACGAGAGGTTTTTAAGAAGAGACTGAACAGCCACTTGTCTGAAATGGTAGAGGGTCTCCTGCTTGAGCAGGAGGCTGACTAGAAGACCTCCAAGGTCCCTTCCATCTCTATTCTGATTATGACAGTGGCAGGGTGTCAGATGAAGGCAGGGACAACATGCCCCGATTGGCACCACAAAGTAGTTGGTGTTGTATACAGGAACATATGCACAGAGTATGGGTTAGACATTCCCAAGCCCAGATGTGATATTCCACTCAAAGTTTGAAGAATAACAGGGCTAAGATCCATTGGGACTTCCAAATCTGGACAGACAGAAAGGTCCTGGCCAATCAATCAGACATAGTGGACATAGAAAGAAGAAAGTGGTGGTGATAGATGCAACAGAGTCAAGTGACAGCAACAACAGGAAGAAGGAACAGGAGAAGCTGGTGAAGAACCAGGGTCTTAAGGAGGAACAAGAGAAGATATGGAAAATCAAGGCTGAAGTAGTTTCAGTGATGATAAAAACACTCAGGTCTATGATTCCTAAGTTGGCAGAGTGGCTCCCACAGATCCCAAGCAAAACAGCGGAGTTCTGTGTCCCAAAAAGGGCACTGCTAAGAAGAGCTAGGTTACTGCTCTGATCCGTCAAACTTCTTGGTCTCTGGTAGAAGACCCGAGATTGAGGAAGATACCAATCATCCATAGGGGTGAGAAGGGAGTTCTTATATATGATATCAAGCACCAAGATTGTTGATTGTGACGAAGAAATGGAGCAAACAATTTACAAGAAGCCCTAGTTTCTTTGGAAACTAGTTTTGGCTATGTTTCCTAATAAAAAGGATCCTGCAATTAACTACATAAATAATTATAGAACCAGTACAATTGACAGCAAGACTTCAGACATAGAAATCATTCCAGAATAATTCTGTTTTAATAGCTTCTGGGTAATGGGAGAACATTTCATTTCTGGGGTGAAGTTACTGCAGAAAAAACAGGGCTAGCATCAGAAAAGTATGGACTGTGCACTTTTAGGTTGTTCTTTTTTGGCCATAATATTTGGACAAGATGGTCCAAATAAAGTTTTCTGGCTTCAACTAGTTGTTAAACAATATTCCCTTGGAGTTCAAATGTGCCTAACATCTTCAGGGATTCAAACAAGTTACTCCATTGAAGTGTTGATTTGATTGCTCACACTTACTAGTGTGCAACTGATTCTCATGGGACACCATGTCCCATTAGCACTCCTACTATTCAAACAAACTATGGAACAGGCCAAACCCCATCTTGTTAGCAGGTACTCTGTTTCATGTAAGTCAAAAAACCAGCATCACCTTGACTCTCAAGTCCATCTGCTCCATGGATTACAAGAGACATACACAAGAGACATACACAAGCAGGGTGTTGGAGTAGAAGACCTCCAAGGTCCCTTCCAACTCTGTTATTCTATTCTCTTCTATTTTTCCCCCTGTCTGATGCACAAACAAAATCTAATGTTATGTAGGTAGGATATTGCTTTTCCTTGCAATTATCAGAAGAACAGTAATTCTCAATGTATCCCCTGTGGATTTCTATACACAAAAATCTTCCAAGATAAAACCTGCTTTAAACAATATGCTTTTAGTTCTCCAAGTAAGGGCTGAACATGTCACCTTAGCATGTCTTGAAAAGAGCTAACTTCTGGGTTTGGTGCGACTCAGGTGGCCTTTATTTTCACTTTAGTGACAGGAGAAAAACAGGTAAGAGAAAACATGGTAGATATAAATTTGCCCAGAGATCATCTAGTTTGTACGGACACTCACTGTTCTGCTAAAACTCTTGTGAGATTTGAAGTGTTACCTGCTATTCAGCTTCTGTTCATAACTTGATTTCTCATCTGGCAGATGTGGGAAGTTATATCTCAAAATATATTTTATTCTTTATATTGTCTCCATCTTCCTTTAAAACATTAACAGAATCCACAATAGTCTGAGCATCATAATCGACAGTCAAGCTAAAACTAAATAAAGTCAAAATACAAAGGGGAGAGGACTTCTACTCAAACTTCCTCAAACCCCCAAATAAGTTACCCAGACCTAATCCACATATCAAAGGAGAAGGACTGTAAACACAAACAGAATTAATCAAAATGATCTCCCAGCAAAACTGCACGTTCACAAGAATAAACATGATAGATGACATACCTACAGGCACCCACGTCCCTCAAGTGTCATTCTAGAATTGGCACATAGACAGTTCCACACCTAGGACAAGCTCCCCTATACAACAATCTCTCAATACCCCATTTCTCTGCAGCTGCCTCCGAGGCAAACTTCTGTGTCTTGGGGAATAAATCTTTCTCCTTTCCTCACAGCTTTCTGGATTTCATTTTTATTTATTCTTGCACAACCCCGTCTCGAGTTGGTATCCCCAATTATTTCTCTGATGGAGGGAAAGTGCCAAGAATGATTGGGCTGCCTCTTCTGCTGTTGCTGCTCTTCTGGCTCCTGCCTTCACCAACTGCTAAGACAATTCCAAACATGTCTGTATCGGCAAACACTTTCCAGATTCAGCAAGAGTATTACAGGCCTGGATATCTCATTATTGGTGGGAATTTGCTCCTGACAAGCATTCATTACTCCGATGACCCAGACTTTAGAAGCGATCCATGCAAGGTTCCTTATAGACTCATGTAAGTTTTACCTGGAGCAGAAAGTTGTAGATAGTTGTTTGATTTGGTTTAGATTCAAGGACTCCTTTTAGAAATATCTCTTCTAGTTATCTTTGCAATATCCAAGTGTAGTTCATATCTTTGTGCTTTTCACAATAAAGAGCAAGCTCATAAAATAATATCACTTTGATAGTATAATGGATGGCATGTAAAAGTAGTCAATGGATAAATAAAAAAAAGGCTACAATTCTCAATCTTTTCAGAAGTCATCATCAGGAAAATGATAAATCTAAAAACTGAAGAGGGACAACAGAAACTGTGTTGGCCTAGAGAAGAAGTTGACTTATAATATTAATTTGGACAGAAAGTCATATTGGAAAATTCAAATAAAAGCTCAATCCTTTTCCATTGTGGGGTACTGACAATAGCAAAAATAAAACTCATTTTTGGAATCCTGTGAATAATGGCCTTCAGAAAATAATTGCTGTGACCTCCACTGGAGTTTTGTGCTCAGCAATGGTTACAAAACCTGTAATAGCTGCTCAAAGAGAGACCCAAATTGATTAGGATGCTACAGGAGCAATTGTGATTTGGAGAGAAACAGTTGTCTCCTTTCTTGCAAAGCCAGTCAAGTTTAATCAAAGTCTTTCTTTAAAAAAAACATAAAACCAGTGAAACATGGGACTTGCTAATCTGAAGAACACCAAAATAAGGCAAGATAAACTCCACCAGCACATAGATATGGTTCTGAATTGAGCCCCAATGATTTTCTCACTATAGGCCCATACCCAAGAACTATCAGCAGTTCCTGACCTTGAAATTTGCAGTCATAGAGGTCAACAAGGATCTGGTTCTCCTTCCCAACATCACCCTTGGTTTCCATGTCTATGACAATCACCAGACTGAGAGGAATAGTTCTTTAATCAGCCTCTCCCTGCTCTCCACACGAGGTCAAATGGTTCCAGGCTATAAATGTAACAGACAGGAGTCTCTGCTGTCTGTCATCGGAAGTGGCAACTCAAAATCCTCAATGCAGATGGCCTCCATCTTCAGCATCCTCAAGGTCCCGCAGGTAAGGGGGCTTCACTGCATACAGTATGAGGTAGATAAACAATGAAGCCAAAAATGAAACCAAAGGCATTTTGGAAGTGAGCATATCAGGGATATATGAGTTAAAGAATCCATGCTATAGTTGCACTTATTTTTGTATTTTATGTATCAAGATACATTTTGTAAGGACTGTGATGGTGCCATATTGCAGGCTAACTCTGCATTCTCCTGCCAGGAGTTCAATCCTGACCAACTCAAGGTTGACTCAGCCTTCCATCATTCCGAGGTCTGGTAAAATGCGGACCCAGATTATTGGGGTCAATAGGCTGACTCTGTAAACTGCTTAGAGAGTGCTTTAAAGCACTGTGAAATGGTATATAAGTCTAACTGTTATTGCTATTATATATCCCCCAGGAGATAGATATGAGATAATTCTGAAATGCTGTAAATAATAATAATAATAATAATAATAATAATAATAATAATAATAATAATAATAATAATAATAATAATAATAATAATAATAATAATAATAATAATAATAATAATAATAATAATAATAATAATAATTAATAAAGTTGCAGGGGACCTGGGAGGTCATCAAATCCAACCCCCTGCTCAGGCAGGTAACCCTATACCATTTTGGACAAATGGCTGTCCAGTCTCTTCTTAAAAACTTCCAATGTTGGAGCATTCACTGCTTCTGGAGGCAGGTTGTTCCACTGGTTAATTGTTCTAACTGTCAGGAAGTTTCTCCTTAGTTCCAGGTTGCTTCTCTCTTTGACTAGTTTCCATCCATTGCTCCCTCTTCTTTGGGGCAGCCCCTGAGATATTGGAACACTGCTATCATGTCCCCCCTCGTCCTTCTCTTCATTAAACTAGACATACCCAATTCCAGCAACCGTTCCTTATATGTTTTAGCCTCCAGTCCCCTAATCATCTTTGTCAAGAGGAGTTCATTCCTGACTTTCATAAAAGTGTAACCACCTTTTCACTGCAATTTATTCTGTTTTATCACCGTGATAGTTCTTTCCCTTGTCAGATGACCAGGCCAACTGGTCAGTCTTCGTAAGAAGCGAAGAAGCTTAGATTTTCCACTCAAAGTGAGTCAGCTTGACTGGTGAGGTCACCATGAAACTTTACATTGTGTTTGGGGAAAAAATCTCACTTTCTCCAGCTTAGTGTCAGCTCTGAGTTCCCTTATGGAGACAGAACGGATTATCCTTCCTTCTGGATTAATCCCAAGAAATTTCCTTTTTTATTCATTTTTTTTTCATACAAACAATAATAATTTTTCAACCAACGTGTTGTCTGAGTTTACATATGCTAATACATGTTTAATTCCTAATCCTTTTTTCCTTCCTCTAGCCAATAGTAAAATAAATTCCAGGTTTGGTAATAGTCCGTTTCTTTCTTTTCTTTCAGTCTCATAGTCAATCTGTCCATCTCTGCGCATTCTAGTATTTTTTTAATTATTTCTTCATCTGATGGTACTCCTTCATTCTTCCAATATTGCGCAAATATGATTCTTGCCGCTGTTATAACGTGCAAAATCAAATATAACCTTTGTTTATTACTCTTTTCTGGCATTATACCTAATAAAAAAAGTTCAGGTTTAAAATCAACATGTTCTCCTAACATCTTTTCTAACTAAGTATGTGTCTTTTTCCAATAGTTATTTGCTTTATCTCATGACCACCAAACATGATAATACGTGCCTGACTTATGTTTACATTTCCAACATCTATCTGACATATTTTTAAACATTTTCATTAATCTTGCTGGTGGCAAGTGCCATCTATAAAACATTTTATATAAATTTTCTTTATAGGAAGTTGACATTGTCAATTTATAGTTTCTTTCCCATAAATTTTGCCATCTTTCTAATTCTATATTATATCCAAAATTTTCCACCCATCTTATCATTGTTTCTTTAACTTGTTCATCTTCCATTTTCAAAGTTAATAAAAAAATATACATTTTCTTAATTAATTTTTCATCCAAAGTTAACAAAGTCTTATCAAATACAGTTTGTTTTTTATAAAACCCATACATTTTAAGATCTTTATCATATCTAGTTTGTATTTGTAAATGTGTCCACCATGATAAGTTGATGCCCTGATTTTCCATTTCTTGTTTAGATTTTAAATGTCCTTCAGAGTTTAGAATATCTCTATATGTCCAGATTTTTTCAAAGTCCACTAAATTTGGGTGTACAAATGCTTCCATTGTTGACAACCACCCTGGAATTTTCAAATATATTTTGCTTTTTATTTTTTCCCCTGTTATTAACAATGCATTTCTTATATAGTGATTTTGGAAATATTTATGAACTTTATTTTTCCCATACCATAAAAAAGTGTGCCACCCCAATTGTAAGTCATGTCCCTCCAGATATAACAACATTTTATTTTTAAGAATTATCCATTCTTTTACCCATGTTAATATGGATGCTTGATAATATAGAACACACTCTGGTAGGCCAAATCCCCCGTTTCCTTTATTGTCTTGTAACATTTTCATCTTAATTCTAGCTTTCTTTCCTTGCCAAATAAATTTCAGAATTAATGAATTCAAATCTTAAAAAAAAAATTCTCCAATTTTATAGGTATTGTTTGAAATAAAAATAAGATTTTCAGTAATAAATTCATTTTCACTGTAGCAATCTTCCTAATATTGACAATTGCAAATTTTTCCAAGTCCCATTTTATTTTATTTAATAATTTTATATAATTGTCTTCTTTTATCGTTGAACATCTTGCTGTCAACTGTATCCCCAAATATTTAACCTTTTTAACTATCTGTAATTCTGTTTTTTCTGATATTTGTTTGTTTTTGGTTTATCTGTGAGAGTCACCATGAAACTTTACATTGTGTTTGGGGAAGAAATCTCACTTTCTCCAGTTTAGTGTCGGCTCTGAGTTCCCTCATGGAGACGGAATGGATTATCCTTCCTTCTTCTGGATTAATCCCAAGAAATTCCCTCAGTTTGTGGGTTTAGTCCAGCTGCTCCTGTATTTCCAATGGAACTGGGTTGGGCTGGTGGCCTCTAAAGGTGACACTGGAGAACATTTCATCTCAACTCTTATTCCAATGCTGGAGGAGAAGGAAATCTGCCTGGCTTTCCCTGAAATATTCAATTCTGATATTCCTGCTATTGACAGATTAGGAATGCGTCTTGTTTTCAAGATTTTGCTTGAAGTTGAAGTGATTATTCTGTTTGGAGACTCCAGTACTATATCCCTAGTAGTTTTCACTCTGCTTCGATTTTGGCGATCCGTATCATTTCAGAAAGTTTGGATCATACCTTCCCATTGGGATCTTAGTGTGGTGGGATCTCAAGACATAATGCAATTTCGAAAATACTTCCATGGGGCTTTGCATTTTAGGGACCACACCAGAGATGTGCCACAATTCAACCATTTTCTCCTATCTTTAGACCCTCTGAACCCAGAAGGAGATGACTTCCTCCCACTATGGTGGGAAAAAATCTTTAAATGCAAAATCCACAAATCAGAAGTGATCCCTCCAAAAGGGGCAAAACAATGTACAGGAACAGAGAATTTGCAGGCTGTACCATCTTATGTATTTGAAACAAGCATGACGGGTGAAAGTTACATTATCTATAATGCCGTTTATGCTGTGGCACACGCCTTACATGCCATGTTTGGATCAGTAACCCGACCATCCATGATGAGGCTTGGAAAGAGGATCTCAAATGTCCAACCATGGCAGGTAATCTCTGTGATTTTTTACTCAGGCCACAGATGCTTAGAGAGTAAGCTTCCCATATGCATTTCTTCAATTACTGATTAAATATCCCTAGGCTACAATATCAATGAATCTGGAGCCATATTGAAATAGTATTTATAAAAAACAAACAACTTTTTGTTGAACTTTGTCTCCCAAAAAGTAGAGAAGGGAACTAGGGGATTAGCCATATTGGATCTAATTCTCACCAACAGAGATGAAATGATAGAAGGTGTTGAAGCCACAGGAACCTTGGGAGGTAGTGATCATGTAATATTGGAATTCAACATTATGGAAGCACAAGCAATAGAACACAGTCAAACTAGACTTCAAGAGAGGTATTCTCCAAAGCATTTGAAGGCAGGACAAGAAGCAATGGATGGAAACTAATCAAGGAGAGAAGCAACCCAGAACTAAGGAGAAATTTCCTGACAGTGAGAACAATTAACCAGTTGAATAACCTGCCTCCAGAAGTTGTGAATGCTCCAAAACTGGAAGTTTTTAAGAAGAGACTGGACAACCATTTGTCTGAAATGGTATAGGGTTTACTGCATGAGCAGGGGGTTAGAGTAGAAGACCTCCAAGATCCCTTCCAACTATTCTATTCTATTCTATTCTATTCTATTCTATTCTATTCTATTCTATTCTATTCTATTCTATTCTATTCTATTCTATTCTCACTCCATCTCTTTAATTTGTCATTTGTTGCACTGTTCAGCTTGTTGTGTGTAAAGCAGTCTCTGTAAACATCAGAACACAGAGAGGATCACCAAGTGACCCTACCAGGTTTCTGGTTTGAAATTCATCAGATTTTTCTGCATCAATGACTAAATATTGGACTTTTCTAGGTAGTGAAATAAAAAACCAGGGCAGGTACTTCTTTCCATTTGGTCCTGCTCTCCTTGAATATCAACTAGTGGAATTGTACACTGTTGTTATTGAAATCAAAGGTCATTCCAGCTCTATTCTGATTGATTGAATTTATATAACTATTCCTAAAATACAGTTGTTATTTACAACACCTTTGGCTAAAGAAAACTTTTAAAAATGGCACGTACCACAGGAACAAAACCATAGAATGAATTTTGGAGTATGCATTAAGATCTTTGAATGTAGGTATCATTTGGTAAAAGAGGAATTGAAGTAGCCATGATAGAAATGCCGAATAATATAGAGAATTTTTGGCCATGTTGGGAAAGGAGTCAAATATTTAGTGTTCCTCCTGATTGCTTAGTTCACCACCAGACATATACTTGTCTCCTAAGATGATGGCCATCACACAATGATAGAAGCCATGATGTCTCATTTGTGGCTTCCAGCCAATTACACCAATTTCTGAATGTCTCTTTTCTTTCAGATGCTTCCCTATTTGAAGAATGTCCACTTCAACAATGGTGCTGGAGAGGAAGTCTCCTTCTCAGAAAATGGACTGGGATCTGCTCGTTATGATCTTCTCAACTGGGTTTTCCTCCCCAATCAATCTTTTGTCCCAGTGAAAGTTGGGCAGATAAATTCAGGGGCTCCTCCAGGCCAGGATTTCACCATTAACTCTGATGCAATCATCTGGGTCACAAAGGTGAGCTGGAAGGAAATGTAATTTCAGGGAAATATTCATTCTCTGCCTGGGATGCAGAACTTCTGATTGGAGAAGAGATCTACTGAAATAGAAAATTTCATTAAAAATCTGCTTCAAATGTAACATATTTGAGATTTTGTTTGTGGTAGTTCCGTTGTATATATTTATTAAACTGGTATGTCAGCCATCTCATCAATAAGGCAACTCTGGGTGGTTTACAAATGATAAAATGGTGAATTTAAAAAATGAATTAGAATTAAAATAGTTATAAAATTAAATTGAGAAGGACTGCTTGAAACTAAGATGATTAGGGGCCTGGAGACAATAACATATGAAGAAACCAATGGAATAGCTTAATTATTGCTTAGGCCCTCTCATATCTTTCTCTTTTCTATCTTAGAAGGCGCCCTTTGCCAGGTGTGGCATGAAGAGGTGCCAGGCAGGAGAGAGGAGACGTGTCCCAGAGGGCAAGCAAGTTTGCTGCTACCAATGTGATCCTTGTCCAGAAGGGACCATTTCTAATCATACGGGTAGGACAAACCTGTGGAACCGCCTTCCACTCTAGATCTTCCTGGGAGAAAGAAACTATGACTATCACATTCCTGAAGACCTGTGATGGTTCCCATACTGCAGCTAACATTGTGGTCCCTTCTTTCATGTGCACAATTTTTTAATATTTTTAATAATAACGATCATTATTTGTTTCTTTTTTAATTAAATGCTATACTCCACCCAGAATAATTCTCTTATGAGATGGATGGCTGTACAAATATGGAAAATAAAATGAAATAAAATAATAAAATGAAATGAAAAATAATAGTAATAAAATAAAATATTAGTGAAATAATAAAATAAAATAGTAATAAAATAAAATAAAATTTAGAATAGAATAGAGCTGGAAGGGACCTTGGCAGGTTCAGCTGAAATACTAAGCAAAGACTCTTGATTTCAGATGCAGTTCGCTGTGACCTGTGTCCAGAAGACCAGTTCCCTAACAAGGACAAGGACCACTGCATTGCCAAGAAGATCCACTTTCTTTCCTATCATGACACCCTGGGATACGCTTTAGTTTTTCTTACTCTTTTTCTCTCTGTGATCACATCTGCAGTCCTGGTAATTTTCCTTAAGCATTGTGACACACCAATCGTCAAGGCCAACAACCGAGATCTCACCTACATTCTGCTGGTGTCCCTCCTGCTCTGCTTCCTCTGCTCCTTCCTCTTCATTGGTCAACCTAGGAAACTCACCTGTCTCTTCCGACAAACTGCCTTTGCCGTTCTCTTTTCCCTTGCGGTTTCCTCTATCTTGGCAAAAACTACTATGGTGGTTCTGGCCTTCATGGCCACCAAGCCAGGGAATAGGGCAAGGAAATTCTTAGGAAAAGCACTGACCAACTCCATTGTTATTGCCTGTCCCCTGGTCCAAACAGTTATTTGTGCCATCTGGCTGGTAACCTGTCCCCCATTTCCTAACATGGACTTCCACTCCTTGGTTGGAGAGATCATCTTGGAATGTAATGAAGGTTCAGCTTCAATGTTTTACACTGTCCTTGCCTACCTGGGTTTTCTAACCCTTGTCAGTTTCACTGTGGCCTTTCTGGCTAGGAAATTGCCTAACAGTTTTAATGAAGCTAAGTTCATTACTTTTAGCATGCTGCTCTTTTGCAGTGTTTGGATCACCTTCCTCCCCACCTATCTGAGCACCAAAGGGAAATCCATGGTGGCTGTGGAAATCTTCTCCATCTTGGCCTCTGGAGCTGGTCTTTTGGCTTGTATTTTTTTCCCAAAATGCTTCATTATCCTACTGAGGCCCAATCTAAATCGTAGAGAAAATATAATGAGGCAGAAGAATCTCTAATTCATGTGGGGATTGAGAACTTCTACTTTCACTTTTAGGCATTTTTGTATGCGATCTGACTTCTAATAAATAATGAATGGGAGAAGACTGGATAAGAAGTGATGTGATTGATTGTAGTATTATATGTTAATCAGCAGCAATCACCCACACTTTTTTAATAATGTTTTATTAATTTTCTAATTTTACAATTAAGTATTAAAAAGCAACATGGTGACTGACATGGTGACTGGGTTAATCAATAGTTCAATAATATACATAAGTTTTTAGTATAAATCTCAAGTTACAACATCAGATATTTCCTCTCTTTTTTCCTTAATATCTACTATCTCATATTAGACTAATAGTTCTTATTATTATCAACTAGTCCTGTTCTGTTTTCTAAAAGTTATCTATTTTCCACCATATTAAACCATCTAATTAATAATACAGTATCCCCTCTAATAAATCAAAACCATTATATGTATTGTCTGGGTTAACCAATAAATCAGTAATATACATAATTTGTTTAGTTTGTCTAATTTTTAAAAGCTCAAATATTCCCTCTCTTTTTCTGGTAATATCTACTATCTCATATTGGGCAAACAGAATTCTTATTTTAAACTGATTTCCAAATATTTTATATTAGGTGACCAAAATTTCCCTTATCTCAACTTCTCCCTTTTTCCCTTTTCATACCAAAGTCTATTAGTCTTGTTACACATCTTACCTATTCAATTATAATGTTACTTTATTTTCTAAAAATTATCTATTTTCCACCATATTCAACCCTCTAGTTAGTAATATGATATCCCCTCTAATAAATCAAAACCATTATTTTCTTCAGCCTTACTCTGGCTTTCTTCCTTTGCCAACTAACCTTCCTTGTTAATGCTTTTGAATCATCAAATAGTTCTCCCTCTATTATTATATATATTATTTGGAATAAGAAAGACCATTTGGTTGAAGTTTTTTGGAAGGACTAGCCCATTTGTATTCATTAGATCGCCTCCCTATTACTCCAATTTCCCACAATTATCCTGATAGGTTTATCTTCCATTCAATCTGTTTTTCTTCCTTTTCCTCAAATTTCTTCTGATTTTTATAAAAAGTCTTTTCCATTTTCAGTGTTGTCACTCCCTTTTCTGATTTTTCTGTTGGCTGGATCTGTTGGTCAATTGGGTCCTCTGTCTTAGTGTTTAGTTGTTCCACTTTTCCTGTTATTTTTTTTCATTGTTAGTTCTTTGGTTGTAGTCAAGATCTGGGTTTGTATATTTAAGCTGGCATCTTGTTCCTTTATGTTGCATCTTATTTTGTCACAAGCTGAAAGAATGGTTTTGTGTATTGATTTCAACATGGAAAGGATTTTTTCCTGATCGTCATCCATATTCTCTTGATAGTATGTTAAGTTGAAGACTTTAGAATCAAACATTAAAAATAGTTTTTTGTTTTTTATAGCTAGATATGGGACATCAATTTCACATGTTATAGGTGGTCTTTATAGTAGAAATTGTTTGTCAAGTAAGAGTTTGTAGTCCAAGATATTCCATCATCTCATATAATAACATATGCTTCTCATGTAAAGAAATAGGAAAGCAATTCCCCAAGTATAGCTCTGAAAGTCAGTAAAAGTTTACATTCATAGTTCAAACAGGCAAGATATGCCGCCCAATCACCCACACTTTTATTCTTCATAAATGTCAGTCATTCCCAGGAAGACCAGGTGCCCAACTTGGAAATTAAGGTTGATACATAAGTGTTAGTTTCCAGCAGCACAGTTTCCAATTTTTTTTTCTTTTACTCAAAGAAGTCTCTAAAATGTGTTGGCTTTGATTTCACTATTAATGTTTTAAAATTCATTTGCTTCCATCTCCAGATTGGAGACCTGAATTGCTTCTCTGTTCTGAAAATTCCATCAAGAGTTCAGAAAGTGATAGAATTCATGTTATTAATTTTTCAGCCAAAGCCAATTTTGGAACAAAACAGAACAAAATTTGTGAGGATGGGGGTGCATGTAACAACTCTGCTGTGTGAGCTGCATTAGGTGTCAATCGACTTCTGGGTCCAATTCAAGGTTGTCAAGGAATTGCATAGCAGCTGTCCAAATGTAATTGGGGAAACTGACACAAACTTGTAGTTTTATATGAATAAATATATTTATCATTCAAATTTACAGTAGACAAGATAGTTAGGAACACAATAACATCATGAGGTAAATTAAACAGCATACAGAATACAGAGAAGAAAAAAGGTAGGGAAAAAGTAAAACACCCCCTTTACACCCACAACAACCTATCACAGCATAGATTGACTCATGCAGGAGCAGACAAGATAGTCAAGAACACAAGAACATCACGAGGTAATCAAAAAGTATACAGAACACAGAGAAGAAAAAAGGTGGGGGGGGGAAGGAAACTCCCCCTTCATACCCACAGCAACAAATCACAGTGATTACCTCATGCATGAGCCAGCTATAACTGTGTCTTCTGGCCGATTGTACATTTTACTCTTCCAGCTACTAAATTTAATATCCTAACAAAGGTGTTGGCTATGACCTTGAAAGTCCTACATAGCCTGCATCCAGGTTATCCATGGAACCATCTTCATCCCATTACATCAGCTTGTCCCACCCAAGCAAACAAGGAAGATATGTTGTGGGCCCCACCAGCCAAAGAATTCCAACTGGGGACTCTAGGAAGAGAGCCTTCTCTGACATTCTCTCTCCCCAGGGAGAGAAGGCAGGCCCCCAGTCTCCTGACCTCCTGGAACGGCATGAAAACAAGGCTCTGTGGTTTTGCTTGGAGTGCCCAGAGGAGCACATAACCATTGGGCTAGTTAGCACCCTGAAAGTCTTCCTCCACCTTTTAACAACAACATGAAATTTAGTGTGGAGAAAAGCAAGGCTTTACACTGAGGCAGGAAAAACCAAAGATACAAGTGCAGATTAGGTGAAACCTGGCTCAAAAACAGTAAGTTTTGTAGTCCTAGTGGACCATCACTTAAACATGAGCCAACAGTGTGTGGCAGCAGCCAAAACAGTCAATACAAACCTAGGCTGAATTAATAGAGGGATAGAATGAAGATCATGTGAAGTACCAGTACTGCTTTACAAAGCCTTGGTAAGGCCACACTTGGAATACTGCATTTTTATTACCACAATATAAACAAGATGTTGAGACTCTGGAAAGATTCCAAAGAAGAGAAATAAGACTGATTATGGGGCTGGAGGTTAAAATTCATGAAGAACGGTTGCAGGAATTGGGTATGGATAGTCTTTAAAGGTCATAACTATCACTTTGAATTGGACCCATTGAAACTTTGGAAAAAGTGCAAAGAAGAGCAACTAAGATGATTAAAGGCCTGGAGACTAAAACACATGAAGATTGCAGGATTTGGGTATGCCAGTCTAGAGAAAAGAAGGACTAGAGGGGACATGATAGCAGTATTCCAGTATTTGAGGGGCTTCCACAAAGAAGACTTATTTTCCAAAGCACCTGAAGACCAGACAAGGAACAATGGATGGAAACTGATCAAGGAGAGAAGCAACCTGGAATTAAGGAGAAACTTCCTAAAAGTGAGGAAAATTAACCAGTGGAACAGCTTGCCATCACAAATTGTGGGTGCTTTATCACTGGAGGTTTTTAAGAAGAGACTGAACAGTCACTTGTCTGAAATGATATAGGGTCTCCTGCTTGAGCAGGGAGTTGGACTAGAAGACCTCCAAGGTTCCTTCCAGCTCTATTCTGATTGATTGATTTTTAACATTGCTTGCTTCTTTATAAATTTTGTACTTTTTCTGCTTTTGTGTTTTTATATTTTATATGTTTTTATGTTTTTATATTTTATTTTTTACACTGCTCAGTGTCCCTCGATGGATGAAATGGATGATTTAAAATTTAATAAATAAATAAATGGAAACAAATGTTCCCAAGGGGGAATACCACCACCACAACAAAAAAAAGTCCTGCATCCTGAGTACAGCAGATGGGGACTTTTTTGCAAACAGGACCCATAATATGTTCATTGTGGCAGACCTGATGGGACAGATAAATTAAACCATGGCGAGAAGGTCCCTAAAAACAACCTGGTCCCATCTATATAGGGCATTAAAGGTCAAAATGAATAACTGTGAGCAAAGCCTCGTGACAAGGAATGGGTGCAACTTGTGCACAACACACAGCTCTGCAAATGACCCCCTAGCCACAACTGCCATCTACTCTTTTGACAGGAATTGTGAGTCCAGAAAGACCCTCAGATTACACACCAGGCCATAGTGGAAGAGTGTCAGATGCAGGCAGGGTCAGCATTCACTGAATGGCACCATCAAATAGCTGTTGTGTGCAGGAACATAGGCACAGGATATTCGCTAGACCTTCCCAAACACTGATGTGATATTCCACACAGGGCTAAAATCCTTTGGGACTTGCAGATGCAGGAAGACAAGCAGGTACTGACCAATCTACTAGACATAGTGGGGATAGGATAGGATAGGATAGGATAGGATAGGATAGGATAGGATAGGATAGGACAGGACAGGACAGGACAGGACAGGACAGGACAGGACAGGACAGGAGAGGAGAGGAGAGGAGAAGAGAAGAGAAGAGAAGAGAAGAGAAGAGAAGAGAAGAGAAGAGAAGAGAAGAGAAGAGAAGAGAAGAGAAGAGAAGAGAAGAGAAGAGAAGAGAAGAGAAGAGAAGAGAAGAGAAGAGAAGAGAAGAGAAGAGAAGAGAAGAGAAGAGAAGAGATTAAACAATCAGAATTGGAAGGGACCTTGGAGGTCTTCTAGTCTAACCCCCTGCTCAGGCAGGAAACTCTATACCATTTCAGATAAATGGTTGTCCAATTTCTTCTTTAAAACTTCCAGTGTTAGAGCATTCACAACTTCTGGAGGCAGGTTGTTCCACTGATTAATTCTTCTAACTGTCAGGAAATTTCTTCTTAGTTCTAGGTTGCTTCTCTCCTTGATTAGTTTATATCTGTTGCTTCTTGTCCAGCCCTCAGGTGCTTTGGATAATAGCTTGATTCTCTCTTCTTTGTGGCAATCCCTGAGATATTGGAACACTGCTATCATGTCACCCCTAGTCCTTCTTTTCATTAAACTGGGCATACCCAATTCCAGCAACTGTTTTTTATATGTTTTAGCCTCCAGTCCCCTGATCATCTTTGTTGCTCTTCTCTGCACTCTTTCTAGGATCTCAACATATTTTTTCCATCATGGTGACCAAAACTGGATGCAGTATTCCAAGTGTGGTCTTACCAAGGCATTATAAAGTGTTATAAATACCTCACGTGACCTTGATTCTATCCCTCTGTTAATGCACCTTAGACAAGAAAACATTGGTGGAGATTGATGTAGCCACACCAAATGACAGCAACATCAGGAAAAGGAAGGATGAGAAGTTGAAGAAGGATCTGGGCCTGAAGGAGGAACCAGAGAAGTTATGGAAAGTCAAGCCCAAAGTGGTTTTAGTTATGGTAGAAACACTTGGGCCTGTGACTCCTAAGTTGGCAGAGTGGCTCCCACAGATCCCAAGCAAAACAGCGGAGCTCTGTGTCCCAAAGAAAGCACTTGTAGGAAGAGTTAAGTTACTGCTCTGATCCCTCAAACCTCTTGGTCTCTGGTAGAAGACCCAAGATTGAGGAAGATACCAATCATCCATAGAGGTCAGAAGGGAGTTTTTATATATAATATCAAGCACCAGGATCGTTGATTGTCACAAAGAAATGGAGTGAAAAATTTACAAGAAGCCCTTTCTTTGGAAACTATGTTTCCTAATTAAAAAGGAGTCTGCAGTTAACGACATAAATAATTATAGAACCAGTACAATTGACAGCAAGACTTCAGACATAGAAATCATTCCAGAATAATTCTGTTTTACTAGATTCTGGGACATGGGAGAACCTCCCATTTCTGGGTGAAGTTACTGCAGAAAAAACAGGGCCAGCAAAAGCAAAATATGGCCTGTGCACTTGTAGGTTGTTCTTTTTTGGCCATAATATTTGAACAAGATGGTCCAAATAACGTTTTCTGGCTTCAACTAGTTGTTAAACAATATTCCTTTGGAGTTTAAATGTGCTTAACATCTTCAGGGACTCTCTTGTCTATTTCTAAGATCCATTGGGGAACTTAGTTTCTGAATTCATCTCCTGCCATGTGTTTATAAACAAACAAGTTACTCCATCCAAGTGTTGGTTTCATTGCTCACACTTACTAGGGTGCAACTGATTCTCATGGGCCACCATGTCCCATTAGCACTCCTACTATCCAAAAAACCTATGGAACAGGCCAAACTCCATCTTGTTTGCAGGCACTCAGTTTCATGTAGGTCAAATAACCAACATCACCTTGACTCTCAAGTCCATCTGCTCCATGGATTACAAGAGACATACACAAGCAGGGGGTTAGAAGACCTCCAAAGTATCTTCCAACTCTGTTATTCTATTCTTTTTTTTTTTTTTTTGCTGTCTGGTGCACAAACAAAATCTAATGCTATGTGGGTAGGATATTGCTTTTCATTGCAATTATCAAAAGAATAGTAATTTTCAATGTATCCCCTGTGGGATTTCTACCCATAAAAATCTTCCAAGATAAAACCTGTTTTAAATGATATGCTTTTAATTCTTTAGGAGAGGGCTGAACATGTCACCTTCAACATGTCTTGAAAAGAGCTAACTGGTGGGTTTGGTGCGACTCAGCTGCCCTTAGTTTTCTCTTTAGTGACAGGAGAAAAAGAGGTAAGAGAAAACATGGTTGATATAAATTTGCCCAGAGATCAGCTAGTTTGTACAGATACTCTCTAGTCTGCTAAAGCTCTTGTGAGATTTGAGATTTGAAGTGTTACCTTCTGTTCAGCTTCTGCACATAATTTGATTTCTCATCTAGGATGTATGGGAAGTTTTATCTCAAAATATATTTTATTCTTTATACTGTCTCCATCTTCCCTTAAAACATTAACAGAATCCACAATGGTCTGAGCATCAGTGACTCCGCTACATAATTGACAATCAAGCTGAAATTAAGTTAATCAAGTAAAAATAGCAAATGGGGGAAAACTTTCACTCAAACCCCCAAATAAGTTACCCAAACCTAATCCACATATCAAAGGAGAAGGACTGTAAACACAAACAGAATTAATCAAAACGATCAGCCAGCGAAACTGCATGTTCACAAGAATAAATGTCATAGATGATATACATACAGGGACCCACGTCCCTCAAGTGCCATCCTAGAATTGGCACGTAGACAGTTCCACACCTAGGACAAGCTCCCCTATAAAACAACGTCTCTGTACCCCATTTCTCTGCAGCTGCCCCAAAGGCAAACCTCTTTGCCTTGGGGAATATCTCACAACCACTGAACTATATTTTTCAAAGATCCTGGAGCACTGGGGAACTACCAGAGGACTGGAAGAGAGCTGATGTAGTTCCCATCTTCAAAAAAGGGGGAAAAATAGATCCAGGAAACTACAGACCTATCAGCCTGACCTCAATACCTGGGGAGATTCTGGAAAAGATAATCAAACAATGAATCAGCGAACACCTAGAGGCAAACAAAGTCATTACTAAAAGCCAACATGGCTTTGTCAAAAACAGATCATGCCAGACAAATCTTATTGCATTCTTTGACCAAGTGACAAGATTAGTGGACCAGAGGAATGCTGTGGATATAATTTACTTGGACTTCAGTAAGGCATTTGATAAAGTAGATCACAACCTACTACTTGATAAGATAGAAAAAATGTGGGTTAGACAGCATCATCATCAGCTGAATTCATAGCTGGCTGATTGGTCATACTCAAAGTGTGGTCCCCAATGGAACTGCATTTACATGGAGGGAAGTGTGTAGTGGGGTACCCCAGGGCTCTGTTCTGGGCCCAGTGCTCTTCAACTTCTTCATCAATGATGAAGATATAGGCTTAAGATACAGGAAGATCTGGACAGACTTGAACACTGGGCGCTATCTAACAAAATGAAATTCAATAGTGAAAAAAGTAAGGTTCTACATTTAGGCAAGAAAAACCAAATGTACAGGTATAGTATAGGTGATACCTTGCTCAATAGTAGTAACTGTAAGAGGGATCCTGGAGTCCTAGTGGACAATCACTTAAATATGAGCCAGCAATGTGCTGCAGCTGCCAAAAAAGCCAACACAGTGCTGGGCTGCATTAACAGAGGGATAGAATCAAGATCACATGAAGTATTAATACCACTTTATAATGCCTTGGTAAGGCCACACTTGGAATACTGCATCCAGTTTTGGTCACCACGATGTAAAAAAGATGTTGAGACTCTGGAAATAGTACAGGGAAGAGCAACAAAGATGATTAGGGGACTGGAGGCTAAAGCATATAAGGAATGGTTGCTGGAATTAGGTATGTCTAGTTTAATGAAGAGAAGGACTAGGGGGGACAGGATAGCAGCCTTCCAATATCTCAGGGGCTGCCCCAAAGAAGAGGGAGTCAAGCTATTCTCCAAGGTGCCTGAGGGCAGGATAAGAAGCAACAGATGTAAACTAATCAAGGAGAGAATCAACCTAGAACTAAGGAGAAACTTCCTGACAGTTAGAACAATTAACCAGTGGAACAACCTGTCTCCAGACGTGGTGAATGCTCCAACACTGGAAGTTTTTAAGAAGAGACTGGACAGCCATTTGTCCGAAATAGTATAGGGTTTCCTGCCTGAGCAGGGGGTTGGACTAGATGACCTCCAATGTCCCTTCCAACTTTATTATTATTATTGTTGTTGTTGTTATAAATCTTTCTCCTTTCCTCATTTCATTTTAATTTATTCTTGCACAACCCCGTCTCAAGTTGCAATTCCAAATTATTCCTCTGATGGAGGGAAAGTGCCAAGAATGATTGGGCTGCCTCTTCTGCTGTTGCTGCTCTTCTGGCTCCTGCCTTCACCAACTGCTAAGACAATGCCAAACATGTCGGTATTGGCAAACACTTTCCAGATTCAGCAAGAGTATTACAGGCCTGGAGATCTCATTATTGGTGGGAATTTGCTCCTGACAAGAATCCATTACTCCGACGACCCAGACTTTAGAAGCGATCCATCCAAGGCTCCTTATAGACTCATGTAAGTTTTACCTGGAGCCGAAAGTTGTAGATAGTTGTTTGATTTGGTTTAGATTCAAGGACTCCTTTTAGAAATATCTCTTCTAGTTATCTTTGCAATATCCAAGTGTAGTTCACATCTTTGTGCTTTTCACAATAAAGAGCAAGGTCATAAAATAATATCACTTTGATAGTATAATGGATGGCATGTAAAAGTGGTCAATGAATAAATAAACAAAATTGGCTACAATTCTTAATCTTTTCAGAAGTCATCATCAGGAAAATGATAAATCTAAAAACTGAAGAGGGACAACAGAAACTGTGTTGGCCTAGAGAAGAAGTTGACTTATAATATTAATTTGGACAGAAAGTCATATTAGAAAATTCAAATAAAAGCTCAATCCTTTTCCATTGTGGGTTACCAACAAAAGCAAAAATAAAAATCATTTTTAGAATCAGCAATACTTGTGAATATTCAAATATTCAGAAAATAATTGTTGTGACCTCCACTGAAGTTTTGTGCTCAGTGATGGTTACAAAACCTGTAATAGCTGCTTAAAGAGAGAACCAAATTAATTAGAATGCTACGGGAGCAATTGTGATTTGGAGAGAAATACTTTTCTCTTTTCTTGCAAAGACATTCAAGTTTAATCAAGGTCTTTCTTTAAAAAAAACATAAACCCAATGAAACATGGGACTTGCTACTCTGAAGAACACCAAAATAAGGTAAGGTAAACTCCACCAGCACATAGATATGGTTCTGAATTGAGCCCCAATGATTTTCTCACTATAGGCCCATACCCAAGAACTATCAGCAGTTCCTGACCTTGAAATTTGCAGTCATAGAGGTCAACAAGGATCTGGTTCTCCTTCCCAACATCACCCTTGGCTTCCACATCTATGACAATCACCAGACTGAGAAGAATAGTTCTTTAATCAGCCTCTCCCTGCTCTCCACACGAGGTCAAATGGTTCCAGGCTATAAATGTAACAGACAGGAGTCTCTGCTGTCTGTCATCGGAAGTGGCAACTCAAAATCCTCAATGCAGATGGCCTCCATCTTCAGCATCTTCAAGGTCCCACAGGTAAGGGGGCTTCACTGCATACAGTATGAGGTAGATAAACAAAAGAAGCCAAAAAGGAAACCAAAGGCATTTCTGAGGTGAGCATATCAGGGATATATGAGTTAAAAACCCATGCTATAGCTGAACTTATTTTAATATTTTATGTATCAAGATACACTTTGTAAGGACTGTGATGGTGCCATATTGCAGGCTAACTCTGCATTCTCCTGCCAGAAGTTTAATCCTGACCAAATCAAGGTTGACTCAGCCTTCCATCATTCCGAGGTTGGTAAAATGAGGACCCAGATTATAGGGGGCAATAAGCTGACTCTGTAAACTGCTTAGAAAATACTTTAAAGCACTGTGAAGTGGTATATAAGTGTAAGTGCTATTGCTATTATATACTGGTCAAGAGGAGTTCCTTCCTGACTTTCATAAAAGTGAAGCCACCTTTTCAGTGCAATTTATGCCATTTTATCACCATGGTAGTTCTTTCTCTTGTCAGATGACCTGGGCAACTGGTCAGTCTTTCTAAGAAGTGAAGAAGGTTAGATTTGCCACTCAAACTGAGTCAGCTTGACTGGTGAGGCAATGACCATGCAGTCATGATGCCTGGAGCACATTGTGTTTGAAAAATAAAATCTCACTCTCTCCAGCTTAGTGTTGGCTCTGAGTTCCCTCATGGAGACGGAACGGATTATCCTTCCTTCTTCTGGATTAATCCCAAGAAATTCCCTCAGTTTGTGGGTTTAGTCCAGCTGCTCCTCTATTTCCAGTGGAACTGGGTTGGGCTGGTGGCCTCTAAAGATGACACTGGAGAACATTTCATCTCAACTCTGATTCCAACGCTGGAGAAGAAGGAGATCTGCCTGGCCTTCCCTGAAATATTTAATTCTGATATTCCTGCTATTAATGTATTAGGAATGGATCTTGTTTTCAAGATTTTGCTTGAAGTTGAAGTGATTATTCTGTTTGGAGACTCCAGTACTATATCATTGGTAGTGTTCACTCTGCTTCGGTCTCGACGATCAGTATCATTTCAGAAAGTTTGGATCATACCTTCCCATTGGGATCTTAGTGTGGTGGGATCTCACGATGTATTACAATTTCGAAAATACTTCCATGGGGCTTTACATTTTAGGGACCACAACAGAGATGTGCCAGAATTCAGCCATTTTCTCCTATCTTTAGACCCTCTGAACCCAGAAGGAGATGACTTCCTCCCACTATGGTGGGAAAAAATCTTTAAATGCAAAATCCACAAACCAGGAGTGATCCTTTCAAAAGGGGCCAAACAATGTACAGGAAAGGAGAATTTGCAGGCTGTACCATCTTATGTGTTTGAAACAAGCATGACGGGTGAAAGTTACATTATCTACAATGCTGTTTATGCTTTGGCACACGCCTTACATGCCATGTTTGGATCAGTAACCCGACCATCCATGATGAGGCTTGGAAAGAGGATCTCAAATGTCCAGTCATGGCAGGTAATCTCTGTGATTTTTTTACTCAGGCCACAGATGCTTAGAGAGTAAGATCCCCATATGCATTTCTTCAATTACTGATTAAACATCCATATGCCACCATATCAATGAATATGGAGCCATATTGAAACAGTATTTATAAAAACAAATATTTTGTTGAAAAGGAATATAGGACGGGAAAGAGAAATGAACCACACCAGATGGCCATAAGATCCATTTGAGGAAACGCCTACCTTAAAGGTCCTAAAAGGACATCAACGGTTGCCCGAGTTTCAGAAAGTGACAAATTCACAAAGGATGTGTCAGCCCAGAGAAGGACAAAAATCTGGGTGTGTTTGTGAATGATGTTTAAACAGGTCAATTGAAGTGGAAATTCATGCAGAACTACCTCTGCTTTCCTCATTTGGTATCTTAAAGCCAACATGTAAATAGGCAATCAGTTCATTTTAATCTTGGATTATGTTTCTGTGGTTTAGCATCTTATGAAATTCAAAAGTGAAAAAAGTAAGGTTCTACATTTAGGTAAGAAAAACCAGATGCATGGGTATAGTATAGGTGGTACCTCACTCAACAGTAGTAACTGTTACAACATCACAGTCTGCTTTGGAAGCATCACTGCTTCAGACAGGAAGGGGGTGCAGAGAGTGGTGAGGATGGCTGAAAAGATTATTGGCAGTTCCCTCCCTTCCATCCAGGATGTGGCATACAAGCGTTGCTTGAGCAGGGTCCCCAATATTGTCTGGGACACTACACATCCTCTTCACAACCCTTTTCCTTGTTACCTTCTGGAAGGAGCCTTTGTGGTATCTGAAGCAGAACATCCAGATTCAGTCACAGTTTTGTTCCATACAGTATTAACCATGTGAACTCTAAAGCTTCCTCCTTCTGTTATGTATTCAAGATGGACAGTGATTAATATTTATATGTTACTTATATGTAAGGGTGTAGGTCTACACATATGTTGTATATAGTATATTTAAATGTTTGTTATGTATGAGTACACTTTAAGAAAAAGCAACTAAATTTCATTTTTAATGTGTGCCATTGTGCCCACAGTAAAAAAAATGACAATAAAGGTTATCTATCTATCTATCTAACTTTGAGAGGGATCTTGGAGTCCTAGTGGACAATCACTTAATGATGAGCCATCTGTGTGTTGCAGCTGCCAAAAGAGCCAACACAGTGCTAGGCTGCATTAACAGAGGGATAGAATCAAGATCACGTGAAGTGTTAATACCACTTTATAATGCCTTGGTAAGGCCACACTTGCATCCAGTTTTGATCACCACAATGTAAAAAGATGTTGAGACTCTAGAAAGGGTGCAGAGAAGAGCAACAATGATGATTAGGGGAATAGAGGCTGAAACATATAAAGAACGGTTGCCAGAATTGGGTATGCCTAGTTTAATGAAAAGAAGGACTAGGGGTGACATGATAGCAGTCTTCTAATATCTCAGGGGCTGTCCCAAAGAAGAGGGAGTCAAGGTATTCTCCTAACACCTAAAGGCAGGACAAGAAGCAATAGAGAGAAGCAACCTCAAACTAAGAAGAAATTTCCTGACTGTTAGAACAATTAATCAATGGAAGAGTTTGCCTTCAGACGTTGTGGGAGCTACATCACTGGAAACTTTCAAGAAGAGACTGGACTACCATCTGTCAGAAATGGTGTAGGGTCTACTGCTTGGGCAGGGCTTGGACTAGAAGACTTCCAAGGTCCCTTCCAACTCTATTATTCTATTCTATTGTATTTATGTGACCCCACTCCATCTTTCTAATTTGTCATTTGTTGCAGAGTTCAACTTGTTGTGTGAAAGCAGCCTCTGTAACAATCAGTACACACAGAGGATCTCCAAGTTACCCCACCAGGTTTCTGGTCTGCAATTCATCAGATTTTTCTGCATCAGTGACTAAATATTGGACTTTCCTCATTAGTGAGGTGATAAACATGGGCAGGTACTTCTTTCCATATGGTCCTGCTCTCCTTGAATATCAACTAGACAAACTCAGTGGAATTGTTGTTATAGAAATTATATAACCATTCCTAAAATACAGTTGTTATTTACCCCACCTTGGGCTAAAGATCACTTTTAAAAATGGCAAGTACCACAGGAACAAAACCATAGAATGAATTTTGGAGTATGCATTAAGATCTTTGAATGTAGGTATCATTTGGTAAAAGAGGAATTGAAGTAGCCATGATAGAAATGCCGAATAATATAGAGAAACTTTGGGCATGTTGGGAAAGGAGTCAAATATTTAGTGTTCCTCCTGATTGCTTAGTTCTCCACCAAGGGTTCTCCTCTATACTTGTCTCCTAAGATGATGGCCATCACACAATGATAGAAGCCATGATGTGTCATTTGTAGCTTTCAGCCAATTACACCAATTTCTGAATGTCTCTTTTCTTTCAGATGCTTCCCTATTTGAAGAATGTCCATTTCAACAATGGTGCTGGAGAGGAAGTCTCCTTCTCAGAAAATGGACTGGGATCTGCTCGTTATGATATTCTCAACTGGGCTTTCCTCCCCAATCAATCTTTTGTCCCAGTGAAAGTTGGGCAGATAAATTCAGGGGCTCCTCCAGGCCAGGATTTCACCATTAATTCTGATGCAATCATCTGGGTCACAAAGGTGAGCTGAAGGAAATGTAATTTCAGGGAAATATTCATTCTCTACCTGGGATGCAGAACTTCTGATTGGAGAAGAGATCTACTGGAATAGATATTTTCGTTAAAAATCTGCTTTAAATGTAACATATTTGAGATTTTGTTTATGGCAGGTCCGTTGTATATATTTATTAAACTGGTATGTCAGCCATCTCACCAGTAAGGCAACTCTGGGTGGTTTACAAATGATAAAATGGTAAATTTAAAAAATGAATTAGAATTAAAATAGTTATAAAATTAAATTGTCAATTAAATAATTAAAAATTAAAACCAAATCCATGAAGCATTGGGATTGGGAAGGACTGCTTGAAACTAAGATGATTAGGGGCCTGGAGACAATAACATATGAAGAAACCAATGGAATAGCTTAATTATTGCTTAGGCCCTCTCATATCTTTCTCTTTTCTATCTTAGAAGGCGCCCTTTGCCAGGTGTGGCATGAAGAGGTGCCAGGCAGGAGAGAGGAGACGTGTCCCAGAGGGCAAGCAAGTTTGCTGCTACCAATGTGATCCTTGTCCAGAAGGGACCATTTCTAATCATACAGGTAGGACAAACCTGTAGAACCTCCTTCCACTCTAGATCTTCCTGGGAGAAAGAAACTATGACTATCACATTCCTGAAGACCTGTGATGGTTCCCATACTGCAGCTAACATTGTGGTCTCTTGTTTCATGTGCACAATTTTTTAATATTTTTTTAATAATAACGATCATTATCAAGTGTTTTTATTTATTTGTTTCTCTTTTTAATTAACCTCTGTACTTCACCCAGAATAATTCTCTTATGAGATGGATGGCTGTACAAATATGGAAAATAAAATGAAATAAAATAATAAAATGAAATGAAAAATAAAATAGTAATAAAATAAAATATTAATGAAATAATAAAATAAAATAGTAATAAAATAAAATAAAATTTAGAATACAATAGAGCTGTAAGGAACCTTGGCATGTTCAGCTGAAATACTAAGCAAAGACTCTTGATTTCAGATGCAGTTCGCTGTGACCTGTGTCCAGAAGACCAGTTCCCTAACAAGGACCACTGCATTGCCAAGAAGATCCACTTTCTTTCCTATCACGACACCCTGGGATACGCTTTAGTTTCTCTAGCTCTTTTTCTCTCTGTGATCACATCTGCAGTCCTGGTGATTTTCCTTAAGCATCGTGACACACCGATCGTCAAGGCCAACAACCGAGATCTCACCTACATCCTCCTGGTGTCCCTCCTGCTTTGCTTCCTCTGCTCCTTCCTCTTCATTGGTCAACCTAGGAATCTTACCTGTCTCTTCCGACAAACTGCCTTTGCCATTCTCTTTTCTCTTGCGGTGTCCTCTATCTTGGCAAAAACTACTATGGTGGTTCTGGCCTTCATGGCCACCAAGCCAGGGAACAGGACAAGGAAACTCTTAGGAAAACCACTGACCAACTCCATTTTTATTGCCTGTCCCCTGGTCCAAGCTGTTCTTTGTGCCACGTGGCTTCTAACCTCTCCCCCATTTCCTAACATGGACTTCCACTCCTTGGTTGGAGAGATCATCTTGGAATGTAATGAAGGTTTAGCTTCAATGTTTTACACTGTCCTTGCCTACCTGGGTTTTCTAGCCTTTGTCAGTTTCACGGTAGCCTTTCTGGCTAGGAAATTGCCTGACAGCTTTAATGAAGCCAAGTTCATTACTTTTAGCATGCTGGTCTTTTGCAGTGTTTGGATCACCTTCCTCCCCACCTATCTGAGCACCAAAGGGAAATCCATGGTGGCTGTGGAGATCTTCTCCATCTTGGCCTCTGGAGCTGGTCTCTTGGCTTGTATTTTTTTCCCCAAATGCTTCATTATTCTACTGAGGCCCAATCTGAATCGTAGAGAAAATATAATGAGGCAGAAGAATCTCTAATTCATGTGGGGATTGAGAACTTCTATTTTTACTTTTGGACATTTTTGTATGTGATCTGACTTCTAATAAATAATGAATGGGAGAGGACTGGACAAGAAGTGATGTGATTGATTGATTGATTGTAGTATTATATGTTACTCAGCAGCAATCACCCACAATTTTATTATTCATAAATGCCAGTCATTCCCAGGGAGGCCAGGTGCCCAACTTTGAAATAAAGGTTGATACATGAGTGTTAGTTTCCAGCAGCACAGTTTCCAATTTCTTTTCTTTCATTCAAAGAAGTCTCTAAAATATGTTTGCTTTGATTTCACAGAACATAATTTGCTTTGATTTCACAGAACATAATTTATGCAGATGGGGGAGCATGTAAAAACTCTGCTGTGTGAGCTGCATTAGGCATCAGTCGTCTCCTGGGTCCAAGATTGTCAAGGAATTGCACAGCAGCTGTCCAAATGTAGTTGGAGAAACTGACACAAACTAGTAGTTTTATATAAATAAATATATCATTCAAATTTACAGCATACAAGATAGTTAGGAACACAATAATATCATGAGGTAAATTAAACAGCATACAGAATACAGAAAAGAAAAAAGGTAGGGAAAAAGTAAAACACTCCCTTTACACCCACAGCAACCAATCACAGTGTAGATTGCCTCATGCAGAAGCAGACAAGATAGTCAGAAACACAGGAACATCATGAGGTAAATCAAAAAGTATACAGAACCCAGAGAAGAAAAAAGGTGGGGGGAAAGGGAAACTCCCGCTTCATACCCACAGCAATAAATCACAGCAATTACCTCATGCATGAGCCAGCTATGTCTTCTTGCCCTTGTACAATTTACTCTTCCAACTATTAAATTTAATATCCTAACAAAGGTGTTGGCTATCACCTTTAAAGTCCTACATGGCCTGCATCCAGGTTATCCATGGAACCATCTTCATCCCATTACATCAGCTTGTCCCACCCAAGCAGAAAAAGAAGATATGTTGTGGGCCCCACCAGTCAAATAATTCCAACTGGTGACTCTAGGAAGAGACCCTTCTCTGACATTCTCTCCCCCCCAGGAGTGAGGCAGGCCCCCAGTCTCCTGACCTTCTGGAAAGGGATGAAAACATGGCTCTGTGGTTTTGCTTGAGGTGCACAGAGGAGCACAGAACCATGGGGCTAGTTAGCACCCAGAAAGCCTTCCTCCACCTTTTAACAACAACATGAAATTTAGTGTGGAGAAAAGCAAGGTTTTACACTTAGGCAGGAAAAACCAAAGGTACAAGTGCAGATTACGCTCAAAAACAGTATGTTTTGGAGTCCTAGTGGACAGTCACTTACATATGAACCAACAGTGTGTGGCAGTGCCAAAACAACCAATACAAACCTAGGCTGAATTAATAGAGGGATAGAATCAAGATCACGTGAAATATTAGTACCGCTTTATAAAGCCTTAGTAAGGCCACACCTGGAATACTGCATCCAGTTTTGGTCACCACATTACAAAAAAGATGTTGAGACTTTGGAAAAAGTGCAGAGAAGAGCAACTGAGATGATCAAAGGCCTGGAGACTAAAACATACAAAGGACGGTTGCAGCAATTGGGTATGGCCAGTCTTGAGAAAAGAAGGACTAGGGGTGACATGATAGCAGCATTCCAGTATTTGAGAGAGGGGATCAACTTATTTTCCAAAGCACCAGAGGACAGGATAAGAAATGGTGGATGGAAGCTAATCAAGGAGAGAAGTAATCTGGAATTAAGGAGAAACTTTGTGACTTGAGAACAATTAGCCAGTGGAACAGCTTGCCACCAGAAATTGTGGGTGCTTTATCACTGGAGGTTTTTAAGAAGAGACTGGACAGTGACTTGTCTGAAATAGTATAGGGTCTCCTGCTTGAGCAGGGGGTTGGACTAGAAGACCTCCAATGTCCCTTCCAGCTTTATTCTGGGAATTATTTTGCAGACAGGATCCATAATATGTTCGTCGTGGCAGACTTGATGGGACAGATAAATTAAACCATGGCGAGAAGGTCCCTAAAAACAACCTGGTCCCATCTATGTAGGGCATTAAAGGTCAAAGCAAAGCCTCGTGACAAGGAATGGGTGCAATTGGTACACAACACAAAGCTTTGCAAATGACCCCCTAGCCACAATTGCCATCTACTCTTTTGGCAGGAGTTGTGGGTCCAGAAAGACCCTCAGATTACACACCAGGCCTGTTAGGGCAGTGAAAACCAATACATTACCAAAGATGGTAAAATCCCATATCCATAAGGCCATAAACCCTAATGCCACTTAGTGTTTCCAGGGTTCACATGAAGCCTGTTTCTCCCCATCCAGACAGCCACAGCCTCCAGGCACTAAGAAAAGATATCAACAGTATTACTTACTTCACTAAGGGCAGAGATGTGTAGCTGAGTATCATCAGCACACTGATTCTACCTCGCTCTACTCAGCAGCTTCAAGAAGATGTTAAACAGGAGTGGGGAGAATATCAAACCCTATGCAACCGCACACATAATAGGAGTCAAATGTGGGATATCACATTCCCAATCACCAAGGACGTGTATTGGCACCATAGAAAGGCAAAGAACCAGCACAATACAATATGCTCCCTTTCGCTGCGTGGCACGAATACAGAAGGATACCATGGTTGATGATATTGAAGGCTACTGAGAAGTTAAGTAGAGCCAGGATGGATGCACTACTCCCATCCCACTCCTTCAATCTTCATCTAAATATGTAATCCATGACATTTCCATTCAATAGGCAGGTCTGAATCCTGACTGACAGCCCGCTTCATCTAGGACAAACATGTCAAACACAAGGCCTGCTGGCCAGATCTGGCCCATGATTGGCCAATATTTGGCTCTTGGAGATGCCCTAGAGATGGTGAGGGACTAGCCCCGCCCAGCCCGGCGGCCCCATCCCCGCCCAGCCCGGCGGCCCCCAAGGCGTGTGCACAGGAGGCGGTGAGTGCGTGGGGGCTGACGGCATCCAGCAACAGGGTCTGCATAGCCCATTGTGAATACTGGCCTGGCCTTCCAGCAGCAGTGCTGCGGCAGCACCAGCAGCAGATAGAGTCAGGGGGGCATGTGATACAGACTGCCGGACATGCCTACTCCTTCCCATCTCATTTTGGTTGGAGAGCAGGTCGCCACTGGTCATCTCCTCAGCCTCCTAGCGGGTCTTGCCCTTGGCCCACAGGTGGAGTGCATTCTCCTTGTGCACCTCGGTACCCACCACAGCTGCAGCCACCAGCCATTCACACAGGTCCATTAGGCTGGCGCCCAGAGCTGCAGGCCTGCCCAGCACAAAGGAAGCAAAGCGGTTGGCTAGGAAGCTGGAGTAGGGATGGTGGAGCACGCCCAGGGCCAGCAGACAAAAGGCCACCCCGAGCTGGGAAAGCCAGATCCCCATTGGCACAATGGCCACCCAGCCCCAGCAGAGATGGGGTGGAGGCACACAATCCTGGCTGGGACTGTGGAGGATCTGGCTTTCCCCACTCGGGGTGGCCTTTTGCCTGCTGTTCCTGGGCATGCTCCACCACCTCTACTCCAGCTTCCTAGCCAGCCGCTTCACTTCCTTTGTGCTGGGCGGGGCTACCGCTCCGGGTGGCAGCGGCAGCCTAATGGACCTGCACGAGACAGGGCCAAGGTGCATTGGGTGTGCGAGGGGAACAGGCTCCACACTCGGGCCAAGAGCAAGATCTGAGAGAGGGCCGAGGAGATGACCATCAGTGACCTGCTCTCCAACTGCAACCAAAAGCAGATGGGGCAGAGTAGACATGTCCGGCGGCCTGCATCACATGCTTCCCCTACTCCACCTGTTGCTGGAGGGCTGGCCTGGTATTTGCAGTGTGCTGCAGAGCCCAGAGTGTGCCAGTTGAGGGGCCGGCATGTGCTCACTGGCCTCTGTGTGCGGAAATCGATGGTGTCAGGCAGCAGCCACCCCAGCCCCTGCCTCGCCTTGCCTTGCCCCATGGCAATGGCACCCCCATGGCAATGGCCTCGCCTCACCTCAGCCCACAGGACAAGCCTCCTGCCCACTGTCCCACCTGCCAGAGACCCCCTGGATCTTCCCCAACCCTGCCTGGCCCTCACAGGCGTCCCCCCCATGAGCAATGTAGAGGTGGGCATGCCCACCCCAACCACGCCCACCCAGTCATTCATTATCACCATAGCCACGCCCACCCAGTGGGCCATGCCCACCCAACCCCCCTGAGGACACCACAATGCTGATGCGGCCCTCAATGAAATTGACTTTGACACTCCTGATCTAGGATCTGCTGAAGATGCTGCATGACCACCTTCTCCAGAATCTTCTCCAAAAAATGGAGATTGGATAATGGGTGAAAGTTGTCCAATATGGCAGGGTCCAACTGTTTCTTGAGGAAGAGGTAAACCAAGTCCTCCTTAACAGATGGAGGAATAACCTCCTGTCTCAAGGATGAATTCATGATAGTTCAAGTTCCACTGCTGGGTCTGATCCCAATAAAAGACTTCCTGCTTCCATTCATGCTTCTTAGTTGTGTTCAGTCTCTCCACAGCTCAATACCACTCTGTTTAACAAATGAAGCTTTGCAAAGACCTTCATTGCTATCTACCTAATCTTTGAGAAGAACCTGATGTCAACGCTGGTAACATCAGATGTTCTTGCTTTGACAACAGATGGAAATGCAGCCATTTTTCTCTTTTGCTTTTGATGCTGAGAGGGGGGATGTGGATGAGAGTCAAGTTAGTCATAACAATAATAACTCAGCCATGGGAATCCAAGGTTATTGTGCCCAGAGTTGATAAAGATTTGGCAGGCTGGAGAGCTGGGGAAAAAGCCCACGCTTCAAGCTAATTGGGGAATGTGATTTATGACTGTTAATTGGAAGAGGGAATTGTGCTTTGCTACTTTGTGCCCAAGGGAGGGGAATTCAGCTTTTGGCTTTAACTATGTAGTGCCGATACTTTGTTTCTCGAATAAAAGATTCTTTAAGGTAAACAATGCCTTGAAGTTCTTTTGAAGAATTTCATCTGTCGGAACCATGACACCTGAGAATCAAGTGGGACCCCCATATTGTACAGCAGCCCCAAGCATGGCAGTGCAATGTCATTGCAGAACCAAAGATGAAAAGTCCCTAGTACTGAGGGGACCAATCATCCACAGCTACTTCATTTTGCTAGGATTCAAACTGGGATTGTTCCTCCCCATCCAACAGCCTTCACTCACTAGTGTGGAAAATGAAAATATTGGCTATTGTTCTTCTATACAAGGTTTAGGCCCAGGTAAACTAAATCAGGCCCATGGGAAAAGTATTGAACCAAAGTCTGTGCTATGCTTAATTTTGCAGTTTGCAATTGTACTTTACTTAATATGATTTTGCTAAGCTTGCTTGTTTCAAATATATTTAGGACATAAAGACTGGAACAATAAGAAATAGGGAACTGAAAGTAGCTGATGGATGCGGGTTCCAATGTACACGGGTATATGTGGAAAGTTATGTTCAGCAGAGGGTCAGCAGAAAGTCAGCAGAAAATCAGCAGAAAGTATAAGATTGCTGACCATCTGTCTACAGTCTTAGGATGGGAAAGGGTATAAAGAGTTGAGACTGGACCTGATTGATTTGCCATTGGCCTATAGCTGTCCTTATTGGAACTGCTATGTCATTGGACCTCATTGCAATAAGTTATTAATGTAAGTGGTGTTGTGTTATTATGTTTGCTATGTTCCAAATTATTAGCAAATAAACCTCTGAATCTTAAAGTAAGAATTATTGTTTTGTGTTGCTGTCTTGTGTTTCTTTCATTGGGTTTTTTCCACAACACTAGGACAAAACCTTGAGAACATTGCTTGGTCAGTTAATGTTTGTAGAATGGAATTGTCAAGCTTGAAGCTCGCTTTGCTGGTGCAACAATTATTGCTTCTTAGCTTGCCAATGAACTTGAGGGGGAGGATGGGTAAATGGAATGCAGGCTACAAAGATAATGAAAGCAGACTGTGGGAATCAAGGACCATTCACCAGGTGCCTGGCCTGACTCAGAGACATTTTCTCAAAACAAAATAAGTGCA
Organism: Azemiops feae; assembly: GCA_023970755.1. Lineage (NCBI taxonomy): Eukaryota > Metazoa > Chordata > Lepidosauria > Squamata > Viperidae > Azemiops > Azemiops feae. Next base: position 368,996 of record JALGBA010004169.1, on the reverse strand, counting down.
TCTAATTGGGCAATGTGATCTGTTCATGGATGGGAGGGGGAATTCTATACTTTTATTATAGGGGTTTGGGCTGGGCTTGCCAGAGCTGGTTTTGCTTTCATATGTGCTGAAATGATGTACTCAATAAAGTTTTACATTAGGAGATTGGAATGTCTCGAAGCTGTTTACTTGGTTGGGTTTGTCAGTCAGAACCATGACAGGAATATCATCAGTATACTGCTGATATCTAACCTCAAATTGAGACAGCCTCATTGGGCTCAATCTCTCCTTCCAGCCAACACTGACTGGAACCATCTTCAGAGAAAGGAGAGGACCATATAACATCATACACCCATTCTTATTACCCCAATCAGTCAGACGGTTAGCATGGGTGATGGTATCCTTCCCACATCAACTGCCAATTCTGAACACATACTTCACAAGACAAACACAGAGGACAAAATTGGCTGGCTCCAATTAGTTAGACAACACTCCTTTAGAGTTTAAATTAGTCTAACATCTTGAGAGATCCTCCTCCCTATTTTTAAAATCTATGGGAGAAATTACTCTTTTGGAGAAAGTGATTGAGAAGATGGCTGTGTGCCTGAGAAGATTCAGAAGTTCCTGGATAAATCAGATTGTCTGGATCCTTTTTTATTCAGGTTTGAGACCTGGATATAGTAAACAAATGGCATTGGCTGTGACTTTGGATGATCTTTGGTATGGGTGGGATTGTGGCATTGTATTCATCCTTGTCTTACTTGACTCAGGGGTGATTGGGGAGGAGAGATCCCACCCTCGACCTTTTTTGTGTGAGGTGCCACAGGGGTCACTGGTGTTCCCTCTCCTATTCAACCTCATGAAACCACTGGGTAAGCTCATCAATCACCATGTGGTGAGGTATCCTCACAATGCTGATGATACCCAACTGCACATCTTTGCTTCCATTGAATTAAGCAATGCTATGCATGTCCTGTCCTGCTGTCTGGAGGCCAGGAGTATCTGCATGGGGAAACACAGGCTTCAATTGAACCTCTGCAAGACTGTGTGGCTTTGGGTTTTGCAGTCCTCTAGTTCAAGGACTACACCATTTATGGTGCTGGATGGTGTTGCACTGCTCCAAACAGACCCTGTGCCCAATCTGGGGGTTTCTCCTGGACTCTTAACTACTGCTTGAGGATCAAGTGGCAGTTGTGGCTTGGAAGGCCTTTTCACAACTTTGTCTATGCCCCAGTTGTACCCATTCCTGGACAAATGACGTTCTGGTCACCTCCTGGTTAGACTTTTGCAATGCGTTCTATATGGGACTATCCTTGAAAAGTATTCAGAAACTTTAGCTGGTGCAAAATGTAGTAGCAAGGGCAGTTCTATTTGTTTCTGGTAGACCACATTATATCTCTGCTTTGTGAGTTGCATTGGTTCGCTTCTTCACTCCTGAGCTTCTGAAGTTCCCTCAAACCTGGTTATGCTAGCAGACTTGGAGACCCTCATGAGTTGGGTCTGTTATTATTACCATCCTTCAGTCTATTAGTCTCTTTTCTGGTTTTAGTTCTGCTCTTATCATTTCTAATTCTTTTTAATAATTATTATATAACAGTTTTAAACAATGATTATCTTCTTTATTTACAGTTTTTAATGGATTGTTGAATGTTGCACAGAGTGACTTTGCATGAGATAGGTGGTCATATAGATTTGATCCATTAGTCATCAATCAATTTCATCCCCTGTCTTGTGGGTATAAATAAACCAGTCACTTCATCTAAACATTGGTATGATTGCTCACACTTACTAGGGTACAGCTAACTGCCACCATACCCCATTAGGACCCATACTATCTGAACATACTCCATCTTGTGTGCAGGTGTTCACTTTCAGATAGGTCAAAAACTCAACTTCACCTTGACTCTCAAGTCCACCTGGTCTGTGGATTATTAACAAGAGACACAATACATGTTTTTCCCTTTCTGATGCACAAACAAAATGGAGTGCTAAGTGGGTAGGACAATTGCTCTTCCTTGTAATTACCAGAAGAACAGTAATTCTTAATGTGTCCCCTGTGGATTTCAGCCCACAAAAATCTTCCAAGGTTAAACCTGCTTTAAAAAAATATACTCCGAGTTCTTTCAGTGGTGGAGGACCTTACCTTGTCTTCCACAAAATCTAACTCCAGGATTCAGTAAGACTAAACTGGCCTTTGTGTCAAAGCCCAAACAGAGGTAAGAGAAATCATGATTGATATCATAGTAATTTATTGATTGATTAGTCTTGCGACCTTATGATTAAAATAAAATACAATACATAGTCTAATTTCAGAATAAGATAGAGAGGAGGAAATAATGTGATAAAATACAAATGGGTTCATACAAAAAGACATCAGTTAAATTTGCCCTGATGCTATCCAGTTGCAGGGGGGTCTTGATTTTGCCTCAGCTCTGCTGAGATTTCAAGTGCCACCTGCAATTCAACTTCTGCACAAACCTTGATTTCTGTTGTAGGAGGGAAGGTGACAAAAATGACTGAGTTGCCTCTCCTGCTGCTTCTGCTCTTCTGGCTCCTGCCTCCAATTACTGCTAAGAAAATTCAAACTCTTTGCGTGTCGCAAAAAGGTTTAAATTTTCAGAATCAATGGGAGTTTTACAGGCCTGGTGATCTGATTATTGCAGGGAATTTACCCCTGGCAGCTCATATTCGCCAAGATCCCAGATTTTCAAAATGAGCCATTTGTGCTTATTTATGATGTCTCGTAAGTTTCACCTGGAGGGGAAAGATGCAGATTTATTTATTTATTTATTTTTGATTCAGGGACTCCTTTCAAAAGCAATAGTTCTAAGGATGTTTGCAATATCCTTGTGTAGCTCAGATCTTTGTCCTTTTCTTAATAAAGAGACAAACACAAGAAATAGAAATAGCACTTAGCAATAGCACCTAGACTTATATAGCACTTCATAGTGCTTTACAGCCCTCTCTAAGCAATTTACAGAGTCAGCCTCTTGCCCCCAACAATCCAGGTCTTCATTTTACTGACCTCAGAAGGATGGAAGGCTGAGTCAGCCTTGAGCTGGTCAGGATCGAACTCCAGGCTGTGGGCAGAGTTAGCCTGCAATATTACATTCTAACCACTGTGCCACCACTGCTAGTATTTCCAGGCCTTCTAGAAGTCTTCATCAGGATGACTATAAACCATATAAAATTGCGGAGGGACAACACTTTAGAGCAGAGGTCCCCAACCTTTTGGGCACCGGGGACCGTTTACATGGAGAGAGGTTTTTTCATGGACCAGAGGGGCTGTGGTTTTGTGTGCTGCCTGCATCCTGCAGATGGGGCTTTGCTTGTTTCTGCGGCTCAGTTGCTGGCATGCCGCGGCCCGGTACCAGTCCATAGACCAGAGGTTGGGGACCCTTGCTTTAGAGACTCTGCTGCACTCTTCACTTAGTGAAGATGTTGACTCACAGTATTAATTTGGACACAAAATCATGGTTTAAAAAAATGAAAGAAAAGCTCAATCCTTTTCCAATGTGGGGTACAACCAAAATCCCTCGGTTTTGGAATCAGCATTGCTCATGAATAATAAAGGTAATGTTAAAGGTTTCCCCTGTCCATCTCTAGAGGGTGGTGGTCTTCTCTTGTTTCTTAGCTGAGGGAGCCAGAATTTCTGAAGACATTTCCAGGGTCAATTAGAGCCACTGGAGCAAAGTAAAGGAGGAAGGGATGACAGAATTGTAAAATATGGTCCATGTTATATATATAGATGAGAATAGAGATGGAAGGAACCTTGGAGATCTTCTAGTCCAACCCCCTGCTCAAGCAGAGGACTCTATACCATTTCAGATGGGTGGCTGTCCAGTCTTTTCTTAAAAACCTCCAATGATGGAGCACCCACTACTCCTGGAGGCCAGCCGGTCCTCTGATTAATTACCAAAATGACAAAGCTGGAAAGGACCTTGGAGGTCTTCTAGTCCAATCTCCTGCTCAGGCAGGAGGTCCTATATCCTTTCAAATAGGTGGCTGTCCAGTCTTTTCTTAAAAACCTCCAATGATGAAGCAGCCACAACTTCTGAAGGCAACTTCTGTTCTGCTAGTTAATTATCCTCACTGTTAGGAAGTTTCTACTTAATTCCAGGTTGCTTCTCTCCTTGATTAGTTTCCATCCATTGTTTCCATCCATTGTTCATTGTTTCCTAGTGAAATTGAAGACTTTCTCTATTTTCACTAAGATGTAGAGTTTTAATCAAGGAATATTCGTATAAAAAAGAACTGAACAAATCATTTGGGTCTTCCTGTTGTAAACAAACAAGAAATACTGCAAGGTACACTCCACCAGCAGACACTGGTTTCCTTGTAATTTTCCCAAATGTTTCCTCTTATATAGATTGATACCCAAGAACTTCCAGCAGTTCCTAACCTTGATGTTTGCAGTTACAGAAGCAACAAGGATCTGATTCTCCTCGCCAACATCACATTTGGCTTTAGATCCATAACAATTACCAAACGGAGAGGACTATTTCTTCAGCCAGCTTCTTTCTTCTCTCCACACGAGGCCGAATGGTTGCAGGTTATAAATGTGACAAGTAGGACCCTCTGCTCTCTGGTCATTGGAGTTGACAACCCCAAATCCTCAATGCTGCTGGCCTCCATCTTCAGCACCTTCAAGATCCCACAGGTAAGGGGGCTGCACTGGGTACAGTATGGAGTACACAAACAACAGAAACATACATAGGAGCCAAGGATGAAAACAAAGGTGTTGCTGGTGGACACACATCAAGGATATATGATATATGACTTTGATAATCCATCCTATAGGTGAATTGATTTCTGTATTTTATATGTCAAGATACATAACCACAAAGAGATACGGATATAATGCTGAAAGAGAAACTACTTATTCTCTGGGTTGTGCCTTTGACTTCTAATCTATCACAACTAGGCAAAATAAGTAACTGGTGGCTTTTCCTAAGAAGGGAAGAAGATGAAGCTTGCCACTTATACTGAGTAAAACTGACTGGTGGGGCAATCAATCACACAATGATGACCCTTAAAGTCACCATTAAAATCTACTTTGTCTTTTAAAGAGGGTTCTCACTTTCTCCAGCTCGGTGTTGGCTTTGAGTTCACTCAGGGAGACAGAAGAGTTTATCCTTCCTTCTTCCAGATTAATCCCAAGGAATTTCCTCAGTATGTGAGTTTAGTGCAGCTACTCCTGTATTTCCAGTGGAACTGGATTGGGCTTATTGCCCCTGAAGATGACAGTGGAGAACGTTTTGTCTCAACTCTGATGCCAATGTTCAAGGAGAAGGAGATCTGCCTGGCCTTCACTGAAATGATGAATTCTGATTTTTATGCTACTCCAGAGTTGAAATTACATCATATTTCCAATATTTGGTCTATAGGCGAAGTGATTATTTTGATTGGAGACTCCAGTACTATTAGAAATGTGCAGGTAGTTATGTATACTTATGAAGAATGGAGAAATAGACCATTTGCAAAAGTTTGGATTTTTACATCCAATTGGAAACTTAATGTGATGAACCCTCAATATGTATTGCCAGTTGTAAAGCCTTCCAATGCAGATGGCCTCCATCTTCAGCATGTTCAAGGTCCCACAGGTAAGGGGGCTTCACTGCATACAGTATGAAGTAGATAAACAATGAAGCCAAAAATGAAACCAAAGGCATTTTGGAAGTGAGCATATCAGGGATATATGAGTTAGAGAATCCATGCTATAGTTGCACTTATTTTTGTATTTTATGTATCAAGATACATTTTGTAAGGACTGTGATGGTGCCATATTGCAGGCTAACTCTGCATTCTCCTGCCAGAAGTTTAATCCTGACCAAATCAAGGTTGACTCAGCCTTCCATCATTCCGAGGTTGGTAAAATGAGGACCCAGATTATAGGGGGCAATAAGCTGACTCTGTAAACTGCTTAGAAAATACTTTAAAGCACTGTGAAGTGGTATATAAGTGTAAGTGCTATTGCTATTATATACTGGTCAAGAGGAGTTCCTTCCTGACTTTCATAAAAGTGAAGCCACCTTTTCAGTGCAATTTATGCCATTTTATCACCATGGTAGTTCTTTCTCTTGTCAGATGACCTGGGCAACTGGTCAGTCTTTCTAAGAAGTGAAGAAGGTTAGATTTGCCACTCAAACTGAGTCAGCTTGACTGGTGAGGCAATGACCATGCAGTCATGATGCCTGGAGCACATTGTGTTTGAAAAATAAAATCTCACTCTCTCCAGCTTAGTGTTGGCTCTGAGTTCCCTCATGGAGACGGAACGGATTATCCTTCCTTCTTCTGGATTAATCCCAAGAAATTCCCTCAGTTTGTGGGTTTAGTCCAGCTGCTCCTCTATTTCCAGTGGAACTGGGTTGGGCTGGTGGCCTCTAAAGATGACACTGGAGAACATTTCATCTCAACTCTGATTCCAACGCTGGAGGAGAAGGAGATCTGCCTGGCCTTCCCTGAAATATTTAATTCTGATATTCCTGCTATTAATGTATTAGGAATGGATCTTGTTTTCAAGATTTTGCTTGAAGTTGAAGTGATTATTCTGTTTGGAGACTCCAGTACTATATCATTGGTAGTGTTCACTCTGCTTCGGTCTCGACGATCAGTATCATTTCAGAAAGTTTGGATCATACCTTCCCATTGGGATCTTAGTGTGGTGGGATCTCACGATGTATTACAATTTCGAAAATACTTCCATGGGGCTTTACATTTTAGGGACCACAACAGAGATGTGCCAGAATTCAGACATTTTCTCCTATCTTTAGACCCTCTGAACCCAGAAGGAGATGACTTCCTCCCACTATGGTGGGAAAAAATCTTTAAATGCAAAATCCACAAACCAGGAGTGATCCTTTCAAAAGGGGCCAAACAATGTACAGGAAAGGAGAATTTGCAGGCTGTACCATCTTATGTGTTTGAAACAAGCATGACAGGAGAAAATTACAATACCTACAATGCTGTTTATGCTGTGGCACACGCCTTACATGCAATGTACGGATCAAGAGTGCAACCAGCCATGCTGAGACTTGGAAAAAGGATCTTAAATGTCCAGTCATGGCAGGTAATACCTGTATTTTTTTTTTATCCATTCCACAGATCTTTAGAGAGGAAGCTCCCTGTGTGTATTTCTTGAATTAAATATCTGTATGGCATCACATCACTGCATCAAATCTGCATCAAACCAGATTGAAACAGTAATTTTAAAAAAACAATCAAGCAATTAAGTATAATATTTTGTTGAAAAGGGGTGGGGTGAAGGAAGAGAAATAAACCAAACCATAAGATTCACGTAGGAAAAACCTTTCTAAAAGTTCTTCAAAGGTATTCAGAAGTTGTCTGAATTTCATAAAGTGATTGTTCCACGGGATTAGTATCATCCCAGAGCAACATAAAACTTTAGCATAGAATAGAGCTGGAAGGGAACTTGGAGGTCTTCTAGTCCAACCCCTTGCTCAAGTAGGAGACCCTATACAGTACCATTCCAGATAAATGGCAATCTAGTCTCTTCTTAAAAACCTCCAGTGATTTCTGAAGGCAAGATTTTCCCCTGGTTAATTGTCTTCACTGTTAGGAAGTTTCTCCTTAGTTCTAGGTTGCTTCTCTCCTTGATTAGTTTCCATCCATTGCTTCTTGTCTTGCCTTCTGATGCTTTGTAGAATAGGTTGACCCCCCCCTTTGTGGCAGCCCCTCAAATATTGCTATCATGTCACCCCTAGTCCTTCTTTCCTCTAGACTAGCCAATCCCAAATCCTGCAACCGTTCTTCATGTTTTAGTCTGCAGGCCTTTAATCCTCTTAATTGCTCTTCTCTGCACTTTTTCCAAAGTCTCAAATAAAAAGAATGAAACATGCTTCAATAGTCCTAGTGAGCATATCTGCCCAACCACCTCAGTCTTCCTAAGGATGTAGCCTGAATACTACTGTGGGAAGTCAGCCCCCCAGAGAAGGAAATATTAAAAGGGCAGAAAAATATATTTCCTCAAAGGATCTTAAAGAGGCAGGAAAGCATGCCCAGTTTTCTTAATAGCCCCAGGTCTCCCTTCCCCAAGCAGAAACCAGCTCTATAGAGATGCAGATGTAAATCCAGGGAGCTAGGAGACAAAGACCTAAAATCTACATACCCCATCCAAACTCTAAGAGTCATCAGCCCCAGGGGAGCAGGATATGATCTTTGGACATAATAAGATTAACCCATCACCATCAGAATACCAGAAAGGCACATTCAGACTCAGGTCAAAGTTCATGCCACAGGAACAACTCCACAAACAAAAGGCTCCAGAGGGTATAAAAACCCACTCCCTACATGTGTTCGCTCTCTTTTCTGCCAGAGCCATCTTTCTGTCTGGCTCTCCTCTTCAATAAACTGCAACCTTCTTTCTAAAGCACTCGCCATGTTGTTTATCCCCTGCTTGGACTGAACCATAATGAACACTTTTCTTCCAACACTACTTTTTAAAAAGACACTCAACTCAGTTCATTTTAACCTTGGTTTATGTTTCTTTGGCTTATCATGCTGTGTGGCCCTCCCCATGTATTTGGTTTGCAATGTGTTGTACTGAACAGCTTGTTGTGTGACAGCAACATCTCTCAACTTTAGCACACAGAACAGAACACAACCTAGTCTAAAATTCATCAAATTAATCCAGGATGCTTTGAAGTTGCAACCAACTTTGCTGAAAAGTGGAGGTGGACGACTGGATGGAAATTGTCCAGAGATGGGGTCAATGGATGATTTCTTAAGGACAGGGTGGACCCAGGGCTCCTTAAAGGATGCCAGGAATACCCCCTCATGCCTTGATGGATTGACCACTGCTCCAAACCACTATGGAGTCACCATGCCTCACCATTTTCACTAACCAGGAGGGACACAGATCTGATATGCAAGTAGTTATGCTGGCAGCCCTGTGGACGCTATCCACTTCTTTGGGTCCAACTTGATTAAACTTGATCAAAGTGTTCCAATATCTCAGGGTTTGCCACAAAGAAGAGGGAGAAGCTATTCTCCAAAGAAAGCACCTGAGGGCAGAACAAGAAGCAACGGATGGAAATCAATCAAGGAGAGAAACAACCTGGAATTAAGGAGAAACTTCCTAACAGTGAGGACAATTAACCAGTGGAATAGCTTGCCACCAGAAGTTGTGGTGCTCCATCACTGGAGATTTTTTACAAGAGACTGGACAGTCACTTGTCTGAGGTGATATAGGTTCTCCTGCTTCAGCAGGAGGCTGGACTAGAAGACCTCCAAGGTCCCTTCCAGCTCTATTCTATTCTATTCTATTCTATTCTATTCTATTCTATTCTATTCTATTCTATTCTATTCTATTCTATTCTATTCTATTCTATTCTATTATTATTCTATTATATTCTAGCAAGTCCATTTCCCAGGCATCTCTAATAGACCTGCTCCATGCTTGATCTCCAACTGAGAAACAATACGAGCAATTTTATCCATCAGGCATTCCACAAATTCCTCTGTGCAGCCTTAGAGATAATTGTCCAAGCCCTTCTTCCTATGGAGGGATTGGTAGACCTTGAATAAGGCTGCTGGATGACACTCTGTGGATGCAATAATTAGTCTATCCCTTGTGGATTTTACCAGAAAATCTTCCAAGATAAAAAGTGCTTTAAAAATATGTTCTGAGTTCTCCAGGTGGGGGCAGGACATGTCATCTTACCTTATCTTGCAAAGAGGAAACCCTTGGGTTTTGTGAGACTCAGCTGGCCTTTGTTTTCTCTCAGTTCAACACAGGTAAGAAGAAACACGGTTGATCTAAATTTGCCCCAAGGCATCCAGGTGGCACAGTCTATCTCAATGGTGCTAAAGCTCTGCTGAGATTTGAAATCCTACCTGCAATTCAGCTTCTCCACAACTTTGATTTCTGATTTAGGAGGGAAGATAACAAGAATGACTAGTCTCCCTCTCCTCCTGCTGCACTTCTGGCTCCTACCTCCAACTTCTGCAAAGAGGATGGAACCCATAGGTCTATTGAGCCATTATTTCCATTGTCAGGAAGAATACTATAGCCCTGGTGATTTCATTATTGGTGGGAATATCCTCCTGGCCAGCTTTACGGACTCCAATATTCCAGACTTTCAAAAGGGCCCATGGCGTAATTTCACAGTTTAGTAAGTTTCACGTGAAGGAGAAATACAGTATATAGATTTTTATTTTTATTTTGCTTTGGGTGGGATTCAGAGACCCCTCTCAGGAATACTTGTTTTACTGATGTTTGCCCAATGTCCTACCTAGTTAGTTGAAATCTCTGTGCTTTTCATTGGGTTTGTGTTTTTTTTTAAAGGATGTTCCTTGATTAAACTTGGATGGCTTTGTGAGAAAGGAGAAAACCTGTCTGTCCATACCACAGACCACCTCCATCACACCCTCCTTTCGTCACTTCGTCGTTGGGAAAGATTAAAGTCACTGTAGCCAAACTTGGAAGTTGCTATCCAAAGAAAACCAAAAAGAACCAAGGACAACTCCACCAGCATGCACAAGCTTTCTTGTAATTTTCCTCAATGTTTTTTCTCACTGTAGCATCATACCAAGAAACTACCAACAGTCCCTGTCTTTGGTATTTGCAGTCAGAGAGGTCAACAAGGATCAGGTTCTCCTTCCGAACATCACACTTGGATTACACATCTATGACAATCATCGGATTGAGGAGAGGATCTCTTTAGCCAGCCTCTCCCTGCTCTCCACACGAGGCCGAATGGTTCCAGGTTACAAATGTGACAGAAAGGACCCTCTGCTCTCTGTCATTGGAGGTGACAACCCTACATCCTCAAGGCAGATGGCCTCCATCTTCAGCATCTTCAAGATCCCACAGGTAAGGGGTCTCTACTGAATGCTGTCTATACTAGACAAATAACATAAGCACACGCAGACACCAAAGGTGTTTTGGGGGACAGATCAGGCATATGTGAAATAGAGGATCCATGTAATAGTTTAATTCATTTTTATAATTTATGTATCAAGAATATTTTTATATAACCCCAAAGAGATAGATAATGTAATATTTAAGAAGAGACTGGACAGCCATTTGTCTGAAATGGTGTAGGGTTTCCTGCCTGAGCAGGGGGTTGGACTAGATGACCTCCAAGGTCCCTTCCAACTTTATTATTATTATTATTATTATTATTATTATTATTATTATTATTATTATTATTATTATTATTATTATTATTATTATTATTATTATTATTATTATTATTATTATTATTATTATTATTATTATTATTATTATTATTTCTGAATGCTGTACTTGCCAAGAAGAATTCCTTACTAATGTATTCTTAAAAGAAGAAGTAGACACAGTTTACACAGAAAAGTGCAGTTTACTCTTTATATGAGGCAGATAGTTTCTTCTCTTGGCTTCTGACCTGTCACAACCAGCCAAAATATGTTAATTGGTGGCTCTTCCCAAGAAGGGAAGAAGTTTAAGCTTGTCAAACAAAGTGAGTCAGCCTGACTGGTGGGACAATCAATCACACAATGAGGACTCCTAAAATTTTGAAAGAAAAATCTCACTTTCTCCAGCTTGGTGTTGGCTTTGAGGTCCCACTGAGCAACAGAGCAGTTTATCCTTCTTTCTTCCGGATTAATCCCAAGGAATTCCCTCAGTATCTGGGTTTGGTCCAGCTTCTGGTGTATTTCCAATGGAACTGGGTTGGGCTTGTAGCCCCTGAAACTGATAATGGAGAACGTTTCATCTCATCTCTAATGCCAATGCTTAAGGAGAAGGAGATCTGCCTGGCCTTCACTGAAATGTTGAAATCTGAAGATTCTGTTAATGTGGTGTTCAGATTGCTTCTGGTTTTCCAAACCTGGTTTAAAGTTGAAGTGATTATTATGTTTGGGGACACCTACAGTTTTACAATTGTACTTCAGAGTTTGCGTGTTTATGAACACTTCAGAAAGACATCACTTCAGAAAGTCTGGATCCTGCCTTCCCATTGGGAACTTAGTGTGATGGGATCTCAAGACGTAGGTCAATTTAGAAAGCACTTCCACGGAGCTTTGCATTTTAGGGACCACACTGGTGATGTCTCAGAATTCAGCTATTTCCTTCTTTCTTTAGACCCATTGAACCCACAAGGCTATTTCTTTCTCCCTCCGCGGTGGGAAAGAGTCTTTGGCTGCAAGATCCATAAACCAGGAAAGATACCTCACAAGGGGGAAAAACCATGTATAGGGCAGGAGAATTTACAGAACCTACCATCTTACATGTTTGAAACCAGCACGACAGGGGAAAGTTACAGTATCTACAATGCCATGTATGCTGTGGCACATGCTTTACATGCAATATATGGATCCAGAGTAAGACCAACCATGATCAGGTTTGGAAAGAGGATCTCCAAAATCCAGTCATGGCAGGTAATCTCTGTGACATTTTATCTAGTCCACAAATATTTAAGAGAGGAAACTTCCCATTTGTATTTTTTGAATTACTGATTAAGTATCTGCATGCTACCTCATCAGTGAATCTCAAAACAGATTGAAACAGCAATTAGAAATAGCAATTACTAAAACAAAGCCATATGAATGAAGTATAATGGGGTGTTGTCATTGTTGTTTTGGAAAGTGATATTGGTGGGGAGAAGATAAGTAAACCAAAATAGTTTTCCATAAGCTCCATAGGGGAAAAGGTTTCCTATCAGTTTCCTGAGTTTATGGGTGGCCATTCCAGGGAGGAGGTGTCAGCCCAGATCAAAATGACAATCTAAGTGCCTTTTTGCAAGATGCTTTAAAAAGTCAGTTGAAATCCTAGTGAACATATTTGCAGAAACATTTCAGTCTTACTGAGTATATAGTCTGAGTCCAATCTCTAAAAAGACACTCAACTCAACTCATTTTAACCTTGGTTTATGTTTCTATGGCTTAGCATTCTGTCTGACCCCACCCCATTTCTTTAGTTTTCTATTGTTGTACTACTTAGTCAGTTGTGTGAAAGCAACCTCTGTTGTGTGAAAGCAATGGCACAAACCCTCAATCAACCCACATAAACCCCTCCCTCCCTCCCCCAGGAGTTCACCTCCCAATGACCCTGACCTAATGTAACCTCCCACCACAAGACCCATCACAAGACTCCCATTGATGACTCCCACCTGACCGATCACAAGACCCTCACTTGACACATCCAGACCTGAAGCCCTTATAAACAGAACACCGACACTGACATCCCCTAAACCTGGCTGAAGATAGAATAGAATAGAGCTGGAAGGGACCTTAGAGGTCTTCTATTACAGCCCCCTGCTCATGCAGGAGAACCTATACCATCTCAGACAAGTGACTGTCCAGCCTCTTCTTGAAAATCTCCAGTGATGGAGCGCCCACGATTTCTGCAGGCAAGCTGTTCCACTGGTTAATTGTCCTCACTGTCAGGAAGTTTCTCCTTTATTTCTAGCTTGCTTCTCTCCTTGATCAGTTTCCAAAATGTTACCTAGCCTGGTAATGAAACATTCAGAAACCAACACACAAGCTTGGAGAATAAACCTCCACACTCATCCTACACCCGAGCTACAGATGTTCACCACTGTTGCAAAGCAACCTCTGTTAACCTCAGCACACAGAGCAGGACTGAAAATACTACTAATGTTTTCCCGGTTTGAAATTCATCAGACTTTTCAGCATCAAAAACTAAACCTTGGACATCTCTGCACAATTAAGTGACAAACAAGGGTGGACAGTTCCTTCCACATGGCCCCTCTTGGTCAGACCTGGTTCCTGCATTGTGCTCTCTCTGATTCTCAGTAAAAGAAAGTCAGCAGAATTGTACACTTGGTGATAGAATTCATTTAGCCATATCTAAATGCATTTGTCATTTACAAGACATTAGGCCAAAGTAAACTTTTAAAAATATATAAGGTAGTCCTTGACTTATGACATTCAATCATTCAAAGTTACGACACCCGCCCCACAAAACTCCTTACAACTCGATTTCAAAGTTATAGCTGCTGTAGCACCCTCTTGCCACAAGGATGTTGCAGCAGCCTCCCTATCTCCCCCATCCATCTCACCCCATTGGTCTGACCCAATCCTGGGGTCCAGGGGTGTCCCAGGCCCTATGACTTAAAAACAGAGGCTTCCAAGGGATTACAAGAATAGACTTGCTTGCAGAATACTGTCCCACAAGTTGCCAAGAGGCTGTCTCTGTAGGACAACTGAGCTTCACCTCAGAAGCTGCTAAAACAAAATATAAGTTGGATGCTGCTGGGCCCTAGAGATGACTGAGGAGCAGGCTAAGTCCTGAAAGTCCCTAAATATGTAAAAGGCTGGCTGGGAAGGAAGCCCAAGACCTGCAAGCTGCAGCAGCTTTGTGCATGTCGAGAGCCTCTGTGGATGGCCTGTCTCCCCTGGGGGTCTGAGTGGCTGGTTGGGAAGTTGTCCCAAGGCCTGCAAAGATTCGGGGAATGGGAAAGCATGTTCAAGCTCTGCAGGGACTGAGGAATGATAAATGCAGAAAGGAGTCTTCTGGAGGTGGGAAGGGGATTGGGAGTCATGGCTTGCACCAGGCTTTGTAAGACCTCCCCTAAACCTGAGGCAACCTGTATGATCACTTAACAATTATATCAGGAAGAGCTGGGATAGCCTGGCTAAATATCCACTGTGACTTGTGACTTTAAGAGCTCTGGTGGAGCAGTGGTGAGAATGCAATATTGCAGGTTAATTCTGCCCACAGCCTGGAGTTCGATCCTCACCAGCTCAAGGTTGATTCAGCCTTCCATCCTTCCAAAGTTGGCAAAATGAGGACCCAGATTGTTTGGGGCTCATATGCTGACTCTGTAAACCACCTAGAGAGGGACTGTAAAGCGGTATATAAGTCTAAATGCTATTGTTATTGCTATTTAATGGGGAGGTCCACTATGGCCGTAACTAGCTCGGTCATAACTAGAGAGCTACCTTATGGCCAATTATCACAAGATCAAAACCATATAATGAAATTTGGAATGTGGCATTAAAATCTTTCTATGTAGGTATCATTCTTGTAACATGGAATTGTAGAAGCCATGATACAAATGACCAATGCTAGAGAGATGTTTGTAGTGTAGGGAAGAAATCAAACATTTGATGTTACTCCTGAGGTTCAAATCTCAAGAAACCTATAGCTTCTAAAGCTTTACATATATCTCCTAATATGATGGCCATCACAGAATGATAAAAGACATGTTGTCTTGTTTGTGGCTTTTGGCCAAGAACTCCAATCTCTGAAGGTTTCTTTTCTTACAGCTTCTTCCCTATTTGAGGAATGCCCAGTTCAACAACAGTGCCGGAGATGAAATATTATTTTCAGAAAATGGACTGGGATCTGCTCGTTATGATCTTCTCAACTGGGTTTTCCTCACCAATCATTCTTTTGTTCCTGTGAAAATTGGCCAAATACATCCCAGAGCTCCCCCAGGCCAGGATTTCACCATTAACTCTGATGCAATCATCTGGGCTACAAAGGTAAACTGGAAAAAAATGTTGTAAATTTAAGGAAAGATTTGTGTTCTTCTGGGGATGCAGAAGATCTTTCTAATTGGAAGGCAGGTCTATTGAACCAAAAAATATGGCACCCATTTGGTAAAAAAAAGTGTTTGTATGTAACACAATTGAAGTCTGATTTGTGGTAGGTCCACAAAGAGTTGAGATTGGGAAAAACTTCTGCTTATATCCCAGGATGCAGTTAAAGTACTCAACAGTGATTTCCATGGACCATTCCTGTTCAGTTGGATCCTCATTATCTTTCTTTTAGAAAAACTGTAGCTCAGTGTCAAAACATTTCCTTTGCATCACAATGTCCAGGTTCCAATCTCCAGCATCCATTGGGGGCTTAGGAGTGCCACTGGCTGAATCCCCCAGGATGGGTTTCTGGTAGACCCTGGTGAAACATTTTTTTTAAAGACACTCTGATGATGAAAATAGAAAAATAGAAATAATGCTTAGGTTACCTCAAGCATTTCTCTTTTCTCTTTTAGAATGTGCCCTTTGCCAGGTGTGGCATGAAAAGGTGCCATGCAGGGGAGAGAAGAAGCATTCCAGAGGGTGAGCAGGTCTGCTGCTACCAATGTGCCCCTTGTCCAGAAGGGACCATTTCTAAGCAGACAGGTAGAGTACATTTAAAATGTAGATCTTTCAGGATCAAGGGAGCAATTCAGTAGGTCAAAAATTTAGAGACAGGGTCAGAGACAGAAGGAGAGGGAGAAGGAGAGGAAGAGGAAGAAGGAGAGGAAGAAGAAGAAGAGGGAGGGGGAGGAGAGAGATAGAAAGACAGACAGAGTGACAGAGAGGGGGAGAGGGAGAGGAAGATGGAGAGGGAGGAGAGAGGAAAGAGATAGAAATAGAGAGCGAGAGGCAGAAATGGGGGAGGGAGAGGGAGAAGAGAGAAATAGAAAGAAATACAAAGGGGAGGGGAGGGAGTGGAAGAAGGAGAGGGAGGAGAGAGCTAGAAAGAGAGAGAGAGAGAGAGAGAGAGAGAGAGAGAGAGAGAGAAAGAGAAAGAGAAAGAGAAAGAGAAAGAGAAAGAGAAAGAGAAAGAGAAAGAGAAAGAGAGGAGGGGAGACCGAGAGGGAGGAGAGAGACAGAGAGAAATAGAGACAGGGAGAGAGAGACAGAGAGGCAGAGAGGCAGAGATGTTTTAAATAGTTCAAAATGTTCATAGTTTTCAGCATAAAATTTCACTTTATGGATCAAAAATTCTTCTGCCCACAAAGGCCACCATCCCTTCTCCTCCGAAATTCAATACAGGGTAGGTTTCAGGGCACAATTTCTGGGCTTGCTACTAATCTTTCCACTCCAATTGTGACATCAACATGTGACAACCAACCAGCAATCATTTCCCAAAGAAGTAGAGGTATGGTTCAGGCTTTAATTTTTATTATTTAGTGTCTGCTTCTGTTAGTATGTTTACTCTCTCAGGAAATTGATAGACCTGCTAGAGAAATAGGAGACCCATCTATCCATGTCTATCCACCCTCCCTGAAAAAAGTCTGAATGAGTGAAATTGAAGTTCAAAGCAGAGCAGTTGAACACAGCTCTTAGTCCTATTGTGGCTCTGGAGGTGTCTTCCATTCTCACTGCTGTAATCAATTTCCATGTCACTCATCAGAAAAGAGATCTTTCCCTCTCAAAACACTCAGCACATAATTGTGTTTCTTTCTCTCTCTCAATTTGTGATCTTCCCAGCACACATTAACAGGTAATATACAGACACAAAAAATAGCAGGATTCCTGGCTGACAGATCTATCAGTCTTCTGGGGATTCTTGTAAAAAGGAGGGAAAAAAACCTTGGAAATTTCACTCATGCTTAAAGCGGCACTAGTCATGGGAGTGTCCAACAACTGGAGAGGGTCTGTCTTTCCTCAGCAAACTGACCAGGTCATTCAGAGCTGAATGGGTCCTTGTCTTTGGCAAACCTATCCTCAGAGTCACAATGAATCAGGATGATTTTGGCTATTGAATACTCACGAAGTGCACAGTGTGTTATTCCATCACTACCTCAGCAGAAAAGGGACAGTCATGGCACCACTGAGGCAGTGATAATACTTATGCAGATCACAATGAAATCCTAAGACAAAGACTCTTGATTGCAGATGCAGCTCACTGTGACACTTGCCCAGAAGACAAATATCCCAACAAGGACAAGGACCACTGCATTGCCAAGAAGATCCACTTCCTCACCTATCAAGACACCCTGGGATACACTTTAGCTTCTCTGGCTCTTTCTCTCTCCATGATCACATCAGCCATGCTGGCAATTTTCCTTAAGCATCGCGACACACCGATTGTCAAGGCGAACAACAGAGATCTCACCTACATTCTGCTGGTCTCCCTCCTGCTCTGTTTCCTCTGCTCCTTCCTCTTCATTGATCGACCTGGGAAGTTCACCTGTCTCTTCCGACAAACTACCTTTGCCATTCTCTTTTCCCTTGTGGTTTCCTCTATCTTGGCAAAAACTACCATGGTGGTTCTGGCCTTCATGGCCACTAAGCCAGGGAACAGCACAAGGAAACTCTTGGGAAAACCACTGACCAACTCCATTGTCTTCATCTGTCCCCTGGTCCAAGCAGTTCTTTGTGCTATCTGGCTGATAACCTCTCCCCCGTTTCCCAACATGGATTTCCACTCCTTGGTAGGAGAGGCCATCTTCAACTTCAATATTTTATGCTGTCCTCGCCTACCTGGGTTTTTTGGCTCTCATGAGTTACACAGTGGCCTTTCTGGCTAGGAAATTGCCTGACAGCTTTAATGAAGCCAAGTTCATTACTTTTAGCATGCTGGTCTTTTGCAGCGTTTGGATCACCTTCCTCCCCACCTATCTGAGCACCAAAGGGAAGTCCATGGTGGTTGTGGAGATCTTCTCCATCTTGGCCTCTGGGGCTGGTCTCTTGTCTTGTATCTTTTTCCCCAAATGCTACATTATACTACTGAGACCCAATATGAATTGCAGAGAAAATATAATGAGGCACAGGAATCTCTGATTTATGTTGGGATGGGGAACTTTTATTTTGATTTGGAGGCATTTTTGTATTTGATCTGATTTCTAAAATATCATGAAAGAAGAGGTTGGCTTGTCTATTTAATCACTGGAAATCATGTGATGTGACTAAGCATAAACTTATCTGTTAAGCAGCAACAATCACCACCCTTTTATTATTATTCATTAATGCCTATTCTCCCCCAGGAGGATCCACTGATCAATTCTAAAATGCACATTGATATTAAAGATGTGAATATCAGTTTCCACTAAGACAGCTTCTCACATCATTTATTTTAATCAAAAGCGTCTTTAAAAATATGTTGTGTTGGGTGCAGTATCATTGTTTTTAAGGATGCTTGTTTCCATAGATTCCTGACACTTTGCTGAGTTTAAATAAGAGAATAACAGACTTGGAAGGGACCTTGGAGGTCTTCTAATCCAACTCTCTGCTCAGGCAGGAAAACCTCTACCATTTCAGACAAACATTTGTCCAGTCTCTTTTAAAAAACTTCCAGTGTTGGAGCACTCACAGCTTTTGGAAGCTGGTCGTTCCACTGATTAATTGTTCTATCTGTCATGAAAGTTCTCTTTAATTCTAACTTGCTTCTCTCCTTGATTAGTTTCCATCCATCACTTCTTGTCCTGCCTTTAGGTGCTTTGGAGAATAGGTTGACCCCCCCCTCTTCTTTGTGGCAGCCCCTCAAATATTGGAACACTGCTGTCATGTCACCCATGGTCCTTCTTTTCATTAAACTAGACATATCCAATTCAAGCAGCCATTCTATATATGCTTTAGCCTCCAGTCCCCTAATCATCTTTGCTGGTTTAACAGACAAATGAGCGACATTATTTCACTCCTAATTTATGTAATAGAAAAGGGTACTTTGTTAATAAATGAAGGAAATATAGCCAGATGAAAGAAAGTTCCTCTGGGGAACTACCGGAGGACTGGAAAAGAGCTGAAGTAGTTCCCATCTTCAAAAAAGGGAAAAAAATGGATCCAGGAAACTACAGACCTATCACCCTGACCTCAATACCTGGGAAGATCTTGGAAAAGATAATCAAGCAATGGTTCAGCGAACACCTAGAGGCAAACAAAGTCATTACTAAAAGCCAACATGGGTTTTCAAAAACAGATCATGCCAGACAAATCTTATTGCATTCTTTGACCAGGTGACAAAATTAATGGACCAGAGGAATGCTGTGGATATAATTTACTTGGACTTCAGTAAGGCATTTGATAAAGTAGACCATAACCTACTACTTGATAAGATAGAAAAATGTGGGTTAGACAGCATCACCACCAGATGGATTTGTAGCTGGCTGACCGACTGTACTCAGCATGTGGTCTTCAATGGAACTGCATTTACATGGAGGGAAGTGTGTAGTGGGGTGCCCCAGGGCTCTGTTCTGGGCCCAGTGCTCTTCAACATCTTCATCAACGATTTGGATGACGGGATAGATGGGGAACTCATCAAATTTGCAGATGACACCAAGCTGGCAGGAATAGCCAACACTCCAGAAGACAGGCTTAAGATACAGAAGAATCTGGACAGACTTGAACATTGGGCGCCATCTAACAAAATGAAATTCACTGGTGAAAAAAGTAAGGTTCTACATTTATGCAAGAAAAACCAAATGCACAGGTATAATATAGATGGTACCTTGCTCAATAGTAGTAACTGTGAGAAGGATCTTGGAGTCCTAGTGGACAATCACTTAAATATGAGCCAGCAGTGTGCTGCAGCTGCCAAAAGAGCCAACACAGTGCTAGACTGCATTAACAGAGGGATAGAATCAAGATCACGTGAAGTGTTAATACCACTTTACAATGCCTTGATAAGGCCACACTTGGAATACTGCATCCAGTTTTGGTCACCACAATGTAAATTTTATTATTATTATTATTATTATTATTATTATTATTATTATTATTATTATTATTATTATTATTATTATTATTATTATTATTATTATTATTATTATTATTATTATTATTATTATTATTATTTACAGCATGCATTGGGGGCTCAGGAATGCCACTGGCTGAATCTCCCAGGATGAGTTTCTGGTAGACTCTGGTGAACCATTTTTTTTTTACACCAGGAGGCAAGACAAGAAACAATGGATGGAAACTAATCAAGGAGAGAAGCAATCTGGAATTAAGGAGAAACTTCCTAACAGTAAGAATACTACAATACCTTATGAATGCCGGATTGGCGAAGGTCCCAGAAGAATTTCAAAATATATTAAATAAGGACATAACACTTCAGGAAGTTATAGAAGCAATTAAAAAACAATAAAACACCTGGCCCTGATGGATTACCTTCTGAAATCTATAAAAATCATCAAGAACTTTTGGGGCGAACCCTATTGGATATATTTAATGAAGTATTAAAAGCAACAAAGATCCCAAACTCATGGAAAGAAGCAACCATCACGTTAATACCCAAAGAAAACTCTGACCTAACTCTCATCAAAAACTATAGGCCTATCTCTTTATTAAACACGGATTATAAGATTTTCATGACAATAATGGCAGAAAGATTAAAAAGATACCAGCTGAATTTATCCATACTGATCAAAACGGTTTCTTGCCCAAAAGACAAATAAGATATAACGTTAGAATTATATTAGATACGCTAGAATACTACGAATCGCACAATGAAAAATAAATGGCACTGATTTTTGTTGACGCGCAGAAAGCTTTTGATAATGTTAGATGGGACTTCATGCTGACCCAACTTAAACATATGGAATTTGGGGAAAGATTCATAAACATGTTCAAAGCAATTTATTTTAAACAAGAAGCAAAAGTAATTATAAATGTTGAATTAACAAAAAGCTTCCAAATACAAAAAGGTACGAGACAAGGTTGCCCACTATCAGCATTATTATTCGTACTTTCTTTAGAAGTTTTAACAAGAATAATACGAACTGAAGAAGAAGTAATAAATAAAATCCTATCCTGCGCTGAAATGGATAGGTTAACATTAGAGCTCAAAAATAAAACTGAAACAGACTATTACGAAATTTGGAATGAAGTGTATAAATGGCTAGATTTAAAGAGGCATGCTGAGATGAATGTTGATGAATAAGTTGATAATTAAGAAATTTTTATACCAGTATTTTTTATATAAGATAGAATCAAAAGTGATTTAACTACAATGTATATTATTGTAAGAATGCTCACTTTGTTATAATGTAGAGAAAGTTTTTTTTATTTTTTACAAGGTAATACCAATTTTGTTGTTGTTGTTAGTTGCGAAGTCGTGTTCGACCCATCGCGACCCCATGGACAACGTTCCTCCAGGCCTTCCTGTCCTCCACCATCTTCTGGAGTCCATTCAAGCTCACGCCCACTGCTTCAGTGACTCCATCCAGCCACCTCATTCTCTGTCGTCCCCTTCTTCTATTGCCCTCAATCTTTCCCAGCATTAGGCTCTTCTCCAGTGAGTCCTTCCTTCTCATTAGGTGGCCAAAGTACTTGAGTTTCAACTTCAGTATCTGGCCTTCTAAGGAGCAGTTAGGGTTGATCTCCTCTAGGACTGACCGGTTTGATCGCCTTGCAATCCAAGGGACTTGCAGGAGTCTTCTCCAGCACCATAGTTCAAAGGCCTCAATTCTTTTACGTTCAGCCTTTCTTATGGTCGGTAATACCAATAGCATTGTTCAAACCAGGGAAGTTGTATCATGTCCAATTTTTTTTTTTTTTTTTTAACTGTATCATGTCCAATGTGTTTTTTTTGTCATTAACTGTATATTCAATAAAATCTTTAAAAAAAAGAGAGAGAGAGAGAGAGAGAGAGAAACTTCCTAACAGTGAGAACAATTAATGAGTGGAATGGCTTGCCTTCAGAAGTTGTGGGTGCTTCATCACTGGAAGTTTTTAAGAAAAGGCTGGACAACCACTTGACTCAAATAGGGTCTCCTGCATGAGCAGAGGGTTGGATTAGAAGACCTCCAAGGTCCCTTCCAGCTCTATTCTGAATTTGAATTTAAAGATCATTTCTTATCATGCATAAGTAAATGAACCATTTCTGCATACATATCTGCATTACTGAGCACACATGCAAGGCTACAACTGACCACCACAGTAGCACCTTGCCCCTTAGCCCTTCCTCTATCTGAATAATTATGGTATAGACCAGATTCTATCTTGCGTGCAAGTACCACCTGCACATGACCCTCAAGTCCATCTGCTCTTTGAATCAAGAACAAAGGAACAAAAAAAAATGTTTTGCTCCTTCTGGTGTACAAAGAGAAGCTATTGCCAAATGTCTGGGAAGGTTCTCTGCCTTGCAATTATCTGAACAACAGTAATTCTTAATGTATCCCCGTAGATTTCTACCTGCAAAACTCTTCAAAGATAGAAAGAAATAAGCTCTGAGCTCTCCCAAGGGTGTGTGGACTCATCATTGTACCTTTTCCTGCAAAGAGGTAATTTCTTGCAATGAATGAAACTAAACCAGCCTGAGGTTTCTCTACGATGACAATTCAAATAAGGTAAGAGGAAGCACACTTGATATTCATTTGCTACAAGGCCACCTAAGTGACAAAGTCTGTTTCTTCTATGCTAAAGCCCTGGTGATATTTTGTGGAAGCCACCTGCATTTCAGGTTCTCAATAAACAGTGACTTTTTGATCTATGAAGGAAGTTGAGAACAATGAATGGGCTGTCTTTCCTGCTGCTTCTCTTTTGGCTTCTGCCTTCAACAACTCATAAGATAACACAAACTGTATGTGCACCAAAGAACACTTTGTGGACTCTGGAGGACTACTATAGGCCCGGTGATCTCATTATTGGGATGAATTTGCCCCTGGGAACATTTTCTGACCTTGCAATTATAAAATTCAATGATGAACCATCAACAATGCGAATTATAAGAAGGTATGTTTCACATGTAGGGAGAAAGGCTAGAAGATTGCCTGCTTTGTTTGGATTCCTTTGTATCTCCTTCCAGAAATCCTTCTTCTATTGTTGTTTGCAATGTCCTGGTGAAATTCAGGAGCCTTGCTGCTTTTCCTGATTAAAAAAAAATGAAGCTTATAAAATCAGTTAGAATGTTCCAGTTTCATCAGGAAGATGATAAACAGCATACAAAGTGAGAAAAGGAATACGTATTAAAAACTGTGCTGGCCCAATTAAGAAGTTGAACTATAATATTAATATGGACAGAAAGTCATATTGGAAATCTAAAATCTAGATTTTACTGGAAATCTAAAAGAAAATGCCAATCTATTTATAGTAGAATGCTGTGAATGTTGTGTTGTGAAAAACAGGCAAACGCAGTTTTGGAATCATTAATGGTTTTTTTGTAATGGCCTTCAGCAAATCTGTCTTGTGGCCTCCAGTGTTATATTCTGAACAGCAGTCGTTCCCTGAGTTAAGACAGCTTTCAAAAGGACAATCAAACTGCCAAAGCTACAAAAATAGTAACTATGAGAGGGACCTTTTAATCCTAGTGGACAATCACTTAAATATCAGGCAGCAGGGTGCGACAGCAGCCAAAATAGTGAATATAATCCTTGGTTGTATAAACGGAGGCATAGAATCAAAATCACGTGAAGTCTTAGTACTGCTTTATAAAGCCTTAGTAAGGCCACACCTGGAATCCTGCATCCAATTTTGGACACCACAATACAAAAAAGATGTTGAGACTTTGAAAAAAGCGCAAAGAAGAGCAACTAAGGTGATTAAAGGTCTGAAGACTAAAACATATGAAGAACAGTTACAGGATTTGCTTTTGGCTAGTCTAAAGAAAATAAGGACTGACAGGGACATGATAGCAGTATTCTGGTATTTGAGGGGCTGCCACAAAGAAGGGGGGGCAACCTCTTCTCCAAAGCACCAGAAGGCAGGACAAGAAAAATGGATGGAAACTAATCAAGGAGAGAAGCAACCTGGAAATAAGGAGAAACTTCCTAACAGTGAGAACAATCAACCAGCAGAACAGCTTGCCTTCAGATGTTGTGGGTGCTTCATCACTGTAGGTTTTTAAGAAGAGACTGGACAGCCACTTGTCTGAAACAGTATAGGTCTCCTTCTTGAGCAGGGGGTTGGACTAGAAGACTTTCAAGGTCCCTTCCAGCTCCATTCTGATTGATTGATTCATTGATTGATTGATTGACTGACTGACTGACTGACTGACTGACTGACTGATTGATTGATTGATTGATTGATTGATTGATTGATTGATTGATTGATTGATTGATTGATTGATTGATTGATTGATTGATTGATTGATTGATTGATTGAGATATCTCACGTGGATGAGCTGTTTAGCATTGCAAATTGGCCATGGTTTCAGGGCAGTTCTATCTACATAATATTGTTGGACCTGTTTTGTCTAAAGGTTCACCATAACTGAATTCAAAGTCCAGGAGACCACACATAGGAAAGGCGAACTCTACCAGGACACACACAAACTCCCCTGCAATGATCCCAAATATTTTCTTATTATAGCAATATGCTCAAGAATTATCAGCTGTTTCTGACCTTAGTATTTGCAGTAATAAAGATAAACAAGGATTTGGTTCTCCTCCCCAACATCATCCTCTGCTTCCATATTTATGACAATAGAGAGAGTGTTAGGAGGATTTCCTGGAGCAGCCTCTCTCTGTTGTCTACAAGAGGCAGAATGGTTCCAGATTACAAATGTGACAAGCAGAACCCTCTGCTCTCTGTCATTGGAGATCTCAGCTCCCAACCCTCAAGACAGATGGCCTCCATCTTCAGCATCTTCAAGGTCCTACAGGTAAGGGAGAACTGAACTGAAGCACACAAAGAAGCCAAAGATGAAGCCAAAGTTACTTGGGGGGCCCTTAGAGGTCAAGTAGAGCCAAGAAAGATACACTACCTGTTATGTACTGGGCCTTGCTGAAGTCATTCAGCAAGGCTCAGAAAGTCTGCAGAGAGGCTGGGCCTTGCTGAGTCATTCAGCAAGGCCCAGGAAGACTGGAAACAAGTTGCAGAGACCCGGACAGAACACATGTCTGCCCGGGACCCAGACAGGCTGTCTCCAGCCTCTTGCGCATGCGCGAGGCGGGAGAATAGCCTGCAGTCATTGGTTGAGCCTCCCCTTGCAGGGGGAGTATAAAAAGGGCATGTTGCCATTATTTCTCGCTCTTCTGTTCTGGCTTCTGTTCAGTGCACATGCACAATAAAGAACACCTTTTGCATCAAACTGCCTCGTCTTCATGTCTGTGTTGCGAACAGAACATTGGCGACGAAGGTGGGATTGCTGCATCGGAAGGCTCCTACGATGCTGTTAGGCCTACTCACCTACAGGCCTGATGAGCAGAGAAGTTCGGCATCCGGTGGAAGCGACTGCCGCCAGCATGAAGACGCTGGAGGTGAGCTCTGCTTCAAGGGACCCCTTCTCATGCCTTGAAGTGGAAGGAATCGAGGAGAAGCCACCGCTTGCCAGTATGAAGACGCTGGAAGTGGGCTCGGCTGTGTGGGACCCCTTCTCCGAGAAGTACGGCGTCCAGAAGAAGCAACCACCTGCCAGTACGAATACGCTGGAGGTGGGCTTTTGGCTTTGTGGGACCCCTTCTCCGAGAAGCGCGGCGTCCTGGAGAAGCAGCCGCCTGCCAGTACGCAAACGCTGGAGGTGGGCTTGGCTTCGTGGGACTCATTCCCATTCCTTCCTCCTTCCTTGCGGCGAGAGACATGGACGAGGCTATCCGGCACAGCTATGGCCAAGCTGGGCCGTCTTGGCGAGTCCAACAGTTCGCGACCAAGAACCCTCCAGCTGCAGTCCCCGTCCATTAAGAAGTCGTGCGAGAGGCCTCTGGAGACGAATCTGAGGACAGACTTCAACCAGTGGCAGCAAGAAGACTGCAAGAGTGCAGAGGGCCATCACCTGCATCCCTTCGATGTTTCAGCTGTGGGGGTCGCCACAGGAGAGCCGACTGCCGTTCTCCTTCTGCTGTTGCCGGGCATGTGGCAGGCAAGGCCACATCGCATCAGCCTGCTTGGGTCGCCAGATACACAAGTCCCCTAATGAGTTGCCTCTGAAAGGTACCATGGTCCCCAGCCAATGCAGAGTGGGTTTCTGTGCGTCCCGTGGGGGTGTGTGTAAAACAGGGACTCACAGGCCCCTTAAGACACAGCTGCGCATGGTTGTTAAGTTGCAGGGAGTTCCTCTGGCTATGGAGCTGGACACAAGGTCCGCTCTTCCTATTGCTGCTGACACCTTTAATACAGGTTGTTCCAGGGGGGGCTCACGAGTCCAGCTCAGGCCCTCCAAGTTTTTCCTCCCTGACTGTCAGGTTTCAAGAGTCAGTGTGCAGGGGGAGGCCACGCTAAGAGTTCAGCATGAGGAATGCGATGGCTGCCATTCCACGGTCTATACTGACCACAAGCCTTTGCTGGGGTTGTTACTACTTACAAACAATCCCCACACACAAGCCTTTGCTGGGGTTGTTACTACTTACAAACAATCCCCACATACAAGCCTTTGCTGGGGTTGTTACTACTCACAAACAACCCCCACACATCATATCTCCTAGAATGCTGAGATGGTCTATTTCCTTAGCAGCTGATGATTCACAAACCAGGCACTGAGATGGGCCACGCTGCTGGCCTGAATAGGTTACCTCTTAAACAAATAGAGGCAGACCCTGCTCCTGCTGTACACATTCTGTATATTCAGGACTTACCAGAATCTCCCCTCAATGCTAGGGATGTGGCTGCAGAAACTGCCACTGATCACACGCTTGCACACGTGCTGACATGTGTGTTGTCAGGATGGCCTGACACGTGTCCTGGTACTGATTTCCAGAGTTTCTGGTGCAGGAAGCACGAATTGTCCACATTCAAGGGGTGCATCCTGTGGGGCAACAGAGTAGTCATCCCGGCCTCATTGAGGACTAGAGTATTGCTCTCTCTTCATGAGGGACATCCAGGAATAGTAAGGATGAAGGCACTTGTGCGCAGCCATCTGTGGTGGCCTGGCCTCGATAAGGACATCGAGGCCCAGGTTCAGAGCTGGCAAGTGTGCCAGCAATCATGGCCAGAAATGCCCCAGGCCCCTGTACATAGGTGGGAGGAGACACTCACTCCTTGGTCACGTGTCTATATAGATTATGCTGGGCCCTTTCAGGGGCAATTCTTCCTCCTCCTTGTGGATAGCCATTCCAAGTGGCTAGAGGTCATTCCTGTGTCCTCTACTACTACTGCCAGGACAATCCAGGTGCTCAGAGGTGCTTCCCATGGCCTTCCTGATGTTTAGTTTCAGACAATGGTCTACAATTTACCTCTTCTGAGTTTCAGGCATTTCTACAAGCCAACATGATCCGGCATGCCACATCTGCTCCTTTTCATCCTGCCACCAACGGTCAGGTTGAATGCATGGTGTGCACCACCAAAGACACATGCAAGAGAATCACTCAAGGACCCTGGCATCACAGGTTAGCTGATTCTCTAGTTACACACCGTACCACACCTTGCACAGCTACAGGAAGAGCCCAGCTGAATTCCGCTGGGGTCGCAGACGCATTACGAAGCTGGACAGGCTGCACCCAGACCGGGTGGCTCTTCACAGGTGTCACGGCTGCAGGCACCTTGGGGACTCCAAGTGGTTTCATCAATAAAGGGGTTACCTTAACACTTGGTTGTATGTATCATGTTACTGTAATAGGAAAACCATCTCCTGATTGTACCAAAGAGAATGCCTATGTTGTACATGTGTTAGTCACTGTAAAGAGTCACATCAGTGAAGTCATGGGGAAAACAAGGGTTTCACCATTGCTGAATGTATGATTCCAACTTAGACTGTAACATTGTGTACCAACCATTGCTAAGGTTACAGATGCTAAACCCTGCAGGGAATCCTCATGTAAGAATTCTGAAAATTCTGTACACTCTCCTCTTGTTCCTATGTTCAGGATGTGTAAGCGATTGCGACACATTCTATGCATAGGGCATTCATTCTATGGGAGGAATCCAAGTCCATTTTCCATCTTGTGGCTCATTTCGATGCCACATCCACCAGTTACGCTGGTGGATTCCAGGGCACGGTTCCTCCCCTGGCTCCACTCTCGGGGGGGAGGGGGACCCCAATTATGATTGGGGATCACAGTCTCCTCATGAGGGCATTTCTTCAAATGCTCCAGATGGGGGCCTTGCCACAGAGGGCTCCTGATTCTGGCAGCGGTCCCTGGCTAGGGACAGCTCCAGATGGGGGGGGGGTCTTGCCATGGACGGCTCCTGACTTGGGCAGAAGTCCCTGGCTAGGGACAGATCCCCGTACATGGCCACTGAGGGTACTCCTGCTGCTGGTCTTGGGCTCGAGGGACAATGCTCCCAAGAGGAGTCCCATGGAATTCCGGGGAGATCCACCCCGCCAAGGGACTGGGGGAACTCAACCCCTCCAAGGAACTCTGGTGTTGGGTCTAGTGGATCCGGCCAGTCAGCTGGCAGGGGGAACACCTGAGTTGTTTGAGGGAAAGGCCCTGGGGTATTGTAACACCTAGCAGGCACTCCAGGCACCATGCCTATTGTAACACCTAACAGGCACTCTAGGCACTTATGCCTATGCAACACTCAAAGAAGTACAACTTTAATTTAACCCAGTCTGTTTCCACGCAGCAGAAGGGTTAAGAGTCCTCCGAGCAGTTACGGAAGGTGGAGGTCTCTAAGGTGCCCATATTGTATAAAAGCTGTATGTATAAAGGCCGGCTGGCCGATGTTATGTGGCTGTGTATACTGTGTCGATCCCTTGTGAGTATTGTTTCATTCAAGAGGGGAGGGGTGTTATGTACTGGGCCTTGCTGAAGTCATTCAGCAAGGCTCAGAAAGTCTGCAGAGAGGCTGGGCCTTGCTGAGTCATTCAGCAAGGCCCAGGAAGACTGGAAACAAGTTGCAGAGACCCGGACAGACCACATGTCTGCCCGGGACCCAGACAGGCTGTCTCCAGCCTCGTGCGCATGTGCGAGGCGGGAGAATAGCCTGCAGTCATTGGTTGAGCCTCCCCTTGCAGGGGGAGTATAAAAAGGGCATGTTGCCATTATTTCTCGCTCTTCTGTTCTGGCTTTTGTTCAGTGCACATGCACGATAAAGAACACCTTTTGCATCAAACTGCCTTGTCTTCATGTCTGTGTTGCGAACAGAACATTGGCGACTACCCACATCTTACTTGTATCAAAGTTCTCCCAAAAGCACAACCAATGCCCTTTCCATCCCAGACCCAGCCCTGAATGCTGACTGACCTGGGCCTAGACAATCTGCTTCATCTGTGGTCCTCTAAAGCTGTTGTGTTACCATCCACGGCTGCTTGGGTTTGGTATGATGAAAACTGAGACTCTTCCTCCCCATCCAACAGCCTTCAGGCATTTTGACAAAACTCTCCTGTAGAGTTTAAATTAGACTAATAT
Source organism: Azemiops feae (assembly GCA_023970755.1). Taxonomy (NCBI): domain Eukaryota; kingdom Metazoa; phylum Chordata; class Lepidosauria; order Squamata; family Viperidae; genus Azemiops; species Azemiops feae. The sequence continues at coordinate 339,168 of JALGBA010004169.1, read as the reverse complement.
CTCAAGGATCCTGCCTACATTCTCCTGTCTAATTTTTAACACCTATTGGAGAAGTTTGTTTCTAATTTAATCCCTTGCTATGTTGGTTTAAATAAACCAGTTATTCCATCCAACCTTTGGTGTGATTGCTCACATGTACCAGGGTACAATTGTTTGTCATGTGCCACTATGACACATTAGCACATTTTCTACCTGAACAAACTATGACACAGGTGCTCAGTTCTATGAAACTCAAATAGCCAACTTCACTGACTCTCAGTTGCATATGCTCTGTGGATAAGCAACAAAATACCCATAAACATGTTTTCTCCTCTTCTGATGCACAGAAATAATTTAGTGCTAGAATAATTTATTTTCTTTGCAATTGCCAGAAGTATAGTAATTGTTAATGTATCCCCTAGAGATTTCTACCCTGGCAAATCTTCCAAGATAAAACTTGTTATAAAAAATATGCTTCCAGTTCTCCCAGTGGGGGAAGGGCATGTCACCTTGCCTTGACTTGCAAAAAGCAACCTCCTAGGTTCGGTGCAGCTCAGCTGGTCCTAGTTTTCTCTTTGGTCACAGCCCAAACAGAGGTAAGAGGAAACAAGGTTGATATAAATTTGCCCTGTGGTCACCCAGGTGGCATGGACTGCCTCTATTGTGCTAAAGCTCTGCTGAGAGTTCAAGTGCCACCTGCAGCTCAGTTCTTCTGCACAAACCTTGATTTCTGGTCAAGGAAGGAAGGAGAGAAGAATGACTGGGCTGCCTCACTTCCTGCTGCTGCTCTTCCAGCTCCTGCCTCTAACTTCTGCTGAGAAGATGCCAAATAAATGTCTGTTGAAAAAGCCTTTCTGGAATCTGGTTGATGATTACAGGCCTGGTGATCTGATTGTTGGTGGGAATTTGCCGCTGATACCCTTTTTTATGCTTAAATTCCCAGATTTTAAAGAACACCCTTCCGGCCTTCCATTTAGACCTGTGTATGTTTTGTCTGGTAGGAAAAGATTTAGATAATTGTTTGCTTTGTTTCTGGATTCAGGGACTCCTTTCAAAAATACTTGTTGTAGTGATGGTTACATTGTTCTCATAGAATTCATATTTTGGGGCTTTTCTTAATAAAGATCTGAACTCATAAAGTAGGCTAGGTTTCTTTCCAAAACTCTTCATCGGGCAGTAGATAAACAATGTAAAATATAAGGAGGGGCAACACCTTAGAAATTGTGCTGATCTAGTGAACAAGGTGATTTATAATATTAATTTGGGCAGAAGGCAATGGGGTGGGGAAATACAATAAAAGCTCGGTCCTTTTCCACAGTGGGATACAGAGCTTTACAAGGTAAAATAAAGCTGAGTTCTGGAATCAGCAGTGCTTATTTCTAATGGCCAAGAGAGAAACAAATTGATGCTGGAGTAGAAATTGGAAGGATTTCAGCCATTGCAGCAAAGTAAAGAAGGGAGGTTTGTGATATGTAGAAGGTTTTTTTTTTCTTTTCCCACCAAGTCATTCAAGTCTAATCTAGGAAATTCCTTTAAAAAAAGTAAACCTGGAACATGCTGCTCCATAGAACACTAAGAAAGCTCCACCAGAACGTATGAACTTTTCTATAAGAGTCTCCAATATTTTTCTCACTATAGATCCATCCCCACGAATTACCAGCAGTTCCTGGCCTTGGTGTTTGCAGTCAGAGAGGTCAACAAGGATCTGGTTCTCCTCCCCAACATCACCCTTGGCTTTCAGATCTATGACAATAATCATATTGAGAGGGTGATTTCCATAGTCTGCCTCTCCCTGCTTTCCACTAGAAATAAAATGATTCCAGGTTATAAATGTGACAGGCAGGAGACCCTGCTCTCTGTCATTGGAGGTGACAACCCCAGATTCTCAAGGCAGATGGCCTCCATCTTTAGCACCTTCAAGGTCCCACAGGTAAGGGGGCTTCTCTGGACACAGTATAGAGTCCAACAATAACTGAAGCACACCCAGAAGCCAAAGGTGTTTTGGGGGAACATCAGTAGTAGTAGAGAATCCATGCTATAGTTGAATTCATTTTCATATTTTACGTTTCGTGATATATTTTTATATAATGCCAAAGAGATACATCAGATAATTCTGAAATTCTGTACTCGCCAAGAAGAATTAATTCCTGACTTTCATAAAAGTGTAGCCACCATTTCAGTGCAATTTATTCCCTGCATCAGACTGATTATTTCTTCCTTTAATGTCTGATGTGTCATAACCAGGCAAAACATGTAACCTGTGGCTCGTCCTAGGAACTGAAGATTCTTAATCTTGTTAATCAAAGTGAGTTAGGTTGAGCAGGGGGTTGAACTCTGAGGTCCCTTCCAACCCTATGATTCTATGTTGTATGTGTTATGGCTGGTAGGGCAATAAACCAGACAATGGTGACCCCCTTAAAGTCAGCATCAAACTTTACTTTTCTTTGAAAGAGGAATCTCCCTTTCTGCAGCTTGGGGTTGGCTTTGAGCTCCTTCAAGAATACAGACCAGTTTATCCTTCCTTTTTCCGGATTAATCCCAGTGAATCTCCTGAGTGTGTGGGTTTAGTCCAGCTGCTCCTGCATTTCCAGTGGAACTGGGTTGGGCTGGTGACCTCTGAAGATGACAGTGAAGAACGTTTCATCTCAACTCTGATGCCAATGCTGAAGGAGAAAGAGATCTGTCTGGCCTTCACTGAAATGTTGGAAAAGGAGAATTATTACACTATGATGATAAAACTATTTTTCAAAATTTGTGTTAAAGCTGAAGTAGTTATTCTGTTTGGAGAGTCCTCTACTATGTCAAATTTCATTAATACTCTCTATGATTCTGAAATATTTGAAGAGATGTCATATTGGAATGTTTGGATCCTAACTTCTTATTGGAAATTTACTACGGACGGAAACATGCTTGGAAGTGTAAAGACTTTGCATGGAGCTTTGCAGTTTAAGGACCATACTGGTGATGTCTCAGATTTTACCCGTTTCCTCCTGTCTTTAGACCCCATGAACCACCAAGGGGATTACTTTTTCCAGAACTTTTGGTATTGGATCTTTAACTGCATTACCCCAGAACCAGGCAACAGCCCTTCAAGAGGCATGAACCAATGTACAGGAAAGGAAAAATTACAAAATTTGCCAGCTTTAATTTTTGAAATGAGCATGACAGGTGAAAGTTACAACATCTACAATGCCATTTATGCTGTGGCACATGCATTACATGCAACTCTTGGATCAGGAACCCGACCAGCCATGATGAGGCTTGGAAAGAGGGTCTCAAATGTCCAGTCATGGCAGGTAATCTTTGGTGATGTTTTATCTAGTCCGCAGATCCTTAGAGAGGAAGATTCCATATATATTTCTTCAATTACTGATGGTACCATATCACTGCATCTCAGAACAGATTAAAACAGCAATTGTTAAAAATAATATGAACTAAATTAATTAAATTAATAATATGAAATAATAATATGATATGAATAATAATATGATGTTGGTTGAAAATGGATAGAGGGGGCAAAAGAGAAGTAAGCTAAACCAGTTGTGCATAATTTCCTTGGAGGAAAGATCTTCATATACGGTCCTGAAAGCTCATCAACAGTTCCTTGAGTTTTGTGTGCTGATCCGGGAGGGAGGGGTCAGCCCCGAGCAGGATGATAATCTGGGTGCATTTATGCAGGGTGCTTCAACAAGTCAGTTGAAGTCCTAGTGGGCATTTTTGCAGACCCTCCTCCTTTTCCTTCAGTGTGTAGCCTGAATCAAAGTGATGAAAAGACACTCGGCTCAGTTCATTTTCTTTTATATATATATATAATTTTTTATTGATTTTCTAATATTACATTTAGATATTTGAAAGCAACATGGCGGCTGAGCACAATAATTCTATTACACATAGATATCATTAGTACAGATCTCAAACTGTTACAGTCCCCATTCCCTCTCTTTCTCCCTTGATATCTACTGTCTCATATTTTAACTAATACAATTCTTGTTCTGTCAATCAAATGGAAAGTAACTTTCTAACATTTATCAATAATTTTTAGTTAATATATATCTTAGTTGTTTTAACTTTCAATCTTTAGACAATCAATGACCTAATCAATTTTTCTCAGTTTTAATTTTCCATTAATATTTAAATTTAATGTTTAATAATTATCATTTCCACACTTTAGATGACCCCAATTCCTTTATCACCATTCCTCCCAAAGTCTAATATTCAGGATACACATCTTTTTTTTTTTTGAACAAGTTTTACTAAATATTTCCGTTTTTACATCCAGGTAATTAGGAAGCAGCATGGTGATAGGGTAATCAATAATCCAATAACAGAATCATTCATATATATGTCAGGTTGCAACATTAAAATTCCCTCTCTGTTTCCCTTAATTAATATCATATACAAATTAATACATTTCTAAATAAAACTCAATCAATCAATACATTTATCAATAACATTTTAGTTATACACATCCAAGTCCTGTTTTTGAGTTTTACTTAATTCTAATTACCATATTCAGATTTAGTCTTTAATAACCATAGTATTTAAACTTCGGGTAACCCTAATTTCTCTCATTTCATTAAATCTCCCTTCCCTCTCCACAGGGGGAAAAGTATTTTAGCAGCTTGTGTAGGTACAGAAAGCAATTAGGATTTAAGAGAGGTAGATCTCACCCAGTCCTTTCCACTCTGCTTTGAAGTTGCCAGATGGTGAGTGTGACTTCAGCTGTCTGCAGCCTAGTGATGAACAGCTCAGTTCATTTTCACCCTGGTTAATGTTTTGGTGAGTTATCATCCTGTGTGACCTGAGCACATTTGTTTAGTTTGCTCTTTCTTGCACCATTCATCCTCTTGGTTACAGAAGCCTTCATGAACTTCAGCAGACAGAGCAGGGATCAAAGTGGTCCTAAAGGGTCCCTGGTTTGAAACTCCTCAAAACTTCCTGCCTCAAAACCTAAACACTGGACCTGTCTGGACAGTGAGGAGAGAACCCAGGCCAGGCCCTTCCTTCCACATGACCCCTCTTGGTCAGACCTGGTTCCTGCATTATTTGTCTCTTTGAGAATCAGCGAGGGAAAGTCAGCAGAGCTGTATATTATACTGATATAAATGATTTAATCATTAAAAAAATGTATTTTTCATGTACCAGACATTGGGCCAAAATGTGAAGTATCACAGGAGCAAAACCATACAATAAATTTTCAGATATGTCTTTAAAATCTGTATATGTAGGTAATTCTGTCTTTTGGTTAAAACTGGAGTTGAAGAAGCCAAAATAAAAATGCCCAGAGAATCTTTCGTACTCTTGGGAAATGAGTCAAATATTTGGTGTTACTCCTGATTGCTCATATCTCAACCAAGGGAACCACTCTTCCTTCTCAGACATGCAAGATGGTGGCCATCAGAGAATGATGGAAGCCATGATGTCTGTTTCTGCCTTTCGGCCAATTACTCCAATTTCTCAAGGTCTCCTTTCTTTCAGATTCTTCCCTATTTGAAGAACGTCCAGTTCAACAACAGTGCTGGAGAGGAAATCTCCTTCTCAGAAAATGGACTGGGATCTGGTCGTTATGATATTGTCAACTGGGCTCTCCTCTCCAATCAATCTTTTGTCCCTGTAAAAGTTGGTCAAATAGATCCCAGGGCTCCCCCAGGCCAGGATTTCACCATTAATTCCAATGCAATTGTCTGGGTCACAGAGGTGAGCTGGAAGGAAATGTTCTAACTTTGGGGAAAGAATCACTGTCTCCTGATGATGCTGATTATCCTTCTAATCTAAAAACAGGTCTATAGAATCAGGAAATATTTTGAAAATTTGGTAAAAAAAACTGCTTTTGAGGTTAACAAATTTGAGATCTTCTTTGTGAAAGGCTGAACAATACCAATACCACAATTCACAAGCCTTCCTTTGCATGCCAAAGTTCAAGATCCAAAGTTCAGCAGCCATCAGTGGGTCAGGAGTGCCAGAGATTTGAGTCCCCCAGGATCTTTTCCTGATTTCTCTGAGACCCAAATGAACAATTTCTTATGAAGATATTCTGAATAGGAAAGTAGGAATGTGGAAATGGATACGTGAAGCATGTTCATTGCATAGGCCAGCTCAAGCATTTCTCTTTTCTCTCTTAGAAGGTGCCCTTTGCCAGGTGTGGCAAGAAAAGGTGCCATGCAGGAGAGAGGAGAAGAGTTCCAGAGGGTGAGGAGGTTTGCTGCTACCAATGTGATCCTTGTCCAGAAGGGACCATTTCTAATGAAACAGGTAGAGCATCATTCAAATCTTGATATTCCAGCATCGAGGAAGCCATTCAGTAGTTCATAATGCTAATTTTGTCATTTTTGGTATGATTGACATGCTTTAAAGTATTCATCAGAAATGCTCAGTGGCCACCTTTCTGTTCTTGAACAATTTCATGCAGGGTAATTTTGGGCACAATGTATGGATCCCCTACTAGTTTTTCCACTCTAATTGTCACATCCCACAGGGAAAACTAGCTGCCAATCTTTTTATGAAAGAAGCAAGCTCTAGTTTTTATTATTTATTGTGTGCTTCTTCTGCCAGCACTACCCAACAAAATTGATAGACCTTTCAGTCTTGAAGAACCACAAGAAACAAGACCCAAACTAATTGAGAAAATAGAAGAATATGGTGCAGTTGCAGGACTGAAAATAAACAAAGAGAAAACTAAAATATTAGTTAAAAACTTTACAGACAAACAGAAAAGAGAATTTGCTAAGATGATGGATATGCAGATCACAAAGAAAGTTAAATATTTAGGAGTTCAATTAACAGCAAGATGTGTAACTATCAAAGAAGATAACTGTGATAAATTGAAAGCACAAATTAAAATAGATTTGGAAAATTGGAAAAACCTATAACTGTCCTTGTTGGGTAGAATAGCTACAATTGATGAATATTTTGCCAAGATTATTGTACCTGTTTTAGACAATTCCAATAAGACTAGGGAAAAAATACTTTGAAAAATTAAATAAAATGATATTAACATTTATATGGCAAGGTAAAAAAGTGAGAATAAATGTAAAAATGTTACAAGATGCCAAAAATAGAGGAGGCTTTGGCCTTCCGTATTGGGAGCTATATTATCAAGCATCCGTACTCACGTGGGTGAAAGAATGGATTAATTTGAGGAACATAAGATTGTTGACACTGGAGGGACATGATCTTCAATTGGGATGGCACACATTTTTATGGTATGGGAAGAGTGAGATAAATAGCAACTTCCAAAGACATTATATCAGGAACGCATTACTGCTAGTATGGACAAAAATCAAAGAACAACATTATTTGAAAATACCAGTCTGGTTATCTACAATGGAGGTGTTAATACATCCAAATGTAATTAATATGGAAAAATTATAAGATATAATGATATATTAAATGAAAAGGGGGAACTTAAAACTAAACAAGAACTTAATAAACTAGGGATTGACCTAATATGGTGGCCACAGTTACAGATACAATCCAGATATGAAAAAGACAGGAAGTTATATGGATTTTATAAAGAACCAATTGAATTGGATCAGATTCTAATGGGGACAGATGATAAATTTATTAAAAGGATATATAATTATTTATTAAGTACTAAATTGGAAGAAGAACAAGTAAAGGAGACAATGGTAATATGGGCTAAAAAGTTTGGCTACACAATAGAATTAGATAAATGGCAGAAACTGTGGGACAGAAACTATAAACTTACAATGTCAACAGGGTATAAAGAAAATTTTTATAAAATGTTCTACAGATGGCACCTTTCACCTGCTAGACTAGCAAATATATATAAAGATAAATCTGCTAAATGTTGGAAATGCCATCAAATACTAGGTTCGTATTACCACATGTGGTGGACATGTCCCAAAGCAAAAAAATATTGGAACAAAATTCATGTGTGGTTGGAAGCAATGATAAAACAACATATAGATCTAAAACCAGAAATATTCTTACTGGGCATGTTACCAGGAAATTATAATAAAGGTAATACTTATTTAGTTTTACATATTTTAACAGCAGCTAGGATAGTATATGCACAATTTTGGAAAAATGAAGAAACTCCTACAGAGGAGAATATAATTAAAAAATACTGGAATGCACAGAAATGGATAGGTTAACGTTAAAAATTAAAGAAAAAAAAGAAACGGAATACTATATGACATGGGACTTACTTTACCAATGGTTAGCTGATAAAAACAGAGCTTAGAAAATTGGAAATATGAGATTATGTGAGCAAGATTTAAAATGGATTAGTAAATACTTTGATTGTTATATAATTAATGTTAATGTGGATAATACTATTTTCAATATTTTGATTGCTATTTTTAGTATATGATTGTATTTTGATAAGATTATTATGAATGTGATGATTATTGTATCTTAATACTTGTATACCTAGACAACACACTGTTCAATGTAGAAATGGAATTTTTTAAATAATAATAATAAAAATTAAATAAAAAAAAATTGATAGACCTTTCAAAGAAAGTGGAGATGTTAGAAATTCTGCTTATATATAGCACCATAGAGCAAACAAAGAATACAGTCACCATGTGCTTTACTACTCAATTGTTTTAACTGTAACTGGAAACAGGAAACTATACTTAGAATAAAAGAGCATAGAGTATATACGATAGATCCCAACTTGTAAACACTGCCATCTACTGGCTGAATACTACTGTAGTTGTTGCATAGAAATACATTCCAATAATGAATTCCAACAGGAATTCTATCTATCTATGTCTGTTAGCTCCCAGAAATCACCTTATACATGAGAGAGGAAGCATATCAATTTAATTAAAAATAATAACAACCCTTCCTTTCAAAAGACGTTTGAATGAGTGGATTTGAAGTAGAAAGTAGAGAAGCTGAGCCAGAGATGAGAGACAAAAAATGTACACAAACAAAACAGAAGGATTTCTGGATGATGGCTCTATATGTCCACTGGGGTTCCATTTTAAAGTGGAAAAGTTGGAAATATCTCTCATACTGAAAGCCTCGGTGGTCAGAAGTTTGTAATGATTGGAGAGGGCCTTTTTCCCAACAAACTGACCAGGTCAGCTAGAACTAAACAGATCTTGATCTCTAGATAAGCTATCCCCAAAGTCATGAAGGATGACTTCCCCTTTTTTGATGCATCATAAAGTGCACAGTGAGTCATTCCATCAGTAGCTTTATGGGTTGTCTGTGAAAGAAAGGAAAGAATTGTGTTACCCTGTGGGGATGATAATATTCATGGCAGATGCCCCTGGAATCCTCAGACAAAGACTCTTGATTTCAGATGCAGCCTACTGTGATCCTTGCCCAGAAGACCAATATGCGAACAAGGACAAGGACCACTGCATTGCCAAGAAGCTCCACTTCCTCACCTATCAGGAGACCCTGGGATACACTTTAACATCTCTAGCACTTTTTCTTTCTCTGATCACATCTTCAGTTTTGATTATTCTCCGTAAACATCACGACACACCGATCGTTAAGGCCAACAACCGATATCTCACCTACATCCTTCTGATGTCCCTCCTGCTCTGCTTCCTCTGGTCCTTCCTCTTCATTGGTCAACCCACAAAACTCACTTGTCTCTTCCGACAAACTACATTTGCCATTCTCTTTTCCCTTGCGATTTCCTCTGTGTTAGCAAAAACTGTCATGGTTGTTCTGGCCTTCATGGCCACAAAACCAGGGAACAGCACAAGGAAACTCTTAGGAAAACCACTGACCAACTCCATTGTCTTAGCCTGTCCACTGGTCCAAACAGTTCTTTGTGCCACCTGGCTGGTAACCTCTCCCCCATTTCCCAAATTGAACTTCCACTCTTTGGTTGGAGAGGCCATCTTGGAATGTAATGAAGGCTCAGCTCTAATGTTTTATGCTGTCCTTGCTTACCTGGGTTTCCTGGCTCTCATCAGTTTCACTGTGGCCTTTCTGGCTAGGAATTTGCCTGACAGCTTTAATGAAGCAAAGTTTATTACTTTTAGCATGTTGGTCTTTTGCAGCGTTTGGATCTCATTCCTCCCCACCTACCTGAGCACCAAAGGGAAGTCCATGGTGGCCGTGGAGATTTTCTCCATCTTGGCCTCTGGGGCTGGTCTCTTGTCTTGTATCTTTTTCCCCAAATGCTACATTATACTACTGAGACCCAATTTGAATTGCAGAGAAAATATAATGAGGCACAGGAATCTCTGATTTATGTTGGGATGGGGAACTTTTATTTTGATTTGGAGGCATTTTTGTATTTGATCCGATTTCTAAAATATCATGAAAGAAGAGGTTGGCTTGTCTATTTAATCACTGGAAATCATGTGATGTGACTAAGCATAAACTATCTGTTAAGCAGCAACAATCACCACCCTTTTATTATTATTCATTAATGCCTATTCTCCCCCAGGAGGATCCATTGATCAACTCTAAAATGCACATTGATATTAAAGATGTGAATATCAGTTTCCACTAAGACAGCTTCTCACATCATTTATTTTAATCAAAAGCGTCTTTAAAAATATGTTGTGTTGGGTGCAGTATCATTGTTTTTAAGGATGCTTGTTTCCATAGATTCCTGACACTTTGCTGAGTTTAAATAAGAGAATAACAGACTTGGAAGGGACCTTGGAGGTCTTCTAATCCAACTCTCTGCTCAGGCAGGGAAACCTCTACCATTTCAGACAAACATTTGTCCAGTCTCTTTTAAAAAACTTCCAGTGTTGGAGCACTCACAGCTTTTGGAAGCTGGTCGTTCCACTGATTAATTGTTCTATCTGTTATGAAAGTTCTCTTTAATTCTAACTTGCTTCTCTCCTTGATTAGTTTCCATCCATCACTTCTTGTCCTGCCTTTAGGTGCTTTGGAGAATAGGTTGACCCCCCCCTCTTCTTTGTGGCAGCCCCTCAAATATTGGAACACTGCTGTCATGTCACCCATGGTCCTTCTTTTCATTAAACTAGACATATCCAATTCAAGCAGCCATTCTATATATGCTTTAGCCTCCAGTCCCCTAATCATCTTTGTTGGTTTAACAGACAAATGAGCGACATTATTTCACTCCTAATTTATGTAATAGAAAAGGGTACTTTGTTAATAAATGAAGGAAATATAGCCAGATGAAAGAAAGTTCCTCTGGGGAACTACCAGAGGACTGGAAAAGAGCTGAAGTAGTTCCCATCTTCAGAAAAGGAAAAAAATGGATCCAGGAAACTACAGACCTATCAGCCTGACCTCAATACCTGGGAAGATCTTGGAAAAGATAATCAAGCAATGGTTCAGCGAACACCTAGAGGCAAACAAAGTCATTACTAAAAGCCAACATGGGTTTGTCAAAAACAGATCATGCCAGACAAATCTTATTGCATTCTTTGACCAGGTGACAAAATTAATGGACCAGAGGAATGCTGTGGATATAATTTACTTGGACTTAAGTAAGGCATTTGATAAAGTAGACCATAATCTACTATTTGATAAGATAGAAAAATGTGGGTTAGACAGCATCACCATCAGATGGATTCATAGCTGGATGAAGTAGGATAATGCTTCATTATCCTACTTAGGCCCCATCTGAATTGTAGAGGGAACATAATGAGGCAGAAGAATCTCTGATTTATATGGGAATCAGAACTTTTATTTGATTTTGGGATTTTTATTTTGATTTTTTTTTATTCAATCTGATTTCTAAAATGTGATGAAATGAGGGTGGGGCTTGTCCATTAAATAATTGGAACTCAAATGAAGTAACTAATCACAAGATATCTCTTAATCAGCAACCATTACCCTTACATTAAGTTTTCATTAGTTCCATTTGTCCTCCCTGATCAACTTGGAAATAAACATAGATATTTTAAGGATGTGGATCTTCGTTTCCACCAGGACAGTTTCCCAGTTTATTTTGATCAAGTGAAGGTTTAAAAATATGTTGGGTTAGGTTAACTGCCAGTGTTTTTAACCATGCTCATTTCCGTAGGTCTCTGAGGCTTTGTTGAGTTCCTACTAACTTTTACATTCAATCAAGTATTAATTTTTTTTCCATTAAAAAAAAATTCTAGAATTTACATGAGCCACATTATTTTACTGTCTAATTGTGAGACATACTTTATTAATAAACAAAATCATGTAGACATTAATGTGAGTTTCTTACCCTTACCATGCTTATTACTTTATTATCCTTTTTTCAATTATTATGAAAAAAGATGGGTGGAAGAAAGGAATGAAGGATGGGTGAGCATCAATGACTGATCACGACTCATTCATTATTGATCATGCTCATGACTTGCTCATTATTGAGTAAGGAGGCAGACAAGGTTGTACGATAGTCTCTTATTTGTTTTATGATCTTACACAGGAAAGTACCAGGAAGTGCTTAAAAACTGGTATTTGGGAAGGCAAATTTCTTGTGTACTTTTATGTACAGATAACAACATGTTGTCTATGATCTCAAATGATTTGCAATAAATATTTTAATGATGTGATGTTTATAGTTCATTCCAAGAATTTAACTTGAGAAAAAGCTTCAAACAGGCTCTTCCCTAATTCCCATAAAAGGTAAACTGAGGAAAGGGAAGCACATTCAGACTTGCAAAGTGCTCTGTTAAAAGTAGCCTTAGACTACTCATTTTACTGAGGCTGATCCCCTCTGCCCAAATGCACTGGATGGGCAGAAACATCTGGAGACAGGCGATCCCTCAAACAACCATCAGGTCCTATGAAGGGCTATGTAGGTGACAACCAGCACCTTGAATTGCACCTGGAAGGCAACTAGTAGCCAATGCAGCTCTCAGGACAGCAAGGACACATGGACACAGGGAGATGTGCCTGGTACTGCTCACACCACAGCATTTTGATCCAGGGTTAGCTTCCTGATTTAAACCAGTTTTATCACTCAGTTTTCCAGAACTTTCCTGAATTTCATCCAAACCGCACTTCAGTTTGTGTTTAGACACAATGGTCCTGCTGGTGCCTTTGGGCCAACCCACATGGAGCTTTCAAGATTAAAATCCTTACTTTCAGTGGCATGGAACTGAAATTCAATGGCACTGTATTTTCTAATATCAGCAGATTTCAGACCTCTATCATTTCTCTGTTCTGATATTCCCATCAGAGTTGGGAAAATGGGATTATTTCATGTCATCAGTTCTGCAACCAACTGACTTTTCCCAAACCTTCTAATCCTGGTTGTAGATTGAAGCAAGGTGGGGAGCTGGTGAGGAGTTTTAAAAGGAGTCCACAGATAGGTCGGTGGGAGAGAGACATAGAAAGACACTCCAGGAAAACCATTTTCCCCTTCTGTGCAAAAGGGAATGGAAAGAAAGTCCAAACGAGGAATTTCAGACTTCATTCGTAATCTGTGTGTCTAGTTTTGGCATGCAAAGCTCTGTAGCAACATCCTAAGACACTGAAAAAGGTTATGTTCAGGATGTGAGAGGTCTGCAGATATTTTCTCAGCCCTCTTTCTGGTTTGTGCAGTATACAGATCCTCAGTGGAAAGCAGGCTGCTTGCAATTGGTTTTTTTCTGCAGTCCTAACTATCCGTTGAAGTCTGTACCTGTCCTGTTTGGTCGCTGTGCCAAACCAGACAGTTATTGAGGTACAAATTACAAACTCAATAATTCATCTGTAGAACTGTATCAGCAGCTCCTTGGGCAATTTGAGTTTTCTGAGTTGACACAGGAAGAACATTTTTTGTTGCGCCTTTTTAGTGATGGTTCTGATGTTAGGTGTCCATTTCAAATCCTGGGAGATTATAGAACCAAAAAACTTGAAGGTCTCTATTGTTGATACTGTGTTATCTAATATTGTAAGAGGTGGGAGAATAGGAGGGTGTCTCCTAACATCTACTATAATCTCTACAATTTTAAGTGTGTTCAGCTCCAGATTGTTCTGGCTGCATCACAGGGCCAGTTGTTCAATCTCCCATATACAGTATATACCGATTCATTATCACCTCAAATGAGACCAAAGACTGTTGTATCATCTGCAAATTTCCGTACTTTAACAGAGGGATCCTTTGAGATGCAGTCATTGGTATAGGAACAAAAGAGTAATGGAGAGTGCACACAGTCCTGGGCGGCTCCTGTGATAATTGAATGGGTGTTCAATGTGATTTTCCCTAGCTTCATCTGCTGCTTTCTCTCTTTTACATAGATCTGCTTTCTATTTGTTAGACCTCACTTATATGACTGTGAACAATGCACAATAAAAGAAACAATAAAAGAAACAGTTGAAACAACTAACACAATTAAACACAAATATAAATAAACTGAGGGTAGATGGACACTATGAAAGCGAACATACGTGTCCTGGGATAATGTTGCAGGATCCAATCTGGGTCGGTCACCAGAAGTTTTGTCTTCCAAATTTGCAGACTTGTGCTGGAGCCCATCTTCAGGGAACTTCTCTCTAGCAGCAAAGATGGACACTATGTTAAAAACAATGGAACCATCTCTTGAAGTCCCCATTTCCCTGGGACCCCGAAGCCTGCAGAATGAAACATTTTCAGGCCTTTAGCAGGAAGGACAAATAACACCTCCTGCCACACTGATGGGACAGGGAGATATACGGGGGGAGAGGAGATCCCCCCAAAAAACCTGATCCCATCCATGTAGGGCATTAAGGGTCAAAACCAATAATCTGAATTTAATGTGTAAGAAAACCAACAACCAATGCAGTTTTCAGAGAGAGAAAAATGTAACATGTGCCATTTACTGAGCACACATAAGTCCCCACACTGCAGCAGTTTGAATCTGTTGGAACTTCCAAACTCTGTTCAAGGGCAGCATTACAATAATCCATTCAGGAGATGACCAGGGCATGTGTAACTGAGACTGGAGCCTCATGGTCCAGGAATGTGTGCAAGTGACACACCATGCAAAGCTCTGCAAATACTCACTTAGCTACAATTGCCATTTATGTTTGGGAAGGGTCATGAGTTAGAAGGACCCCCAGATAACACCCTGGGCCTATTAAGGATAGTACAACTCCATCCAGGACCAAATATGGTAAAATCCAAAATTGAAAAGGCCCTAAAACCCAAAACCGCTTAGTCTTTCCAGAGTTCAGCTGAATCCTTTTTCCACATCCAGACACCCAAAGTCTCCAGGCACTGGGACATGATATCAACAGCACTGCTTAGTTCACAAGGGGCAGAGATGGATAGATGAGTACAATCAGGACACTGATGATAGCTCACCTCACAGCAATGGATATCTCACCCAGCAGCTTCCAGTAGATGTTAAAATGAAATGGAGAGAATACTGAATCCTGTGCCATCCAACACAATGTCTGGAAGTTGTGTCATGGCAACTGGCCCTCTTTTCTTTTTGGTTTGAAACATTTCACTATTTATCCAAGTAGTTGCTTCACTGCAAGTTGGTTAGAGGGACCCCACATATGTCATCCCTAATCTGAGTAGTTCATTAGATGAGTAGGTACAGAGTCACTTAAGGGTCATTGTTTCCAAATCCTTTAGCCTAGATGGGTCATTACATACAGCCCCCATTTCTAACCTGTCCCCCATTTTTTATGCTGCTCTTACATCAGTCCCCAGGAAGATCAAGATCACTTCACAGGTTCACCAAGATTTGCAAGTTCACAGGTTTACCTGGATGACTGAGAATCTTCATTGACACACCCCACATATTAGGGGCCAAGGATTCTCACTCCCAATGCACAGTGACTTGTATCTGGCTTGTAGAAAAGAAAAAAATCAGCACAATACAATGCTGCCCACTCTCGTTTCATTGAGCTGATGCAAAAGGCTACCATAGTCCATGATGCTGAAGGCCACTGAGAGGTCAAATGGAGCCGGGATGGATGCGATACCCCATCCCGCTCCTTCCAATCTTCTCAAAATACACAACCAATGCCCTTTCTGTCCCACACCCCGACCTGAATCCTGACCAAAATGGACTACTCTTCATCTAGGGTCCAGTGAAGCTACTACATGACCACCTTCTCAAAAGAGGCTCTCAGCTATAAATCAGATTAATTGAAGCTTCATGTGTGCACCTGGTATTTCATACCTGACCCTTTAACCTTAAAGGAATAACATTTCAAAGCTTTAAATATTTCTTTTAAAATTCCATGTTTATAAAACTAATTAATTCTAATATATCACTTTTAACTTCCCTTTAGCATAGCTAATTCAAATTCAGTTTCAATAATATTTTGAACAATTTAGTGATAATTCACTCATCTCCTTCTATAATAATAAAAAAATCCACAATAGTTTCCCAGATTTTTTAACCAGAAATTATAGAAATGATTTGTAATAACTAAATGTAATGTAAAAAGGTGAAGTCATAAATGTATTTACAATGAGAGTTAGAAAGAGTTGGAAGGCAACACCTTTTCTTTCTCCTGTTTTTGCTTTTTTTTTTTCATCCTGCACTCTCTCCAAACCCCCATTTTTAATCTTTATTGTCATTGTATTTTATGTTAGAATAAATTTCAATAAAACTCTAAAGAAAGAAAAACAATGAGGAGTTTTGACTCAGTTTCTCTCCTCCAACCCAGACTGACTGGAAATAACTTCAGAGAAAGGAGAGAAGCACATCAAACCACATATTGTTTCCTTTTTTAAAAAAAAGTTTTTTATTGATTTTTTTTTCATACATTCAATAGTATTTATTCAACAAGCATGCTGTCTGAGTTTACATTCGCTAATACATATTTAGTTCCTAACCCTTTATTCTTTCCTCTAGCCATCGATAAAATAAGTCCCAAGTTTGATAATATTTCGTTTCTTCTTTTTCTTTCAGCCTCAGAGTCAGAGTCAGATCCATCTCCGCGCATTCTAATATTTTTTTTAATTATTTCTTCATCTGATGGTATTTCTTCATTTTTCCAATACTGTGCAAATATAATTCTTGCCACTGTTTTAACATGCAAAGTCAAATATATGCCTTGTTTACCAGTCTTTTCTGGCATTATACCTAACCACATACTGTTTCCTATTAGCCCAGCTGGTCCAAAGTCTCCTGCATCAATGGTGAAACTGACCACCTAAATTTGGAACTTTTCTATTAATACATCTCCTCCCTGATATAAACCCTTGACTTTGCAGCACTTCAGCAATGAAGAAGGTTGAAAAACATTAACAGCTATGAGTTTATCAACTCCTTCTTCCTACACAGCTGAAACAGAGTGAGGATTGCTAACCCTGAAACTAAGTGAGATCATCCATCATCATGGGTTTAGGTGTATGCTGATGACACCCAACTCTATATTTCCATCACTCCAAGTGATGTTGTGGCTGCCCTTTCAGGGTGCCTGGAGGCTGTGGGGGGCTGGATGGTGGACTGAACCCTGGTAAGACCAAATGGCTGTGGATTCATGGGGCTCCGGGATCTGGGACTTTGTCATCTTTGACTCTGGATAGGGTGGCACTGCCCCAGAAAGACACGGTCCACAACTTGAGAGTTCCCCTAGACTCTTGACTCCTGTTTGAGGAACAGGTGGCAGTCATGGCTAGGAGACCCTTTGCACAACTTCATGTGCGCCAGTTGTGACCTTTCCTGGACCAGGATTCCCTGTGCTCAGTCGTTCAGTCCCTAGTCATCTCACGACTGGACTGTTGTAATATGCTCTACATGGGGCCACACTTGGAGAGCATTTGGAAGCTACAGCTGGCACTGAGTGCAGCAGCACAGGTAGTTTTGGGGCCCCCAAGAATGGCCCCTGTAACACCACTGGTCTGTGAGCTGCACTGGTTACCAGTCTGCTTCCAGGTGCAATTCAAGGTGTTGGGGATCACCTTTAAAGCCCTTCATGGCATGGGTCCAGGTTACTTGAAGGACCATCTCACCCTACTGGGATTGGCCTGCACTACTCATGATGGCAGAGGAGGCACACGGAGGGTCCCATTAGCCCAATTATTCCAGCTGGTGAGGTCCAGGAGGAGGGCTGCAAAAATACGAATCCCGGGCATATCTGTTCAGTAACACAGTCCTCGATCTCCGGGAGAAATATAAACCAGCTGTTTATTGTTAAAAAAGTTTAAAAAATAAAAACAACTATTTACAATATTAAAACAACTTAGCTTTCACTGGTCCACTGCCAGCGTCTTCAGAGTGAAGTTTCGGGGGTGGAGATTTCTTTTATAGACCTTGCTAGCCTAATTGCTTACTCATTGACCGTGTGACAGGGCCATCTGTCCTGGCTGACTGTAATTGCCTTAATTGTCCCACCTCCTCTTTTTTGCACTCCAGTTCTACAACCTTTCTCCCTCCCATCCTTGTCAATCTCCTCCTTCCTGGCGCTGTTGCTGTTGGTATGCTTTCTAGCCGCTCCCCCGTGCTCGTTCTGGGCCGTACATCCAGATCCGGTGTCCTAGATGCCTTTCCATTGCTGCTCCCCTCCTTTCCATGGCTGCTGCACTTGCAATGCAACCCTATCAGGGTGTAAGCGATCCAGCTTTGTGATAAGGCGGCGACCCCATCGAAGCTCAGCTGGGCTCTTTCCCGTAGACATGCAAGGCGTTGTGCGGTGGCAGAGGAGGAATTCTGCCAACCTATGGTGCCAGTTGCCGTGGGTGATCCTCTTTAAGGATTCCTTTGTGGTGCGCACCATGCATTCTGCTTGGCCGTTAGAGGCCAGGTGAAATGGAGCCGATGTGGCATGCCGAATCATATTTGCCCTCAGAAAGGATTGAAACTCCGAGGAAGTAAATTGAGCTCCGTTGTCGGAGACGAGGACATCTGGGAGCCCATGCATTGCAAAAATCCCCCTCAAAACCTGGATGGTCCTGGCAGTCATCGTAGTGGACACTGGAACGACCTCCAGCCACTTAGAGTGACTGTCCACAACAATGAGGAAGAGTTGCCCCTGAAATCACTTGCAAGATTCTGTTAATGTAACTTTACAATAAGGTAGATTTAGTTTATCTGGTCATGTTTCCTTACTG
This sequence comes from Azemiops feae, assembly GCA_023970755.1. Taxonomy (NCBI): domain Eukaryota; kingdom Metazoa; phylum Chordata; class Lepidosauria; order Squamata; family Viperidae; genus Azemiops; species Azemiops feae. The sequence goes on along the minus strand of JALGBA010004169.1, from coordinate 320,303 downwards.
GTCTACCTGGTAAGGCTGACATCTACAGTGAGCCAAATATTTCTTACATAATGAATTCTCACTGTGAAAATTTGACAGCGAAGTTGATATGAATTCTCGACCAAGGGGCTTGTGTGGTCTCCCATCTATGTACAGGAGCCTGTGGCATTTCTGACCTTGACTGCTGGCAAATGGAGCACCCGTGGACCTGGGCCTCGATGTCTTTATCAAGCCCAGGCCACCAAAGGTAGCTACACGTGAGCGCCTTCATCCGGACTATGCCCGGATGTCCCTCATGCAGAGAATCAAGGACTCTAGTCCTCAGTGAGGTCGGGATTACTATCCTATTTCCCCCAGGAGACAACCCTTAAAGGTGGATAACTTATGCTTCCTCTTCCAAAAATTCTGGAAGTTAGGGCCAGGACACGTTTCCAACCATCCTGTAAACACCCAATTCAACACGCAACTCAATGTGCTATCAGAAACTGTTTCTGCAGCAACGTCCCCTGCATTAAGGGGAGACTCCAGCAAATCCTGGATAGACAGGATGTGGTTAGCCAGTGCAGGATCTGGCTCTAATTGCCGTAAGGGCAATCTACTAAGGCCATCTGCATGGCCCATTTCTCTACCCGGTTTGTGAACCAGGCAATAGTCATACGCAGATAGGAATATTGATCACCTCAACATTCTAGGAGAGATGATTTGGGGTGTCTGCTTGTTTGTTGTGAACAACCCCAGCAGCAGCTTCTGGTCAGTGAAGACCGTGAAATGGCGGCCATACAAAAAGTCGTGAAACTTCTTGATGCCAGCCACAATGGCCAATGCCTCTCTATCTATTTGCGCGTAATTATGCTCAGCAGCAGACAGAGTCCTGGAGTAATAGGCTACAGGGACTTGTGTCCCATCAGCCCTAAGGTGGCTTAAGACAGCCCCGATCCCGTAAGGGGATGCGTCACAAGCTATGCTAACTGGCTCATTGAAATGAGCCAACACCACATTAGAGGACAACAATGCTTTTACCACATCAAAACTCCTCTCATGGACACTTGTCCACTTCCATGGGGCCTGTTTGTCCAAGAGCCAGTGTAACGGCTCTGCCACTGCGGCCTTGTGGGGGAGGAAAGCATGGTAGAAATTAAGGAGTCCCAGGAAGGCTTGAAGCTCTCCCTTTGTCTTGGGACTGGGTGCCTGCTGAATCGCTTTGAGCTTGGATTCAGCAGGATGGATGCCTTCGGCATCTATGCGAAACCCCAGGAATTCTGTGGAAGTGACTCCAATTTTGCACTTCTCTTGTTTGAGTTTCAGCCCCACTTCACAGAAATGCCGCAAAACAGCCCGGAGCCTGTCAGACAGGTTTTCGACTGATTCCCCTGCGATGAGGACATCATCGAAGTATGGGCATACGCCCGGAATATTGCGGAGCGTGCACTCCATGACACTCTGGAAGATGCCAGGGGCTACATTAACCTCGAACTGTAACCTTCGCACCTTGAAGGCTCCCCAGTGGGTCACAATTGTCTGGGCCAAATCTAATTTGGCGAAAATGCGACCTCCCCATAGAGATGCCAGAATATGGCTGACTACAGGCACTGGATAGGAGTGCTGCTGGAGAGCTTTGTTTAAAGTGCATTTATAGTCCGCACAAATGCAGACTTCTCCGTTGGCCTTAAGTGGTGTGATGATGGGGGCTTCCCATGGACTGCTATCCACAGGCTCTAAAATGCCTTGTTGCAATAGCTTGTCCAGCTCAGCATTAATTCTCTGCTTGAGAGCAAAGGGCACCCAACGAGGCTTAATCCTTATTGGTGCAACAGAGGGATCTAACCTTAAAGCAATTGGAGGGCCCTTGTATGCCCCTAACTCTGGGCTAAAAACATCAGCAAACTCTTTACACGCCTCCGAAAGGCTCGCCGTTTGCAAACTGTTTAACCCAGTCACCTGAATTCCCAAAGCCTCGAACCAATCGAGCCCAATTATACTAGTGCGGTTTCCCTCGACAACTATGTTGTCCAAGGGGCCCTTGAAGCTCTTGAACTGTACCCCGAGTGTTGCCTCCCCCTTGACACTGACCCAGGAATTCTGAAAGTCTGTTAAAATAAGGTTCAACGGCCTGAGTTTAACCCGTTGGCCACTTCTGCAGCAAATCTGCTTCAAAGTGCTTTGGGAGATTATTGACAGAGCTGAACCCGTGTCCAGCTCCATGTTGAAGGGAACCCCTTGCAGCTTGACTTCGAGGTGTAGCTTCTTTTTGAGTGGGCGATGGGCACCTGTCCTAAAAACACCTCTCCTACTCGCACAAAAACCCACCCTGTTCTGACTGGGGACCCCGGTACCTTTCCGAGGCAACTCTTCCGAGAGGTGTTCTTTTCTGCGACCCAAACAAACGGCGGCGATGTGGCCTTGCCTGCCACACGCCCGGCACGTTGCAGTGCAGAACCAGCATTCGGCCTGTTTGTGGCAGCCTCCACACCCGAGACACCTCGAGAAGGGAACTGCCTTGTCAGGTTGCCTGTGTGGTTTTCTTTCTTGCGGTTGCTGTAACCGATCGACTTCGTGATCCGATTCGGAGTCCTCAACCCACTCAGCGTCCTCTTGGTGGACTGAATCTGAGCACGGAGCATTCTTGGAAAGCCGCAAGGCCCTAACAGCTCTGCCAGCTGCTTCTTCAGCCGTTATCTCCCTCAACGCATCTTGGAAAGAGACAGTTTCTCTAGCAAAGGTCTTTTGCTGGAGTTCTCGGCTCCTCAGACCACAAACTAAACGGTCCTGTAGCCATTCTTCAAGGCCCTTGAATTTGCAAGGCCTCGCAGCTTGGCGAAGAGCAGCTATGAAGTCTGCGGCAGACTCCCCAGGACACTGGTCCCACTGCTCAAAAGCGTGTCAGTAAGTGATGACTGAAAGCTTCGGCTCAAAATGTTCCTTGAGCATTTTTTTTAAGTCAACATAAGCAACAGACTCTAATGGCGCTGGTGCAACCAAGTTCTCCGCTATGTCGAAGGTTGCTTGACCGCAAACACACAGCAATGTCACAGCCTTCAACCCATCTTCCTGAACCTTGTTGACTCTTAGGTAGTTCTCAACCCTCGCGACGTAGGAGCTCCACCTCTCCGGGTGAGCGACATCGAATTCTGAGAGATGACCTATCTTCGCCATGGTGAGTCTTTGGCAGCCTTTTCAATGCCTCGTGCTGCACAGGCTTCTCGAGGGTTTCCAGGATGGTTCCTTGCAGCACTCTCCTCCAGCGTTTCCATACTGGCAGGCAGAGTGTGAAGAAATTGGAACGCCATCTTTCAGCGCTTGCTAGGCCTTCTCCAGTGGTGAGTCAGCCCTTCTAGTTGACAGCACAATCCCACCTTCATCGCCAATGTTCTGTTTCTTGCTAGGCCCAGCATTGAAAAGGCAGGAGTAGTAAACAGGTATTTCTTTATTGAAGACTAAAACAGAACTGAGAACAAGATGGCTCTGCCCCTTTTTATACATTCAGCTTGGGGCGGTGTCAGCCAATGAATGCACCGTATTCTCCCACTCATATGCTTGCAGATTAAGCTAGGAGACAGCAAGTCTGGCTAGCAGGCCACGTGGTCTGCTAACGGTCCCGGTGCACCTCCCTGCACCTGTTTCATAGCAAAGCTCAGTACATTAAACTTTGGATCCTAACTTCCTCTTGGAAACATGTAGATATATGGCAATCTCTAAAACCCTTGCATGGGGCTTTGTGTTTTAGGGATCACACCAGTGATATCTCAGAATTCAGCTATCTCCTTCTGTCTTTATACCCTTTGAATCCACAAGGGGATATGTTTCTCCCATTATGTTGGGGAAAGGTCTTTGAGTGCCACTTCCGCAAACCAGATAAATTTTCTCCAGACTGGATGAGAAAATGTACTGGGAAGGAGAATTTACAAAATGTGTCAACTTCCTTGTTGAAACAAGATTGACTGGTGAAAGTTACAACATCTACAATGCCATTCATGCTCTGGCACATGCTCTACATGCAATATATGGATCTGGAGGATGACCAGCCATGATGAAGCTTGGAAAGAGGATCTCAAATGTCCACTCATGGCAGGTAATCTCTGTGACTTTTTATCCAGTCCACAGATCCTTAGAGGACATTTCCAATATATATTTCTGGAATTACTCATTAAATATTTGTATGCTCAGGATAGGTTAAAATCAACAGAAATAAATAAAAACCATCATCCATAATACCCATAGAGAAAATATCTTCATACAAGGTCCTGAAAAGTCTTCAATGGTTGCCTGAATTTCAAGAAGTGGCCATTTCAGGGAGAAGGTGTCAGCCCAGAGCAAGATGACAAACTGGGTGTGTTTGTGGAACATGCTTCAATATGGCAGTTAAAGTCCTTGTGGGCAGGTTTCCAGAACCAGCTCAATTTCTTTCAGTATGTAGCCTCAGTATACAACCTGTTTCTGGTCTAAAATTATTCAGGCTCTTCTGCATCAAAAGCTAAATGTTGGATCTTTCTGGATAGCAGAAGTGACAACCCAGGACAGGCACTTCCTTCCACATGGCCCCAATTAGAACCCATTTCTTCTGTTTCAATTTTGCTCGCCCCTCCCACTCTTCAAAGAACTCATTTCCCTCACACTGTTCAGTTGGGTCCTCACAATTTACTGTTTTATCAAAGTTGTAGCTTAATGTCACAAGCCCTCCTTTGCTTGCCAAGATCCCAGCTCCAATCTCCAGAATCCATTGAAGAGACAGGAATGCCACTTGCCTAATTCACCTAGGAGATATTTTTGGTTTCTGGGAAACCCAGGTGAACAATCTCTGTTGAAGACTTTCTTTCGATTGAAATAGGAATGTGGAGAAGAATCAATGAATCATGTTCGTTGCTTATGCCATCTCAAACATTTCCCCTTTCTCTTTTAGAAGGTGCCCTTTGCCAGGTGTGGCATGAAGAGGTGCCAGGCAGGAGAGAGGAGAAGAGTTCCAGAGGGCAAGCAGATCTGCTGCTATCAATGTGCCCCTTGTCCAGAAGGGACCATTTCTAATCAGACAGGTAGAGCACATGTCAAAATCAGATCTTCAAGGATAAAGGAAGTCAATCAGTAATTCAAAATTTAATTTTGTTGAAATTTTTAGTAAGATAGACAGCTGTCAAAATATTTATAGTTTACCACAGAACCTCTCAGTTTATGGATTTAAATTGTCCTGCCACCATAGGCCCCCTTTCTCACTCCTGAAGAATTTCATGTGTTGTGGTGTCATGTTCCCCTGGAAAAACTAGCTACCCCTCCATTTCAAGTTATTTTTTTAATCTTTAGGTGTGCTTCTTATGTGAGTACTGTCAATCACCTATGAAACTGATAGACCTATCAGAGGAACAGGAGATCCTTCTATCCATGTCTGCCAATCCTTCCCTGCAAGAACAGTAACAAAAATCTGAATCAATAGATTAGAAGTACAAAGCAGAGAATTTGAGCCAAAGAAATATCAATGCTATGGTGCTTCTGGATCATTCTTTCCTTTCTCCCACCTGTAATCAATTTTTCTATAAATCGCTTTTAATCAGGAAAAGAGATATTCCCCTCTCACACAACTCAGTAGACATGTTCATGTCCTTTTCTGTTGCTTTTTTAGACAAAGATAATGTACAAATACACAAAAGAATAGCATTTCGGACTGACAGAAGAAAATTGGGAAGAATTGGTAATCTCTCTTCAACTGAAAGCCACAATAGTCATGAAAGCACCCAGTGACTGGAGACGGCCTTTTGCCCCACAGAAAACAAACCAAGCAAGCCATAGCTGAACACATCCTTGTCTCTAGCTAACCTAGCCAAAGCATCATTAATAATATAGAAAGATTTGCCTTTTTTGATCCACCATGAAATGCACAAAGGGTCATTCCATCACTTCCTTTGCGCATCGGCCATAGCAGAATGGGGACAATCATGCCATAGTAGAGGGAAGGAGGGAGGAATAATGAGTGAGAAATATTGCTCATGGCAAATGTTCCCAGAATCCTCAGACAAAGATTTGATTTCTTGATTTCAGATGCTGCTCACTGTGACCCTTGTCCAGAAGACCAATATCCCAGTGAGGAGAAGGACCACTGCATTGCCAAGAATCGCAACTTCCTTTCCTACCAAGAGACCCTGGGGTACACTTTAGTGTCTCTGACTCTTTTTCTCTTTGTGATCACAATGGCAGTTCTAACAATTTTCCTTATGCATTGTGACACACCAATTGTCAAGGCCAACAACCGAGATCTCACCTACATCCTCCTGTCCTCCCTCCTGCTCTGCTTCCTCTGTTCCTTCCTGTTCATTGATCAACCTGTGAATCTCACCTGTGTTTTTCGACAAACTATCTTTGCCATTCTCTTTTCCATTGCAGTTTCCTCTGTCTTGGCAAAAACTATTACGGTGGTTCTGGCCTTCATGACAACGAAACCAGAGAACAGGACAAGGAAACTCTTAGGATAACCTGTGACCATCTCCATTGTCTTAGCCTGTCCCCTGGTCCAAGCAGTTCTTTGCATCACCTGGCTTGCAACCTCTCCCCCGTTTCTCAACTTGGACTTCCACTCCTTGGTAGGAGATGAATGTAATGGAATGTAATGAAGGGTCTGCTTCAATGTTTTACACTGCCCTTGCCTACTTGGGTGTTTTGGCTCTTGTCAGTTTCACAGTGGCTTTTCTAGCTATAAAATTGCCAGACAACTTTAATGAAGCTAAAACCATCACTTTTAGCATGTTGGTCTTTTGCAGCATTTGGATCACCTTCCTCCCCATCTATCTGAGCACGAAGGGGAAATTCATGGTGGCCATGGAGATCTTCTCCATCTTGGCCTCTGGGGCTGGTCTCTTGGCTTGCATCTTTTCCCCCAAATGTTATATTATCCTACTGAGACCCAATCTGAATTGTAGAGAAAATATAATGAGGCACAAGAATTTCTGATTTGTATGGAAAGTAGTAGTTTTTATTTTGACTTGTGGGCTTTTTTTTAATTTGATGTGATTTTTTAACAATAATGAAATAAGAGAGGGCTTTTTTTCAATAAATAATTAGAAATCATATAAATATTTTATAATCATCTCTGTCCAAAGATGTATCATTTTTAGCTACTGTTTGAAATTCCTTCTATTTCCATTTGAGATATGGTACAATACAATTTATTTTAAAACGTTTTTGCTTAGGTCTCAATATTATGATCTGATCCACTTATCTAATTAGAATAACATATAATACAACCTTTTGGACAGCAAAAGTGACTACCAAGCAAGTACTGGAGCACATAATACCAGACATGTCATTGGAAGGAAATCATAAAACCGCGTTTCATTTACTTTGGCCATGTCATGCAGGGGAATTCATTGGAGAAAGCAATTATGTTTGGAGGAGTTAACAGTGAAAGGAAGCCAGGCCATCAAAGAACATAGTGGTTGGACACTTTCAAAACTGACCCTAGCCAGAGCATAGAAGAACTCAAAGAAGTAGTGCAAGATCATAAAATGTGGAGAGACCTGGCCCATGGAACTGCCAAGAGTTGGACATGACTGATTGGACAAATCATCATTATCATAAATCAACTTTATCTCCATTGTTCCAAAGAAGCATGGATATCCTTTGGCATCTCTGTCTAAAGATGTACCATTTTCAATTCCTGTTTGAAATTCATTCTATCTACATTTGAGATTTGGTACAATACGATTTAAAGTATATTAAAATATTTCCCCTATTGTATCAGCATTGTGATGTCATCTGGTTAACTTAATAACAATTACATATAAAACAACCTTATCTCCAATTGTTCCAAACAAGCATGGACATCGTTTAACATCTCTGTCCAAAGATGTACGATTTTTGTTCCTGTCTGAAATTCTTTATTTGCATTTGAGATTTGGTACAACACAAATTATATTATAACATACTCATCCTCACAATTTCTTTTATGTTTTTTTTCCAGGCACCAGCAATTTAGAAAGTCCTGCAATGTTTTACAGGAATCAGCAGGAGTTTTTGAACAAATTAACAAAACGAGTCTGAACTCCTTTTGGGGGGGAGGGGAATAAAATGACCAATTGACTTGACCATGGGAATGCAATGAACATAATATACCTTGACTTCATCAAAGCATTTGGCAATATCTTCCATGGGATCCCAGTAGAGAAGAGAGCAAAATGGAGGCTGAAGTATGAGGCTAGGAGCTGGTTAAGTAAATGTACTGAAATACAGTATACTTGTGGCTAGAATCCGACTTCAATGTTGAAGGCTTCATCCTAGGCTCTGTGATCTTCAGCATGACTAGGATGATAAATTAAAATCTATGTTTATTACAGTAGCAGTTAGCAAAACATTATGGGAAGAAAATAATATCTTAGAGAACATTAACAACATTAACAATTGTCAACTTCAGTTCTCAGAATTCTCCATCCAGCTTACTGGCTTGGAGAATCTGGAAGTTGAAGACCACACATCCTAAAGTTCCCATGATTGAGAAACATCATTATAGAGGATTGGAACAGGATTCAAGAAGATCTCAGAAGCTGGATCAATAATAATAATAATAATAATAATAATAATAATAATAATAATAATAATAATAATAATAATAATAATAATAATAATAATAATAATAATAATAATAATAATAATAATAATAATAATAATAATAATAATAATAAAGTTGGAAGGGACCTTGGAGGTCATCTAGTCCAACCCCCTGCCCACGCAGGAAACTCTATACCATTTCAGACAAATGGCTGTCCAGTCTCTTCTTAAAAACTTCCAGTGTTGGAGCATTCACCACTTCTGGAGGCAGGTTGTTCCACTGGTTAATTGTTCTGGTCAGAATCCAATCCAGCAATTCAACATGAACATATCAAAGTTCTACTTTTGTGTAGGAAAAAATCAAAGGCACTTGTTTAGGATAGAACAACGAATCCTGGGCAGCAGCAAGTCTGACTAAGATCTGTATGTCTTCATGAATCACAAGTTAAACATGACCATATTGTTGCTGATACTCTATGTCTGTTGATGCAACTGAAAAAACCCCATAGTCCTTGCTGAATCAACAGACATTGAATGTGAACAACAAGAGGAATCATGGTTCCTCCATATTCTATATTGGTTTGACTACACCTGAATATTTCATCCAGCCTCAGAGACAGACCAACATATAGTGGCACGGTGCAAGATGCGGGCAAGAACAGCATATACTGAATGGCACCCAAAAGTGCTAGTGTTGTGTATGAGAATATATGCACAGTACACGGGTTAGACCTAGCCCAGATGTGATATTCCATACAAAGTTGTGGAGAATAACAAGGCTAAGATCCTCTGGAGCTTCCAGATCAAGGCAGACAGGCCAATCAACCAGACACAGAAGTCATAGACAAGAAGACAGTGGTGGGGATAGATGCAGCAGTGTCAAATGACAGCAACATCAGGAAGAAGGAGGATGGAAAACTGGAGAAGGTCCAGGGTCTAAAGGATGAATTATAGAGGATATGGACAGTCAAGGCCAAAGTGGTACTAGGGAGAGGGACATTTTGGGCTGTGACTCTTAAACTGGTAGAGTGGCTCCAGCAGATCCCAGGAACAATAGCAGAGCTCTGTGTATCCAGAAGAATGAAGTGCTAGGAACAGCTAAGATACTGTATCCATCCTTCTCTTACTTGACTCAGTGGGGATTGGGGAGGAGAGATCCCTACTCTGGACCTTTTTTATGTGCCACAGGGGTCAGTGCTGTCCCCTCTCCTATTGTACATCTACATGGGACCGCAGGGTAAGCTCATCCATCTCCATGTGGTGAGGTTCCTCAATATGCTTTTGACACCCAACTGCACATCTTTGCTTCTGACAAATTAAGCAGATCTTTAGTTCTAGGGCTATACCATCTTTGGTGCTGGATGGGGTTGCATTGCCCCAAACAGACCCTGCGAGAAATTGGGGTCCTCCTGGACTCACAACTCCTACTTGAAGATCAAATGGCAGTTATGGACTTTTCACAACTTTATTTATCTGCCAGTTGTACTCATTCCAGGACAAAGGATGCCCTGGTCACCTCCTGGTTGGATTATTGCAATGTGTTCCATATGGGCCTTCCCTTGAAGAGTATCCAGAAACTTCAGCTGGTGCAAAATGCATTAACAGGAGCAGTTATGTTTCTGGTAGATCTCATTATACCTTTGGTTGCTGAGCTGCGTTGGTTCGCCTCATCCCTCCTGAGCTTCTGAAGTTCCCTCAAATCTGGTCATGCTAGTAGACTTGGGAACCGCAATAATTCTAATTCTTTCTCATAAATGTTGTATAAAGATTTTAAGCAATTATTGTCTTTTTTATTTACTTTTTTTACTGGCTGTTGTATGCTGCTCAGAATCACTTGCATGAGATGGATGGCCATATAAATTTGATCCATTAACCCATTTCATCCCCTGTCTTGTGGGTATAACCAAACCAGTTAATCCACCTAAACATTGGTATGATTGCTCACACTTCCTAGGGTATATCTGACTGCCACCATGCCCCATTAGCACCCATTCTATCTGAACATACTATGGCACAGGCCAAATTCCATCTTGTGTGCAGGTGCTCACTTTCATGTTTGTCAAAACCTCAACTTCACCTTGACTCTCAAGTCCATCTGCTCTGTGGATTAGCAACAAGAGACACAAATATGTTTAGGACAATTGCTTTTCCTTACAATTAGCAGAAGAACAGTAATTCTTAATGCATCTCCTGTGGATTTCAACCCACAAAAATCTTCCAAGGCAAAACCTACTTTAAAAAATATGCTCTGAGTTTTCCGAGTGGTGGAGGACTTTGCCTTGTCTTCCCAAATGCTAGCTCCGGGGTTTGGTGAGACTCAGCCGACCTTCATGTCAAAGCCCAAACACAGGTAACAGAAAACATGATTGATATAATAGTAGTTTATTGATTGAATATTCTCGTGACCTTATCATTAAAATAAAACACAGCACATTGTCTAATTTCAGTATAAGATAGCTAGAAGCAAATAAAATGATAAAATACAACTGTGTTAATGCAAGGAGACATCAGATAAAATTGCCCTTAGGACATCCAGCTGGCAAAATAATCTTGATTGTGCCACAGTTCTGGTGAGATTTCAAGTGCTGCCGGCAATTCAGCTTCTGCACAAACCTTGATTTCTCATCTAGGAGGGAAGGTGACAAGAATGACTGGGCTGCCTCTCCTGCTGCTGTTCTTCAGGCTCCTGCTTCCATCAGCTGCTAAGAGGATGCAAACTGTATGTGTGTTGGAAAAGCCTTTCCAGAGTCAGGATGACTGGAGCTATTACAGGCCTGGTGATCTGATTATTGGGGGGAATTTACCCCTGGCAGCTCTTATGTTCACCAGAGGTCCAGATTTTCAAAATGACCCATTCCTCCTTATTGATAAATTCTTGTAAGTTTCACCTGGAGGGGAAAGCTTTAGATGAACATTTTCTTTGTTTCGGATTCAGAGCCTCCTTTCAGAAATACTTGTTCTAGGGATCTTCAAAGCTTTGTCATTTTTTCAATAAAGAGGCAAACTCAGGAAAAAGGCTAGAACGCCCAGTCTTTCCAGAAGTCTTCATCATGATAATTATAAACCATATAAAAGTGGGGTGGCACAGACTCTGCTGACCTAGTGAAGAAGTTGACTTATAATATTAATTTGGATGTAAAATCAAGGTTAAAGAAACTCAGTCCTTTTCTAATGTGAGATACTCCCAAAATCCCTCAGTTTTGGAATCAGCAGAGCTCATGAATAATAAATAGAATAGAATAGAATAGAATAGAATAGAATAGAATAGAATAGAATAGAATAGAATAGAATAGAATAGAATAGAATAGAATAGAATAGAATAGAATAGAATAGAATAGAATAGAATAGATCTCGGAGTCCTAGTGGACAATCACTTAAATATGAGCCAGCAGAGTGCTGCAGCTGCCAAAAAAGCCAACACAGTGCTGGGCTGCATTAACACAGGGATAGAATCAAGATCACGTGAAGTATTAATACCACTTTACAATGCCTTGGTAAGGCCACACTTGGAATACTGCATCCAGTTTTGGTCACCACAATGTAAAAAAGATGTTGAGACTCTAGAAAGAGTACAGAGAAGAGCAACAAAGATGATTAGGGGACTGGAGGCTAAAATATATAAGGAACGGTTGCTGGAATTGGGTATGTCTAGTTTAACAAAGAGAAGGATGAGGGGAGACATGATAGCAGTGTTCCAATATCTCAGGGGCTGCCACAAAGAAGAGGGAATCAAGCTATTCTCCAAAGCACCTGAAGGCAGGACAAGAAGCAACGGATGGAAACTAATCAAGAAGAGAAGCAACCTAGAACTAAGGAGAAACTTCCTGACAGTTAGAACAATTAACCAGTGGAACAACCTGCCTCCAGAAGCAGTGAATGCTCCAACACTGGAAATTTTTAAGAAGAGACTGGACAGCCATTTGTAAAATGGTGTAGGGTTTCCTGCCTGAGCAGGGGGTTGGACTCGATGACCTCCAAGGTCCCTTCCAACATTATTATTATTATTATTATTATTATTATTATTATTATTATTATTATTATTATTATTATTATTATTATTATTATTATTATTATTATTATTATTATTATTATTATTATTATTATCATTATCATTATCATTATCATTATCATTATTTATCATTATTATCATTATTATCATTATTATCATTATTATCATTATTATCATTATTATTATTATTATTATTATTATAGAATAAGAATAAGAATAAGAATAAGAATAGAATAGAATAGAATAGAATAGAATAGAATAGAATAGAATAGAATAGAATAGAATAGAATAGAATCTGGAAGGGACCTTGGAGGTCTTCTAGTCCAGCCCCCTGCTCAAGCAGGAGAACCTATACCATCTCAGACAGGTGAATGTCTAGTCTCTTCCTAAAGGTCTCCAGTGATGGAGCGCCCACGATTTTACTGGTTGGTTGTCCTCACTGTCAGGAAATTTCTCCTTAATTGCTTCTCTCTTTGATCAGTTTCCAACCATTGTTTCTCATCCTTCCATCTGTTGCTTTGGTGGCAGCCCCTCAGATACTGGAACACTAATACTAATGGCCTTCTGTCGATCTGTGCTGTGACCCATCTGGAGTCTAGTGGTCACAAATGGTTACCAGACCTGAAGAAGCTGCTCCAAGAGAGATTCAGTTACAATCACTGAAGCAAAGTGAAGAAGGGAGGGTGATAGAATCGTATAAAATGGTCCATGATATGGAGAGCTTTTCTCCTTTCTTACCAAGCCATAGAAGTTTAATCAAGGAATATTTATTTTAAAAAGCTGGGACTTGCTGTTGCAAACTAAACCAAAAATATGGCAATGCAAACCCTACCAGCAGACACAAGCTTCCTTGTAAGTTTCCCTAATGTTTTTTCTCACTATAGAGTCATGCCCAAGAGCTTCCAGATGTTCCTGGCCTTGATGTTTGCAGTTAAACAAGTCAACAATGATCTGGTTCTCCTCCCCAACATCACTCTTGGCTTCAACATCTATGAAAATCACCAGACTCAGAGGAATAGTTCTTTATTCAGCCTCTCCCTGCTCTCCACACGAGGCCAAATGGTTCCAGGCTATAAATGTGACTGGCAGGACCGTCTGCTCTCTGTCATTGGAGGTGACAACCCCAAATCCTCAATGGTGATGGCCTCCATCTTCAGCATCTTCAAGGTCCCACAGGTTAGAGAAATACAATATGGAATAGACAACAGAAAGAAACACAAAGCCAAGGATGAAAGCAAAGGTGTTGGGGAAGAACACATCATGGTTATATGTGTCAGTTCTGACACAGATCTGACAATATGACTTAGATAATCCTTCCTGTAGTTGAATTTATTTTTATATTTTACATGTCAAGATACATTTTCATATAACCACAAATAGATATTGATGTAATTCTGAAAGAGAAATTGTTAGGATATTGAATTTAGTAGCTGAAACACTAAAGTGTACAATAAGCCAGAACACACAATTACAGTTGATTAGTTAGAGAGTGCTGACTCATGCATGAAGCAATGTGCCCTATGATTGGTTCTTATAAGTATAAAAGGGGAGTTTCCCTTTTTCCCCGCCTTTTTCTTCTGTTTGTTTTGTATAGTGTTTAATTTACCTCATGATATAGCTGTGTTCCTGACTATCTTGACTGCTCAAGCATGAGGCAATCTACGCTGTGATTCGTTGCTGTGGATGTAAATGGGAAGTTTCCTTTTTTTCTTGTCTTTTTCTTCTATGTGTTCTGTATACTGTTTAATTTACCTCATGATATTCCTGTGTTCCTGACTATCTTGTGTTCTTCCTTTTCTGGATAATGACAAAGACTTCTGCAAATTTGAATGTTTAATATATTTATATTTATGTAAAAGATTACAAGTTTGTTTCAGCATCTCCAACTTCATCTGGACAGCTGCCCTGCAATTCATTGACAGAAATCGCTTCCTGGTTTTCATAAAAGTTGATCATCCTTCTGCACCTTTCAGTGTGGTTTATTCTCTGTATCAGGTAGATAGTTTGTTCCTTTGACTTCTGATCTACCATAACTAGGCAAAATAGGTAACTGGTGGCTCTTCCTAAGAAGGGAGGAAGATGAAGCCTGCCACTTGAAGTGAATAAAACTGACTGGTGGGGCAATAAACCACACAATGGGGACCCTTGAAGTCACCATTGAACTGTACTTTGTCTCTTAAAGAGGATTCTCACTTTCTCCAGCTTGGTGTTGGCTTTGAGTTCACTCAGGGAGACAGAAGAGTTTATCCTTCCTTTTTCTGGATTAATCCTAGTGAATTTCCACAGTGTGTGAGTTTAGTCCAGCTGCTCCTGCATTTCCAGTGGAATTGGGTTGGGCTCGTGGCCCCAGAAGATGATGATGGAGAACGATTTGTCTCAACTCTGGTGCCAATGCTCAAGGAGAAGGAGATCTGCCTGGCCTTCACTGAAATGATGAAATCTGATTTTTATGCTACTCCAAGATCAAAATTACTTCATATTTTCAACACTTGGTCTAAAGGTGAAGTGATTATTCTGTTTGGAGACTCCAGCACTATTACAAATGTACAAGTGGTTGCATTTGTTTATGAAACACAGAGAAATACATCATTTCTGAAAGTTTGGATCTTTACATCCAATTGGAAACTTACTGTGATGAACTCTCAATACATATTGCAAGGTATAAAGCCCTTCCATGGTGATTTGCATTTTAGGGACCACAGTGGGGATGTCTCAGAATTCAGCCATTTTCTCATGTCTTTAGACCCTTTGAACCCACAAGGGGATGTCTTTCTGCCACTATGGTGGGAAAAGGTCTTCGACTGCATCATCCACAAACCAGGCAAGATCCCTTCAAAGGGGAAAAAAACATGTACTGGAAAGGAGAATTTAATGAATCTACCATCTTACGTGTTTGAAGTAAGCATGACTGGTGAAAGTTGCAATATCTACAATGCCATTTATGCTGTGGCACATGCATTGCATGCACTGTATGGATCAGGAACCCAACCAGCCATGATGAGGCTTGCAAAGAGGACCACAAATGTCCAGTCATGGCAGGTAATTTTTGTGATTTTTTTTATCCAGTCCACAGATCTCTAGAGAGGAAGCTCCCTATGTGCATTAAGCGAATTAAGTGTAGTTTTTGTAAAAGGGGGGGAAAGAGAAATAAACCAAACCAGTTGTCCATGAGATTCATGTAAGAAAGACCTTCCTAAAAGTTCTTCAAAGGTCTTCGGAGTTTGTCTGAGTTTCATAAAGAGGCCATCCCAGGGAGGAAGCAACATGGTAATTCTGCCAGAGGCTTCAACAATCCTAGTGGGCATATTTGCAGAACAACCTAGGTTTCCTTCAGGATGTAGCCTGGATTGTGATGATGGTGGTGGTGGTGGTGGTGGTGGTGGTGGTGGTGGTGGTGGTGGTGGTGGTGGTGGTGATGTTATCCATTCAGTTGTGTCTTGGTGATTCTATGGGCTAGGCCTCTCCACATCTTCCAATCTTGCACTACTTTTTAAAAAGACACTCAACTTGGTTCATTTTTACTTTGGTTTAGTTTCTATGGTTTAGCATGCTGTGTGACCTGCCCCATTTATTTATTTATTTATTTGCTGGTTGTGTGAAAACAACTTCTGTTACCTTTAACACACATAACAAGACTTAACGTGGTCTAAAATTCATTTCTGAAATGCATAAATATGAATTCATCCTTTTCTCTGCAGGAGTTCCTCCTATTATTTCTGGAGAGAATTCCTCTGATGTCCATGTCAATAATAAATACGGCAATGAGCCTTGATTATTTGCTTTGGGTCCTGCATTTAGATTCCATAACAATAAGTTACAAATTACTCTTTCATTCTATGTTCTTTTAACTGTGCACCTTTTTTTAGCCACAAAGGCAACATAACCACCATTCCTTGCTAGCCTTCACTTTTAAGGATTGGGACTTCTGATCCATTTTCCAGGGCTTAATCCTCTTTTACCCAACACCTTCCAGTCTTGATACTTCAGTAGACTTGTAATCTTCCATTTGACTGAGTTGCTTCTTCATCACACAATTCTTGGGAGGAAACAATTCCATGTGACCAGATGGCTGGAGCTGGTCTGCATCTTAGGAAGGCTTGTAAGGCTGAAAGTCTCAGCTACACTTGCTCAGCTGTGGTAGCTTCAGAGTCCCCTTGCTCACTCCACCAAACACTTCATCCTTCTTTTGGTTCTCCACCACAATATCTGTTCTCTCTTTTCCCCATCCCTTGTGCCCTTCAGTGGGCTTTTGGTTTTGTGGTTCTGTAGGTTGTCAGAACTAGGTATCTAGTCTAGTGAAGAGAAAGATTAGGGTGAACTGGTAGCAGTTTTCTAAAATTTGAGGTGCTGTCACAGAGAAGAGGGAGTCAATTTATCTCCAGAGCACCTGAAGGCAGGACAAGAAGTAACAGATAAAAGATTACCAAAGAGAGATCCAGCCTAAAATTAAAGTAAAAAAATCTGGCAGTGACAATAATTAGAAACATACACACATAGAAAACTGAGAGCAGGAAAAAGATCTAGTGGTCCATTGAATGTTTCCTTTGAGGGGTTTTTTTTTTTGCTTTTTGATTTATGAATTTATTTTTATTTTATTATTTTTCATATTTTATTTTATTTATTTTTGTCAGATTATGGACATGGGATCTCAAGCAAGCTTAAACTCAGTTATTGATGATTGACCCACTACTTCTGTTGAAAATTGGTTCTAAGTTGCCACTACTCTTTCTGTGAAGGAATACATTGACATCATTCTCATAAAATTGCAGTTGAAGAAGCCATGGTACAAAATGCCCAATCTGAAGGTTTTGGGGAAGCAATTCAGAATTTTATGTTACACCTGATTGCTCAGATCCCCACCAAGGAAAATCCTCTAGATTCTCAAATAAATACAAATCTCCTACGATGATGGCCGCCACACAATGATAGAAGCCATGATGTCTCATGTGTGGCTTTCAGCCAATTACTCCAATTTCTGAAGGTCTCTTTTCTTTCAGCTTCTTCCCTATTTGAGGACTATCCACTTCAACAACAGTGCTGGAGATGAAGTCTCCTTTTCAGAAAATGGACTGGGATCTGGTCGTTATGATCTTCTCAACTGGGTTCTCCTCCCCAATCTATCTTTTGTCCCTGTGAAAGTTGGACAGATAAATCCAGGGGCTCCCCAAGGCCAGGATTTCACCATTAACTCCAGTGCAATTGTCTGGGCAAGAAAGGTGAACTGGAAGGTCAAATACATTCAGCAAAAAACTCATTCTCTTCTGGGGATTCAAGACATCCTCCTCACTGGAAAACAGCTTGCTGAGTCAAAAAATTGGCAACCATTTGATGAAAATCCTGTTTTGCATGTAACATATTTGATGTCTGATTTGTGACAGATCAAAAAGGGTTGAGATCAGGAAGAAATTCTGCCTGAAACCCAGGATTCAATTAAAGCAGCCAACAGTGGTTTCCATGGACAATTCCCATTCAGTTAGATCCCCATGGCTGTTTTAAAAAAGCTATAGCTCAACTCACAAGCCTTCTTTGTATGCCAAGTCCCAGTTCCAATCTCCAGCATCCATACATGGTGGTTTGGAATGGAACTGGCCTTAATCCTCCCATAGCTTTTCCTAGTTTCTGATAGATCCTAGTTCGCCATCTATTTTGAAGATATTCTGACAATGGAAACAGAAATGAACAAATGAATAAATGTACCATGCTGATTGCTTAGACCACCTACATTATTTCTCTTTTAGAAGGTGCCCTTTGCCAGGTGTGGCATGAAGAGGTGTCATGCAGGAGAGAGGAGAAGAGTTCCAGAGGGCAAGCAGGTTTGCTGCTACCAATGTGCCCCTTGTCCAGAAGGGAGCATTTCTAATCAGACAGGTAGAGCACATTTTAAATGTAGAACTTCCAAGTTCAAGGAAACCATTCAGTAGAAACAAATATCAATTGCGTTGTTATTTTTGGTGGATTGACATTCTTCATAACATTCATGCTTGTCAGCAGAACCTCTGAGTTCATTGATTTCAACCGGTTATCTAAAGGACCGTCTCTTGCCAGTCACATTTACCCAACCCACTAGAGCAAGGAGGCAAGGAATGTTGTGGGTCCCATCTCCTAAGAAGATACATCTGGCAGTACCCAAAAGAAGGGCCTTCTCTGTGGTGGTTACCTCTCTCTGGAACATAATTCCCCCAGAGTTTAAACTGGCCCCCACTCTAACACTCTTTTGGAAGGCACTGAAGATCTGATTGTGCCAGCAGGCCTGAGGAACCCAGAGCGGGATGGAGCCCATTAAATGGCTAGTTTGAATGTGTGTTGTCGCTGGGGTGGTGGTGGTGGTGGGTGTTTATTATTTTATTATTTTTCTCCTTGTTATTTTTTATTTTTTTTAGATGGTGTTTTCTATCCATGTAAGTCACCTTGAATTGCCATGTGCGAGTAGGTGGCAATATAAAATTTCTAAATAAATAAAAATAAATAAATAAACTATCCTCCTCCTTCTCCTCAACAATTTAATGCAGGGTAGTTTAAGGGCACAATTCATAGGTTCTCTAGTAGACTTTCCACTCTGATTCTTACATCTAGCTACATCAAAGAAAACCAGCTACCAAATGTTTCATGGGGTGTGAGGTTCAAACTTCATTATTTAGGGTGTGCTCTTGTTTTAACACTATCAGTCTCCCAAGTAATTGAAAGACCTGTTGGAGAAAGAGATCCATCTAGCTATGTCTGCCTGCCCTTCTCTGCAAGAAAATGCTGAATGGATGGATGCAAAATGCACAGGAGAGGACTTGAGATAAAGAGCTGAATACAATGAACTTATTCCCCAAGATTACCAATATCGAATGTTGATTTGTCCTTTTGATGCACTATAAAATACAAAGTGACTCTTGATTTCAGATGCAGCTCACTGTGACCCCTGCCCAGAAGACCAATATCCCAAAGAGGACAAGGACCACTGCATTGCCAAGAAGATCCACTTCCTTTCCTATCAAGACACCCTGGGATACTCTTTAGCTTCTCTAGCTCTTTGTCTCTCTGTGATCACATTGGCAGTCCTGGCAATTTTCCTTAAGTATCATGACACACCAATTGTCAAGGCCAACAACCGAGACCTCACCTACCTACTCCTGGTTTCTCTCAAGCTCTGCTTCCTCTGCTCCTTCCTCTTTATTGGTCAACCAGGGAAGTTCACCTGTCTCTTCCAACAAACTGCCTTTGTCATCCTCTTTTCCCTTGCAGTTTCCTCTGTCTTGGCAAAAACTGTTATGGTGGTTCTGGCCTTCATGGCCACCAAGCCAGGCAACAGCACAAGGAAACTCTTAGGAAAACCACTGACCAATTCCATTGTCTTAGCCTGTCCCCTGGTCCAGACATTTCTTTGTGCCACCTGGCTGGTAACCTCTCCGCCATTTCCCAACATGGACTTCCACTCCTTGTTAAGAGAAGCCATTTTGGAATGTCAGGAAGGCTCAGTTTCAATGTTTTATGGTGTCCTCTCCTACCTGGGGCTTTTGGCCATTATCAGTTTCACAGTGGCCTTTCTGGCTAGGAAATTGCCAGACAGCTTTAATGAAGCCAAATTCATTACTTTCAGCATGCTGATCTTTTGTAGTGTTTGGATCACCTTCCTCCCCACCTACCTCAGCATCAAAGGGAAGTCCATGGTGGCTGTGGAGATCTTCTCTATCTTGGCCTCTGGTTCTGGTCTCTTGGCTTGCATCTTTTTCCCCAAATGCTACATTATCCTACTGAGGCCCAATCTGAATTGTAAAGAGAATATAATGAGGCAGAAGAATTGCTGACTTGTTCTGGAATTGGGAAATTTTATTTGGATTGGGGCATTTTGGCAGTTGTCCCTGATAAGAGCCCTGAGTAATATACATTGATATCAAAGATGTGGATAATTATTAATTAAGCAAATTTATGTAGCCACCCAACCCACACATAAGGGACTCTGGGTGGCTTACAATATATTTTTTAAATATATAATATAATAAATCCATCATATAAAAAACCCCTACCCCACCCATTTACAGCAGGGCAGTTTTCCACTTCAATCAAAGAATCTGTAAAATCTGCTGGATTGTGGGTGGCCGAGAATCCGGAGGGGAAGACTTTTATTTTACAAACGGAAAACTTGCAAATTGAAAAAAGAGAGAAAAGAATTGTAAATTACAAATGTCTTCAAGTAGTGCCAAAATTAAATCTCCACTAAAAATAGTTCTTAATAATAAAACTATTTAAATGAAAAACATATAATTTACCCTACATACGTTTTAAGGCCAATTTCACTCTATTTTCATATCTTTCTATTCTGTGTCTCAGTACATTTGTTTACTGCTGACTGCTATATTTCTGCTGCCTTAATCCTGGTTGATCACTGCTGTCACTCTCTATGCAGTTATCCTTCTTTTTCTATGGAATTCAATTTGCCTTTTATATATTTTTTTATTTCTGATTTTTTTTTTCTGGTCTGTCTTTAATTTCCCTTTGTCTTTTATGTTTGTTTGTTCCTGGAGGGCCTTCTTCACTCTTCTTCTCTTCTGGCTCTCACTCCATCTGAGAAAATGGCTGGAAGAACATTTCCCTCAGTCAGGTTCTAAAGGGAGAAAGTCAATTACTATTTCCCCCTACTTTTCTCATTTTCTGCCTTCATCCCTGTTGCCTCTTTTCATCAGGGAAGTCTATCTGTTAGTTTGCCTGTTTATCTGACTCCTGGTCTGTGGCTCTTTTTATTCAGCCTCTTCCTCATGAGGCTATTGGTGGAAGAGCTTCCCTGAAGCCATTTTGTCTTCCCTCCTTCTTGTCTCTTGCTCAGCACTTCAACTCTTCTCTTTGTTTATTCCTTCTTAATTCTTCTCTTCTTCACCTGAACCTTCACTCCATCTGAAGGAAACTCTCCAGAAGATGTTCCAACACCTCTTTCAGTGATTCCCTGCCAGGTGATTGTAAATAAAACAGCTGCCACATCTAGCATTATTGCTCACACTTACAAGGCTACAACTGACTTCCATGCTGAGTGCCTCTTAACTCTCAGTCTGAAAGTCAAATGTTGTGTCCCATCACAATGTACCTGTTGAGCAGAAGTAAACATCCCCTATTTTACTTTTTACTTTTCATGAATGTCAGTTGTCCCCAGTGAGCACTTTTGTCCTTCTGAGCTGGTCTCTTGCCTTGTATCTAGTCCCCCAAATGCTCCATTTCCTGCTGAGGCCCAAACAGAATCACAGTTAAAACATAACAAGGAACAAGAGTCTCTGACTAATGAAGTGATTGGAAACTTTTATTTTCACTTTGAGGCTTGCTTAGAATTTAAAAACATTTCAGACAAGTGAAGAA
Organism: Azemiops feae; assembly: GCA_023970755.1. Taxonomy (NCBI): domain Eukaryota; kingdom Metazoa; phylum Chordata; class Lepidosauria; order Squamata; family Viperidae; genus Azemiops; species Azemiops feae. The sequence continues at coordinate 298,462 of JALGBA010004169.1, read as the reverse complement.
AAGAAGATGGAACTTGTCCATTTCACAACTGATATTCAACCATTTGATTGATCACAATATACTTGTTAGCCACCCAGAGTCACCTTGTGTAGGGAAGCAGCATAAAAATTTATTAAATAAATGGTCTGCAAGAGTCACCCACCTTATTATTTTCCATGAAAGCAACTTGTTCCCAGTGAGGCCATGTCCCAACTTGATAATTAATACAGATTGATCTTGAAGAAATGGATGTGTATTTCTAGTAGGACTTTTGTCCCTTTATTTGTTTTAATGAAGAATCTTTGAAAAGAAGTGTCAAGTTGTGTTACAGTTACAGTGGCAAAGAAAATTCATACAGAAATAATAAAGAAATATTAATATTGACAGCATACTTGTACACATGGGGTCTTGTGGCTTTGTAGAATTCTCTATTAATTTTTTCATTCAAGTATTTCTCATTGTATATTTTTAATGCAACACATCAAATTAATCTCTACCCACACCCACACCAAACAACACCAGTTCGATTGGAGCAACACTAAAACCATCAGCCACGCTACCTCCCACCACACTCGGGAGTTCATCGAAGCCTGGCACTCCACAAGCAATTCCATCAACAAACACATTGACCTACAACCAGCCTACAAACCCCTCAGGATCCAAAACAACCACACAGCCAACCAGAGATAGCACCCACCCTCAACCATCCCATGCAAGCCCCCATTCCTTCCCACCAGCAGTTCACCTCCCAATGACCCTGACCTGTTGTAACCTACCCATCACAAGCCCCATCACAAGCCTCTCACTGATGACTCACACCTGACCCACCAGAAGACCCATCACAAGACCCTTACTTGACACACCCACACCTGAAGCCCTTATAAACAGAAGAACACTGAATTCCCTAAACTCCGCTGAAGATATTACCTAGCCTGGTAACAACCCACAAGCTTGGAGAACAAACTTTCACCCTCACATTAAATTGTACAGAGTGTTCTCTTCATTATGACTTCATTATGACATCATTTAAAATATTGAGGACCCATTCAAGTGACAGGGAGGTTGGGCAGAGTACGTCTACGTCACAAAGAAAAGAAGAAAAGAAGAAAGTGAGTGATTATTAAAAACCATCCAAATGCCTTATAGCTGAAACACATCTCCATTGGCCAGTTAGGGAAACACCACTAGGACAAAAGCCATGGTGAGTTGTTCCAGGAAATCCCAGGGAGGTTCTTGATCTGAAAAGAGTTTGGAGATTACAACAGAAACAGTCAATTCCAAAGAGATCTCAGAGATTTAAAAGAGTTTGCCTCGTGTGTCCTACATTAAGGGGAATGGACTAGGTGACCCCCAAGTTTTCTTCTAACTCTATAGGTGGATGACTCTCCAATCACAGTTGCCCAATTCACAGAAAAAGACTAACAATTGTGGCCTCACAATTAAGTTTTTCTCTTGCCAAAATGCCAAGGACTCCAGAATTATGGGGATAATGCGGATATTTCTCTCTCCCGGGATTCATCAAACACTAGAAATTCTTACTTCATCTCAGTAGAGTTCTAAAGATTAACCCTCCCTAAACATAAAGAAGTTTGTTTCTGGACAAAACATGTTTACTTAGCATGCTCTGGATAATATGGCTGGGTCCCTTTAGAATTGGAGCTGAGACGAATGCTTATCTTGAACCCTTAAAACCCCACTTGAGCCCTCTGAAGTCATCAGAGTATCACATTTCCTACATCATCCTCCACTGACTTGCTCTAGGAAGAAGGTCTCTTTATGTGGACAATGAGTTGGCTTTTAATGTTGCTATGGGCCTTGCCTGCAGCTGTCCAGATGGTCCTGAGGCCAAACTGCTTCTATAGGAGACCTTTCCAAGAACAGAAAGACTACTACAAACCTGGAGATCTTATTATTGGTGGAAACCTGCCTCTCTCCATTACTAAAGTCCTACAACTTCCTTTACACGAGCCTCCTGGGGATTGGGATGCCTATTCTCTGTAAGTGTTTCCTTGATTGTCTTTTTTCTTAGGACAATGTGGAAAGGGATGTCTTGAAGATGGGACAGACTTAAATCCCACCCAGTGTATGTTGATTTAGAAGAAACAATGATTCTCCTTAATGATTCAGTCTCCCTCTAATCCCCTTCTCAAGTCCTCTGACTCTTCAGTGGTGAAGAAAAGCTTGTCAGACTGAATAGGGAGTCAATCATTTCTCCATGTTCCTGAAGTGAATGTACACTTTGTAAAGAAAACAGTTTGGGCTGAACTTGGGAGAAATAATACTAGGGTCCTCTAGCTTATGGCTGGACTGAATTCATCTTCCTATCTCATTATTCTGATGATTTGTAACACCATCCTCCATGCTTGCATTATATTTCATGTAGAAAAGATCTGTCTGTTGTCCCATGAAGTCTGGCTTCCCACAAATCTCCTGTTAATCCTGGGAACTTCTAGGTCACTGGAGCAAGTTTCTTGGAGAATCCCCAACAGAAAGAATTCCATATTCTGAGACACTAAAAGTGCTTTTTCTAACTGGGGTCCATCCGGATATATCGGCGTAATGATTGCTAGCCAGCAAAAGTCAACCTGGTCAGACACTCAATTTAATTCAATTTAAACTAATTTATTGGATTTATAAAGCTTCCTAATTCAAAAGGACTCTGGGAACATGATAGGGTGCCAGATTGGGAAAAGATGCTTGAGAATGTAGGGCAGAAGATGTCAGCCATTAAGATATCCATGGCTGCATGTAATAAAATGTGTAAGACTACACCCACATTTCCTTAACTGGACTGAAAAGTTCATTTTGGAAAAGTCAATAATGACTTGAACTGAGCTCATGTTGTAAATTATAACTTTCATATCAACTCACAGAAATCTCCTGCAGAGAGAGGAAGAGGAGACTTTGTCATACACTGTTGACAATAATAACAGAATCAACTGATTGATAGCAACCCTGTTTTCTGACAGCAGTAAAACTAATTAACTAATTTGTATTGATCTGTTTTATGATCAACTCTTAGAATGTTGGTAATGAAATGGCAGAATAAACATCTCCATCTGGCTCCTGTCTAATTTTTGTCCTCTAACACTTGCAACAAAGACCTATTCCCAAGAACTACCAACACATTCTGGCCTTGGCATTTGCCATCCAGGAGATCAACAAAGACCCCCGGCTTCTCCCCAACATCACCCTGGGCTTTCGCATCTACGAAGAGAACCAGTATGCAAGCATGGCCCAAGATGTCAGCCTGTCTCTGCTCTCCAGCCGGGGAAAATTGTTCCCTAACTATAAGTGTGACACACAGCATGACCTTCTCTCTGTCCTTGGAGGTCTTAACTCCAGAACCTCATACCAGATGGCATCCATATTTGGCAATTTTAAGATTTCTCAGGTACGTGGACACTCAAGATGATGAAAGAGGGAATGCAGGTTCTACCTTGTGTGGTTACTGCCAACAACTTGCAGAGCCAATTCTGTGACCTGTAGAAAACACCTCATGAAGGTGCAAGGTTGTGGGGGTGGGGGTCTAGAATAGGATATCCTACTAATCTAGATGGCCTGAGATTAGTAACAAAAAGTACCATTTTCCTTGATTAACTTCTTTCTTTTCCTCCATCTCCACCCTCTCTTCAGCTAGGTTACCGCTTCTCTGACCCTGTTTTGAGCGATAAGATCCGGTTCCCCACCTTCTACCAGATAGATCCTCAGTATCACCTACAGAATGCAGCCATTGTCTGGCTCCTTCTCTATTTCCAGTGGAACTGGATTGGAATTATTGTTCAGAAGTCAGAGAGCAGTGACAATTTCATCCAGATTTTTGATGCCGCCCTTGCCCAGAATGACATTTGCATACAATTTGTAAAACAGATCTTGCCCCGAATCACAATGTTCAATGTATTGCACAGGGAACAAATATATCTGCTTTGGACAATTTTGAACAGTGATGCTCAGACTGTGATTATCTCCGGGGATTCAAATTCTCTGCAAAGCCTTATAGTATCCCTCTACATTTATGAAGAAGAGAACCACACTACTTCTGGGAAGGTTTGGATCCTGACCACCCAATGGGAGTTTTCAGCGATTGGCTATCACTACGACTGGGTGAAATTAAAATCCCTCCATGGAGGTTTGTCTTTCACAGTCCACACAAATCTGGTGCCAGGATTCAAGAATTATCTCTGGGCTCTGAATCCACATGAACCCCATGGAGACATCTTTCTTCCCAAATGGTGGGAAGTTGTATTTGACTGTGAGCTTTTGAAGGCAGGTCTGGCCTCACCTGATGGCCGAAGGGTTTGCACAGGGGAGGAGAACCTGGACACCCTCCCAGCCTCCGTCTTTGATGGAAAGATGACCAGTTTCAGCTACAGCATCTACAACGCAGCCTATTCTGTGGCACACACATTGCATGCTGCGTATACTTTGGAATCACAACAGGCATTGAAGAAGGGCAGAAATAAACCACACCTATTTTGTGTGAAGCCCTGGCAGGTAACTCTCATCTTCAGATCTTCCTTTCTGATCAAGGAATCCTTCCTTCTCTTGGTTACCTTCACTTTGCACTCTTTTAGGATTGATAAACTTTTGCCCTTGATCTCCACTGTCTTGTCTAACTATTTTAAGATTTCAAAATATAATGGAAGATAAGGAAGAGGATCTCCTAAACTTGATAACGGAATTATTGGCAGATGCATTAGGATTTGGGAAACAGCAAATTGAAGGAGAATTAGATCAGATCTATCAAGTCAACTCAAACTATGCTAGAAGAAATAAAGTTCCCAGGGAAGTACATGTTATATTTCTCAAAAGATCTATAAGAGACAAGATTCTGAGAAGAGTAAGAGATGAACCTTTGAAATACAAAGAAAAAGAAATTGTAATCCTCAAACAAATTCCTAGGAGAATAAGAGAATCCCGAAGAGAATACCAGTTTCTAACTAGGAAATTAATTGAAAAAGGAGTGAATTTCAGATGGCTGATTCCAGAAGGGATTTTAATCTATTGGGATACGAAAAGATATAGGTTGGATATGCCACTTAAAGCAATGGAATTCTTCGACAACCATAGAGCATTTCTGGAAGGAGGTGACTCTGAATCTGGTACAAAGAGAGAAACAAAGAAACAGGAAGAAATGGCAGTAGAAGGTGCAGTTAAACCAAGAGAGGAGGAAGAAATTAAAAACACATATACAGAAGAAGGAGCAAGACCAAGGGACCAGAGACAGATAAGATCGACTAGAAAATTAAGACTTAGATATAATTTAAAAAGATGGAGAAGGAGAGTGGCATTTTGTCAATGAATATAAATGGACTAAATTCTCCCTCAAAAAGGAGAAAAATCTTTACACAAATACAAAAATTAAAAATGGATATAATTTGTCTCCAAGAAACACACATTAAGAGACAACATTATAAGTTGTTAGAACAACTGAAAAGAGGTAAGCTTCACTTTGCATTAGCACTACAAAAGAAAAGAAGAATAGCTCTATACATTAAAGAAACAATGAACCCTAAACAAATTTATGTGGACGAAGAGGGGAGAATATTAATGGTGGAAATAATGATTGATTAAAAGCAGATACTGATGGTAGCAATATATGCACCAAACAATAAACAAGAACAATTTTACCAAAAATTACATTAAAAATATTAGATTTAAACTATCAAAATCGTTGTATAATCGGAGACTTTAATGCAATTACAGATGGAACTTTAGACTATAAAAGTGCTAAACAACGGAGGAAAAGAGGAAATATATTACCTAAAGCATTTTTAAAAATGGCAGAAGAACTTTGTATCCAAGATATATGGAGAGAAAAAAATCCCAAAAAATTACAATATACATTTTACTCAAATAGACATAAATCATGGTCTAGAACTGATATGATATGGACATCTTTGGAACGTAATACAATGATACAAGAAATTGAGATAGAAACTAATGTTTGGGCAGATCATAACCCAATAAAGATGACTTGGAGAGCAACTAACAAAAAATTAAGATGGTCCTTGAATAAATCTATACTGAAAGAAAAAGAATTTATACAACTAGCGACAAAGGAAATGGATTTTTTCTTCAAAATAAACAAGAAAGAAGAAACATCGCTTCAAAATGTGTGGGATATGGCTAAAGCATATTTCAGAGGGTTGGCTATAACCTATACTGCTAAAAAGAATAAAGAAAAGAAACAACGTTAAAGTTGAAGGAAGAAGTCAGAAAGTTAGAATCAGAATTACAAATAGACCCACAAAAGAAAATACTTAAGAAACAAATGGAGATAATAAAACATAAATTAAATTTAGCAGAGATGGAAATGACAGCTCAACAGATTAAAAGGCCTAATAGAACTTCTTTGAAAATGCCAACAAGCCGGGGAGATAGTTAGCATATACATTAGTGGCCAAAATTGTGGAAACCTTTGGGGGAAAGTGTATTTTTGAGGTTTGATGGCTAATAACACCACTTTTCTTTGGAGTAGCACCATAAAATGATATATCAATGGAAAGATAATTTAATCAAGAATGTAATGCAACAAAGTTTGTTCGATTATCTGTACTGTATTCTATGAAAAGTTATAGCCAAATAACCAGAAAAAGGAAGCACAACTTGCTTAGGTTGATATCAGGTAGCTTTCCTTCATCTGATTGTAGCCAATGAGCATGTGTTTAGAGAGCCAATCAGGTGTCATCTTGTTTTGGCAATGAGCCAATCAGATCACAGTAGGAATCAGTTATTGATGTCATGTATTGAAGCTGAGAGGAGGACATTTGTCAGTGTGTTATGTGATCGCTATCAAGTTGGTTGGGTTTTTTTGTGTTCTTTCATTTAGTGAGCTTGTAAAACGTAATAAAATTAAAGTAATGATGCAAAGAGTTGACTGGTTGCCCAGAAAGCAATGTAAAATAGTATTATTAAGTGAACAAGGCTACAGTTATAAAGAAATTAGAAGGAAAATTGATGGAAAATTAACCAAAGGTGGCATTTCTACTGTACAGTTTTCCCAAAAGGTTTCCACAATTTTGGCCACTACTGTAGACTGAAAAAAGAAAAAGAGAAAAAACTGATAAACAAGCTGCAAGATAGAAGAGGTGAATTACAGTTTCAAAATGATACAACTAAAAAAATTATCAAAGATTATTATAAGCTACTTTACAAAGCAGAGGAAATTCCAAAAGAAAAAACACAGCAGTATTTTAAAAAAGCGGATTTACCAAAAATCTCAGAGAATATTTGAAATATATTAAATGGAAAAATATGTGGTGGAGATTATAGAGGCTATAAAAAGGCAAAAAAATGATAAGACTCCAGGTCCAGATGGATTACCTGCAGAGCTTTATAAAGCATTACAAGATGTATTAAGTCCTACTTTGAAAGAACTGTGTAATGAATTACTCCTGGAGGCTAAAATATCAATACATGGACTGAAGCCAACATTACTTTAATACCCAAAGAAGACTCTGATTTAACGCAAATAAAAAACTATAGACCAATATCGCTATTAAATGTAGACTATAAAATTTTTGCCTCAATAATAGCAGAAAGACTAAAAAAAAATTTGATCGAATTTATACACGTAGACCAAAATGGTTTTCTACCTAAAAGACAGATAAAAAATAATTTAAGAATGATTCTTGATGTGTTAGAGTACTATGAAATTCATCCAGGGAAACAGATGGCTTTAATATTCCTTGATGCGCAGAAAACGTTTGACAATGTAAACTGGCAATTTATGTTTCAGCAACTTGCAGAAATGGACTTTGGAGAAAACTTTATAAATGTAATTAAAACAATTTATCGTAAACAAACAGCCAAAATAATTGTAAATGGAGATTTCACAGAAAACTTTAACATTAAAAAAGGTACAAGACAGGGATGCCCACTATCTCCATGACTATTTATATTGACACTGGAAGTATTGAATAGAAACATCAGACAAGATATAGAAATTAAAGGACTGGAGAGAAAAGATGAAAAATATAAACTACAAGCATTTGCAGATGACTTGGTTTTTATATTGGAAGATCCATTGGAAACAAGCACTAAAGTGGCAGGGTTGAAAATAAACAGAGAAAAGAATCTAACAGAAAAACAAAAAAATCATCTAACAAAAAAAACAAATCTTCAAATAGTTAAAAAGTCAAATACTTGGGAATTTATCTAACAGCAAGATGTGTAACAGTAAAAGAAGATAACTATGTAAGACTGGTAAAACAAATAAAATTGGACCTGGAAAAGTGGAAAAACCTATAACTTTCAATGCTGGGGGGAATAGCAACAGTGAAAATGAATATCTTACCAAAATTACTCTTTTTATTTCAAACGATTCCTATAAGGCTGGGAAAAGCCTTTTTTGATGAACTGAATAAAACAATACTGAAATTTATCTGACAAGAAAAAAAAGCTAGAATTAGACTGAAAATGCTACAAGAAGTGAAAGAAAGTGGAGGATTTGGATTGCCAGACTGGACATTATACTACCAAGCATCTATTTTAACATGGCTTAAAGAATAGATAATGCTTAGAGATCAAATACCTAGAGGGGCATGACCTACAAATTGGTTGGCATGCCTTTCTGTGGTATGGGAAGAATAAAATGCATAGATACTTTCAAAACCACTTTATAAGAAATGCACTTCTTTCAAAATGGGAAAAAATAAAAGCAATTTTTTTTATTAAGATACCTGGATGGCTTTCAACACTGGAAGCTTACACTTACCCAAATTTAATTAATTACAAAAAAGTTGTGACTTATAAAGATATTTTGGACAATGAAGGAAAATTGAAAGACAGACAAGACCTATAAGAACAAGGTATTGATCTATGATGGTGGCCACATCTGCAAATTCAAATGAGATATGAAAAAGATGTTAAAACAATGGGATTCTATAAGGAACAGACAGAATTTGATCAGATACTGTTAAAAACAGATGAAAAGCTGACTAAGAAACTCTATAAATTTCTGTTAAACTTAAGATGGAGGAAGAACAAGTTAAAGAAACGATGATAATATAGGCAAAGAACTTTGGATATAATATAGAATTAGAAGACTGACAAAAGTTAGGGGGAAAAAAATGTAAAATTAACTAAAGCAGTGGCATATAAAGAAAACATATATAAAATGTTTTACAGATGGCACATGACACCAGTGAGATTAGCAAAAATGTTTAAAAATATTTCAAACAACTGTTGGAATTGCAAACAAAGACCAGGTACTTGCTACCATATCTGGTGGACATGCCCAAAACCAAAAAGATTTTGGGTAAAAATACATTTATGGTTGGAGAAAATGACTAAAAAACAAATAGACTTTAAACCAGAATTATTTTTGTTAGGAATAATAGGAGCAAGTTATGAGAAAGATTGTATATATTTAATTTTACACATACTAACTGCAGCAAGAATTGTATTTGCCCAACATTGAAAAAATGGAAATTTACCAACTGAAGAAGCATTAATTAAGAAAATTTTAGTGTGTGCAGAAATGGACAGATTGACTTTAAAGATAAAAGAGAAAGAAGACTCAGTGTACTTTAGAACATGGGATAATTACTATCAATGGCTAGAAACATGAGTTAGAGAGAAAGAAATGTGCTATGTAACCTTGAATATATATTAGCAAGAAGAAGGCTATTAAGTGATTAATCAACATATTGTTTATGATAAATTAACTATTATCTATTATTGTTTGTTAAACACATGAACCCAGACATTATGCTGTTTGCTAAATATTGAGAATGTTATTTGGAAAAACCCCAACTCCAACCCTAATCCTAACCCGAACCCAAATCCCAATCCCAACCCCGATCCCACCCCATCCCTAACCCTATAAAAACTAATAATATATATATATAAGAAAAAATCTCATATCTTGACATTTACAGGAATTTCTCCTCTTGTCAGCTGATGATTCATAAGGGGAACAATAAAGTAAACAAGAATGAGAAAAATTGGAGACACTTCCAAGCAGCAACATGCAATATTGATGGATTTCGTTCATTGCTTGCATTAACTGTTTAACCAATAATATTTTGCAGAGAAGTCATCTGGCACTGGAATTTTTATTAATTTACTTTTCCAAGCAATTTTTTTTCCTTTGCAGTAGTGTGTAGGTCCAATCCTTGAAGCTGAAGATCTAGTTGTTCCAGAAATGGAACTTTGTTTCAACTTACAGCTCAATTGCAATTCTCGTGTAACAACAGGTCATAATTTAAAAATGGAATTATGTGTCATTTCAGCACAGGCATATTCCTCTCCCTCCACACTGTCATTTGAAGGAAATATAATTTTCTTTTTTTCCTTAAGGTAAAATATATTTGCCCACTTATTCATCAGAGGTTATTATTTTCTCCATCAACTAAGAAAACACTTGCTACTTTAGTTCTGCAGCAGGGTATAATAAACCAAAAGGAACAAACAGATTACATGTTAAAAGCCTATTGGGGAAATGCTGGCTAACCCCATCTCTGTTTCATATCCTGCATTCAGAATAATATTTCTTCCACATAGAGTGGTGTTGTTGTTATTGTTGTTTTTAAAAAATCCTCTTTATATTGGCTCTCTTCCCTTTCATGGACTTGTTTGTTGTTTGTTTTACAATTTCAGATCAAAACTTTCTTGAAGAATATCAACTTTAACAACACCGCTGGGGATGAAGTCTCCTTTTCAGAAAATGGAATGAAATATACAGGATTTGATATCCTAAACTGGGTCATCTTTGCAAATATGACGATCCTTCGACAGAAAGTCGGATGGGTTGATCCAGAGGCTCCTTCAGCTGCACATTTCAGCACTGATCCTAATGACATAGTGTGGGCTAACCAGGTGGGGACTAAATGCTGCTTCCAGGGTTAAGGAAAACTGAGAGAAGGGGAAGAGGCTGTTGCGATGAAAACTTTAATAGCATGAGGGGTCCCATTTATGCAGATCCTGTAGCCAACCTGAATGTTTCTACCGTCTCAACATTAAAATCTCTTTTCAGACAAAGCCTTTCTCCCGATGTGTGAAGCACTGCCTTCCAGGACAAGTCAGGAAAGTTGCAGTGGGGAGGCCCAGTTGTTGCTATGAATGTATTTCTTGCCCAGAAGGGACCATTTCTAATCAAACAGGCAAGTTGCTCAAGAAGTCCCTCAAACAGGAATGAGGTCTGGCAGGGCTGGATGGAGAGAGTTCAAAGAGAACCTGAGGTAGCAAATCAGTTGAGCAAATCAAAATGATGAAATGTAAAGAGTGGCCCATTGAAGGCTGCCTTCTTTAAGTTAAGAGTCTTCTAAGGGTTGGACTAGAAAAACCTCCAAGTCCCTTCCAACTCTGTTATTCTGTAATCTGTAAAATATTCACAGCAGCTTTTCAGGATTATGTGGGTGGATTTTCAAGTGTTTTAGAACAGTAGAAGTGACCAGCCTTATCCCATCTTCCTAATGTAGTCCTGCATTTATGACAATTTTGAACTTCTACCAGTAAGAGCAAAGGAAAATTAAGGGGGTTCTGCCCTGTCGGAGATCATGTTCTTCCTAAATGAAGAATGAAGGATTTTTTCCTACATGAAACAGACCAGGCTAGCTGGCGCTGAACACACCCTTCATGAATAATATAGAAAGATTTACCTTTTTCATCTGCCATGAAATGCACAAAGAGTCATTCTATCACTTCCTTTGTGGATTGGCCATAGCAGAAAAAGGGACAGTCATGCCATAGTAGAGGGAAGAAGGGAGGAATAATGAGGGAGAGATGATGGTCATGGCAAATGTCCCTGGAATCCTCAGACCAATATTTGATTTCTTGATTTCAGATGCTGCTCATTGTGATCCCTGCCCAGAAGACAAATATCCCAACAAGGACAAAGACCAATGCATTGCCAAGAAAATCCACTTCCTTTCCTATCAAGACATTCTGGGATACACTTTAGTGTCTCTCATTCTTTTTCTCTTTGTGATCACATTGGGAGTTCTGGCGATTTTCCTTAAGCATTGTGACACACCAATTGTCAAGGCTAATAATCGAGATCTCATGTACATCCTCCTGGTCTCCCTCCTGCTCTGCTTCCTCTGCTCCTTCCTCTTCATTGGTCAACCCACGAAACTCACCTGTCTCTTTCGACAAAGTACCTTTGCCATTCTCTTTTCCCTTGCGGTTTCCTCTGTCTTGGCAAAAACTGTCATGGTGGTTCTGGCCTTCATGGCTACCAAACCAGGGAATAGAGCAAAGAAATTATTAGGAAAACAATTGACCAACTCCATTGTCTTAGCCTGTCCCCTGGTCCAAGTAGTTCTTTGTGCCACCTGGCTGGTAGCCTATCCCCCATTTCTCAACTTGGACTTCCACTCCTTGGTTGGAGAGATTATCTTGGAATGTAATGAAGGCTCAGCTTCAATGTTTTACACTGTCCTCGCCTACCTGGGTTTTCTGGCCCTCATCAGTTACACAGTGGCCTTTCTGGCTAGGAAGTTGCCTGACAGCTTTAATGAAGCCAAGTTCATTACTTTCAGCATGCTGGTCTTTTGCAGTGTTTGGATCACCTTCCTCCCCACCTACCTGAGCACCAAAGGGAAGTCCATGGTGGCCGTGGAGATCTTCTCCATCTTGGCCTCTGGGGCTGGTCTCTTGGCTTGCATATTTTTCCCCAAATGCTTCATTATCCTATTGAGGCCCCATTTGAATTGCAGAGAAGGTATAATGAGGCATAAGAATATTTAACTTATACAGGGACTGGGAACTCTTGTTCTGAGTTTGGTGCTTTTTGTGAATCTGATTTCTTAAATTTCTTAAAAATACTGAAATACTTTTTCCCTAAATGCTACATTATCCTATTGAGGCCACATCTGAATTGTGGGGAAAATATGATAAGGAACAAAAAATCTCTAACTAAGGCAGGCATGGGGAAGATATTTATTTTTGAGACATGATTAGTAGCTGATGACATTTCTAAAATATGATAGCAGAGAAGGAGGAACATGTCTATTTAATAATGCCTTATCATCTGCTATAATTGGTTACAATAAAAGTCAGTTGAGTTGGGTGATACAGAAATTCAATCAATCAATCCATCTGTTGTCAGCAGGAATCATGCAGCTTTTCCACCCCATGTCTTCCAGTCATCCCCAGTGAAGCCTAGGGCACTATTTAGAAATAAAAGTTGGTGTTAAATATATGTTATTTATTTCAAGAAGCATATTTTGTCATTTTATTTCTTTTAATTAAATATTTTACTATTTTAGTATTTTAAAGGGTTATATTCCATGTTTTTAAACTTATATGTTTGTTTCCATAGTCTTCTGTGAATCGTAAAATTCTCTGCTACTGTTTTTTTTTTTGTGTGTGGCAGAGATTAAAATCTCAATCTATTACCCAATTCTGCTGTGCTATCTCTTCAATTGGCAGAGTTTATGGTTGGGATGAGAAAATAATATCTGTATGCACACATTGCTTTAACTATCCTTTGTGCCATGTCAAATCTCAGAATAACAGAATAACAGAGTTGGAAGGGACCTTGTAGGTCTCCTAGTACAACCCCCTGCTCAGGCAGGAAACCCTATATCTCAGTGCTGTGATGCTCTATGATAACTGTGCCCCCATAGGGTTTGTACAGGGATAATTCAATCTAGGCCTCATATCAGAGTCAGTCTTCATTTATGAATATATGTTTCCAGCATAGTCACCCAATGCATGATGGTCATGCCAGCTTCATAGATAAAGCCAGAAGGCATCACTCAGGGAGCGGTGGTCTTGCAAATAATTCAGTTTCTCCTGACAAGTAGTGATTAAATGGTCCCTATTATCCAGCCCCACAAAGTAGGTCCAGCATCCAGGGATATCTGGGTCTCCAAAAACTTGCTAACAACAGCAGCCATGTTCCCACTCCTTCCCTGGAATCACAGATGAGACTACAATAAGAGACCCAGGAGGACACATTTCAAAGAGGGAAAACTTCCTTCAGAGTCTCAGGGATGCAGACCAGATCAATGTCTCATCCATAAATTTAAGATGAGGGGAGCTTCATTGCAGGTCAACCTGGCCTGAAGCAGCAGCAGCAAGAATCCAGAGCCTGTAAAGCCCCAGAAACCAGGCACTGGAACTCAGCACAGGGGCAGAACATGGAGCTGGTTTTAAACCCTGGGACCACCTTCCCCAAGAGTGGCCTACCTCTCTATCTTCCACCATATTTCCCATGCCCACAGCAACATAATGTCCTACCCACTCCAGCTCATGGTCCCCCGAATGACCTCCTATCCCCAAGGCAAAAGGATCCATCTAATCGCTGACCAACCAGACTGTGATGTCTCCCTTGAGTGACTCCCCAGATTCCTCTTCAGATGTCATCTCAGGGGAGTTTGAGCCCATTCCTGGCATGTCAGGAACTGGGTTGATTGATGGCTCTGAATGGCCTTTGGAGGAGGGTTCAACTGGGGAAAATTTGCAGTGGCAGAGGGCTTGCGAAGAGGAGGAGGAACTGCCTTCTGCACCTGATCCGAGAACACACAAGGCAGAGAAAAGGCAGGAGCAGAGAAGGTCAACCAGACTACTTGAGAGAAGAAAGCCCTGCCCATATTGATGGGCTGCACCAGAAAGCTGGCTATTTATCACAGCAAACAGATCGAGGAGTTGCTGGGAACAACATGTTTGATTTCTAGCTGTGTGTTCTTGACATCCTGTTTTCTGCTTGACTTGGATGGACACTATGTTTGGAATTGATTCTTGTAGACTCTGGAATTTTCTTGCCTCATGAGCACTCGTGTGCGGATTTAACTTTGTTTGGTGGAGTTATTTGTTTGAGCAACTTTCTATTGCTTTCTGGATTATTGGGCCATTGCCCTGTGGACTAATCTTGGCCTGCTTGTGGCTGGACTTAATTGGCAAGTTCTGATTCTCAGTGAAGGGAATTGCTGGGGATCATTAATAAACTCACTAAACCACAGTTATGTTTTTGAGTGAGTGATCAGGGCAGCACACAGACCTACCACTGCTGCCTACCCACCATTCTATCCAGGACCACAAACCATCTTCCCACACCATCGGCAACTTCCTAAATTTCCCCACAAAAGGGAGCCTATCAATCAAGCATTCCCAGTGGGGTCATCTTTGTTTGTTTGTTTGTTTGTTTGTTTGTTTGTTTGTTTGTTTACAGGAATTACACTGTCCACAGTCCAAGAGGATGACTCTAGGTGTCTTCCCAATTATCTGAAGCATGACATGATAAAATACAAAATGTCCAGATGCTGAAATCAACTTTTACTTTTTCCCATCAGAGATCATTTTATATCCCTCTCGTAAATCTCCCTTTCCAATGGCTGTAATCCTTCTCATTGACTCCTCTTTCAGCTTCTTCCCCCTTGAACAGCTTCTTCAGGCCTGGCAACCATTTCTGGACACAAGAGTCCATTGAGGGAACAGCCTGAATATGTTAAAGAGCCCCTTTAAGTGGGCAGAGCTGCCCTATAAATAACAACCCAGCATTTCCTGAAAGCCAAACAAGGACAAGAAGGAGGGACTGATAAGGTTTTGCTCTTTTGGGGGGCTGGCTGGAGTCCTGGATGAGGGGGCTTAACTCAGGCAAGGCTGGAAACTGAGGAGATTCCAAAGCACCTGAGGGCAGGACAAGAAGCAACAGATGGAAACTAATCAAGGACAGAAGCAACCTGGAATTAAGGAGAAACTTCCTGACAGTGAGGACAATTAACCAGTGGAATGCTTGCCTCCAGAGGTTTTGGGTGCTCCATCACTGGAGGTTTTTAAGAAGAGACTGGACAGTCATTTGTCTGAAATGGTCAAGGGTCTCCTGCTTGAGCAGGGGGTTGGACTAAAAGACCTCCAATGTCTCTTCCAGCTCCATTCTGATTGGTTGATTAAATGGTTAAAAACAAGCAAATAATCACCTGTATCTATCTCAACAAGCCCAAAGAAAGTCCCAAATGATATAGGATCTCCTGCCATGGGTAGAGGGTTGGATGAGAAGACCTCCAAGGTCCTTTCCAGCTCTATTGTGATTGATTGAGTTTTTGGGTGGCCTCAAATCTCATTAAGGCTTTTTATATTCTGTCTCTTTTTACCTGTCTGTGTGCAACCTTAATTTTCTTTTTGATTTTTAATAAAGCTGATCTTTTTAGTGAATCCTGGAGCTGATCAGTGGTCTTTGATCAGATGTATATAGCCTCTATCTCAAAGATTCGACTCTGGGCTATTTACAACAAAAGAAAGTTAAAAGAATTAAGACAATAAATAAATGCAAAAATAAAACTGGGGGAATGGGCCAGCATCTTACAGACAATGCAACCATCTCAGGGAGTCCCAGGCCTGCTGAAAGAACTATGTTTTTAGGGATTTCTTAAGTGTCCATATTGTCAAGGCCAAGCTCAGTTCAGGAGGAAATCAATGTGCCAAAGGGGAGGTGCCATGGTAGTATAGGTCTGCCCCCTGGGTCCCAGCAGAGAGAACCCTTTAGCAAACAGGACCCATAACCTGCCCCTCCTTCCAGACTGATGGGAAGAGGAAGTCCCTCAAATATCTTGGTCCTGTCCATGTAAAGGTCTAAACTAGCACCTTGAATTGAACCTGGAAGTAAAACCAGCACTCCAATTCAGTTCGCACAGCAGAGGTGTAACATGTACCATGCTAGGAATACACACAACTGCCTGAACCACCACATTTTGCACAGGTTGAAATTCCTAATGGAGGGCAGACCCATGGAGATTGTGTTACAATAGACCATTCAGGAAGAGATCATGGCATGAATAACTGTGAACAGAGCCTCATGACCCAGGAATGGGTGCAACTGGCACACAACACAAAGATCAGCAAAAGACCTGCTAGCTACAACTGCCATCTACTCTTTGAACAGGAATTGTGAGTCCAGAAGGACCCTCGGATTATGCATCAGCCCTCTTTGGGGTAGTGCAACCCCATCCAGTACCAAAAGATGGCAAAATCCCAAATCCAAAAGACCCAAACCACTTATCCTTTTCAGGTTTCAGTTGTACCCTGTTTTTCCCTGTCCAGACCCCCACAGCCTCCAGGCACTGAGACAGGATATCAAAAGTATTGCTTAGTTTGCCAGGGCCAGGGACATATTATTGAGTATCTTCAGCAAACCACCACAAAGACAGATGATCTCACCCAATGGCTTCAAGTAGATATTAAACAGGGGTGAAAGAATATCAAACCTCTGCCACCCCACATAATAGAAGCCAAAAGTGGGACATCCCACTCCCAATAAACATGGACCCCATAGGGAGAAAAAGAGCCAGCACAACACAGTGCCATCCACTCCCACTCCACAGACCCGAAACAGAAGGATATCGTAGTCAATGGTACTGAAGGCCACTGGGTGGTCAGGTAGAGCCAGGCTGGATATACCATTCCCATCCCATTCCTGCCATCTAAAAGTGCAACCAATGCCCTTTCCATCCCTGAATCCTGATTGAAAGGGGCCTTGAGAATCTGCTCCATCCAGGGTCCACTGAAGCTGCTGTATGAAGACCTTCTCCAGGGCCTTCTCTAAAAAAGGGAAGATTAGACACTAAAATTCTCCAGTGTGGTGGAGTCTAGCAATTATTTTTTGAAGGGGGAAAAACCAATACCTCCTTAAGAGATGGAGGAACACCTTCCCCCATCACTCTCAAGGATGGATTCATGGTGGATCCAGTTCAACTGCTGTGTCCAATCCCAACAACTGAGATTTCCTTACTTCACTTGCTGCCACTCTGCCCTCTCTGTTACGCTCATAGGCATCTGGACTCTCTGCAGCTCAGAATCATCTTGCTTATCAAACAGAAGCTTCATAGTTACCATCTGCTTTTTGAGCAGTAGTTGAAGCTCCAGGGAGATACCCAGATGGTACAGAAGTCCCAGGAATGGCAGTGCAATGTCATGCAGGACCAAAGATGGAAAGTCACCTAGTACAGAGAGGACCACTCATCCTCAACTGATTGGTTTTGCTAGGATTCAACCTGAGATGGTTCCTTCCCATCCAACAGCCTTCAGGCACTAGGACAAAATCTTGATGGCATTAGAATACTGTGTCCAATTCTGGAGACCTCACTTAAAAAAAAGATATTGATAAGATTGAGTGAGTCCAGAGACAGTATACTTCCCAGCTGACAATTCTAAAGACATATTTCAGAAGACAAACACACAATATTTTTGAATCCAACTTTTGTAGAGTTTAAGTTAGCCTAATATCTTGAGAGATCCTCTTCCCTATTTAAGGTTTATGGGACACTTTAGTTTCTACTTCCAAGTCCTCCATCTATAATCCATCTATTCCATCCAAGCATTGTCATGATTGCCCAGACTTACTAGAGTACAACTGATTGTCATATGCCACCATGTCATATTAACACTCAAGCTAACTGGAAAAAAACTATAGCACAGGCCAAATTCCATCTAAAGATCATGTAGGTGTTAGCAGAATAGAAAGATGGAAGGAATGTGTTCAAATTGGGCAATCTTGAAGTGCCTGATTCTCAGTAAGCTTTATCAACATTTCTATGGACACATAACTGATATGTTTCTTCATATAAAGATAATTGTTTCTTGAAGACAGTAAGAGAAGGGCAGGAAGTAACCTGAGATCTATTACATTATTAATTATGAATACGTATGCATGAATCATTCTCACGCACACATCCCCAATCTAAAATGTATAAATATGAGTGCACTTAATCTACAGAATGTGTCTCCCATTATTCTTTTCAAGGACATCTCCTCCAGTATATATTTTCTCATAAATTACTGCAGTGAGCCTGGATTATTTGCTTTTGGTCCTGGGTTCCGATTCCATCTACAACAGAATAACAGATTCTTCTAGTCCAATCCCTTATTCAAGCAGGAAACCCTATACCATTCCAGACAAATGGCTGTCCAGTTTCTTCTTAAAAACTTCCAGTGTTGGAGCATTCACAGCTTCTGGAGGCAGGTTGTTCCACTGATTAATTGTTCTCACTGTCAGGAAATTTCTCCTTAGTTCTAGATTGCTTCTCTCCTTGATCAGTTTCTATCCAGTGCTTCTTGTTCTGCCTTCAGGTGCTCTGGAGAATAAGGGGACCCCCTCTTCTTTGTGGCAGCCCCTTATACTTGGCACAGGCCAAGCTCCCATTTTCTGCATGGAGGTCATGGAGGTCAAATACCCAACTTCATCTTGACTCCAAAGTTTGTATGAACTGAGGATTCACAACAAGAGACACAAATATGTTTTTCCCCCTTCTGGTGTGCAAACCAAAACCAGTGCTAAGTGGTTAGGAGAGTTGCTTTTCCTTGTAATTATAATAAGAACACTAATTCTTAATGTATCCCCTCATGAATTTCTACCCACAAAAGACTTCCAAAAGAAAATCTGCTGTAAAACAAATATGTTTTGGCTTCTCCTGGTGAGGGAAGGACAGGTCACCTTACCTTGTCTTACAAAGGACCAACTCCTTCATTTGGTGAGACTCAGCTGGCCTCAGTTTTCTCTTTGGTTACAGCCCAAACACAGATAAAGAAGAGCAAGGCTGGAATAAATTTGCCCTGGAGACACCAAGATGGCACTCTTGTCTCTACTGTGCTAAAGTACTGGTGAGATTTCCCTGCAATTCAGCTTCTGCAGAAGCCTAGGTTTCTCATCTAAGAGAGGAGATGACAAGAATGTCTGGGCTGCCTCACCTGTTGCTGCTGCTCTTCTGGCTCCTGCCTCCACCTACTGCTAAAAGGATCCAAACCAAATGTTTCTTGAAAAAACATTTCAACCTTCTGAAATACTATTACAGACCCGGTGATCTCATTATTGGTGGGAATTTGCCTCTGCAAACCTTTTTTCCCTTCAAGGATCCAGACTTTCAAAAACACCCATCGCTGCTTACTATTCAAACTCTGTAAGTTCCACTGGAGAGGAAACAGGCAAATAACTCTTTGCTTTGTTTTGGATTTAGGGACACATTTCAGAAATAATTGTTCTAGCGATGTTAGCAATGTCCTAGTGTAATTCAAATCTTTGTGCTTTTCTGAATGAAGAGCCATTATAAAATAGGCTAGAATTCTCAACCTTTCAGAACTCTTGATGAGGAAGGTGATAAAAGAGTATAAAAAGTGAGGAGAGACAAGACATGAGAAACTAGGCTGCCTTAAGGAAGATTGTGAGATACAGTATTAATTTGGAGTGAAAGTCACGGTAGAAAACTCAAAGAAATATTTTGTCCTTTCCAGAGAGAGGTAATGTAAAATACAAAAACAAAACTCAGTCTTGAAACCAGCAGGGTTCATAAATAATAGCCATGAAGAAACTGAGACTGTAACCCCCCACTGGAGTTGTATGCTCAGCAAAGGTTACCAGATCTGAAGAAGCTGCTCAATCAAATTAATCTGGCTAGTACAGGAGCAATTGGGAAGGATTGTAGCCACTGGAGGAAAGTGAAAGAAGAAGGGACATAGAAGGGGTATAAAATGATCCATGATATGGAGAGATAGGCTTTTATTTTGTCTCCTTTCTCACAAAACCTTTCAAATTTAACGAAGGAACTTTTTTTAAAAAAAATAAATAACTCATTCATATTTGGGTCCAAACAAAATGCAAAAACAACAAAGAGAAGGCAAACTTCACCAGCACACATGACCTTTCCTGTCATGTTCCCCAATGCTAGGTTAATACCCAAGAATTACCAGCACTTCATGGCCTTGGTGTTCGCCATCAAAGAGGTCAACAAGGATCTGAATGTTCTCCCCAACATCACACTTGGCTTCCACATCTATGATAATTGCCAGATTGCGATGAGGATTTCCTTATTCAGCCTCTCCCTGCTCTCCACACGAGGCCAAATGGTTCCAGGCTATAAATGTGATGGGCAGGACCCTCTGCTCTCTGTCATTGGAGGTGACAACCCCAAATCCTCAAGGCTGATGGCCTTAATCTTTGGGAGCTTCAAGGTCCCACAGGTAAGGGGGCACCATTCTTGCAAGATGGAGTAGACAGACAAAGGAAGTGCACATAGACATCAAAGGGAAAATCTTGGAGTTTTGCGGAGCACACAAAGTCTATGTGACTTAGAGAATCCATGATTTAGTAGAATTAATTTTTATATTTAATGTCTCAAGACAGGTTTTATATAACCCCAAAGAAATAATTTTATGTACTTGACAAAAGGAATTCCTAACTTATTGTTCATAAAAGTGTAGCCACCATTTCAGTTTGAGGTTAATGTTTTGTTCCTTGGCTTCTGATCTGTCACAACTAAGCAAAATGTACAACTGGTGGTTCTTCCTAAGAACGGAAGAAGCTAAGTTTGCCACTCAAAGTGAGTTAGCCTGACAGGTGGGGCAAGAAGCCACACAAGGGTGAGCCCTAAACTGACCATAAAACTATACTTTGTCTTTGAAAGAAGAATCTCCCTTTCTTCAGCTTGGTGTTGGCTTTGAGTTCACTCAGGGAGATAGGAGAGTTTATCCTTCCTTCTTCTGGATTAATCCCAGTGAATTTTCACAACATGTGGGTTTAGTCCAGCTGCTCCTGCATTTCCAGTGGAACTGGGTTGGCCTTGTGGCCCCTGAAGACGACAGTGGAGAACGTTTCATCTCATCTCTGACACCGATGCTCAAGGAGAAGGACATCTGCCTGGCCTTCACTGAAATGTTGAAATGTGAGGAAAGTCTTATTATAACAATGAAATTTTTTCGTATTTTCAAAAGGTGGTTTAAAGCTGAAGTGATTATTCTGTTTGGACATTCCAACAGTATTGAAAAGATTCCAATATTTCTGAGTATCTATGGAGATTTTGAAAAAGCAACATTTCAAAAAGTTTGGATCTTAACTTCCCATTGGAAATTTAGTGCAGTAAGAGCTCAAGAGAGATTGCTCATTCTGAAGCCCTTCCATGGGGCTTTGCATGTTAGGGACCACCCCAGGGATATCTCAGAATTCAGCCATTTCCTCCTGATCTTAGATCCTTTGAACCCTCAAGGGGACATCTTTCTGCCATTATGGTGGGAAAGAGTCTTTGACTGTGAGATCCAGAAACCAGGAGAGATCCCTCAAAAAGGGAAAAAGCCATGTACAGGAAAGGAAAAATTACAAAATGCACCATCTTACATTTTTGAAAGGAGCATGATGGGTGGAAGTTACAATATCTACAATGCCATTTATGCTCTGGCACACGCATTACATGCAATGCATGGATCAGGAGTGCGACAAGACATGATGAGTCTTGGAAGGAAGATCTCAAGTATCCAATCATGGCAGGTAATCTCTCTGATATTTTATCCAGTCCGCAGACCCTTAGAGAGGATGCTTCTTATATGTATGCTTTTAATTGTTGATCAAATTTCTCAGTAGTAACATATAGATGCACCTCAGAGCAGATTAAAAAAAGCAACTTTTTAAAAACAGTAATATGCTTTTAATGTTTTGTTGAAAAGCAGTAGAGGGGGGAAAGGAAGGAAAATAAAACAGTTGTCCATAAGATTCATATAAGGAAGGCCTTCCAATAAGGATTATCTGAGGGGTGACCATTCTGGGGTGGGGGGGTGCCTTCCCAGAGCAAGAAGACTATCTGGGTGTCATAGTTCTGATAGATGAGACCAATAGAAATAAGAACTCTGAGGCAATTGCTTTCCTCAAAGAACACTTTTAATGGCTACATAATATCAGCACGAACAAAGGTGAAACCAAGACTGAAAGTTCCCCCCCAAAAAAGGTTACAAAGTAAAAGTTAAACTCCCCACCCCTTACCGTGTCATAAATCACAATCCCCAATTAACACCTTTGGCAGGCTCTCTAATGGTGGCTCCAGCCCGCCAAACACTTAGGCTGCTTGACCTTGGTTCCCACAAGGAAGTTATTGTTTTGACTAGACTATAAGAATGCATCTTCTCCCTCCCATTGCTGTGGCAACTGAAAAACGAGAATAAACATAGCTGTATTCAGAGCATTTGAAGGTTTTACACTGGGTATGTTTCTGAATGATTCTTCACCAGGTCAGCTGAAGTCCTAGTGGGCATATTTGCAGAACCACCTCAGTTTCCCTCATTGTGTAGCCTGAATCTAAAATGTAGAAAGACACTCAACTCAATTCTTTTTAACCTTGATTTATGTTTCTATGGGTTAGCACCCTCTATTAGTTTAGTTGGCCATCTTGTATGGAAGCAGCCGCTGCCAGCCTCAACACACAGAACAGGATTTGAACGGTTCTGAAATTAATCAGACTTTTCCGCATCAGAAACTAAACTTCATACCTCTCTGGATAGGGAAGTGACAAACCAGACACTCCTTGAATTTTTCTATCATTTTGTTTTCTCTTCCTTTTCTTAGTTTATATATCATCCATCTTCCTGGTTTATTTTCAAACTCAAAATGTGTTTGTTTGCCATAATTTAATTTTGTCTCTATTTCCAGTGAGCATAGATAACTGCTCGTGTATCACCTTAATTTGATGTAAAATTTTGGAATTCATTTGTGTAAATTACAGACAGTCATTAAAACTATTCCTTTACCCAAATTATTATCAAAATATTTATGTAATTTATTTTTACAGTATGGTTCATTATAATTGTCTCTTTCTGGAAAATACCTTCATTGTTCTCCATCAGTATTTGTTTTCTGAAAAATTAAGATCTCCACCAAGGGAACTCCTCTATCATGTCAGATATACACCTGTCTCCTAAGATCACAGACTGATTGAAGCCATGCTGGCTTTCAGCCAATTACTCCCATTTTTGAAGTTCTCTTTTTCTTCCAGCTTCTTCCCTATTTGAAGAAAGTCCAGTTCAACAACAGTGCTGGAGATGAAGTCTCCTTCTCAGAAAATGGACTGGGATCTGCTCATTATGAGATTCTCAACTGGGTTCTCCTTCCCAATGAATCTTTTGTCCCCAGGAAAGTTGGGCAAATAAACCCTGGAGTTTCCCCAGACCAGGATTTTGCTATCAACTCTGATTCAATCATCTGGGTCACAAAGGTGGGATGGAGGGAAATGTCTGAATTCAGGGAAAAATTTATTCTCTCCTGGGGATCAAGAATGTCTTCCTTACTGGGGAAAAAAAGGGTGTATTGAATCAGATAATACAGCCAGTTGTGCTTTGAAACTTCTGCTTTTCATGCAAAAGCATGATTTGTGCCTGATTTGTGCCTTGTCCAATAAGGGTTGGGATTGGGGAACAAAATCCTGGTGGATACCCAGGGTGCAATTAGAGAAACCCACAGTGAACTCTGTGAATCATTCCTGTTTAGTTTGAACATTGTGATTCTTTAACAGAATTTTAACAGAATGACAGAGTTGGAAGGGACCTTGGAGGTCTTTTAGTCCAACCCCCTGCTCAGGCAGGAAACCCTGTACCATTTCAGACAAATGGTTGTCCAATCTCTTCTTTAAAACTTCCAGCGTTGAAGCATTCACAACTTCTGGAGGCAGGTTGTTCCACTGGTTAATTGTTTTGTCAGGAAATTTAGAAAAAGCTGTAGCTCAAAGACACAGTGCCAGAATATAATTGCAGATAGTCCTCATTGAACAACCATTTGTTCAGTGATCATTTGAAGTTATAGCAGCACTGAATGAATGGGACTTATGCTCAGTCCTCAGATTGTTGGCCATTAGAGCCCCCCTGCAGTCACATCATCAAAATCACCATCTCCACCCATCTCTGCCCTTTTGGTCCCTTGTGCTTTGCTCTCCCCAGCAGAGCAACCTTCTGGATCCCACTGCTGACAATGCCTGCTTGGCTCTTCCTGAGGCAGCTTCTAGTCATGCAATGCCTTCTTGCCAAGGTCACCCATGGTTCATGTTACACTACACTATGGTGAACAAGTATTTCTCTTTTCTCTCTTAGAAGATGCCCATTGCCAGGTGTGGCCTGAAGAGGTGCCAGGCAGGAGAGAGGAGAAGAGTTCCAGAGGAAGAGCAGGTTTGCTGCTACCAATGTGCCCCTTGTCCAGAAGGCACCATTTCTAATCAGACAGGTAGATCACACTTCAAATGTAGATCTTCCAGGATCAAGGAAGCCCTTGAGTCAATCAAAACATTAAGAGACTTTTGGTAATTTGTAATAGATGTTTCACATGCTTCAGGGTGTGGATACAAACAGTCTCGCCAACTATTTAACTTCCCACTCCTGAGGAGTGAAGATTGGCAGGACTTCTCTCCTGACCCAATTTCACACAGGGTGGACTCATGGCAGCAATTTGTAGATTCCTTGCTGTTCTTTCTGCTCCTCCTGTCACACACCAATGGGAAAATCAACTACTGATCTTTGTTCTGAATTTATAACAGAGCAGTATGTCTGTTCATTGTGTTACTTTTAGGTCGCCTCTTCTGTCAAGTCTATGGATCTCCCTGGAAAGTTTCAAGCATGTCAGAGAAATAGATTGATTTATCTTTGTCGAATAGTCTCTTCCTGCAAAACAAAAAACAAAACAAACCTGATTGCATAATAGGATAAAGTGATTTGAAATAGGGGAAATTCATTCTCCCACCTCACAGACCTCCCATTCCACATAGGTGTGTGAGTGTTCTTATTTATGCATGTGTGTGTCACCATATGACAGAATGACACACCAATAGATAATGTACCTAAACAGCAAATAGCAGGATCCCTAATTGAGAGATCTATCAATCTTCTGCCAGTATAAAGTAGGGGGGGGGAGATCAGATTCCCAATTTCTCCCTTTGAAAGGAAAATGAAATAATCATACAAGTGCTCAATGAATGGAGAAGAGAGATCCTGATTTCTGAGCAAGTGAGACTCATTTTGAAGCTATGATGATTTCCACTTTTTAGGGCACCCTAAGCTGCTCAGGAGTTCTTTTCCTTTTTGAGTTGCAACCAGAAATGAGTCATGCTGGGATCCTACAAGATGGGGATAATGCTCACTGCAGATGCCCCAAAGTCCTAAGACAAAGACTCTTGATTTCAGATGCAGCCCACTGTGACCCTTGTCCAGAAGACCAATATCCCATCAAGGACAAGGACCACTGCATTGCCAAGAAGATCCACTTCCTCTCCTATAAAGACAACCTGGGATACACTTTAGCTTGTCTAGCACTTTTCTTTTCTCTGATCACATCTGCAGTCCTGGTGATTTTTCTTAAACATCATGATACACCAATTGTCAAAGCCAACAACCGAGATCTTACCTACATCCTCCTGGTTTCCCTCCTGCTTTGCTTCCTCTGCTCCTTTCTCTTCATTGGTCAACCTGGGAAGCTCACTTGTCTCTTCCGACAAACTGCCTTTGCCATCCTCTTTTCCCTTGCAGTCTCCTCTGTGTTGGCAAAAACTGTCATGGTGGTTCTGGCCTTCATGGCTACCAAACCAGGGAACAGAGCAAGGAAACTCTTAGGAAAACCACTGGCCAACTCCGTTGTCTTAACCTGTCCCCTGGTTCAAGCAGTTCTTTGTGCCATCTGGCTGGTAACCTCTCCACCATTTCCCAACTTGGATTTCTACTCCTTGGTAGGAGAGACCATCTTGGAATGTCAGGAAGGTTCAGCTTCAATGTTTTACACTGTCCTCACCTATCTGGGATTTTTGGCCCTTGTCAGTTTCACTATGGCCTTTTTGGCTAGAAAATTGCCTGATAGCTTTAATGAAGCCAAGTTCATTACTTTCAGCATGCTGGTCTTTTGCAGTGTTTGGATCACCTTCCTCCCCACCTACCTGAGCACCAAAGGAAAGTCCATGGTAGCCGTGGAGATCTTCTCCATCTTGGCCTCTGGGGCTGGTCTATTAGGTTGTATCTTTTCCCCAAAATGTTTTATTATTCTATTTAGGCCCAATCTGAATTGTAGGGAAAACATAATGAGGCACAAGAATATCTGATTTATATTGGATTAGAAACTTTTATTTTCATTTTGAGGCAAAAAATTATTTTGTATTTAATCTGATTTCTTAAAAATGATGCATATTAAATAATTGGTAATCAAATTATTTGCCTTATCCCAAAGTATCACTTAATCATCACTAATCACCCATTCTTTTATTTTTCATTTACCCTTGTCCCCAGTGAGACCCAACTGATCAACTTCAAAATATACTGCGATAGCAAAGATATGGATATTAGTGATAAGGTTTCTAAGGTTAAAACTGAGACTTTGATGTTATGGTTCCGAAGGAAGATGCTTTTCAAAGAAACATGAGGCATTGTTTTCCTTTAAGAATCTTTTTATGGTAACATAGCTTCGGCACATACATAGACGAAGCCAAAATCTGAACCCTCCTACTTCATCCCACAGTATCTGCAGCACATTCCCCTCCCTCATTTGACAGTCATTAATCACATTCCCCAATTAGTTTAAAGTGTGAACTCTCCCTCCCATTCCCTAATGCGCTATTTTTTATCTTCTCGTATTTCATCCAGCTTTGAAGATGCTCTGCTGACATATTGTTATGGCTAACTAGTTCTCAAGCACATTCTTCTACTCCCCCCCTCCATGCTATCTAATAGTGGCTCTAAAGTAATACACAGGTTAAATAGTAAATGTCTGCATCCACATATAATGTCAGGCAAAACATTCGATGTTAGCAGTCTTGACATTTGAAAGGCATGCAGATTTTGTATTTCTAATATTAGCTGATTTCAGAGCTCTATCATTTGTCTGTTCTGAATATTCCATTGAAAGTTGGGAAGGTGACATGACCTCACATCATCAATTTTGCAGCCAAATCATTTTTCCCAAAAAATTTCTAACCCTGGTTGTGGGCTGCTTGTGGGTCATATTCAAGGGAAAGAGTTGGGGTACCAGCTCAATGGGAGAAAGGGAGAAAAGGAATGCCTGCTGGAATGTTTTTAATGTATTTAGTTTTACAGTTTAATATGACTTTTATGGTTTTGATTTTTGATTAGGAGTTGTCCAGAGTCAGTTATAAGATTGTTGGCAATATAAATGTTTTACTTAGTAATTTTTAATTAATTGATTAGAATATAAAATACAAAGAAAAATAAAACTATTGGAAACTAGAGGAGGGAAAAAGAATAAAATATGAGAAAGAGAGGTAAAAAAAAGCATTGACATGACTTTTTTTAGTATAGTAGAAGATAATAACATTGCAGCCTCAACTTTTTACTTTTACACAGTAATAAATACTAGCTATTTCTATAACAATAAATCTTTCTAATCATTAAAACCCAAATCAAAGTTTCATATTTTTTTTCCATCACAAGCACAAAATCTGGAAGCGACTTCCAAATAAAAACAAAATTAGATATTCTCTTCTTTGGATAGTGGAATCAATTTATCCATCTCTACTTTTTTTCCTTGCTGTAAGAAATAATATACACTTTTTACATCCTTTTTTAAACACAAAACTTTTCTTTAAAAACATTTCTAAAATCAATAAGTTCTAGTACATCCTCTTAATATACTTATTCCCTCCAATTTATCCTCATAGAATAAAATCCTTTTCTTCTCTGGAATATCTATCAAATAAATATAAAGTTCTCTTTTTCTCAAAGAATTCTCCACCTTATTAGTATCCATGAAGAAAGGGCCCCAAACGTGTCCTCTTAAGAGTTGCAAATTTACTTGGAAATCTTCCTTCAATTGCACTGGGAGGTTTATATTTAAACAGTCATCATCATAAAGGTTGGGGTCAGATATATATACCAAAATTGCAGCTAATTCCTTTGCATAGTCAAATACTTGTGAAATTGCCTCAGTAGTTTGATTACTTTCTACACTTAATTACATCTCTGAATTATTCATCTTTCTTCCAATTACTGGAGTAGTTTTCATAACATCTTTAAAAGGTAATTGATCTATGAACTGAATAGATTTATTTGGATATTTCTCCAGAAGCTCTTTTGCTAAAAAAAAAAAAAAGACATCCCTCAGTCTCCATCTTCTTGGCTCCCTCTTATGGTCACAGAATAGATTTTTTTATAAATCAGTTAATACTTCTTGGCCAGGGGTAGGCAACCCAAAACACTCAAAGAGCCACTTGGACCCGTTTCCTACCAAAAACAAAACACTGGGAGCCGCAAAATCCTTTTGATATCTAAAATGAAGATAACACTGCATATATTCTTTTTTACCTTTATTATAGGTATATATATGTGTGTGTGTGTGTGTGTGTGTGTATGTGTGTGTGTATATATGTGTGTGTGTGTTTATATATATGTGTGTATACACACATATATATACACACATATATACACACACACACATATATACACACACACATATATATACACACACACATACACACACACACACACACACACACATATATATAATAAAGGTAAAAAAGGATATATGCAGTGTTATCTTCATTTTAGATGTCAAAAGGTCTCTCTCTCTCTTTCTCTCCCCCCCCCTCTCTCCCTCTCTCCGATCTTCTGCTCACCTGGCAAGCTGGCTTCAAGCTGTTCTCCAACAAGCTCAGGGACAGGCAACCTCGGCTCTTTTATGACTCATGGACTTCAACTCCCAGAATTCCTGAGTCAGGATAGCTGGGCTAGCTAGCTCTCTCCTGCCCTTCCTGCTTCCTGCAGAGAAGCAGCAAAGGGAGAAGCCGTGCCCAGTATGCTTGTCGGCTCTTCGGAACAGGGTGAGGCTACTCTCTTTTTTACACACACACACAAAAAAAAAAACACACACGCACAAACGCACACTCACAGAGAGAGAGAGAGAGAAGCAAGCTCTGTCTCTGTCTCTCTCTGCAAATGGCAGAGGAGGCTGGGAGCCGCAGGGGAAGGCTCAAAGAGCCACATGCGGCTCCGGAGCCGCAGGTTGCCTACCTGTGTTCTTGGCCAATGAGAATTCATGAAAATTGGAAAGTTTCAACCACTCACAACAAAACAATCCCCAAAGCTATAGATTACTTAAAAGTAATAAAATAGAGCCACAACTTTCTGTCCTTATATTTCACCATCAAAGACACTCCGCACTTTCTTATTTTAGCTTGCCTCCAGCAACCCTCTTCCCTGTCATTTAACAATAAAGGAATCTAAAAAATGGCGCAGATTTTCAAAAACAGTAACAGGCTGTGACCAGTGCTGGGATTCAAATAATTTAGCAACTGGTTCTCTGCAGAATTTCCCCCACACACACGCAGAGTGCCCCGATGCCACTGCTTCCCCCCCAACCCCCATCTGATGGAGCACTCCACCACCGCTGCTGCTTCCCCCCCGGGATGGAGAGCTCTGCCATTGCTGCTGCTTCCCCCCCAGGACTGAGCACTCTACCGCTGTTTTCCCCCCCAGGACAGAGAGCTCCACCATTGCCACTGCTTCCCCAGTGGCGAATGTGGAGTTTGGGAGGCAGCAGCCGGGCGTAGCCCAGGCACAGCCCAGCAGCAGCACCAAAGCTCGTCCTCCCCACTCAAGCAGTCACCAGCAGCTCCTCGGCTTTGTCTGAGTTGAAGAAAGTGGAGGTGCAGCAGCAGGATTGATCTCAATAAGGCAGGCACACATGAGCGAGCAGTGCACCCAGGTCTTATTGTTTGAGAGCAATCCCACTGCTGCACCTCTCCTTTCTTCAACTCAGATGGAGCAGATGCACCCAAGCTGCTGGCAGCCGCTTGAGTGGGAAGGACAAGGAAGAGAAGAGCAGTGAGGTTTTGTGCCAGCTGGCCAGCCAGGCAAGGAGTAGGTTGGGTGATGGTGGCTGGCTGGCTGGGGAGGGGGGATCATGGCCACTCGGGGGGATCTGCCAAGCCTCATGGCAACGGCATTAGCAGCTCCCCCTACCCGGCCCATTTCCCTGGCTCCGTTACCAGCAGCAGCTCCCTCAGTGAGTGCCCCACTGTCACAGCTAGTTCCTCTGCTGATGCCCTAGCTATCTGAGGTGAGGTGGTAGCAGGGGCTCCAATCTGAAGCACAGGTCACCCTCTTCCACTTCCATGTGTTCCAGCTCGGATGTCTTCACTGAAATACGGAGGCACCGTACAAGATGCTTGGCAAAAAAATCCCTGCCCCCCGATCAGACCCATGCAGCACCTTCTTTCCAGTTCCGGCATAGTCCTCCATTGCCATGTGCAGTCCCACAAAGAAAAGAAGTTTGTGGGACTAAAAAAAAAGTTCAATCAATCAATTCCAACCTCGTGCGATCTTTTTTTTTTTTCACAAGAAGTTGGACTTGATTGATTGAACTCTTTTTTTTAGTCCCACAAACTTCTTTTGTTTGTGGGACTGCAAATGGCAATGGAGGATTGCATTGGAGCTGGAAAGAAGGTGCTGTATGGGTCCGATCAGGGGCAGGGGGGGTTTCTGCCACGTATCAACCAGTTCGCCAAACTCAAAAGTAATTAGGTACCGGTTCTTCTGAACTGGTGCAAACCAGCTGAATCCCTCCACTGGCTGTGACTAAGAAAAGTCTCTTTCAGCTAATAAAGATAATAATCCTTTAAGGTGATTAAGCAATGAAAGGCATGACTTTTTGTCTGTTTGAAAAATACAAATGGCTGCTTTTTCAATAGCTAAACAGTTCACCAGCTCACTCCAAAGCACAGCTCCTGAAGCTACTTGCAGACTGCTGCTGTATGGAGGATCTTGTGGGGTGATTCTAGGACTCATTCTAACCCCAGAAAGTCATAAAAACAAAGGGGACTTAGTTCCTTGTTAGTTGTTTAAGGAGCTTCTGTCTGGAGGAAACTCCCCCTAAACTGGTCAGTCAGCCATGTTCACCAGAAGTCTGGCAATATAAAAGTTTTAAATGAATAAGATAAATAAATAAAATAACTGCCCATAGGATCATGGCTAATCTCATCTAAGCAGGGCATAATTGGGTTGCAGTACCCCACACAGACCCAGTGTATAATGAGTAGGTCTTCTGAGAATGATGGCTACTGCTGGAAGAGCAGGTAACAGCCGCGGCTAAGAGGGCCTTTGCTCAACTTCGTATTGTTAACTAGTTTTGTCCCTTCCTGGATGAGGCTCTGCACTCAGGCACTCGTGTTGAGGTCATCTCCCGTTTGGACTACTACAGTATATTCTACATGGGGCTATCCTTGAAAAGTATCTGGAAGCTTCAACTGGTACAGAACGCAGCTGCCTGCCAATTTTGGGCACCGGAAGAATGGTGCATGTAACACCTCTGCTGCGACAGGTGCACTGGGTACCAGTCTGCTTCTGGTCCAATTCAAGATGTTGGTTATGATGTATAAAACCCATCTTGGCATGGGTCCAGGCTACCTATGGAACCGTGTACATTCTATTACATCAGCCCATCCCATACAGTTTAGCAAGGAAGGTAAGTTGTGGGCCCATCAGCCAAAGAATTCCAACTGACGGGGTCCAGGAAGAGAACCTTCTCTAACATTGCCCTCATCCTGTGGAACATGCTTGTCTGAGGTGAGGTGGGACCCACTCTCCTGGCCTGTTGGAAATGCATGAATATATGGTTCTGTGGCCTTGCTTGGGGTACCCAGAGGAGCACTCAGCCGTGGGTCTGGCTAGTGCTCTGAAAACCTTCCACCTTTTTTTGTTAATTTTTAACATCGCTTGCCTCTTTTTAAATGTTATGTTATGCTTCTTTTTTTTAATGTTTGATTTGTATACCATCTAGTATCCCTCTGTGAGTGAGATGGGCAGTTTATAATTTGATAAATAAATAAAAATAAATGTTCCAAAGGATGGGTTCCATAGCAGAACTGGCCTGCCTCCTGCATCTCCACAGATGGAACTTCTACCAGACCTGATGGGACAGTTAGATGTAATCAGGGACAGGAAGTCCTTTAAAATAACCTGGTCCCAACCATAGAGGACATTAAAGGTCAAAATAATACCTTTATCTCTTCCAAGATAAAACCTGATTTACAAATATTCTTTGACTTTTCCTAGTTGAGGGAGAAAGACCTTTTCATATCTTGCAAAGAGCCAACTTCTAGCTTTGGTGAGACTCAGCTGACTCAGTTTTCTCTTTGGTCACAGCCCAAACACAGGTAAGAGGAAACATCTACATGGAGAGAAGTGTGCAGTAGGGTGCCCCAGGGTTCTGTTCTGGGCCCAGTGCTCTTCAACATCTTCAATGATTTAGATGAGGGGATAGACGGGGAACTCACAGACGACACCAAGCTGGCAGGAATAGCCAACTCTCCAGAAGATAGGCTTAAGATACAGAAGATACAGACTTGAACATTGGGTGCTATCTAACAAAATGAAATTCAATGGTGAAAAAAGTAAGGTTCTACATTTAGGCAAGAAAAACCAAATGCACAGGTATAGTGTAGGTTGTACCTTGCTCAGTAGTAGTAACTGTGAGAGGGATCTTGGAGTCCTAGTGGACAATCACTTAGATATGAGCCAGCAGTGTGCTGCAGCTGCCAAAAAAGCCAACACAGTTTTAGGCTGCATTAACAGAGGGATAGAATCAAGATCATGTGAAGTATTAATACCACTTTACAATCCCTTGGTAAGGCCACACTTGGAATACTACATCCAGTTTTGGTCACCACAATGTAAAAAAGATGTTGAGACTCTAGAAAGAGTACAGAGAAGAGCAACAAAGATGATTAGGGGACTGGAGACTAAAACATATAAGGAACGGTTGCTGGAATTGGGTATGTCTAGTCTAATGAAGAGAAGGACAAGGGGTGACATGATAGCTGTGTTCCAATATCTCAGGGGCTGCCACAAAGAAGGGAGGGTCAACCTATTCTCCAAAGCACCTGAACGCAAGACAAGAAGCAACGAATAGAAACTAACCAAAGAGAGAAGCAACCTAGAACTAAGGAGAAACTTCCTGACAGTAAGAACAATTAATCAGTGGAACAATCTGCCTCCAGAAGCTGTGAATGCTCCAACACTGGAAGCTTTTAAGAAGAGACTGGACAGCCATTTGTCTGAAATGGTATAGGGTTTCCTGCCTGAGCAGGGGGTTGGACTAGATGACCTCTAATGTCCCTTCCAACTTTTTTATTATTATTGATCATCGCACAGTCAGCCAGATGTTCAGACTGGATTTGGCATTTTTGTCTACCTATCGAGTCCTTACCAAGGACCTGGGATAGGCAGATGTGGATGTTTGATGTTATTACAGATATCGTCGCAGGATGGAAGCAGTTCCTAGTAAGGCCGCCTTTTGCAATTGACTAATGGTGAATTTGTCAATGCCAATGGTGTTCATGTGGTGCTCCAGTTGTTTTGGGATTGCACCCAAAGCGCCTATTACTATTGGTACTACCCTTGCTTGCTTTTGCCACAGTCTTTCTATTTCTATTTGTAGGTCTTTGTATTTTGTATCTTCTCCAGTTCTTTCTCGTCTATTCTGCTGTCTCCAGGCACTGCCATGTCCGGACTTTTTTGCCTTTCTTATCGACAATTGTTAAGTCTGGGGTGTTATGTTGCAGGTACTTGTCTGTTTGAATTCTGAATCCCAGAGCAGTTTAACTTTATCATTTTCTATGACTTTCTCTATTTTATGATCCCACCCGTTCTTGCTTACAGGCAAATGATATTTCTTGCAGATCTTCCAATGCACCATTGTTGCTACTTTGTCATGCCGCTGCTTGTAGTCAGTGTGCGATCTTCTTGCAGCAGCTTACCAGGTGGTCCACTGTTTCTTCAGCATGTTTGCATAGGCAGCACTTACTGTCTGTTGCTGTCTTCTCAATTTTGACTTTATAGGCATTTGTCCTTAAGGCTTGGTCTTGAGCAGCCAGAATTAGTCCCTCGGTCTCTTTCTTCAATTTTCCTGCTCTTAGCCATTGCCAGGTCTTGTTATTATCTGCTTTCCCAGCTATTTTTTTTTAATGTACTGGCCATGTAGTGCTTTGTCTTCCCATGCCTCTATTCTGTTCTTCATTTGGTCTTTCTTGTAGGCCAGTTTGGTCTCTCCAGTAGTCAGTATGCCTTCCTGATATACTAATTTCAGTGCATCTTCATCATTGTCCTTCAGATATTCTTTCAAAGCCATTTTTTCTTCTTCAACCATCTGATGTACTTGCAGCATTCCATGCCCACCTATTTGCCTTGGTAGGTAGAGTCTGTCAATGTCACTGCGTGGATGAAGGGCATGATTCATTGTCATTATTTTTCTGGTCTTCCTATCCATTGCTTTTAGTTCTGCTTGAGTCCAGTCCACTATTCCAGCTGTGTATCTAATGACTGGAATTGCCCAGGTGTTGATTGCCTTCATGGTATTTCCTCCATTGAGTTTGGACTTTAAGATCTTCTTCACTCTCTTGATGTATTCACCTCTAATCTTTTTCTTGACTTCAGTGTGCTTGATGTTGTCAGCTTGAAGGATACCCAAGTATTTGTAGTAATCTTCCTCATCCAGACTCTTAATGTTATTTTCGTGGGGCATCTTGATTCCTTCAGTTTTCACTATTTTTCCTTGTTTGACAGTAAGTGTGGCACATTTGTCCAAGCCAAACTCCATTGCAATATCTTGGCTATATATACGGACAGTGTTGAGCAGCGATTCTATTTCAGATGATGTTTTTCCATACAGCTTCAGATCATCCATGTAAAGGAGGTGGGATAGTCTGGCAGATGTTTTTGATGTTTGATAGCCATGTCCTGAGTTGTTGTTGTTGTTGTTGTTGTTGTTGTTGTTGTTGTTGTTGTTGTTGTTGTTATTATTATTATTATTATTAATATTATTATTATTATTATTATTATTATTATTATTATTATTATTATTATTATTATTATTATTATTATTATTATTATTATTATTATTATTATTATTATTATTATCATTATCATTATCATTATCATTATCATTATCATTATCATTATCATTATCATTATCATTATCATTATCATTATATAAATTTTCATTGGGGCCATCGAGGTGGAATGAACAGACTATGTGCTAAGACTGTAGTGAGGTTTCATGGGATACCTGTAAATCAGCTTCTGCACAAACCTTGATTATTATTTTTTTTATCCAGGAGGGAAGGAGACAAGAATGACTGGGCTGCCTCTCCTCCTCCTGCTGCTGATCTTCAGGCTCCTGCCTCCAACTTCTCCAACATCTGCTAGGTGGATGCAAACCAGATGTGTGTTGCCAAAACATTTAAAGATTCAGGAATGCTATTACAGGCCTGGTGATCTCATTATTGGTGGGAATTTGCCCCTTGGAGTCTACATTTGTGATTCTAGCCTAGACTTTAAAATAGACCCATTTCAGTATTCTAACAACCTTTTGTAAATTTCATCTGGAGGAGAAAGATTTAGTTGATTGTTTGCTTTGTTTGCTCAGAAACATTTGTGCTAGTGATATTTCAATATCCTAGTGTAGTTCAAATCTTTGTATTTTTCTCAATAAAGAACCAAGCTCTTAAAAGCGGCTAGATTCTCAATCTTTCCAGAATTCTCCATCAGGAAGATGATAAACTACATAATAGAGTGATGAGGGACAACAACACATTAGGAACTTTACTGGCCTAGTGAAGGAGATGGCTTGCAAGATTGTCAGTTGTGGAACAGCAATGCTTAGGAATAATGGCCATCAGTAAATCTTTGCTGTGGCCCCCACTGGAATCTTGTGCTCAACAATGGTTACTAGACCTGAAGAAGCTGATCCAAGAGTGAACAAAATTGATTGGGGTATTAGAGGAGAAACTGAGTCGGATTACAGCCACTAAAGCAAAGTAAATAAGGGAGGGATGATAGAGGGATAGTAAATGGTATGTGATAGGGACACATACATACTTCTCCTTTCTCACAAAGTCATCCAGGTTGATTAATTTAAAAAAAAAAACCTATTAATATTTGGGACATCCTGCTCCAAACAAACCCCTGCAAAGATCAAAGACGAGGCAAACTCCACCAGCACACACAAACTTTCCTGTAATATTTCACAACGTTTCTCTCACTATAGACCCATACCCAACAACTACCACCAGTTCCTGGCCTTGATGTTTGCAGTCACAGAGATCAACAAGGATCTGGTTCTCCTCCCCAACATTACCCTTGGCTTCCACATGTATGACAATAGCCAGTGGGAACCTAGGATTTCTTTAATCAGCCTCTTTCTGTTCTCCACATGTGACCGAATGGTTCCAGGTTATAAATATGACCAGCAGGACACTCTGATCTCTGTCACTGGAGGTGACAATGCCAAATCCTCAATGCTGATGGTCTCCATCTTCAGCATCTTCAAAGTCCCACAGGTAAGGATGCTCCGTTAAATTCAGTTATGGGGTAGACAAACGAGAGAATTCCAAAAGGTGTTGGGGGGAGGGGAGAATGATTTAATTTATGGCTCATCCTAGGAAGAGAAGAATCTTATCTCTCAAAATGATTCAGCTTGACTGATGGGTTCAACAAAACACACAACGGGGACCCCTAAAGTCACCATCAAATTTTGCTTTGTCTTTTAAAGAAGATTCTCACTTTCTCCAATTCAGTGTTGGCTTTCAATCCACTCAGGGAGACAGAAGAGTTTATCCTTCCTTCTTCCGGATTAATGCAAAGGAATTTCCTCAGTATGTGGGTTTAGTCCAGCTGCTCCTGCATTTCCAGTGGAACTGAATTGGGCTTATTGCCTCTGAAAGTGAGAGCGGACAACATTTCATCTCATCTCTGATGCCAATGCTCAAGGAGAAGGAGATCTGCCTGGCCTTCACTCAAATGGTAAAACATGATTCTGAGAATCATTTCGACCAAATGTGGCTTAAAGCTGATGTTACTGTTTTCTTTGGAGACTCTGGGACAGTTGCAGTTTTTCAGTGGGTTCTCAATTTTCATGTAATTTATAAAAGGATAATGTTTTGGAATGTTTGGATCCTAACTTCCTCTTGGAAACATAGTGTAATGGAATGCATAGATATATGGCAATCTCTAAAACCCTTGCATGGGGCTTTGCATTTTAGGGTCTACACCAGTGATATCGCAGAATTCATCCATCTCCTTCTGTCTTTAGACCCTTTGAATCCACAAGGGGATATGTTTCTCCCATTATGGTGGGAAAAGGTCTTTGAGTGCCACTTCCGTAAACCAGATAAATTTTCTCCAGACTGGATGAGAAATTGTACTGGGAAGGAGAATTTACAAAATGTATCAACTTCCTTGTTTGAAACAAGATTGACTGGTGAAAGTTACAACATCTACAATGCCATTCATGCTCTGGCACATGCTCTACATGCAATATATGGATCTGGAGGACGACCAGCCATGATGAAGCTTGGAATGAGGATCTCAAATGTCCACTCATGGCAGGTAATCTCTGTGACTTTTTATCCAGTCCACAGATCCTTAGAGGACATTTCCAATATATATTTCTGGAATTACTCATTAAATATTTGTATGCTCAGGACAGGTTAAAATCAACAGAAATAAATAAAAACCATCATCCATAATACCCATAGAGGAAATATCTTCATACAAGGTCCTGAAAAGTCTTCAATGATTGCCTGAATTTCAAGAAGTGGCCATTTCAGGGAGGAGGTGTCAGCCCAGAGCAAGATGACAAACTGGGTGTGTTTGTGGAAGATGCTTCAATATGGCAGTTAAAGTCCTTGTGGGCAGATTTCCAGAACTAGCTCAGTTTCTCTCAGTATGTAGCCTCAGTATACAACCTGTTTCTGGTCTAAAATTATTCAGGCTCTTCTGCATCAAAAGCTAAATGTTGGATCTTTCTGGACAGCAGAAGTGACAACCCAGGACAGGCACTTCCTTCCACATGGCCCCAATTAGAACCCATTTCTTCTGTTTCTATTTTGCTCACCCCTCCCACTCCTCCAAGAACTCATTTCCCTCACACTGTTCAGTTGGGTCCTCACAATTTACTGTTTTATCAAAGTTGTAGCTTAATGTCACAAGCCCTCCTTTGCTTGCCAAGATCCCAGCTCCAATCTCCAGAATCCATTGAAGAGACAGGAATGCCACTTGCCTAATTCACCTAGGAGATATTTTTGGTTTCTGGGAAACCCAGGTGAACAATCTCTTTTGAAGACTTTCTTTCAATTGAAATAGGAATGTGGAGAAGAATCAATGAATCATGTTCGTTGCTTATGCCATCTCAAACATTTCCCCTTTCTCTTTTAGAAGGTGCCCTTTGCCAGGTGTGGCATGAAGAGGTGCCAGGCAGGAGAGAGGAGAAGAGTTCCAGAGGGCAAGCAGATCTGCTGCTATCAATGTGCCCCTTGTCCAGAAGGGACCATTTCTAATCAGACAGGTAGAGCACATGTCAAAATCAGATCTTCAAGTATAAAGGAAGTCAATCAGTAATTCAAAATTTAATTTTGTTGAAATTTTTAATAAGATAGACAGCTGTCAAAATATTTATAGTTTACCACAGAACTTCTCAGTTTATAGATTTAAATTGTCCTGCCACCATAGGCCCCCTTTCTCTCTCCTCAAGAATTTCATGTGTTGTAGTGTTATGTTCCCCTGGAAAAACTAGCTACCACTCCATTTCAAGTTATTTTTTTAATCTTTAGATGTGCTTCTTATGTGAGTACCATTAATCACCTTTGAAACTGATAGACCTATCAGAGGAACAGGAGATCCTTCTATCCATGTCTGCCAATCCTTCCCTGCAAGAACAGTAACAAAAATCTGAATCAATAGATTAGAAGTACAAAGCAGAGAATTTGAGCCAAAGAAATATCAATGCTATGGTGCTTCTGGATCATTCTTTCCTTTCTCCCACCTGTAATCAATTTTTCTATAAATCACTTTTAATCAGGAAAAGAGATATTCCCCTCTCACACAACTCAGTAGACATGTTCATGTCCTTTTCTGTTGCCTTTTTAGACAAAGATAATGTACAAATACACAAAAGAATAGCATTTCTGACTGACAGAAGAAAATTGGGAAGAACTGGCAATCTCTCTTCAACTGAAAGTGCCCAGTGACCGAAGATGGCCTTTTGTCCCACAGAAAACAAACCAAGCTAGCTGGAGCTGAACACATTCTTGTCTCTAGCTAACCTAGCCAAAGCATCATTAATAATATAGAAAGATTTGCCTTTTTTTGATCCACCATGAAATGCACAAAGGGTCATTCCATCACTTCCTTTGTGCATCAGCCATAGCAGAATGGAGACAATCCTGCCATAGTAGAGGGAAGGAGGGAGGAATAATGAATGAGAAATATTGCTCATGACAGATGTTCCCGGCATCCTCAAACAAAGATTTGATTTCTTGATTTCAGATGCTGCTCACTGTGACCCTTGTCCAGAAGACCAATATCCCAACAAGGAGAAGGACCACTGCATTGCCAAGAAGATACACTTCCTTTCCTATCAAGAGACCCTGGGGTACACTTTAGTGTCTCTGACTCTTTTTCTCTTTGTGATCACATCCGCAGTCCTGGCGATTTTCTTTAACCATCGTGACACACCAATTGTCAAGACAAACAACTGAGATCTCACCTACATCCTGCTAGTCTCCCTCCTCCTCTGCTTCTTCTGCTCCTTCCTCTTCATTGGTCAACCTGGGAAGCTCACCTGTCTCTTATGACAAACTGCCTTTGCCATCTTCTTTTCCCTTGTGGTGTCCTCTGTGTTGGCAAAAACTGTCATGGTGGTTCTGGCCTTCATGGCCACCAAACCAGGGAACAAGACAAGGAAACTCTTAGGAAAGCCACTGACCAACTCCATTGTCTTAACCTGTCCCCTGGGACTGGTCTCTTGGCTTGTATCTTTTTCCTCCAAATGCTACATTATCCTATTGAGGCCTGATCTGAATCAGAGAAAAAATGTAATGAGGCACAATAATCTCTGATTTATGTGTAAAGTAGTAACTTTTATTTTGCCTTTCCTTCCTTTTTTAATTTGATGTGGTTTCTTCACAATGATGAAATAAGAGAGTGGCTTGTCCTTCAAATAATTGGAAATTGTGGAAATATTTGATGGCACAGTGGTTAGAATGCAGTATTGGGGGCTAATTCTGCTGATTGACAGAGGTTCAATCTTGACCAGCTCAAGGTTGATTCAGCCTTCCATCCTTCCAAAATCAGTAAAATGAGAGATTGTTGGGGGCAAAACGCTGACTCTGTAAACTGCTTAGAGAGGGCTGTGAAGCACTGTGAAGGAAAAGGAAACTAGGCTGCCAAAGAATGCCATGGCTGGACAAAATCAAAACTGACACCAGCTGGACCAATGAACAACTCAAAAAAGTAGTGCAGGATCAGAAGATGTAGAGAGACCTGGCCCATAGAATTGCCAAGAGCCATGTCCGACTCAATGGATAACACCACCATCATCATCATAAAACAACCTTACCTCCATTGTTCCAAAGATGCACGGACATCCTTTGGCATCTCTGCCCAAATATGTACCATTTTTTGTTCCTATGTGAACCTCTTATTTACCTTTGATATTTAAATATACAATTTAAAATATAACATGCCTTCCTCACAATTTGTTTTACGTTTTTGTTCCTAGACACCAGCAATTTAGAAAGTAATGCAAGGTATAATGGGAGCCAGCAGGAGTTTTAGAACAAGTTAACAAAACCAGTTTGAATTTCTTTTTTCTTTTGAGGAGGAGGATAAAATGACCAGTTGACTTGACCATGGGAATGCAATGAACATAGTGTACCTTGGCTTCATCAAAGCATTTGGCAATATTTTCCATGGGATCCCAGTAGAGAAGAGAGCAGAATGAAGGCTGAAGTATGAGGCTAGGAGCTGATTGAGTAAATGTACTGAAATACAGTATACTTGAAGCTAGAATCCAACTTCAATGTTGAATGCTTCATCCTAGGCTCTGTGCTTTTCAACATGTTAAAAATGACTAGGATGATAAATTATGTCTTTATTTGCAGTTAGCAAAAAATTATGGGAGGAAAATAAAATCTTAGAGAAATATTTCTCAACTTTGACAACATTAACAATTGTGGACTTCAACTCCCAGAATTCTCCATCCAGCTTACTGACTAGGAAGATCTGGGAATTGAAGGCCATATATCTTAAAGTTCCCATGATTGAGAAACATTGTCATAGAGGATTGGATCAGGATTCAAAGAAGATCTCAACAAGCTGGATTCATAGTGAGAATCTAATTAGATCAATAGGCTACAGTGACCTAGCCCAGATGTGACATTCCACACAAAGTTGTGGAGAACAACAAGGCTAAGATCCTCTGGGACTTCCAGATCAAGGCAGACAGGCAGGTCCTGGCCAATCAACCAGACACAGAGGTCATAGACAAGAAGATAGCAGTGGGGATAGATGCAGCAGTGTCAAATGACAGCAACATCAGGAAGAAGGAGGATGGGAAACTGGAGAAGGTCCAGGGTCTAAAGGATGAATTAGAGAGGATATGGACAGTCAAGGCCATAGTGGTCCTAGGAAGAAGGACATTTTGGGCTGTGACTCTTAAACTTGTAGAGTGGCTCCAACAGATCCCAGGAACAACCACAGAGCTCTGTGTATCCAGAAGAATGAAGTGCTAGGAACAGCTAAGATACTGTGTCCATCCTTCTCTTACTTGACTCAATGGGGATTGGGGAGGAGAGACCCCACCCTGGACCTTTTTTATGTGCCACAGGGGTCAGTGCTGTCCCCTCTCCTATTCTACATCTACATGAGCCCACAGGGTAAGCTCATCCATCTCCATGTGGTGAGGTATCCTCAATATGCTGATGACACCCGCGGATCTTTGCTTATGGTAAACTAAGCAGTGCTGTGCATGTCCTGTCCTGATGTCTGGAGGCTATGAGCATCTGCATGGGGAAAAACAGGCTTCTAAGGAATCCCACCAAGACTAAGGGGCTCTGGGTTTTAGAGGTCTCTAGATCTAGGACTATACCATCTATGGTTCTGGGCAGTGTTACATTGCCCCAAACAGACCCTGTGAGAAATTTGAAGATCAAGTGACAGTTATGGCCTTTTCACAACTTTATTTATCTGTCAGTTGCACCTATTCCAAGACAAAGGATGCTCTGGTCACCTCCTGGTTGGACTATCACAATGCATTCCATATGGGCCTTCCCTTGAAGAGTATCCAGAAACTTCAGCTGATGCAAAATGCATTAGCAAGATCAGTTATGTTTCTGGCAGATCTCATTATACCTTTGCTTGCTGAACTGCATTGGTTGGCCTCGTTACTTCTGAGCTTCTGAAGTTCCCCAAAATCTGGTCAGGCTAGCAGACTTGGGGACCCAATAATTCTAATTATTTTTAATAAATGTTATATAAAGGCTTTAAGCAACTATTGTCTTTTTGATTTACAGTTTTTACTGTAATTGGTGCTCAGAATCACTTTGCAAGAGATGGGTGGCCATATAAATTTGATCCATCAATCCTTTTGATCCCCATCTTGTGGGTATAACTAAACCAGTCATTCCACCTAAACACTGGTATGATTGCTCACACTTCCTAGGGTACAGCTGATGGCCACCCTGCCCCATTAGCACCCATTCTATCTGAACATACTAGGGCACAGGGCAAACTCCATCTTGCGTAGGGATGCTCACTTTCAGGTAGGTCAAAAAGTTTACTACGCCTTGACTCTCAAGTTCATCTGCTCTGTGGATTAGCTATAAGAGACACAATCATGTTTTTCCATGTCTGGTGTGCAAACAACATCTATTGCCCAACGGATAGGACAATGGCTTTTCCTTGCAATTAACAGAAGAACAGTAATTCTTAATGTATCCCCTGTGGATTTCGACCACAAAAATCTTCCAAGGTAAAACCTGCTGTAAAAAACATGTTCTGAGTTCTCCCAGTGGTGAAGGAT
This sequence comes from Azemiops feae, assembly GCA_023970755.1. Taxonomy (NCBI): domain Eukaryota; kingdom Metazoa; phylum Chordata; class Lepidosauria; order Squamata; family Viperidae; genus Azemiops; species Azemiops feae. The sequence continues at coordinate 254,949 of JALGBA010004169.1, read as the reverse complement.
TTTACTTTGTCTTCCAAAAAGCTAACTCCAGGGTTCAGTGAGATTCAGCTGGCCTTTGCCTCAAAGCCAAACACAAGCAAGAGAAAGCATGATTGAGTAGTTTATTGATTGATTGGTCTTGCAGCCTTAAAATTAAAATAAAATAAAGCACATAATCTAATTTCAGAATAAGATAGATGGGAAGAAATAAAGGGATAAAATACCAATTTGCCCTGAGGCCATCCAGGCAGTCTCAACCATTTAAATCTGGTGAGATTTTAAATGCTCCCTGCAATTCAGCTTCTGCACAAACCTTGATTTCTGATCTAGGAGGGAAGGTGACAAGAATGACTGGGCTGCCTCTCCTGCTGCTGCTGCTCCTCTGTCTCCTGCCTCCAATGACTTTTAAGAAGATTCAAACCATATGTCAGTTGCCAAAACATTTAGAGTTTCAACATCCATGGGAATTTTACAGGCCTGGTGATCTGAATATTGGGGGCAATTTGCCTCTGGCAAGTTTTTTGCTGTTCAGAATCCCAGATTTTCAAAAGGACCCATTGCAACTTAATAATCAAATCGCGTAAGTTTCACCTGGAGGGGAAAGATGTAGGTGATTGTTTTCTTTCCTTTGGATTCAGGGCCTCTATTAAGAAATACTTATTCTAAGTATCTTCAGATCTTTGTCTTTGTCTCAATAAAGAGGCAAATTTCAGAAATAGGCTACAATTTCCCAACTTTCCAGAACTCTTCATGAGGAAGATTATACCCCACATAAAGCTGGGGAGGATCAATATCTTAGAGACCCTGCTACCCTAGTGAAGAGTTTGACTTATAATATTAATTTGGACATAAAGTCATAGTAAAAAAAACCTCAAAGAAAAGTTCAATCTTTTTCCAATGTGGGGTACTACCAACCCCCCCCCCCCAGTTTAGGAATCAGCAGAGTTCATGAATAACGGCCCTTAGTATGGCCCCCACAGGAATCTTTTGCTCAGACCTGGAGATGTTGCTCCGAGAGAGAAACCAACTGATTAGGGAGGAAGAGGAGCAACTGGGAGGATTTCAGCCCAATGAAGGAGGGAGGGAGAACAGAGGGAATAAAATGATCTGAGATATGGACAGACAGGGTTTTCTCATTTCTCAGAAATCCATCCAAGTACAATCAAGGACATCCTTAAAAATAGGAAACTTATGACTTTCTGTTCCAAGGACACACAAAAAAGGCAAGACCAACTTCAACAGCACATAAGATCACACAAAATATAATGCTCCCCAATATTTTTCTCACTACAGACTCAAACCCCCAAATTACCAGCAGTTCCTGGCCTTGATGTTTGCTGTCATGGAAGTGAACAAGGACCTGGATCTCCTCCTCAACATCACACTTGGCTTCCACATCTATGAGAATAGCCAGATTCAGAGTGAAATTTCTTTATGGAGCCTCTCCCTGCTCTCCACACAAGGCCGAATGGTTCCAGGTTATAAATGTGACAGGCAGGATACTCTGCTCTCTGTCATTGGAGGTGACAACCCCAAATCCTCAAGGCTCATGGCCTCCATCTTCAGCCTCTTCAAAGTCCCACAGGTAAGGGGGCTCCTTTGGATACAGTATGGAGTAGACAAACACACAGAAGCCAAGTGTCAACTCTATAACAAATCTGGCTGCAGCCATTTGTGCTGGTTCTACATTGTACAAGAATGAGAGGGGGTGTGGAGGATTTCTACTAATCTAAATATTTTACTGTCTTGTGGGAACCAAGGTCATTTCTGTCAGTTAGGTGGGGGTGTGAGCTTTGGGTTAGAAAGCCCACCAAACTCTTCTATTGTGGAATGTAGCTGATTGCATAGCATTGGGTGGGAAGTTAACTTTGTAATATTGTTTCTCTTTGAAGAGAACTTCAGACTTGGTTTCACTTTTGACCGTGCCAATACTATGTAAACAATGAACATGTTCTTTGAGAAATCTCAAGCCTCGCAGTTCTGATTTATTTGGTCTTCTCTATCGGAAACCTTGACACCAAGCATGAAAACAAAGTTCAGGGGTATATGACTTAAATAATCCATCCTATAGTTGAATTGATTTCTGGATTTTATATGTCAAGATACATTTTTATATAACCACAAGATGATATTGATATAATTCTGAAAGAGGAATTACTTCCTGACTTTCATAAAGGTTTATTCATCTTTCTGCACCTTTCAGTTCAATTTATTCCCTGTATCAGGTTGATAGTTTGTTCCTTTGACTTCTGATCTATCACAACCAGGCAAAACAGGTAACTGGGGGCTCTTCCTAAGAGGGGAGGAAGATGAAGCCTACCACTCAAAGTGGATAAACCATGACTGATGGGGCAATAAACCACACAATGGGGACCATTAAAATCAGCATTAAAATGTACTTTGTCTTTTAAAAGAGGATTCTCATTTTCTGCAGCTCGGAGTTGGCTTTGAGTTCACTCAAGGGGACAGAAGAGTTTATCCTTCCTTCTTCCGAATTAATCCCATGGAATTTCCTCAGTACATGGGTTTAGTCCAGCTGCTCCTTTATTTCCAATAGAACTGGGTTGGTCTTCTGGCCCCTGAAAATGACAGTGGGGAATATTTCATCTCATCTCTGGTGCCAATGCTCAAGGAGAAGGAGATCTGCCTGGCCTTCACTGAAATGATGAAATCTGATTTCACTGTTGCTTCAGGGTCAAAATTACTTCATATTTTCAACACTTGGTCTATAAGTGAAGTGATTATTTTGTTTGGAGATTCCAGTACTATTACAAATGTACAGGCAGTTGTGTTTGTTTATGAAAAACGGAGAAATGCATCATTTCGCAAAGTTTGGATCTTTACATCCAATTGGAAATTTCATGTGATGAAATCTCAATACATTTGAGTGCAACACTTGCTTTGCAGCTGTCTTTCGCAGTACCCTTTTCAAACTTGGAAACTGTCCTATCTGTAAACAAATCACTAGTCTACAAGGACAGATTATTTATCTAGGGTCTCTACTCTCTGCTCTTCAGGCAGAAATTAGGTGTCCAGTTCAGTCCCACTACTCTATTGAGCCTCCGCGCTATCAGCCCCCTCTACCACAAAGATCCTGCAGGAGAAGGGCAGTGTGGACAACCGTGGGAACTGGCAGGGTGAGAGCTGTGAACCATAAACGCAAAGCTTTCGCTGTGTCCCTGCACAACAGATACAGTGCCCTTGCTGACCTTAATAGGGAAATTAAGGAGGCAGGTAAAAGTAATTGTGATGATAACTCAAATAAGCAGGGGATCGTGGTCCGAGATGAAGAACTTGTTTTTGACAGGGAGAAGTGTGAATCAGGTATTACACATCAGTCATGCAAGAACAGAAAGGCATCCAAAAAGAGAAGCCACCTTCTGGTAGGTGATTCAATTATAAGGGATGTAAATTTAGGAAAGGACACAGAGGTTTCAAAAGAGGTCAGGTGTCTTCCAGGTGCTACTGCCAGTAGGGACAAGAAGCGTATTTCTAAAATAATCAAGAATGCCAGCAAGGACTGTGATGTGGAGGCTATTGTACATCTTGGCACTAACGATCTGTCCCAAAAAGATGTACTCTCTGTGCAGAATGATTTCCAGAGCTTGGGGCAGGAACTTAGCAGAATAGGCTGTAGGCTTACTTTTTCAGAGGTTTTACCAGTGTATAAGGAGCAAAATGGAAAAGGCCAGCGTATAGCAGAATTCAATATGTGGCTAAAGGAGTGGTGTAAAGGGGAAGGCTTTGGATATATTAGTCACGATGTCTGTAGCTGGTCTAATGAAAAAATGTACAAAAGAGATGGTTTGCATCCATCAAAGAAAGGGACTGAGTTACTCAGCTATAAATTCACAGATTTTCTGGAGGAATATTTAAACTAAACAGCGGGGACAGTGAGTTAATTGATACAGAACATCCCTGTCCCCGGCAATCTAACAATTATAGGGTTATCAGTGCATGTAACATAGATGTGTGTGTGGACAAGAATATCAACCTTGCTGTCAAGCAAAATCAAGCTTCTAATAGCAAGTGCCACACAAAGTGCACTAACCAAATAGGTGGTAAGACAATAGGGGAACTCAGGCACCACACAGGTTATGTAGAAAGTAAACACAGGGTCAGTCATAAAGGACTCAAATGTCTATATACCAATGCACAGAGTATGAACAGCAAACAGGGTGAATTAGAAATTCAGGCTAATGAGGGCATATATGATATTGTTGCCATTATGGAAACATGGTGGGATGAAACCCACAAATGGAACACAAGGCTAGAGGGATTTAAATTATTTAAAAGAAACAGACCTAATAAAAGAGGAGGTGGAGTTGCTCTATATGTAAGAAATAACTACATCTCTACAGAACTAGAGCACAACAATGATGAAAACTGTCTTGAATGCATTTGGGTCAATATAAAAGGGGGGGGAAATGACATTGCCATAGGTGTATACTACAGGCCACCCAACCAAACAGAGGAAATAGATGAACTTTTTGCTAGTCAGCTAACTAAGGTATGTAGGAAGCACATCACAATAGTAATGGGGGACTTTAACTACCCTGACATCAACTGGGAGACAAACTCTGCACCAAGTGGAAGATCAAACAGATTCCTTGCAAACCTAGCAGACAACTTTGTCTCCCAAAAAGTAGAGAAGGGAACTAGGGGATTAGCCATTTTGGATCTAATTCTCACTAACAGGGATGAAATGATAGAAGGTGTTGAAGCCACAGGAACCTTGGGAGGAAGTGATCATGCAATATTGGAATTCAACATTATGGAAGCACAAGCAATAGAACACAGTCAAACTAGAGTCTTGGACTTTAAGAGAGCTAATTTCAATAAACTTAGAGAGGGTTTGGGAAGGATTCCATGGATGAGAATCCTCAAGGGGAAAACAACTCAAGAAGCTTGGGAAATTTTGAAAAGTGAGATAATAAAAGCCCAGTCTAGCACAATACCAACAAAGAGGAAAAATTACAGCTCTCAAAAGAAACCAGCATGGCTGCATAAAGAACTCTCTGATAAATTGAAAGATAAAAGGGACAAATATAGAAAGTGGAAAGAGGGGCACATAACTAAGACAGAATATCAGCAAATAGCCCGAGCCTGCAAAGATGAAGTGAGGAAAGCTAAGGCTCATAATGAACTAAGGCTTGCGACCAAAGTCAAAAATAACAAAAAAAGCTTCTTTCAACATGTAAAAAACAAGAAAAAAGTGAAGGAAATGATTGGTCCACTAGTGGGTGAAAGTGGCAAAAAGGTGACAAGCAACAGGGAGAAAGCAGAACTATTTAACTCATTTTTTGCATCTGTCTTTACACAAAGGGAAAAAACAGACCAACCTACCAAAAATAGTGCCATAAAAAACAGAATAGAAATGCAAGTTAAGATAGGCAAGAAAACGGTAAGTGAGCACCTGTCCAGCCTAGACGAGTTCAAATCACCAGGACCAGATGGATTACACCCCAGGGTTCTCAAGGAACTGGCAGATGTGATCTCAGAACCATTGAACTATATTTTTCAAAGATCCTGGAGCACTGGGGAATTACCGGAGGACTGGAAAAGAGCTGATGTAGTTCCCATCTTCAAAAAAGGGAAAAAATGGACCCAGGAAATTACAGACCTATCAGCCTGACCTCAATACCTGGGAAGATTCTGGAAAAGATAATCAAACAACGAATCAGCGAACACCTAGAGGCAAACAAAATCACTACTAAAAGCCAACATGGGTTTGTCAAAAACAGATCATGCCAGACAAACCTTATTGCATTCTTTGACCAAGTGACAAAATTAGTGGATCAGAGGAATGCTGTGGATATAATTTACTTGGACTTCAGTAAGGCATTTGATAAAGTAGATCACAACCTACTACTTGATAAGATAGAAAAATGTGGGTTAGACAGCATCACCACCAGATGGATTCGTAGCTGGCTGACCGGCCGTACTCAGCGTGTGGTCCTCAATGGAACCGCATCTACATGGAGGGAAGTGTGCAGTGGGGTGCCCCAGGCTCTGTCCTGGGGCCAGTGCTCTTCAACATCTTCATCAACGATTTGGACGAGGGGATAGATGGGGAACTCATCAAATTTGCGGATGACACCAAGCTGGCAGGAATAGCCAACACTCCAGAACAGGCTTAAGATACAGGAGGACCTGGACAGACTTGAACATTGGGCGCTATCTAACAAAATGAAATTCAATGGTGAAAAAAGTAAGGTTCTACATTTAGGCAAGAAAAACCAAATGTACAGGTATAGTATAGGGGGTACCTTGCTCAATAGTAGTAACTGTGAGAGGGATCTCGGAGTCCTAGTGGACAATCACTTAAATATGAGCCAGCAGTGTGCTGCAGCTGCCAAAAAAGCCAACACAGTGCTGGGCTGCATTAACAGAGGGATAGAATCAAGATCACGTGAAGTATTAATACCACTTTACAATGCCTTGGTAAGGCCACACTTGGAATACTGCATCCAGTTTTGGTCACCACGATGTAAAAAGGATGTTGAGACTCTAGAAAGAGTGCAGAGAAGGGCAACAAAGATGATTAGCGGACTGGAGGCTAAAGCATATCAGGAACATTTGCTGGAATTGGGTATGTCTAGTTTAATGAAAAGAAGGACTAGGGGTGACATGATAGCAGTATTCCAATATCTCAGGGGTTGCCACAAAGAAGAGGGAGTCAAGCTATTCTCCAAGGTGCCTGAGGGCAGGACAAGAAGTAATGGATGGAAAAACTAGTCAAGGAAAGAAGCAACCTGGAACTGAGGAGAAACTTCCTGACAGTAAGAACAATTAATCAGTGGAACAATCTGCCTCCAGAAGCTGTGAATGCTCCAACACTGGAAGCTTTTAAGAAGAGACTGGACAGCCATTTGTCTGAAATGGTATAGGGTTTCCTGCCTGAGCAGGGGGTTGGACTCGATGACCTCCAAGGTCCCTTCCAACTTTATTATTATTATTATTATTATTTTGCAAATTATAAAGCCCTTCCATGGGGCTTTGCATTTTAGGGACCACACTGGGGATGTCTCAGAATTCAGCCATTTTCTCATGTCTTTAGACCCTTTGAAACAACAAGGGGACATTTTTCTCCCACTATGGTGGGAAAAGGTCTTTCGCTGCAAGATCCACAAACCAGGCAAGATCCCTTCAAGGGGGGGGGGAACATGTACTGGAAAGGAGAATTTACAGAACCTGCCATCTTACGTATTTGAAGCAAGCATGACTGGTGAAAGTTACAATATCTACAATGCCATTTATGCTGTGGCACACGCATTGGATGCAGTGTATGAATCTGAAGCACGACCAATCATTATCAGACTTGGAAAGAGGATCTCAAATGTCCAGTCATGGCAGGTAATTTCTGTGACTTTTTTTTATCCAGTCCATTCCCTGGTTTTTAATACAGGACACAGATAAGATAAGATAAATAAGATAGATAAGATAACCTTTATTGTCATTTTTTTACTGTGGGCACATTGGCACACATTAATAATGAAATTTTGTTGCTTGCTCTGAAAAGTGTACACATACATAACACACATTTAAACATGCTATATACAACATATATATAAACCTACACCCTTACATATAATAACATATAAATAATCACTGTCCATCTTGAATATATAATGGAAAGAAGAAGCTTTAGAGTTCACAAGGTTAACACTATATGGAATGAAACTGTGACTGAATCTGGATGATCTGCTTCGGATACCACAAAAACCCCTTCTCCCAGAAGGTAATGAGGGAAACAGTTCATCAAAAGGGTGTGTAGTGTCCCAGATAATCTTGCGGAACTTGCTCAAGCATCGCTTATATGCCATGTCCTGGATGGAAGGAATGGAACTGCCAATAATCTTTTCTGCCATCCTCACCACTCTCTGCACTGCCTTCCTGTCCAAAGCAGTGATACTTCCAAATCAGACAGGATGCTCTCAATTGTCCCTCTATATAAAGTGGTAAAGACAGGGGAAGGAATAGAATAGAATAGAATAGAATAGAATAGAATAGAATAGAATAGAATAGAATAGAATAGAATAGAATAGAATAGAATAGAATAGAATAGAATAGAATAGAATAGAATAGAATAGAATAGAATTGGAAGGGACATTGGAGGACTTCTAGTCCAGCCCCCTGCTCTAGCAGGAGAACCTATACTATTTCAGACAAGTGACTTTCTAGTCTCTTCTTAAAAATCTCTAATGATGGAGTGCCCATGATTTCTGAAGGCAAGCTGTTCCACTGGTTAATTATCCTCACTGTTAGGAAGTTTCTCCTTAATTCCAGGTTGCTTCTCTCTTTGATCAGTTTCCAACCATTGTTTCTTGTCCTGCCCTCTGGTGCTTTGGAGAATAATTTGACCCCCTCTTCTTTGTGGCAGCCTCTCAAATACTGGAATACTGCTATCATGTTGCTCCTGTTTCTTCTTTTCTTTAGACTAGCCAAACCCAAGTCCTGCAGCCGTTCTTCATATGTTTTAGTCTCCAGGCCTTTGATCATCTTAGTTGCTCTTCTCTGAACTTTTTCCAAACTCTCAACATCTTTTTGGTAGTATGGTGACCAAAATTGGTTGCAGTATTCCAGGTATGGTCTCCCTAGGGTTTTATAAAGCGGTACTAATACTTTGTGTGATCTTGATTCTATGCCTCTGTTTATACAACCCAGGATTGTATTAGCTTTTTTGGTTGCTGCTGCACATTGCTGGCTCATAGTCAAGTGTTCGTCCACTGGGACTCCAAGGTCCCTCTCACTGTTGCTGTTTATGAGCCAGGGCTCGCCTAATCTGTACTTAAACCTTTGGTTTTTCCTGCCTAAATGTAAAACTTTGCTTTTCTCCACATTAAAACTCATTTTGTGAATAGGGCCCATTGTTCAAGTTTGTCAAGATCTTTTTGGATCCTGAGTTTGTCTTCTGGGGTGTTGGCTATTCCTGCCAGTTTAGTGTCTTCTGCAAATTTGATGAATTCCCCTTCTATTCCCTCATCTAAGTCATTGATGAAGATATTGAAGAGTACTGGGCCTAAGACGGAGCGTTGTGGTACCCCACTGCTTATTTCTCTCCATATTGATATAGTACAACTGAGGACTACTTGTTGAGTCTGGTTTGCCAGCCAGCTACAGATCCATCTGGTGGTGATGTTGTCTATCCCACCTTTTTCTAGCTCACCAAGCAGTACATTGTGGTCTACTTTGTTGAATGCTTTACTGAAATCTAAGTATACTATGTCCACAGCATTTCGCTGGTCTACTAATTTGGTCACTTTATCAAAAAATTAAATAAGATTGGTTTGGCATGATCTGTTTTTGACAAACCCATGCTGGCTTCTGGTTATAACTTTGTTTGCTTCTGGTTGTTTGCAGATCTGTTTTTTGATTATCTTTTCTAGGATCTTCCCAGGTATTGATGTTAGACTGAGTGGTCTGTAGTTTCCTGGGTCTGTTTTTTCTTTCTTTCTTAAAGATGTGAACTACATCAGCCCTTTTCCAATTCTCAGGTACTTCTCCGGTGCTCCCAGATTTTTGAAAGATGTGGTGCAATGGTTCTGAGATAACATCTGCCAGGTCCTTCAGAACTCTGGGGGTGTAATCTGTCGGGTCCCATCGATTTATATTCGTCAAGGTCAGACAGGTGTTCTCTTACCATGTTCTTGCTTATTTTAATTTTTGTTTCTAGTTTGTCTTTTGCAGTAGGGTTTTTTTTGGTATGTTGGGCTATAATTTCCTTTTGTGGTCTGATTTGTGACATATCAAAAAGGGTTGAGATTAGGAAGAAATTCTTCTTGAAATCCAAGATGCAGTTACAGCAGCCAACAGTGGTTTCCATGGACCATTCACATTCAGTTGGATCCCCTTTTGCTTTAGAAAAGCTGTAGCAAAATTCACAAGCTTTCTTTGCATGTCAAGTCCGAGTTCCCATCTCCAGCATCCATTGGTGGTTTGGAATGGAACTGGCCTTAATCTCCCTGTGCCTTTTCCTGGTTATGTTAGACCCCAGTTAACCATTTCTTTTGAAGACATTCTGATGATTGATACAAAAATGTACAAATGAATAAATGAAGCACATTCAATTCTTAGGCACCTATGTTATTTCTCTTTTCTCTTTTCTCTTTCAGAAGGTGCCCTTTGCCAGGTGTGGCATGAAGAGGTGCCAGGCAGGAGAGAGGAGAAGAGTTCCAGAGGGTGAGCTGGTTTGCTGCTACCAATGTGTCCCTTGCCCAGAAGGGACCATTTCTAATCAGACAGGTAGTGCACACGTTTAAGTGTATATTTTCCAGAATCAAGCAAGCCATTTGTAGAAACAAATATCAATTTTGTTTTCATTGTGGAAGATTCTTTAAAATAGTCATGCTTTTCAGCAGAACCTCTAAGTTTATAGGTCTAAACTATTCTGCTCCCCTGACCATCTTTCCTGCTGCTCATAAATTTAATGCAAGATAGTTTCAGGGCACAATTCTTGGGTTCTCTATTGGACTTTCTACTCCTTCTCTTACAAGCCACCAGGAAATCCAGTTACCAATCCTTTCATGAAGGAGAGGAGTATAAGGTTCAAGCTTTAATTTTCATTATTTCGGGTGTGCTTCTTTTGTCAATAATATCAGTCTCCCAGAAGATTGATAGACCTGTTGGAGAAAGAGAAGATTGATCTACCTATGTCTGCTTCTCTGGAAAAAGAGTCTGAATGAGGAGATGCAAAATACAAAGCAGAGAAGTTGAGCCAAGGAGCTGAAAACATCTTTGGCTAATGTATCCTCGGGATTATGAGTATTAAAAAATGATTAGCCCTTTTTGATACACCGTGAAATGTAAAGTGACTCTTGATTTCAGATGCTCCTCACTGTGACCCCTGTCCAGAAGATCAATATCCTAACAAGGGCAAGAACCACTGCATTGCCAAGAAGATACACTTCCTTGACTATCAAGATACCTTAGGATATACTTTAGCTTCTCTAGCCCTTTGTCTCTCTATGATCACATCTACAATCCTGATTATTTTCCTTAAGCATCGTGACACACCAATTGTCAGGGCAAACAACCGAGATCTCACCTACATCCTCCTGGTCTCCCTCCTGCTCTGCTTCCTCTGCTCCTTCCTCTTTATTGGCTGACCAGGAAACCTCACCTGTCTCTTACGACAAACTGCCTTTGCCATTCTCTTTTCCCTTGTGGTCTCCTCTATCTTGGCAAAAACTGTCATGGTGGTTCTGGCCTTCGTGGCCACCAAACCAGGGAGCAAGACAAGGAAACTCTTAGGAAAACCACTGATCAACTCCATTGTCTTAGCCTGTCCCCTGGTCCAAGCAGTTCTTTCTGCCACTTGGCTGGTAACCTCTCCACCATTTCCCCACTTGGACTTCCACTCCTTGGTAGGAGAGACCATCTTGGAATGTAATGAAGGTTCAACTTCAATGTTTTACACTGTCCTTGCCTACCTGGGTTTTTTAGCCTTTATCAGTTTCACATTGGCCTTTCTGGCTAGGAAATTGCCTGACAGCTTTAATGAAGCCAAGTTCATTACTTTCAGCATGCTGGTCTTTTGCAGTGTTTGGATCACCTTCATCCCCACCAATCTGAGCAGCAAAGGGAAATCCATGGTGGCCGTGGAGATCTTCTCCATCTTAGCCTCTGGGGCTGGTCTCTTGGCTTGTATCTTTTCCCCCAAATGCTACATTATTCTACTGAGGCCCAATCTGAATCGTAGGGAAAATATGATAAGGAACAAAAATCTCTAACTAAGGCAGGCATGGGGAAGATATATATTTTTGAGACATGATTAGTAGCTGGTGACATTTCTAAAATATGATAGCAGAGAAGGAGGAACATGTCCATTAAATAATGCCTTATCATGTGTTATAACTGGTTACAATAAAAGTCAGTTGAGTTGGGTGATATAGAAATTCAATCAATCAATCAATATATCTGTTGTTAGCAGGAATCATGTGGCCTTTTTCACCCCATGTCTTCAGTTGTCTTCAATTCTCCCCAGTGAAGCTGAGGGCCCTATGTAGAAATAGATTGGTGTTAAATATATGTTTTTTATTTCAAGAGGGATATTTTCTCGTTTTATTTTTTTAATTAAATATTTTACTATTTTAGCATTTTAAAGGATGATGTTCCATGTCAGTGTTTTTGAGCATATATGTTTGTCTCCATAGTCTCCTGCAAATCGTAGAATTCTCTGCTACTGTTCATTTTTTTTGTGGTGGAGATGAAATTGTCAATCTGTTACCCAATTCTGTTGTGCTGCCTCTTCAATTGGCAGAGTTTATGGCTGGGATGAGAAAATAATATCTGTATGCACATATTGCTTTAACAATCCCTTGTGCCATGTCATATCTCAGATAACAGAATAACAGAGTTGAAAGGGATCTTGAAGGTCTTCTAGTCCAACCTCCTATTTCTCAGACCTCCTCTGTAAATCATGATGCTCTACGATAATTGCATCCACATAGAGATTTGCACCTGTGCAGAATCAAAGTGCAGGACCCAAAGCAAATAATCAAGGCTCACTGCAGAGTTTTATTAGTCAGAATGTTTTTTGGGGGGGATGCCTCTTCCAAAATAATAATGGGAGACACATCCATGGAGACAAAGAGATGAGCTCATATCTATACATTTAGGAAAGGAGGAGAAAATGATGTAAGAAAGAAAGGATACATATATAAATGTTTTAAATAAATAAATATTCATAAGTAATAACATAATATATCTCCTTTGCTTCTGTCCTCTACAGAGAACAATAGTTACAAGAAACATTTACATCTTGAGATCCAGAGGCTGCTTTGGACATGTTCTGATATTGCTTATGTCTGGATGTGTCTATTAAATAATCCTGATTTTCCCCACATAGGGAGATTGATAATAAGGAGCAATCCCCACTGATCCCTATTGTCCAGCCCCACAAAGAGTTGAATACAAACTAAAACATCTCTCCAGCCCTTCTCGAGAGATACAGAAATCTCTCTATTGTCTCGGGTCCAATACTTTTGATGGATTTTCTGAGTTTGAGTCAATCAAATTGGGTATAGTTTAGAAAGAGCCCATTACATCAATGCAAAGGAATTATCCAGAAAGAGAACGTGACTAAAACTAAGAAGTTCTTCTCCTGAGTAGAAAGTCTTTGCCAATGGAGAAGATTTCCTCTTCACCTCTTGAGGTCTAGAAACAAATATGTGATGTGTCATATCTGCCATCACACCACTGCAGCCCTGCTTTGCTTTGATGGCAGCCTGCCATAAAATGTAGAGAGGGGATAGAGGGAGGAGGGATGACAAACTAGAAGTGCCAATCAGAGACAACAATTGGATAATCCAAGGACACAGACATAGGAATGGAATGTGAACACCCACCAAAGAGGCACCAAACTTTAGAACTGTTACCAGAACAACTAATTTGAACCTCATTGGACACTGGCAAACTGACCAGGGGGAGGGAGGCCTGGAAAAAGTGAAAAATATCAGCTTTCCACGGTAATCCTCAGATTTGGCTTTTCCTACCCTGTAACCACTTGGCTTTAGTAAAAGTATACCTTTCCTTGCAAAATGAACTGAGAGTCTTTCTTTTCAAATGCCCAAGCTGGGACAGCCCTGATAGGAAGGCTCTCTATTAAATCAGTGTAGGTGTAAGATCCTGTGGGGCAGTTGGATGGTTGGATGTCAGAACTGCCATTTAAAAGAGAAAATACCTCTTTCCTTAAAATGGGGAGGGGGTGTAGAGAGAGGGGAAAAATGTGTGGCTAGACATCTAGTTCTGAGAGGTATTCCCAATCCTACTGTGGGAAGTCAGCCCCCACACAGAAAGCAATATTTTGAGGAATATTAAAAAGGCAGAATATTATATTTCCCCAAAGGAATAATGGAAAATCTTAGGCAGAAATCACCCCCCCCCTCCAAGTCTCTCTGCCCCAAGCAGAAACCAGGTCTGTAGAAATGCAGATGTGATAATCCTGTCACAAAGATTGGAGCCAGGAAGCTTGGTTTGATAGGATTAGAAAGACAAAGATCCCTAGAATCAACAACCCTCACCCAAAAAATCCAACACAGGACGTAGTCATCAGCCACACCCCCAGGGAAGCAGTTTAGGACATAATAGGATTAACCCACCACCATCAGAATACCAGAAAGGCACACTCAGACTCAGGTCAAAGTTCATGCCACAGGAACAACTCCAAACAAAAGCCCAAGAAGGTATAAAAACCTACCACTCCTTACTACATATGGTCAGCTTTCCCAGAGCCATCTTTTTGTCTGGCTCTCCTCTTCAATAAACTACAACCTTCTTTCTAAAGCAGTGTCTGTTTTGTTTATTCCCGGCTTGGACTGGACCCTGATGAAGATTTTTCTTTCAACACTACTATTCGGAAATGTTCCAAGGACCAAATAATACTTTTTGAAATTCTTATTTATAATATTGATGACTCTCCCAGATAACAAGGACACTTCAGGGAATACAACAAATTGATTAACAAAAAAAGAATGGATACTGGATGAAAATTGGCCAGTATAATGGGATCCAGGAATAGTTTCATGAGGAGACCAAAGCCTCCTTGAGAGATGCAGGAACAACATGTCTCTCAAGGATGAATTTATGCTGGATACAGTTCCATTTCTGGGTCTAATCCTGTTCTGTTCTTGCAAAGCAGACATCGAGACGAGGCAGGTTCACAACAAAGGATCTTTTATTAGGTACATTCACAGAACAGAAGCAATAACACAATGACAACTGGCCCTTTTATACTCCCCGTGCAAGGGATGCACAGCCAATCATTGCAGGCCATTCTCCCGCCTTGCGCATGTGCGCAAGGCTGGAGACAGCCTGTTTGTGTCCCGGGCAGACACGTGGTCTGTCCGGGTCTCTGCAACCTTTCTGCAGCCTTCCTGAGCCTTGCTGAATGACTCAGCAAGGCCCAGGACATAACACCCCTCCCCTCTTGGATTAAACAATACTTGCATATTGTTTAATATCATACACACACATCATGGCTGGCCGGTTGGCACGTCATGCGGTCAGCCTTACTCCTGGCAACCTATTTCCCTTCAGGTTTCCATGGTATCCACGAACTTTCACTCTTTGACAATATTTGCACCGCAGCACCTTAATTGTTGTTTATATCCTCAGGTGGTGCAGGCTAATAACCCTCCTGTGTTATGAACAAGGACCTTACATATTCATTTAAATACTTAGGAGGACCCTTGACCCGCTCTGATCTCCGTGGAGCCAGATTAGGTGCAGGTGTAATATTAGGTGTGGGATTAGTAATAGGTGCCTGGAGTGCCTGCTCCCGGTTTGCGCAAAACAAACCAGGACTTTGTCTCCCAGAAGACTCAGGGGTTCCCCCTGACTGCTGACTGGCTGGATCCACTGGACCCAAACCAGAGTTCCTTGGTGGGGTGGAGTTCCCAAGAATTGCATGGGACTCCTCTTGGGAGCACTGTCCCTCGAGCCCAAGGCCAGCAGCAGGAGTACCCTGAGTAGCCGATTTACGGCCATTTGCCCCTAGCCAGGGACCTCTGCCAGAGTCAGGAGCTGCCTCCATGGCAAGACCCCCATCTGGAACATTTGGATCAGCGCCCTCGTGGAGAGACTGTGGTCCACAATCATAATTGGGGTCCCCCTCCCCCCCGAGAGCAGAGCCAGGGGCGGAAACATGGCCAGGAAGCCTCCAGCGCAATTCGTCTATGTGGCATCTAAGCACATGACCATCCTCCAAGGCCACTTCGTAGGACAGTGGCCCAGAGACCTTACAAACAACAGCAGGTACCCAGGGATGCCCATGTCCATAGTTTCTGGCCCAAACCGCATCACCCACTTGGAGTCTCCTAGGTGCCCGCGGTTGTGACACCTGTGAAGCCATCCGGTCTGGGTGCAGCCTGTCCAGCTTCGTGATGAGTCTGTGACCCCAGCGGAGTTCAGCTGGGCTCTTTCCTGTAGCTGTGCAAGGTGTGGTGCGGTGTGCAAGGAAAAAATCAGCTAACCTGTGATGCCAGGGTCCTTGAGTGATTCTCTTTAATGCGTCCTTGGTGGTACGCACCATGCGTTCAGCCTGACCGTTGGTGGCAGGGTGAAAAGGAGCAGACGTGGCATGCCGGATCAAGTTGGCTTGAAGAAATGCCTGAAACTCAGAAGAGGTAAATTGGGGACCATTGTCTGATACTAGAACATCAGGAAGACCATGGGAAGCGAATATTCCTCTGAGCACCTGGATGGTCCTGGCAGTAGTAGTGGAGGATACAGGAATGACCTCTAGCCACTTGGAATGGCTGTCCATGAGGAGAAGGAAGAATTGCCCCTGAAAGGGCCCAGCATAGTCAATGTGTACGCGTGACCATGGAGTGAGTGTTTCCTCCCACCTATGTACAGGGGCCTGGGGCATCTCTGGCCATGATTGTTGGCAGACTTGGCACCCCTGAACCTGGGCCTCGATGTCCTTATCGAGGCCAGGCCACCAAAGATGGCTGCGCGCAAGCGCCTTCATTCTCACTATTCCCGGATGTCCCTCATGCAGAGAGAGTAAGACTCTAGTCCTCAATGAGGCCGGGATGACTACTCTGCTTCCCCACAGGATACACCCTTTGAATGTAGAAAATTCATGTTTCCTATGCCAGAAACTTTGGAACTCTGTACCAGGACACGTGTCAGGCCATCCTGACAAGACCCATGTCAGCACGCAAGCAAGCGTGTGATCAGTGGCAGTTTCAGCAGCCACATCTCTAGCATTGAGGGGAGATTCAGGTAAGTCCTGAATAGAAAGAATGTGTACAGCAGGAGCAGGGTCTTCCTCTATTTGCTTTAGAGGTAACCTACTAAGGCCATCAGCGTGGCCCATCTCTGTCCCTGGTTTGTGAACCAGAGTGTAATCATAAGCTGCCAAGAAAATTGACCATCTCAGCATTCTAGGAGATATTATGTGAGGGGTTTGTTTGTTGGTTGTAAACAACCCCAGCAAAGGCTTGTGGTCAGTATAGACCGTGAAATGGTGGCCATACAAGAAATCATGAAATTTCTTGATGCCTGAGATTATTGCCAAGGCTTCCCTGTCAATCTGCGCGTAATTACGCTCTGCAGATGAGAGAGTTCTAAAGTAATAGGCCACAGGGACCTGAGTCCCATCAGCCTTGAGATGACTTAACACTGCTCCTACCCCATAAGGGGAGGCATCACATGCGATGCACACAGGTAATTACTCATTGAAATGAGCCAGTACAGCATTGGAGGATAGCAAAGCCTTGACTTCTTTGAAAGCCTTTTCATGGACCTTTGTCCATGTCCATGGAGTCTGTTTGTCCAAGAGCTGGTGTAACGGCTCAGCTACTGCAGCCTTGTGGGGGAGAAATGAATGATAAAAATTAAGTAGGCCCAGAAAAGCCTGGAGTTCAGCTTTTGACTGGGGACTAGGGGCCAGTTGTATGGCCTGGAATTTAGACTCTGCAGGGTGGATGCCTTCAGCATCAATATGAAATCCTAGAAATTCGGTGGATGTTACACCAATTTTACATTTGTCTTGCTGTAACTTCAGCCCAGCTTGGTGGAAACGCAGCAAGACAGCTCTCAGCCTTTCAGCCAAGTTTCCTGATGACTCTCCTGCAATGAGGACGTCATCGAAATAGGGGCAGACCCCAGGAATACCACAGAGCGTTCGCTCCATCACCCCTTGGAAGATACCAGGGGCTACATTGACCCCAAACTGCAGCCTTTTTACTTTGAAAGCCCCTCTATGAGTAACTATAGTTTGTGCCTCAGCTGTTGCCTCATCAACAGGTAACTATTGATAGGCCTGAGCCAAATCGAGCTTAGCAAAGAGTTTTCCCCCTTTTAGTGAAGCCAGAATGTGGCTCACCACAGGCACTGGATATGCATGTTGCTGCAAGGCTTTGTTTAGAGTGCATTTATAGTCCGCACAGATTCGGACTTCACCATTTGCTTTTAATGGTGTCACTATGGGGGTTTCCCATGGACTAGAATCCACAGGTTCAAGAATGCCTTGTTGGAGCAGTTTGTCCAACTCAGCATCAATTTTACTCTTGAGGGCAAAAGGCACCCTCCTTGGTTTAACCCTGATGGGTGTGATGGCTGGATTTAATTTTAAAGCAATGGGAGGCCCCTTGTATGAGCCAAGCTCTAGGCTGAATACATCAGCAAACTCCTGTAAGGCTGGCAGTTTGCAGATGGTTAAGACCAGTCACTTGGATCCTAAGTGCCTCGAACCAATTGAGTCCTATAAGACTCGTGCGATCACCCCCAACTACCACCACATCTAACAACCCATCAAATTCCTTATGCTGTACTCTAAGCGTGGCCTCCCCCTTCACACTGACTCATGAATTCTGAAAGTCAGTGAGGATGAGATTGGAGGGCCTGAATTTGACTCGTGAGCCACTCCTGGAACAAACCTTTTTAAAGGTGTCTGCAGAAATAATAGAAAGAGTGGACCCTGTGTCCAGCTCCATGGCCAGGGGAACTCCCTGCAACTTTACATCAATGCGCAGCTTTTTCTTAAGGGGCCAGTAAACCCCAGTTTTAAATACCCCCCTACGGGACACGCAGAAACCCACCCTGTGTTGGCTGGGGTCCTTGGTACCTTTCAGAGGCAACTCTTCAGGGGACCTGTTTTTCTGGCGACCCAAGCATGCTGATGTGATGTGGCCTTGCCTGCCACATGCCCGGCAAACAGCAGAACGAAAATGGCAGTCGGTTCTCCTGTGGCGACCCCCACAGCCAAAACATCAAAGGGATGCTGGCGTCTGTCCTCTGCGTTCTTGCAGTCTTCTCTCTGCCAACGGTTGAAGTCTGTCCACCTCTTCTTCCTCGGATTCTTCTCTGGAGGCCTCTCACACGACTTCCTGATGGACGGGGACTGCTGCTGGAGGGTTCTTTGTTGACCGTAAGGCCTTCACTGCACCGCCGGTTGCTTCTTCAGCTGCAACTTCTCTCAGGGCATCTTGGAATGTGACATCAGCTTTAGCAAACAACTTTTGTTGCATCTCACGGCTTCGCAATCCGTAAACGAGTCGATCTCGGAGCCTCACTTCCAAATCTTGGAACGCACATGGCCTAGCAGCCTGCCTCAGAGCTGCGACGAAGTCTGCAGCTGATTCTCCCGGCCGCTGATCCCGCTGCTCGAACTGGTGCCTCCAAGCTATTACAGACAGCTTGGGCTCAAAATGCTCGCGCAGCATTTTCTTAAGATCGACATATGCGATCGATTCCAATGGTGCTGGGGCTACAAGGTTCTCGGCAATGTCAAAAGTCTCTTGCCCACAGACACACAGCAAAGTAGCAGCTTTCAGTCCGTCTTCTTGGATCTTATTCACCCTGAAGTAGTTCTCAACGCGAGCTGCATAAGAGCTCCAGCATTCCGGGTGCGAAGTATCGAATTCAACAAGACGGCCCAGCTTGGACATCTTTGTGACCGATAGCCTCGTTGACGTCTCTCACCGCAAGGAAGGAGAAGGGGTCCTCCGAAGCCAAGCCCACCTCCAGCATCTTCGTACTGGCAGGTGGTTGCTTCTTCTGGACACCGCGCTTCTCTTCGCTTCAGGCCTTCAGGTGAGTTGGCCTAGCTTCTTCCTCTTAGGCTTCCTATGCGGCGAATCCCACCTTCATCGCCAATGTTCTGTTCTTGCAAAGCAGACATCGAGACGAAGCAGGTTCACAGCAAAGGATCTTTTATTAGGTACATTCACAGAACAGAAGCAATAGCACAATGGCAACAGGCCCTTTTATACTCCCTGTGCAAGGGATGCACAGCCAATCATTGCAGGCCATTCTCCCGCCTTGCGCATGCGCGCAAGGCTGGAGACAGCCTGTCTGGGTCCCGGGCAGACACGTGGTCTGTCCGGGTCTCTGCAACCTTTCTGCAGCCTTCCTGAGCCTTGCTGAATGACTCAGCAAGGCCCAGGACATAACAAATCCCAATAACAGAGACTTTCTGCTTCCAATCCTGGTTCTTGCCCTCATCTTCTTTTTTGATCTTTGGGCATTCAGACCCTCCACAGCTCAATACCATCCTTTTGAACAAATTGAAGCTTTACAAAAACCTACCATAACTAACATCTGCTTTTGGAGGAGAGAGTCCAGGGAGACATCCAGATTGCACAGCAGTCCTAAGCGAGTCAGTGCAATGTCATGCAAGACCAATGTCCCCACTACTGGGAGGACCAATCATCCACAGCTGCTCAATTTTGCTAGGATTAAAATGGAGACTCTTTCTCCCCATCCAATAGACTTCAGGCACTAGGGCAAAACCTTGCTTGGTCAATCAATGGCTGTATAATTGAATATCGTCAGGGTAAGGATAATACTTGACCTTGAAATGAGAAGGCCTCACTGAGATACCTTGAAAATCGGATTTGGACTCAATGTCTCCCCTCCAGTCAACACTGAATGGAAAGAGCTTCAGAGAATGGAGAGAACCACATAACACCATGTATCCATTCCTATTACCCCAGCTAATCCACAAATGTACAGTGGGTGATGATGTCTTTCCCACACCAGTTCACAGTTCTGAAGACATACTTCCCAAGACAAACACAGCAGACAAACTTTTATGATTCCAACTCATTGTTGGATAATCCTCCTGTAGAGTTTAAATTAGCCTGACACCTTGAGAGATCCACCTGCCAACCTTTAAGTTCTATGGGAGAAGTTAGAGTCTAATTTCATCACCTGCCATGTTGGTATTTATAAACCACTTATTCCATACAAGTATTGATATGATTGCCCAGACTTACTAGGGTTCAACAGATTGTCTTATGACACCATGCCCCATGAACACTTATACTATCTAAACAAACTGTGGAAGAGGCCATACTCCACCTTGTGTGCACATGCTCAGTTTCACATAACTCAAATACCCAACTTCACCTTGACTCTCAACTGAATCTGATCTGTGGATTAGCAACAGGAGACCCAAACTCATTTTTCTCGATCTGGAGTATGAAGAGTAGATATTGCTCAGTAAATAGGACAATTGCTTTTCCATGAAATTATCAGAAAAACAGTAATTTCTAATGTATCCCCTATGGATTTCTATCCACAAAAATCTTCTGAGATAAAACCTGCTTTAAATTATATACTCGGAGTTCTCCTGGTGGGGGCAGACATATTACCTCATCTTCCAAAGAGCTGACTCTGAGGTTTGGTGAGATTCAATTGGGTGAGACTCAGCTAGGCTTAATTTCCTCTTTGGTCACAGCCCAAGGTAAGAGGAAGCATGGTTGATATAAATTTGCACTGGGGGCATCAAGATGACAAGTTCTACCTGCAATTCACCTTCTGCCCAAACCTGGATTTCTGATTTAGGAAGGGAAGGTGAGAAGAATGGTTGGCCTGCCTCTCCTACTGCTGCTGCTGCTCTTCTGGTTCCTGCCTCCACCTGCTGCTAAGAGGATGCAAACTGGGTGTGTGTTGACAAACACTTTACAGATTACAAGAGACTTTTACAGACCTGGTGATTTCATTATTGGTGGGAATTTTCCTCTGGGAACCATACATGCATTCAGTATCCACTTCTTTCAGGAAGACCCATCTCTGCTTCAAGAGAGTATTTTGTAAGTTTCACCCAGAGGGGAAAGATGTAAATAATTATTTTATTGCTTTGTATTCAGGGACTCTTTTCAGAAATACTTGTTCTAGTCATGTTTGCAATGTCGTATCATAGTTCAGATCTTTGTGTTTTTCTCAATAAAGAGCCAAACTCATAAAATAGGCAAGAATTCTCTATATTTTCAGAACTCTTGATCAGCAATAGCAATAGACTTAGACTTATAAACCGCTTCACAGTGCTTTACAGCCCCATCTAAACAGTTTACAGAGTCAGCCTATTTGCCCCCAACAATCCGCGTCCTCATTTTACCGACCTCGGAAGGACGGAAGGCTGAGTCAACCTTGAGCCGGTGAGGATCGAACCACCAAATTGCAGACAGCCAGCAGCCAGCAGAGATAGCCTGCAGTACTGCATTCTAACCACTGTGCCACCACGGCTCATCAGGAAGCTAATAAACCACCCAAAAAGTGAGGCAGAACAACACCTTAGAAACTATGCTGGCCTAGTGAAGAAGTTGACTTACAATATTAATTTGGCCAGAAAGTCATGGTGCAAAACTGAAAGATGAGATCGATCCATTGACACTGTGGAGTAGTTTTAAGAAATGCCTCAGTTTTGGAATCAGGATTGCTCTGACCCCATTGGAGTCTTGTACTCAGCAATGATTACCAGACCAGAAGAAGCTGTTCCAAGAGAGGAACAAATTGATTAGGGTGGAAGAGGAGCAATTGGGAAGGACCATACCCACTGGAGCAAAAGTGAAGAAGGGAGGGACAATAGAGAGGTATAAAATGATCTGGGATATGGACAGACAGGATTTTTTCCTTTCTCTCAGAAGCATCAAATATTTTTTTTGTATATATATTTTATTAGGTTTTATATGGGTAAAGGGAAGTTAGGGTTGGTATGGGTAATGGGTGGGGTTGGGAAATGGGATTGGGGTGGGAATAAGGATAGGTACAGTAGTGGGGTTACCCCCACAGAAAATTCAACGCTTGGACAAGCAGACTATCGTCCAGGTACAAATATTAAATAACAATAGTTAATATAATACTAAACAATTATAATCATTAATGCTAACAATAGTCATAAAATTAAAGCTTAATAAATAGATATCATTCATCCTGTTAGACTTCACAATCTTTTTGCTCTAACGTAATGCTAGCCATTGATAAAAATTTTCCCATGTTCTAAAATACACTGAATCCTCTTTCTCTTTAATCTCTAAAGTTAATCTATCCGTTTCTGCACATTCTAAAATTTTCGTAATTATAATCTGGTCAGATGGTAGATTTTCATTTTTCCAAAATTGGGCAAATGCAATTCTCGCAGCTGTCAATACATGTAATATTAAGTATACATTCTCTTTGCCATAATTTCGTCCTAATATTCCTAGCAAAAACAGTTCTGACTTATATTCTATCTGTATTTTAGTCATCTTTTCTAGCCATATATGAATTTTAAACCAAAATTTCTTAGCATTAAGACATATCCACCAAATATGATAGTAAATACCCGGTTTTTGTTTACATTTCCAACAGATATTCGGTACATTTTTAAACATTTTCGCTAATCTAACTGGTGTCATATGCCATCTATAAAACATTTTGTATAGATTCTCTTTATATGAGGCTGCTTTAGTAAGTTTAATATTTCTCTCCCAAAGCTTTTCCCAGTTTTCTAAATCTATAGAATATCCAAAGTTTTTTGCCCACACTATCATTGTTTCTTTTACTTGTTCTTCTTCCATCTTCCAGCTTAGTAGAAATTTATAGAGCTTCTTAATCAGGTTTTCATCTGTTTTCAAAAGTGTTTTATCAAATAATGTCTGTTCTTTGTAAAAGTCCATTGATTTTACATCTTTTTTCATATCTTGTTTGAATTTGCAGAGAGGACCACCATGTTAGGTCAATGCCTTGTTGATGAAGAATTTGTCTGTCTTTAAGTTTTCCATCTTTATCCAAGATGTCTTTATAAGTAACAGGTTTATCATAGTTAATTAAATTTGGATAAGCAAATGCTTCCATTGTTGAAAGCCACTCAGGTATTTTCATATAAATTTTATGTTTGATTTTCTCCCACTCTGAAAACAAAACATTCCTTATGGCATGGCTTTGGAAATATTTATGTACTTTGTTTTTCTCATACCATAAGAGCGCGTGCCAACCCAATTGCAAGTCATGCCCCTCTAAATAAAGAAGTCGTTTATTTCTCAATGTAATCCATTCTTTAAGCCAAAGCAAAATGGATGCTTGGTAATAAAGTCTCCAATCTGGAAGTCCAAAACCCCCTCTATCTTTTGTTTCTTGTAGCAGTTTAGTTTTAATTCGTGCTTTCTTCCCTTGCCATATAAATCTCAATATTGTTGAATTTAAATCATCGAAAAATTTCTTACCCAGTTTAACAGGGGCCATTTGAAATAGAAAGAGTAGTTTCAGTAAGATGTTCATCTTCACAGTCGCTATTCTTCCTAACAATGACAATTGGAGGTTTTTCCACTTTTTCAAATCTACTTTTATTTGTTTCATTAATCTTTCATAGTTATCTTCTTTTAATGTTGTATATTTTGATGTTAAGTGGATACCTAAATATTTAACTTTTTTAGCTATTTGAAGCTTTGACCTTTTTGCAAATTGAGTTCTCTGTTTGTCTGTTAGGTTTTTTGTTAATACCTTAGTCTTTTCTCTATTTATCTTCAGGCCTGCTACTTCTCCAAATTCCTCTATTTTCTGCAGAAGTTTAGTAACTGTTTCAAATATTAATCAATGAACATCCTTAAGAAAATTGGAATGGAATGGAATGGAATGAAATGGAATGGAATGAAATGGAATGGAATGGAATGGAATGGAATGGAATGGAATGGAATGGAATAGAATAGAATAGAATAGAATAGAATAGAATAGAATAGAATAGAATAGAATAGAATAGAATAGAATAGAATAGAATAGAATAGAATAGAATAGAATAGAATAGAAAGGTACCTTGGAGGTCTTCTAGTCCAGCCCCCCACTCAAGCAGAGAACCTATACCATCTCAGACAAGTGACTGTCCAGTCTCTTCTTAAAAACCTCCAATGAAATTTGGGACTTCCTGCTACAAAGGACATTTTAAAAAAGCACAATAAATTCCACCAGCACACACAAGCTTTCCTTAAAATTTCCCCAATGATTTTCTCACTGTAGAGTCATACCCAAGTATTACCAGCAGATCACAGCCTTGGTGTTTGCGGTCACAGAACTCAACAAGGATCTAGTTCTCCTCTCCAACATCACACTTGGCTTCCACATTTATAGCAATTTTCAGACCGAGGTGGCGATTTGCTCAAACAGTCTCTCCCTGCTCTCCACCCGAGGCCGAATGGTTCCGGGTTACAAATGTGACAGGCAGGACCCTCTGCTCTCTGTCATTGGAGATCTCAACCCCAAATCCTCCAGGCAGATGGCCTCCATCTTCAGCATCTTCAAGGTCCCACAGGTAAGAGGGCCTCATTGGATACAGTATCAGGTAGACATACAACAAAGTGAAGACACAGAGATTCAGAGAAGCCAAAGGTGGGAAAAGGTGTTTTGGGGGATATATATTTATATTTTTTGTGTCAAGATATGTTTTTATAGAACCCAAAAATGATAGATAATGAGATAATTTTGAAATGCAGTATTTGCCAAGAGGAATTCCTTCCTAATCTATTCTTCATCAAAGTGTAGTATAGTATATTCTTTGTATTAAGTTGACGGATTGTTCCTTTGGCTTCTGGCATGTCATTACCAGGCAAAATATGTAACCTCTTCTTCCTAATATGTAATCCTTCTTCCTAAGAAGGCCAGAAAATTAAGCTTGCCATTCAAAGTGAGCCAGCCTAATAGGTGAGGCAATAATCCACATAATGGTGATCCCTAAAATTTACTCTATCAAGAATCTCACTTTCTCCAGCTCGGCATTGGCTTTGAGTCCACTCAAGGAAGCAGAATAGTTTACCCTTCCTTCTTCTGGATCAATCCCAAGGAATTTCCTCAATATGAGGGTTTAGCCCAGCTACTCCTGTATTTCCAGTGGAACTGGGTTGGGTTTATTGCCTCTGAAAGTGAGAGCGGAGAACGTTTCATTTCAACTCTGATGCCAATGCTCAAGGAGAAGGAGATCTGCCTGGCCTTCACTGAAATGTTGAAATCTAATTTTCTTTCTACTCCAATGTTGAACTTTCTTCATATTCTGGAGACGTGGGCTAAAGCTGAAGTGATTATTCTGTTTGGAGACTCCAATAGTATTACAAATGTACAGGCAGCAATGAGTGTCCATGAACATTTGACAAAGACATCATTTTGTAAAGCTTGGATCTTAACTTCCCATTGGAAACTTAGTGTGGTGAGGAATCAAGACATATTGAAAGTAGTAAAGCCCTTCCATGGGGCTTTGCATTTTAGGCACCACATCAGTGATGTCCCAGAATTCAGCCATTTCCTCCTGTCTTTAGACCCCTTGAAGCCACAACGGGACATCTTTCTCCTGCTATGCTGGGAAATGTTGTTTGGCTGCACAATGCACAAACCAGGCATGATCCTTCCAAAGGGGGGAAAACAATGTACAGGAAAGGAGAATTTACAGAGTCTACCTTCTTACATTTTTGAAACAAGCATGGAAGGTGAAAGTTACAATATCTACAATGCTGTTTATGCTGTGGCACATGCATTGCATGCAATATATGGAACTGGAGGACGATCAACCATGATGAGGCTTGGAAAGAGGATCTCAAATATTCAATCATGGCAGGTAATCTCAGTGACTTTTTATCTAGTCCACAGATCCCTAGTTACCTATACGCATTTCTTGAATCACTGATTAAATATCTGTATGCTATCAATGTATCTAAGAGATTAAGATAGCAATTATTTAAAAACAACTGCAATTTGCATTGTGAGAGTTTTTTGTTGAAAAGGGATAGATGGAGGAAAAAGAGAATTAAACCAAATCAAGAGCAAAGAGCTTCCTAGAAGCTTCTGGAAAGATATCAATGGTTGTCTGAAAGTCAGGTGTGACCAGTCCAGAGAGGAATGGTCAGCCCAGAGCATGATGACAATCTGGGTGCTTTTGTGCAAGATGCTATAATAGGTCAGATCAGGTCTTAGTGAGTACATTTGCAGAAGCACCCCAGTTTCTCTGACTAAGTAGCCCAAATCCAATATGTAAAAAGATACTCAATTCACTTTAATGTTGGTTTAGGTTACTGTGGCTTAGAATTCGTTGTGACTCCATCCCATTGTTTCAGTATGCCATTTCTTTCTTTGTTGTGTTAAGCCTCTGTCCACCTCAGCATATGCAGAAGAACCCAACATGGTCCTAATGGGTTCCTGATCTGAAATTCATCAGACTTTTCAACATCAAAGGCTAAATTATTCCACTCTCAACCCGTGAGGTGACAAACAAGAGCAAGACAAACCTTCCACGTGGCCCCTCTTGGTCAAATCTACTTCTTCATTCTGTTCTCTTTCACCATCAGCTAGAGAAAGTCAGTGGAATTGTACAAAGTTATGATGGAAAGAATTTACCAATAAAGGAGAATATTGTAGTTCAGGATTGAAATGAGGGGTCCTTGTGCTCTTTGAGTTTGGTTGTTTTCTTGCAGACATTTCATGACCCAACCAGGTAGCATCATCAGTGCTAGAAGGGAGTGACATCACTATCAATGTTACCTAGTTTGGATCATGAAACGTCTGGAAGAAAACAACCAAAATCAGAGAGCACCAAGAAGATTATTTAATCATTCCTAAAATACATTTATCATTTACAAGACCATGGGCCCAAATAAAATTAAAAATGTAGTTTGCCAAATATCACAGAGCACAACGACACAATGTAATTTGGAATATGGCATTAAAATGTTTGTATATAGCTATCATTCTTATAAGACTGGAATTGAAGAATCCATGATCTAAACATCCAATAATAAAGAGAATGTGTTGTCATTTTGGGGATGGAGTTGAATATTTGTTGTTACTTTTGATTGCTTAGATCTCACCATAGGAACTCATTTAGCTTCTCAGATATAGACACATCTCCTAAGCTGATGGCCATCACATTATGATAGAAACCAGGATGTCTTATGTGTAGCTTTCAGCCATTTATAATAATAATAATAATAATAATAAAGTTGGAAGGGACCTTGGAGGTCATCGAGTCCAACCCCCTGCTCAGGCAGGAAACCCTATACCATTTCAGACAAATGGCTGTCCAGTCTCTTCTTAAAAACTTCCAGTGTTGGAGCATTCAACGCTTCTGGAGGCAGGTTGTTCCACTGGTTAATTGTTCTAACTGTCGGAAGTTTCTCCTCAGTTCCAGGTTGCTTCTTCCTTGACTAGTTTCCATCCATTACTTCTTGTCCTGCCCTCAGGCGCCTTGGAGAATAGCTTGACTCCCTCTTCTTTGTGGCAGCCCCTGAGATATTGGAATACTGCTATCATGTCACCCCTAGTCCTTCTTTTCATTAAACTAGACATACCCAATTCCAGCAAACGTCTTGATATGCTTTAGCCTCCAGTCCCCTAATCATCTTTGTTGCCCTTCTCTGCACTCTTTCTAGAGTCTCAACATCTTTTTTACATCGTGGTGACCAAAACTGGATGCAGTATTCCAAGTGTGGCCTTACCAAGGCATTGTAAAGTGGTATTAATACTTCATGTGATCTTGATTCTATCCCTCTGTTAATGCAGCCCAGCACTGTGTTGGCTTTTTTGGCAGCTGCAGCACACTGCTGGCTCATATTTAAGTGATTGTCCACTAGGACTCCGAGATCCCTCTCACAGTTACTACTATTGAGCAAGGTACCCCCTATACTATACCTGTACATTTGGTTTTTCTTGCCTAAATGTAGAACCTTACTTTTTTCACCATTGAATTTCATTTTGTTAGATAGCGCCCAATCTTCAAGTCTGTCCAGGTCCTCCTGTATCTTAAGCCTGTCTTCTGGAGTGTTGGCTATTCCTGCCAGCTTGGTGTCATCCGCAAATTTGATGAGTTCCCCATCTATCCCCTCGTCCAAATCGTTGATGAAGATGTTGAAGAGCACTGGCCCCAGGACAGAGCCCTGGGGCACCCCACTGCACACTTCCCTCCATGTAGATGCGGTTCCATTGAGGACCACACGCTGAGTACGGCCGGTCAGCCAGCTACGAATCCATCTGGTGGTGATGCTGTCTAACCCACATTTTTCTATTTTATCAAGTAGTAGGTTGTGATCTACTTTATCAAATGCCTTACTGAAGTCCAAGTAAATTATATCCACAGCATTCCTCTGATCCACTAATTTAATCCAGGTGTCTTTTGTTTCAGATTCTTCCCTATCTGAGGAATGTCAAGTTCAACAACACTGCTGGAGAGGAAGTCTTCTTCTCAGAAAGTGGATTGGTGTCTGCTCGTTATGATCTTCTTAACTGGCTTTTCCTCCCCAATCGATCTTTTGTCCCCATGAAAGTTGGGCAAATAGATCCCAGGGCTCCCCCAGGCCAGGATTTTACCATTAACTCTGATGGAATCATCTGGACCACAAAAGTGAGTTGAAAGGAAATCTTATAAATTCAAAGAAGGCTTCATTCTCTCCTGGGGCTGCAGAACATCCTTCTAGCTGGAAAACAGCTGTATTGAATCAGAAGATATTTCAGGAATTTGATAAAAAAAACCTGCTTCTAAATTTAACACATTTGAGATTTGATTTTGAAAAGTCCAAGATGGGGTAGAATTGGAAAGAACTCCTGTTTACCCAGGATACCATTAGAGCAGGCAACAGTGATTTCTATGGACAGTTCCCATTCAATTGGATCCTCACAATTCTTTGTTTTAGAAAAGCTGTAGCTCAATGTCACAAACCTTTCTTTGCATTTTGAGATCCCATTTCCAATCTCCAGCATCTACTGGGTCAGGATTACCACTGGCCTGAATCCCCCTGGAGCTTATTCTTGTTTCTGATAGGCCATTTCTTTGGAAGACGTTCTAAAGATGGAAACAGAAATATAGAAAGAGACAAATGAAGCATTCTTATTACTTGGGCCATCTCAAACATTTTTTTTGTCTTTTAGAAGGTGCCCTTTGCCAGGTGTGGCGTGAAGAGGTGCCATGCAGGAGAGAGGAGACGTGTTCCAGAGGGCAAGCAGGTTTGCTGCTACCAATGTGACCCTTGTCCAGAAAGGACCATTTCTGATCAGACAGGTAGGGCAGAGCTCAAATGTTGATCTTTCAGGAAGTCATTCAGTGGAAAAAATATTAATTTTAGCATCAATTTTGGTAGGATGCTTTATCTGCTTCAATATATTCATACTTTTCAGCAGACCATCACAATTTATGAATCTAAACTATACTATCCACACGGGACATTTTTCTTGCTCTTCACCAATTTAATACAGGTTAGATTCATGGCACAATTTATAGGTTCCCTGCTAGACTTTCCACTCCTACTTTTACATCCCATCAGCAAAGCCAGCTGCCAATCTTTTTGTGAAAGAATGGGATGTGAGATATAAGCTTTAATTTTTTATTAAGGATAAAGGAGAGTTCTTGTCTTAGAACTTATCGATCTCCCAGGAAATTCATAGACCTGTTGGAGAAAGAGGAAGTCCATTTACCTATGTCTGCTAAACCTTCCCTGCAAAAAAGATTGAATGAGTGGATTTGAAGTATAAAGCAGAGAGGTTGATCCTTTTTGCTGGCTAACCTATTCCCAAGGTTATCAATATGGATGGATGATTTGCCCTTGTTGATTCACCATGAAATGCACACTGACTCTTGATTTCAGATGCAGCTTGCTGTGACCCCTGCCCAGAAGACCGATACCCCAACAAGGACAAGGACCACTGCATTGCCAAGAAGATCCACTTCCTTTCCTATCAAGACACCCTGGGATATGCTTTAGCTTCTCTAGCTCTTTCTCTCTCTGTGATCACATCTGCAGTCCTGGTGATTTTCCTTAAGCATCGTGACACACCAATTGTCAAGGCCAACAACCGAGATCTCACCTACCTCCTCCTCGTCTCCCTCCTGCTCTGCTTTCTCTGCTCCTTCCTCTTCATTGGTCAACCAGGGAAGCTCACCTGTCTCTTCCAACAAACTGCCTTTGCTATTCTCTTTTCCCTTGCAGTTTCCTCTATCTTGGCAAAAACTTTCATGGTGGTTCTGGCCTTCATGGCTACCAAGCCAGGGAATAGGACAAGAAAACTCTTAGGAAAACCACTGGCCAACTCCATTGTCTTAGCCTGTCCCCTGATCCAAGCTCTTCTTTGTGGCATCTGGTTGGTCACTTCTCCACCATTTCCCAACTTGGATTTCCATTCATTGGTAGGAGAGACTATCTTGGAATGTAATGAAGGCTCAGCTTCAATGTTTTACACTGTCCTTGCGTATCTAGGGTTTCTGGCTCTCATCAGTTTCACAGTGGCCTTTTTGGCTAGAAAATTGCCCGACAGCTTTAATGAAGCCAAGTTCATTACTTTTAGCATGCTGGTCTTTTGCAGTGTTTGGCTCACCTTCCTCCCCACCTACCTGAGCACCAAAGGGAAGTCCATGGTGGCTGTGGAGATCTTCTCCATCTTAGCCTCTGGGGCTGGTCTCTTGGCTTGCATCTTTTTCCCCAAATGTTGCATTATCCTGTTGAGGCCCCATCTGAACTGTAGAGAAAACATAATGAGGCACAAGAATCTTTGACTTATGTGGGGATTGGGAAATTTTCTTTTGACTTTCGGCTTTTTGCCAGTTGTGCCAAAGAAGCCTTGGAGATCAACATAATAAACTTTGATATTAAAAATGTGGATATCATTTTTAGCCGGACAGTTTCTTACCTTATTTATTTGAATCAAAAGCATTGCTATCTTTTTTTTAAGCAAGTTTCTTTCCCTAGAACTCTGAGGTTTTGCTGAGTAAAAACTTTTTCATTCAACTATTAAAGTTTCTTTAATTCTAGAGTTTAAATGAATGTCATTTTTCCTTTCTATTAACTTAATAGAGAAACATTTTATTCATAAAGAACATCGTTTGAAATAGACGTTAATGGATATTTTCCTGCCCTTGCAATTTTATTTTTTTTCTCTTTCCAACCATTATGAAGGAAGGAAGGATTGGCAGATGGATGGAAGTAAGGAAGAAAAGATGGGTGTGAAAAAGGAAATATATCATGACCTATTTATTATTGAGCAGGAAAAAAGACAAAATTGTTCTCTTGCTTGTTCAATAAATTTACAGACAATAGTTCAGGAAATGCTTAGAAACTGATTATTTGGGAAGTCACATATCTGTGTACTTGTATTTTATCCTGCCTTTATTATTTTTACAAACCATCCAAAGTGGCAAACATATCCAACACGTCTTCCTCCTCCTATTTTCTCCACACATACACACATAAACAAAGCCCCATGAGGTGTGTTGGGCTGAGAGAGACTAATCGGCCCAGTCACCTAGCTGGCTTTCATAGTTAAGGCAAGATTTTAACTCATTGCCTCCCTCTTTCTAACCTGGTGCCTTAACCCCTAGACCAAACTTGCTCTCTAGAATATTCTCTAGTATACCATACTTAGATGGCATGTTGTCTCTGG
This sequence comes from Azemiops feae, assembly GCA_023970755.1. Lineage (NCBI taxonomy): Eukaryota > Metazoa > Chordata > Lepidosauria > Squamata > Viperidae > Azemiops > Azemiops feae. The sequence continues at coordinate 222,858 of JALGBA010004169.1, read as the reverse complement.
AATCAAATGATTTGCAGGAAATGTTCTACAGATTTTATATACATACTCATTGAGACTATTGTCAGGGGTTCTTTTAAGTAGACCCAAGTCAGTGAGTTCCAAAACACTAGAGAGCCAAAACATCAATGCAGGCCCATAGACCAAGGCTTTTCAACCAGTGGTACGGTTACCACCTGTGGTACATTGGCACCTGGCAGGTGGTACGCAACCATCCTAGAAAAGTGGTAGCGGGGGAGGGGAATGAGCTGAACCGGTGGCAGAACCGCACAAGCCTGAGTGAGAGATGGCTGGAGCTGCAGGGCTGTCAGGGCTCAGCGGAAGCGCCAGGATCAGCGCCAGGCTCCAGCTGGAGCTCGGCGCTGATCCTGGCCCTTCTGCTGAGCCCAGAAGAAGCGCTGATCACCTGGAATATTGCAGCATCTCCAGGGTCTTGTGATTTACATTCAGATGCTTGGCAACTGATTCATATTTATGACGGTCACAGTGTCCCAGGGTCATGTGAAGTGACCAAAACCTGCTGCAACCACCCAGCAGACGGGGGGAATAAAAACCAAACAACCCTCACTCCACCCCCGCTGCCAATCCTCAACAGAAATGCTCACAACAATGAAAACCTCGGACAGGAGGAAGAGCACTGCTGGGTGGGCAGGCAGGTATCTTGCTCGGCTGTGGCTTGGGGGGCACTTTTTTCAGTGCCATTGTAACTTCGAACAGTCACTAAGCAAACTGTTGTAAGTTGAGGACTACCTGTACTCCATCACTTTCCCCCCCCCTTTTTTTGGTCATCAAGTTTTTGACACCTTGCTAAGTGACTGGTGGTACTCGGATATTGCCATATCCTAAAAGTGGTACAATGGGTGAAAAGATTGAAAAGCCCTGCCATAGACAACACACACACACAAACAGAAGCATTCACAAGCTATTATTCACTATTCATCTCTATTCCACTCTTTCCCACTGCTACTCTACCTCCAGTACTGTTCCTCCAAGTATTACTCCTTATGAGTCTTACTACTAGAGAAAAGTTGTTTTAGCCTACTTCAGGCTGCTTTATTTCCATCCACAAACTGCTGAATGCCTGCCAAACAGCAGCCAAGGGTGGGACCTCTCTCCCCCAGTCAACACTGTTATCTGTCCCATAGAAATGAAAAGAAATAGCAGGATGCAGTCCCATTCACTCCCATTCCATGGACCCGTTAGAGAAGGATACTATGGTCAGTAATATTGAAGACCACTCAAAGGTCACGTTGAGCCAAGATGGATGCACTACTCTCATCCCACTCTTACCAAACCTCATCTAAAATCACAACCAATGCCTTTTCCATCCCATCCCCAGATCTGAATCCTGACCAAATGTGCCTAGACAGATTGCTTCATGCAGGGCCCTTTATAGGTTCCATGTGACCACTTTCTCCACAACCTTCTTTTAAAAAGAGAGATTGGAGATTCATTATCACCACTATGTTTGTCATTGCACTGATTCCTCTACAACAATAGTGAATAATTCAGACTATGGCTATCAAACATCAAAAATATCTGCCAGGCTACCTCACCTCCTTTACATGGACAATCTATGCTGTATGGAAAAATATAATCTGAAATAGAATCACTGCTCAGCACTGCCCATTTATGTAGTCAATATATTGCAGTGGAGATTGGATTTTACAAATGTGTCATGGTCACCATTAAACAGGGAAAAAATGTGAAAACTAAAGGAATCATGATATCAAAAGTCAAGATAAAGATGATCACTACAAATACATAGGCATCCTTCAAGCTGGCCACATCAAGCAATTAAAGACAAGAATAAAGTCAGAAATGAATACATCAAGAGAATAAACAAGATCTTAAAATCCAAACTCAGTGGAGAAATACCATCAAGCAAATTAACACCTAGCAATTCCAGTCATTAGATACAGAGCTGGACTGGACTCAAGCAGAACTAAATGTTCTAAATAAGAAGACCAGAAAAATAATGACAATGAATGATGCTCTTCATTCACACAGTGATGTTGACAGACTCTACTTATCAAAGAAAATATGTTTGTGTGATGTTGCAAGTACATCAGACAGTTGAAGAAAAAAAGGTCATTGGAAAAATATTTCAAGAATAGTGAAGCTAGTATATCAGGAAAGCTTACAGAGACCAAACTGGCCTACAACAAAGACCAAATGAAGTTTCTGGTGATGTCGCTGCAAGATGGGCACTGGGGAATGAATCTCCCTTCCCCAAGCCCGATTTCTACCAGCTGGGGAGTCCAATAGGACCGAAAGTCGCCCTGTAGAGGCAACTGGCCAAAGGGTGAAACTTTGCAGATCGCAGGCCAGCAGTAGCTGGCCCGCTTGATCCAAAGGAGCCCTCGGGACCAGCAGGAAGAAAGGCTGACTGCACCCATGCAGTCTGCCAGAAGCAGCTGATCGTCGGAGACAACAAATTTTAAAGCGAAAGGCAAAACAGCTGATCTGGGTGAGACTACTTTCCTTATCTCTCTACAAGTGGAAATACCGGTTCTGGGAAACAGCATTTAAAAGCATCCCCAAGCTCCAGGGGTGGTGGTGGATTTTTTTCCTTATCCCTCCCTCCTGAACTATAAGCAGCGGCTTAAGTTTTGGGGAAATTAAAACTGACTTATAACAATATTGTGAAGATGACTGAGGCATAAAAGAAGGATAACTTGGAAAACGTTTGGTTTTATAAATCTTTTTTTGTTTATTTCTTGTTTGGAAACCATCCGGTTTTTAACTTCTTAAACTTTTTCAAAGTATGGTGGGAATGGACATCTAATGACATCTAGTGGCAAAACTGAGAACTACATGCAGTCTTGCTTTTCTTTTTGTCTTTATTTTACTGAGTTGCTGTGATTGGAATAAAATTTGGCTGTATGCCCAGACATAGCTTATACTTTAAACATTTTGGTGTCCTTGGAATTTAAAGTCCTGAAGATTGTGGCTGGAAAAGAAAGACTCTTTTTGGATTGCCCTGTCTTACAGGATGGATTAAAATTATAAATAAAAAATGTGTTTGAAGTCATCGGACTTCCCTGGATTACAAATACAGCTTGACTTAGGATCTTTACAAGCTGTTTTGAAAGAGTGAATAACAAGAAATCCCTCCGAACAGAATACTTTGGATTACAAATTTTGCTCTTTTTTTTCTTTTTTCCCTTTTGCTCTTTTTTACCAATATCACTATTAAATGTACATTACAAAATCTTCACCTCAATAATGACAGAAAGACTAAAGAAATTTTTGATCAAATTTATAAATACAGACCAAAATGGTTTCCTACCTAAAAGACAGATAAAAAATAATTTAAGAATGATTCTTGATGTGTTAGAGTACTATGAAATTCATTCAGGGAAACAGATGGCTTTAATATTCCTTGATGCACAGAAAGCGTTTGACAATGTAAACTGGCAATTTATGTTTCAGCAATTTGCAGAAATGGACTTTGAAAAAAACTTTATAAATGTAATCAAAACAATTTATTGTAAACAAACAGCCAAAATAATTGTAAATGGAGATCTTACAGAAAACTTCAATATTAAAAAGGGCACAAGACAGGGATGCCCACTATCTCCATTACTATTTATACTAACATTGGAAGTACTGAATAGAAACATTAGACAAGATATAGAAATTAAAGAACTGGAGATAAAAGATGAAAAATATAAACTACAAGCATTTGCAGATGATTTGGTTTTCATATTGGAAGATCCATTGGAAACAAGCACCAAACTTCTGGGAAAAAATAGAAAAAAATGGAGAAGTGGCAGGGTTGACAATAAACAGAGAAAAGATTAAAGTGCTAACAAAGAATCTAACAGAAAAACAAAAAAATCAACTAACAAAAAAAACAAATCTCCAAATAGTAAAAAAACTTAAATATTTGGGAATTTATCTAACAGCAAGATGTGTAACAATAAAAGAAGATAACTATGTAAGACTGCTAAAACAAATAAAAGTGGATTTGGAAAAGTGGAAAAACTTCCAACTTTCAATGTTGGGGAGAATAGCAACAGTGAAAATGAATATCATACCAAAAATACTCTTTTTATTTCAAACGATTACTGTAAGGCTGGGAAAAGCCTTTTTTGATGAACTGAATACAATAATATTGAAATTTATCTGGCAAGGGAAAAAAAGCTAGAATTAAAGTGAAAATGCTACAAGAAGCAAAAGAAAGTGGAGGATTTGGACTGCCAGATTGGAGGTTATGCTACCAAGCAACTATTTTAACATGGCTTAAAGAATGGATAATGCTTAGAGACAAAAGACTATTGTACCTAGAGGGGCATGACCTACAAATTGGTTGGCATGCCTTTCTGTGGTATGGGAAGAATAAAATGCATAGATACTTTCAAAACCATTTTATAAGGAATGCACTTCTTTCAGAATGGGAAAAAATAAAAGAAAAAATTTATATTAAGATACCTGAATGGCTTTCAACAATGGAAGCTTTTGCTTACCCAAATTTAATTAACTGCGATAAAGTTGTGACTTATAAAGATATTTTGGACAATGAAGGAAAATTGCAAGACAGACAAGATTTACAAGAACAAGGTATTGATCTAGCATGGTGGCCATATCTGCAAATTCAAACGAGATATGAAAAAGATGTTAAAACAATGGGATTTTATAAAGAACAGACAGAATTTGATCAGATATTGCTAAAAACAGATGAAAAGTTGATTAAGAAATTCTATAGATTTCTGTTAAACTTAAAGATGGAGGAAGAACAAGTAAAAGAAACAATGATAACATGGGCAAAGAACTTTGGATATAATATAGAATTAGAAGATTGGCAAAAGTTATGGGAAAGAAATATTAAATTAACTAAAGCAGTGGCATATAAAGAAACATATAAAATGTTTTACAGATGGCATATGATACCAGTGAGATTAGCAAAAATGTTTAAAAATACTTCAAACAACTGTTGGAAATGCAAACAAAGACCAGGTACTTTTTTTTTTTAATATATTTTATTAGATTTTATATGCGTATGGAAAGGATAGGAATCATATGGGTAACGGATAGGGTTAGGAAATGGAATTGGGGTAGGGATAGGAATAGGGATAGGGATAGGTACATTAGTGGGGTTACCCCCACACAAAAAATCCAATGCTTAAACAAGCAGACTCTCGTCCCGGTACACATATTAAATAACAGTAGTTAATACAATACTAAACAATTATAATCATTAATGCTGAAAATTGTCATAAAGTTAAAGCTTACTAATTAAATATAATTTGGCTCTAGCGTAATGGTAACCATTGATAAAAAATTTCCCATGTCTTAAAATACACTGGATCCTCTTTCTCTTTAATCTCCAACGTCAATCTATCCATTTCTGCACATTCTAAGATTTTCGTAATTATAATCTGATCGTGTGGTAGATTTTCATTTTTCCAAAATTGGGCAAATAAAATTCTATTTGTATTTTAGTCATCTTTTCTAGCCATTTATGAATTTTAAACCAAAATTTCTTAGCTTTAGGACATATCCACCAAATATGATAATAAGTACCTGGTTTTTCTTTACATTTCCAACAAATATTCGATACATTTTTAAACATTTTCGCTAATCTAACTGGTGTCATATGCCATCTATAAAACATTTTATACAAATTCTCTTTATATGAAGCTGCTTTAGTAAGTTTAATATTTCTCTCCCAAAGCTTTTCCCAATCTTCTAAGTCTATAGAATATCCAAAGTTTTTTGCCCACACTATCATTGTTTCTTTTACTTGTTCTTCTTCCATCTTCCAGTTTAGTAGAAATTTGTAAAGCTTCTTAATCAAATTTTCGTCTGTTTTCAAAAGTATTTTGTCAAATAATGTCTGTTCTTTATAAAAGTCCCTTACTTTTACATCTTTTTCATATCTTGTTTGAATTTGCAGATAGGATCACCATGTTAAGTCAATGCCTTGTTGGTAAAGAGTTAGTCTGTCTTTAAGCTTTCCATCCTTATCCAAAATGTCTTTATAAGTAACAAGTTTATCATAATTAATTAAATTTGGATAAGCAAATGCTTCCATTGTTGAAAGCCAATCTGGTATTTTCATATAAATTTTATGTTTGATTTTCTCCCACTCTGAGAACAAAGCATTCCTTATGGCATGGCTTTGAAAATATTTATGTACTTTGTTTTTCTCATACCATAAGAACGCATGCCAGCCCAATTGTAAATCATGTCCCTCTAGGTAAAGAAGTCGTTTATTTCTCAACGTAATCCATTCTTTAAGCCAAAGCAAAATAGATGCTTGATAATAGAGTCTCCAGTCTGGAAGTCCAAAGCCCCCTCTATCTTTTGTTTCTTGTAGTAGTTTAGTTTTAATTCGTGCTTTCTTCCCTTGCCATATAAATCTCAATACTGTTGAATTTAAATCATCAAAAAATTTCTTACCCAGTTTAACAGGGACCGTTTGAAATAGGAAAAGTATTTTTGGTAAAATGTTCATCTTCACAGTCGCTATTCTACCTAACAATGTCAGTTGAAGATTTTCCCACTTTTCCAAATCTACTTTTATTTGTTTCATTAGTTTTTCATAGTTATCTTCTTTTATTGTTCTATATTTTGATGTTAAATAAATACCTAAATATTTAACTTTTTTAGCCATTTGAAGATTTGATCTTTCTGCAAGTTGAATTCTCTGTTTGTCTGTTAGGGTTTTTGTTAATACTTTAGTCTTTTCTTTATTTATCTTCAAGCCTGCTACTTCTCCAAATTCCTCTATTTTCTGCAGAAGTGTAGTAACTGTTTCCAATGGTTCCTCTATAATAAAAACTAGATCATCCGCAAAAGCCTGTAGTTTATATTTCTGTTCTTTTATTTCCAGTCCTTTAAGTTCTGTATCTTGTCTAATATCTCTAGCCAACACCTCCGGTGTAAGAATAAATAACAGGGGGGATAGTGGGTATCCCTGTCTTGTGCCTTTTTTGATATCAAAGCCATCTGTATATTCTCCATTTAAGGATATCTTTGCTGTTTGTTTATTGTATATTGCTTGAATCCCGTTTATAAAGTTTTTACCAAAGTCCATTTCCATCAACTGTTGAAACATAAATTGCCAATTTAAATTATCAAAAGCTTTTTGTGCGTCAAGAAATATAAGTGCCATCTGTTTCCCTGGATGATTTTCATAATATTCTAAAACATTTAGAATAATCCTTAAATTGTTCTTTATCTGCCTTTTAGGCAAAAAGCCATTTTGATCTGTATGAATAAATTCAGTCAGAAATTTCTTCAATCTTTCTGCCATTATTGAAGTAAAATTTTTATAATCCACATTTAATAGTGATATTGGTCTATAGTTTTTGATTTGTGTAAGATCAGTATCTTCTTTAGGTATCAAAGTAATATTAGCTTCAGTCCACGAGTTTGGTATTTTTGTCTCTAAAAAAATTTCATTGCACAATTCTTTCAAAATCGGGCTTACTATATCTTGTAAAGCTACATAAGACTTCTGCAGGGAGCCCATCAGGCCCCGGGGTTTTATCCTTCTTTTGTCTTTTTATTGCCTCTGTGATCTCCATCATTGTTATCTTCTCATTTAAAATATGTCGCATATTTTCTGGCACCTTTGGAAGATCAGCTCTAATTAAATAATCTCTTATTGCCTCTTTAGAGACCACCTCTGCCTTATACAATGTCTCATAGTAGTCTTTAACAATTTTTTTAATCACATCATTATGGCAATATATCTCACCTTTTGAGTCTTGTAATTTACTTATCATTCTCTTTTCTCTTTCTTTCTTCAGTCTATATGCAAGCCATCTTCCCAGTTTATTAGCCTTTTCAAAAAAAAATTGTTTAGATCATTTAATCTGTTGTGCCATCATATCCACCTCAGATAAGTTTAATTTATGTTTTATTAGTTCCATTTGTGCCTTCAATTCCTTCTTTTGTGTGTCAATTTGCAATTCAAATTCCATTTTTTAATTTCTTCTTTCAGCCTCAACTGTACTTGTTTCTTTTCTTTGTTCTTTTTGGCAGTATACATTATAGCCAAACCTCTAAAATATGCTTTCGCCGTGTCCCATACATTTTGGAGAGAGGTTTCTTCTTTCTTATTTATTTTAAAGAAAAAATCCATTTCTTTTGTTGCTAATTGTAAAAATTCTTTCTCTTTCAATATAGATGTATTTAATGACCATCTTAATTGTTTCTTGGTTCCTTTCCAGATCATTTTAATTGGATTATGGTCTGCCCAAATATTAGGTTCTATTTCAACCTCTTGTATTATAGTCTTCAAATTTTGAGACATCCATATCATATCAATTCTTGACCATGATTTATGCTGATTTGAGTAGAATGTATACTGTAACTTTTCCGGATTCATCTCTCTCCAAACATCTTGTAAAAGCAATTCCTCCTTCATTTTTAAAAAGGACTTCGGTAGAACATTTCCTCCTTTTTTCCCTTGTTTGTAACTTTTATAATCTTGTATTGCGTCAGTTACTACATTAAACTCTCCTAATATGCAAAGATTTTGGTAATTTAAATCCACTAGTTTATCATGTAATTGTTGGTAAAACTGATCTTGCTTCTCATTGGGTGCATATATTGCCACCATCAATATTTGTTTTTGATTCCATGTAATTTCTACTATTAATACTCTCCCCTCTTCATCAGCGTAAATTTGTTTTGGATTCAACTTTTCTTTTATATACAGAGCTATACCTCTTTTCTTTTGAAGTGCCAAAGAAGCATAAAGTTTACCCAATTTAGATTGTTCTAAAATTCTAAAATGTTGTCTCTTAATATGTGTCTCTTGAATACAAATTATATCCATTTTTAGTTTTTGTAGTCTAGTAAATATTTTATTCCTTTTTGAAGGAGAGTTCAGACCTTTTATGTTTATTGAAAAAATTCCAATCTCCTCCATAGCTTCAGTTATATCTAGCCCTCAATCTTCTAGGCGAGGTTATCTGCCTCTGATCTTTTGGTCTTACGTCTTCTTCTGTTTGAGTCTTTTTGGGTTCGTCCTCTTCCATCTGTTTAGATGTTCCTGCAGCGCTCATTTCCTCTTGCTTCTTAGGCTCCGATTCACCTCTTTCCAAAAAATCTCTATGATTATTGAAAAATTCCTCTGCTTGAAGTGGGGTGTTCAATCTATATCTTTTCATGTCCCAGAAAATTAACACTCCTTCTGGAATCAACTATCTGAAATTGACTCCTTTATTAAACAATTTCTTTGTTAAAAATTGATATTCTCTTCGGGCTTCTCTTATCCTTCTAGGAATTTGCTTAAGAACTACAAGTTCTTTTTCTTTATATTTCAGTGGTTGATCTCTTATTGCTCTCAGGATGTCATCTCTTGTGGATCTTTTGACAAATCTTACGTGAATTTCCCTAGGGACTCTATTTTTTCTAGCATAGCTTGAATTGACTCTGAACACCTGATCTATCTCGCTTTCCATTTGATCCTTTTCTATCCCAAGCAACTCCGCCAATAGCTCACTCATCAGATCCAACAGATTCTCATCTTTCTCTTCGATGACATTTTGGAATCTTAAAAAATATGATGATCTTTCCATCTACACCACGGCCATGCTGTCTTCCAATTCTGCGTTTACTTGTGCCGATCTCTGATTCTCTCCTTGGAGGTATTTAATTTCTGATCCACTTCCACCGACTTATCTTCAATTTTTTGCATCCTTTGTTGATTATCTATAATCGCCTGTTGGAAGGTTTCCATTTTTTGATCCATATTTTGATCCATTTTAATGAGATCATTTTTCAAATCCTCAAAATTTTTATCTGACTCCTTTTTCAAATCTTCAAAATTTTTATCTGACTCCTTTTTCATATCCATTTTCATCTCTGCAATTGCTTGTAATATCGCTTGGATATCTTTTGATTGGGGTTCCGCCTTTTCTTGTTGTAGAAATGTAGTAATTGATTTTGGGGGGACAGGACTCGACGATGATGAAACAGGGGCAGAAGCTGCCTTTTTACTCCCCTTTGCCAAATTTGAAGTCACCATCTTTGGCTTATTCTGTTATTTTGTAATCCACCAGATGGCCCAATGGCCAATTGGAATCCACCAGATGGCCCGATGGCCAATTGTAATCCCTTACCCTCCTATTGTTAGGAGGGGAAGCCAGACATAATTCAAAAAGAAAAAAAGAAAAAAAGAAGAAGAAGAAAAAGTAGTTCCAAAGAAAAAACGCAGAGTAACAGGAAGCCTCCTAATCTTAAAAAAAGGAAAAAGAAAATTTACCAAGAGGCAAAACCCAAAAAACAGAAACAAAGTAAAAATAAAAAGTAAAAAAGCAATCCCAAATTGATAAAAATAGTAAAAAAGAAAAAAGGAAGAAATCCAAAACAAAAAGAACAAAGATTAAAAATAACACAACAGGAAACAAGCCCCACCCAAAAGAAAAAAATTATGTAGTAAAATTTGTCCAATTTATAATCCAACTAATTCAATTCTTGGTATTCAATTCTTCTTAAAATAAGCATTATACAGCCACAGACAGAAAAGGAAAAAAAAACAGTCTCTTTAGATAACTTGTAGCAAGAGATAGGAATTTCTGGGCATTCAGCCAAGTGTCTGGGCATTCAGCCAAACTTTCACTCTAAACAAACAGCAGCTGCCAGAGAACAAAGGAAAAAAACTAGCAACAATGTAACTTTCCCAGGCTTTAGACAGGGAGAAAAAAATAAAAAAAGCAAAATAGAAAGTTATTCAGAGTAGTTGAAAAAAAATGCTGAAGTTTAAAAAAAAAACAGATTAAAACAAGAATGGCTTTCCCAATTAAATGTATCTTTTCTCTTAAAAAGCAAATAAATTTCCTCAGCTTTAGACTTTTAAAGACTTTAAGGTAAATCAAATTGTTCTTTTTGTAGTAAAAGCTTAAACCGCCGCTTGTATGGGAGGGGGGGAGGAAAAAAACCCTCCTTCCTCCCTTCAGGCTTCCCAGTTTAATTGACGACAGACTGTTTAAAGAGTATTTAACGTCAAAATCCACATTGCCGAAGTAAAGGAAGCAAAGTCTCACCCGGCCCGGCTGCTTGCTGTCAAAATCAGCTATTTCTCCATCTCCGCAAAACAGCTGTTAATGGCGGAACGCATAAATGCAGTCCGCCTTTCTTCCGTTGGTTCCAGGGGCTGCTTTGAGTTCGGCGGGCCGGCTACCACCAGCCCGTGTTCCTCAAAGATTCACCCTTCAGTGGCCACCTCTCCGGGGTGGCATTTGGCCCAAACAGACCCACCAGCAGAAGAATATTGGACCTAAGGAACGAGCGATCGTCTCCCTAGGTCTAAGCTCAGCGACGTCCCGGAAATCAGTCGACCAGGTACTTACAGATGGCATATGACACCAGTGAGATTAGCAAAAATGTTTAAAAATACTTCAAACAACTGTTGGAAATGCAAACAAAGACCGGGTACTTATTATCATATCTGGTGGACATGCCCTAAAGCAAAAAGATTTTGGGTTAAAATACATTTATGGTTGGAGAAAATGACTAAAAAATAAATAGACTTTAAACCAGAATTATTTTTGTTAGGAATAATAGGAGCTAATTATGAGAAAGATTGCAGATATTTAATATTACACGTACTAACAGCAGCAAGAATTGTATTTGCCCAACATTGGAAAAATGAAAAATTACCAGCTGAAGAAGTACTAATTAAGAAAATTCTAGAGTGTGCAGAAACGGATAGATTGACTTTAAAGATAAAAGAGAAAGAAGACTCAGTGTACTTTAGAACATGGGATAATCTCTATCAATGACTAGAAAAAGCAGTTAGAAAGAAAGGAATGTGGTATCTAATTTTGAATATATATTAGCAAGAAGAAGGCTATTAAGTGATTAATCAACATATTGTTTATGATAAATTAACTATTATCTATTATTGTTTGTTAAACACATGAACCCAGACATTATGCTGTTTGCTAAATATTGAGAATGTTATTTGGAAAAACCCCAACCCCAACCCTAACCCTAATCCTAACCCAAATCCCAACCCCAACCCGAAACCCGACCCCAACTTATTCCTAACCCTATAAAAACTAATAAAATCTATACAAAAAAAGAAGCAATGGATGGAAACTAATAAAGGAGAGAGGCAACCTAGAACTAAGAAGAAATTTCCTGACAGTTAGAACAATTAACCAGTGGAACAACCTGCTTCCAGAAGTTGTGAATGCTCCAACACTGGAAGTTTTTAAGAAGAGATTGGATAGCCATTTGTCTGAAATGGTATAGGGTTTCCTACTTGAGCAGGTGGTTGGACTAGAAGACCTCCAAGGTCCCTTCCAACTCTGTTATTCTATTCTATTCTATTCTATTCTATTCTGTTCTGTTCTGTTCTGTTCTGTTTATGTTGAGACTTTGGAAAAAGTACAGAAAAGAGCAACTAAGATGATTAAAGTCCTGGAGACTCAAACATATGAGGAACGGTTGCAGGATTTGGGTATGACTAGACTAGAGAAAAGAAGGACTAGGGGTGACATGATAGCAGTACTTCAGTATTTGAAGGACTGACATATATTTTCCAAAAGCAGGACAAGAAATAATAGATGGAAACTAATCAAAGAGAGAAGCAACCTGGAATTAAGGAGAAACTTCCTAATAATGACAACAATTAACCAGTGGAACAGCTTGCCTCCAGAAGTTTTGGATGTTTCATCACTGGAGGTTTTTAAGAAGAGAATGGACAGTCAACTGTCTGAATTGGTACAGGGTCTCCTGCTTGAGCAGGGTGTTGGACTAGAAGAACTCCAAGGTCCCTTCTAGCTCTATTCTGAATGAAGGAGTGTGAAGGGATAGAAGGTTTATGCTCTATCCATCCTATAACCTTCTTCTCATTTACCCAACAATGCACCCCCCAACTAGTCACTTTCCCATCTGTTAGATCTCATTGAAAAACTGGTAATTCTAGAAGAGAGGGGAAATGAAAATTTCACTTCAGGAATAAGTAATTTTAAAATCAGCTCCAATTGAGGATTAATATATGGAGATTTAATAGGAAAAAAAATCATAAACAGGCCCTACTCTAAAATTAGTCAGGGTTCAAGGGTAGTGATTGCTTCCATGGCATTAGAAGACAGACAGCACTAGAGTTAAGGGTCACCAAACCTAGAATGGCACCACAATCTATAGCTATGGTAACCTTTCCCAGTGACCTCTGGAGACAAGGTGCCAAGTTGAAGGAAAGCAGAAGTCAATTTCCTTCGTCCAGCATCATTTTCTGGGCATATCCTGACAGGAAAGACCACAACCACTACAGAATAGTGTCCCTAGGAGTATATAATAATAATAATAATAATAATAATAATAATAATAATAATAATAATAATAATAATAATAATAATAATAATAATAATAATAATAATAATAATAATAATAATAATAATAATAATAATAATAATAATAATGGAAGGGACCTTGGAGGTTGTTCCGCTGGTTAATTGTTCTAACTGTCAGGAAGTTTCTCCTTAGTTCTAGGTTGCTTCTCTCCTTGATTAGTTTCCATCCATTGCTTCTTGTCCTGCAAAAAGTTATCTGACATGCTTTTCTCCAGCTATCTCTCCTCACATGGAGCCCTGGATGAACTTCAGGGTTCCCAGAGGAGAATTTGCTTCACATTGTAATTATCACCATCCTGTTCTTTGAGACTTCTTCTGTCACTTCTCCAGCTACTGCCTTGATGCAAACATCAGACTGAAGCAGCATGGAAGGGATCTTGCATCAGAAAAGGATAAATGCCTCAGGTCAGGCTCTTTGTGGCCCAATTTTTGCGACAGGCAGAAGCTGTGCTCTCAAATGTACTTTCTCTCCTTTCCAGATGAAGCTCGGCTTGTCTCTGTCTGAATCAGGAGAACTACTGGCATTCCCATCTTGAAGGAGTGTCTTGAGTTCTCTTGTATCTTCTTGGTGTCCTTCTTTAGAAAGGGATTGATTCAGCCCAATGAATTATGGACCTCCTGATTCTGCTGCTGGTGCTTCTGATGCTGCCCGTGTTCCAGCCAGTCTCTGGAAAGCTTAGAACGAAGTGCCTGATGTATTTGGAGCATCGGGATGGAAAAAACCCACCAAGCTATTACAGGCCAGGAGACCATCTCATCAGTGTGGTCACCACTGCGACCATACGCTCAAATAAAATGTTGTCTTTTAACATGGCTCCTTCTAGTCAGCCTCACTTGTAAGTCATTCAAGGGTGAAGGAGTTGCATTCCTTCCATTTGCAGTTGTAATACTCTCCTTTTTTTCTTCTTATTTCATTTACTCCTGTATTGCAGGACCTGCCTAATTTCCTGGAAGAGGCTCAAATCCAAAGATGGAGAAACAGAACTCCGGATTATTTCTTCCTCTCCATCCAATCCTAAATTCATCAGTTGAAAACTGACTTTTGTTTAAAGTAACTGTTGAAAAGGTTGCAGTTTCCTATGTCAAGCCTATTTGCATAATTTTATAAATGCTCACTGAATGGTTTAATTTTTGCCTCTAATTTTGGATCAGTATTGGCTTAAGGTTCAATAGGGTTGTGGTGACAAAGAGTAAATACATTAAACAATATTCTGTTTAACATCTGATGTTGATGTTGATAATCTGAATATTTTTCTATAGGTCGGCACCTTCTGGTAGGTTATCTTCTGATAAGTTTAGAATTGTCCGATTCATTTTTGCCATTCATATGGCTAACAAGAATCCACAGCTCCTGCACAATCTCACCCTTGGCTACAACATCCATGACAACTCACTGAGCACACTGACCACTTCGGATGCCTTGCTGGACATGCTTTCTACTGGAGTAGCCAATGTTCCCAACTACAGCTGTGGAAAGAAGGACGGTCTTTTGACTCTTCTTGATGCAGCTAGAAGGGACATCTCCATCCAGATGTCAACTTTAGTAGGCACCTACAAAGTCCCACAGGTTTGTGTGTGCATGCATGTGTGTGTTTCTATATCTGGTAAAGTGAGTGCGGAGGTGGTGGGTGATCAATATATCTACTTATATCTTCTCTAAGGAATTCAGGAGCTGCTTTTCACTGTGGCCATTGTAGCTGTCATGGCTGGTGATTGGGATCCATACTGAGAAGGGGGCAACCATCAAAACAGCCGTATCCTCTCATGACACTCTCCTCATTGCTTTGGTGGATTCTGCTGGACACTTGTATCAAATAGGATCAAAACTCATGAAGGGTGCATATTTGCACCATTATTATTCAGTCTAGACTTGAATGACTTACCAGGACTAATAAAGGACCCTCAGGCACACGTGCCTAAGGCACTAGGTACATATATTATCACCTTGCTATAACTGAGAATGGTATTATTATTATTATTATTGCAAGTTGGGTTGTAATAAAGGAGAATATTTGTAGCTCAGGGTTGACATGAGGGGTCCCTTGTGCTCTCTGAGCTTGCTTATTTTCTTGCAGACGTTTCATGACCCAAACTAGCTAACATCATTAGTGCTAGTGATGATGATGATGATGATTAGCACTGATGATGTTACCTAGTTTGGGTCATGAAACGTCTGCAAGAAAACAAGCAAGCTCAGAGAGCACCCAGGACCGCCTCAAGTTGGGTTCCATACGCTGTTAAGAAGACTTGGCTCCAACTCCCATAATAATTATCTGATTATTAATAAACCAAAGTCAAAAGATATGATTTTTTAAAATGACATCATGTCCCTAGATGGCTTTTCAGTGGTGAGCTAATAGAGCAAGTAACACCTTTCCTTTTCCAGAGGTAGTTTTCTTGGAGACTGGATTGTTGCTCACACTACATCAAAGGAGCTCAGAGCAAGGACATGAGTGAATCTACTACTTAATTTTTTAAAAAATCATAGCTACCCAACTTCCTTAGCCCCATTTATTAAAGTATATAATGCCAAGATTACCCTTAAACTCTTATATGGAGCTGAGATGTGAAGCTTAAGACATATAACATCACTAAAATAAGGACAATGACACCATCTGAGAAGGATTTTGGGGGTGGATACAGTAAAAGCTCTTCCACCCTCAGGGTGGAATTGGGAACTTATACAACTTGTTGTTTGTCTAAAATTGGGGTGTATAATTATTGGTATAAAATTAAGAGGTAGAAACTGACAGACTTTCAAAATTCTGTCTTTTTTAACAGAGAAAAATTCAATTAAAAAGCAAGTATTTAAATGTAAAAGTGCCTACGCATCTCAGGGCAATATTTATTTTAGTGTGAGTGTGCTGGACACAGAAGTTAAATATGGAAGATTTAAGCAAGTCCCTATGAGCTTTTCTTTCTGGAGCTCTAGAGAGAGACATAACACGTTCATCATTTCAATCTCAATTATATAAGAAAGGAAGCGTTCAATCGCTTGGACTGCACATTACAAAAATGACCTACTGGGATCCTTATATTAAAACAACTTATTTCCTATGCTATCAGAATTCAAAAATTGTACATAACACGGCACTTTGTTGGAGCAAAACGGTTCACTTAAAATCTGTATAGCTGGATCTGATTGTGGTAAATTATAAGGGTGATACAGAAGTATAATTTTCATTTTTTATTTGTATTCTTGTTCCCTTAATTTTTTTATTCTGTGTTTATATATTGTGTTCTTAATGTTCTGTGTTTTATATTCTGTATTTTTGTAGGCCTAATGACTAATCCACAATAAACTATTCTAATAAGTTCAAGAGAAAGAAGTTGGATTTATTAAAAGCTTGATCTGAACCCCAATGTAAGCATTCTTCATTGTCTTTTCAGATCAGTTATCTAACTGCTTCAGAGGCTCTGAGTGATAAAACTCAGTTCCCTTTTTTCCACCAGATGCTCCCCAAAGAAGGGTTCCAGGACCCAGCAATTGTCCCTCTGCTTCTCCATTTCAGATGGATCTTGATTGGTCTCTTTGCTTCAGACACAGAGAAGGGAGAGAGTTTCATGAGAACTTTCACTCCTATGCTTGTCAGGAATGGAATTTGTGTTGTTATATCACAACAAATCTCAGTGACTGGACACCCGGCACCCCTCAGAGATGCCATCTCTAAGTGGAGACAAGTCAATGTCTTTGTTCACTTCTTAGAATATGTTTCCATTTCAGACAGAATCCTTCCTTTCCATTCAACACTTGAAGGCTTGCCAGGACCCATTGAAGGGAAAGTCTGGATCACCACAAATTTGGGAACATATAAATTGAAAAATCTCACACTTCTCAAATACATCCATAGTATTTGGTCCTTTAGTTTTCAGGGAAAACAAAGGCCAAAAGATGATGCCTTTGAACCCTACTTGTTTGTAGATGACCAGTATGAAGATCAGTATTTTCGCTGTTCTTTTTCAAATCCTGTCTTTTCTGTCAAAGGCCGGAGAAGATGCACCCAGAAAGCATCACTGGAGACCCAACAGGGAAGGAACAGTTCACGGATCTCAAATAACAATAAAGTTCACAGTATCGTTAAGACTCTGGTGCATGCCTTGAATGCTGCATATTCCTCCAGATGCAGGAGGAGAAGGAAGGAGGGCGAAGAGAGTTTGGGAGCTCCAAGGCTGCAGCCATGGCAGGTATGTGGTTCCAAAAAGGATCCGTCAAACTTAATTTCTTTTGAGGAAAGGAGAAGGAGGAGAACAATTTTAATCTCCTTGTGCTAGAAAAGGAGAAATAACTCTCCATTAATCTCAGTTCTGTTTGAGAAGAAATCTAATGGAAAAGGTGGGGAAATATCTCAACCTCATTATGCTACCAAAGTCCAACACTTTTGGCCAATCTAATCGACTGGGGGTTAATATTCCAAAGAGGCTATGCCATGGTAGATACATTTTGATATTAAACACTGCTAATTTTAGAAGGATGCATGCAGTTTTAAATCAATTCCTGTAGGTATGTTGTTTATGATTAGCATTGTAGAATTTTACCTTTATAAATTTAATGGATACCCTGAGGCCATCTAGCCTAACCTCTCCATTCTGCAGGAATCCCAGCTGAAGCTTCTTTGGCCTATATCTGCTCAGGCTTTGCATTAAGACAAGACAATAGGAGACTGAATTTCTCCGGTTCACACAGTGCTAAAACTGCTCCTTCTTTTATGATGTTTTTCTTCTTATTCAGCCAGAATCTCCTCTCTTATGACTGAGTTCATTTTTCCATATCTATAAACTATGGAATAACAATAAACAGATAGCTCTTAATCTTCTGTGCAACATTTTTTAGTTATAGAAAGAGTGCACTATCCTCCCTTCTCCAACAAAGAGATTGTGTTATTTGAAAAAAAGCATCTTCTGATTTTCTGTTGCCATAAACCAACATGTCTCTTCTCCTTGTCTTTCTTCATGGCTAGAGAAGCTCCTTTGATCCCATCCTTGGCTACATTCCTCTTCTATAAACTTGACCAGATTTTTTGCAGTGTCTTTTCAAGCTTGGTACCTGCAAGGGGATCTGGTACTTGAGTTGGGGGTCTTCCCAAACCAGAACATTCACTTCCTGAGATTATAATTGCCTTGTTTTCCATGAAAATAGTTCATAGTTTCTGAAAATCAGATACTTTTCTACTGGATGCTATTCATGTACCTCTCTCTTTCAGGAAATCATAAATATTTTTCTGGAAGCTTGCTATTATTTTAAAATTGACCCAAATAGCTTTGACTCTGAGTTGGTATAAATCTTGCATCACAAAAAACATGATGGCAGTCCTGCCTCAACCTGGTCCCTGAAGCAAGAATGACCCTCAACTCCATTTAGTGTGAAAGCTTTACTTTACTAAAGGCCAAGTGGCTTATAGTATAGCAAAGCCAGGAACTGAGGTTCATGTGCCAAAACTTTCCCAGTTAACTCCCCCCCCCCATTGTACCTTCCCATTGCTGGTCCCCCATTGTCCAATCATATTCAAATACATTGTTTTGGGAATGGTCTCTTCATCTGTAGACTGGGTGGTGCAAAGCTGCATGACATTCCCAGCTACATGACCTTTAGGTTGTGTTTGTAGAAGGTATGATGAGATGTTAGCCTTTCCCTTCCCATCTGGCTCCCTCTCCCCATAGAAACTCTACAGAGAAGAGCAACAAAGATGATTAGGGGACTGGAGGCTAAAACATACAAAGAACAGTTGCTGGAATTGGGTATGTCTAGTTTAATGAAGAGAAGGATGAGGTGTGACATGATAGCAGTGTTCCAATATTTGAGGGGCTGCCCCAAAGAAGACGGAGTCAAGCTATTCTCCAAAGCACCTGAAGGCAGGACAAGAAGCAACGGATGGAAACTAATCAAAAGAGAGAAGCAACCTAGAACTAAGGAGAAATTTCCTGACAGTTAGAACAATTAATCAGTGGAACAACTTGCCTCCAAAAGTTGTGAATGCTCCAACAATGGAAGTTTTTAAGAAGAGATTAGACAACCATTTGTCTGAAATGGTATAGGATTTCCTGCCTGAGCAGGGGGTTGGACTAGAAGACTTCCAAGGTCCCTTCCAACTCTATTATTTGTAAGGACCCACCTCAATTTACATCTTAAGAAGACAGAACTCTTGGAACGGGTTTTCCAACAGGAATCTTTATTAAGAAAAACTGACTGAAGGCGTGCTAGACAGGATCTGGGGGACCCCCCTGATCATTCAATGTTTTAAAGTGTTCCCAAGCAGTCCCACCCCACATTCCTTCCAGTCAATCCAAATTGGCAGATGGCTGGGTGTTAAATCCATCGGATCCCAAACGTTGCAATCTTCTCCCCCTTTCCCTTGCTGCCGGTAAAAGGAAGCTTCATAGGGAGTGAGATCAAAGGCTGATTGCCTTATTGTTATGGTTAGTACTCCAGAGAGGGAATCCACAGAGGATGTTTCTTTGTAGTTGATAGTAAACATCCGTGTTTAGTCCCCCCCCCCTTTGTAGTATGACAGAATCCAAAAGAGAGTAAGAATTGGGTTTTCCAAGAGTAGATTAGTTAGAAATAAAATATAATTGGATTCTGACATTATTATTATTATTATTATTATTATTATTATTATTATTATTATTATTATTATTATTATTATTATTATTATTATTATTATTATTATTATTATTATTATTATTATTATTATTATTATTATTAATTATTATTACATGTCTTTATTACTGAAAATATATGAATAGATGACAAAGCGCTAATTGCTTTTCATAACTAACCAGTTTTATGATGAACATTGAAAAATATTTGGATACAATTTTAAGGCAGTTTTTATCCACTTAATTATCACATCCAGATCTTAGTTAAGTAGCTATCTAATCATAACATCAGGAAGTAATTTGTTAGTACTTTGCTAAAATCAAGTTTTGTTACCATCGTCCCCACATTTTATTAAAGAAGAGTAATGACATGTCAGAATGATCTTGGGGGATGATGGGGAAGATAGGTTTCCTGGGGTACAATCAGGTAAGAAGAGGCAGCCAACAGGTGAATAACAGGCAAAGAAATGAAATTTTTCAGGCAGAGATTTGTACTTTCAGACTTGCAAGATTCTGTTAATGTAGCTTTACAATAAAGTAGAATTAGCTTGTCAAGATGTGTTTTTTTTCTGTTGACCAGCAGAGAGAAGATTAAATAATCACCCTGTTGTTTTTAGGGAGTGTATACATAATCTCTTTGTTTGTTAATTTATTTGTGACCTGCTCAAGAATATTCCATATAATTGACAAACTTTGTCAATTATTTATTTTCTCAATCTATATTTTCTCAATATATGGTTGATAAATGTTGCTGAACATTTTTTTCACTTTTGAAGATAGTGTTAACCCTTGTTCCCCCGACCAAGCATATTTGCAACTTAGACAACTGTTGAAGAAAGATTCAAATGTTTAAAGGTCACATGGGATAAGAAAGCAATGGTTCTACTTTTGAAATCTGGGAATGAATTCATTCCAGTTCCACCCCTTTCTTGAGAAGAATGAATTTTGGAATCTTTCCTACTTTCAACTCTACTTAGATCAAAATGGAGATGTAACAGCAGATCTGGACTTCGGGTGCGTGCTAATTCTCTCCAAGGAGGATCCCATCATACTGAAACTTGGGAGCTTTGAAAGACAGAGAATAATTATCAACCAAGAGGCTCTGTCAAGACTAAAGCTGCTCAACAAGGTGGGGAAAATATTGGAGACTTTTCTCTGATTTTCAAAGCTCTAGAGCCCATTTTGAGTGGGCTAAGCCTAGTCATCAAGATGGATGATTTTCAATGAGAATTGAGTGTGGGGAGTAGTACTCTTATAATTTTGTTAGATGGCTTGGGAAGCTTCAGTACTATTGACCAAGGTGTCCTTTGATGCTCTAATATGGAACAGTGCTTTCAGCTGATTCAGCCATGTCCCACATGAGATGCTGGGTGACTAAACTTTATGATATAGATCATGGCCCCTTTGTGTCCTCTCTGCAATTTAGTATCCTGCTGGGCAGAGGCTTTTTCTTCATCACTGTTTTATTCTACTTAAACATTTTTTTAAAAAAAAAAGTTAATAAAATAAAAATTAATAAATCCTGTAGAATAAATTTTATTATAGAATTTAATAATCTTTGAAAATCATGGCTCTATGAAGAATGGAAGAATCCATATTAATATGGCCATAGGAGAAAGCCACTGGTTCTCACTGAACGTTTAAATCTTTTCTCAGTTCCATCACTCCAGATTTTATTAGGTAGAAAAGACCTTTATTTCAATGTAATGTGCCAGAAGCAAACGGAAGGAACTAAATGAAAAATATGCCAGTGGTTGTATCTCCTACAACACTTTGGAGCAAATGAGATATCTCTTACTGCTGCAGCAACTCTGGACAGCTTACAAAATGATAGAAAGGTTAAAAAGTTAATACAATATGATCAATATTAAGATAATTAAGTTAGTAGCTAAAAACCAAGAGGACAGGCAACATTGGGGCGTGAGGATCTTCTCTCTACCCTGTCAGCCACCCCAAGAACAGCACACTCCTACGGAGGCACCAGGCTAGCCAGCAGAGTCAGGTTTTAAGTTTCTTCTAAGACCAGGATTGGGCCACAGCAGAACAGGCTCTTTTCCTGGACCCCACAAACCACCATTCTTTGATAGATGAGATCCAAGGCAGTGGGACGTCATATTTATTTAACTGAAGCCCAGAGACTACTTCACTATGGTTTATGTCTACCTCCATTTTCCATGGATGGTTAATTCTGAGATATTTACTTTGGCATTCCTTCTTTTCTGCTTAGTCTCTGCCTCAGTCCAAATGTGTGGAAAATTGTTATCCTGGATTTGTCAAACGGGCTCGAGAAGGAGAGCCAGTTTGCTGCTACGACTGCATTTGCTGTCCGGAGGGGACCATCTCCATTAAGGAAGGTGGGTGACACCAAAGAAAAAGGCAGGCCTTGTGGAAATTGATTCATCCAGAACATTTTCATGGAAGTCCAAGTTAAAAGATTAAAGCTGGGAACAGAAAAAATCTCTCTTCTGGTTTTCAGTTTGGAGGTGTCCTTATAGATTTTAACCTTTCTAGGGAGATCTGAAGTCTTTGAAACTTGAGGAATTGTTTTAGGTCCATCTCCCGGAAGGATGATTGCAATGCATTGTCTATAGAGATTGTCAATCATCCAGGTCATGGTTGTCCCAAAAGGTGCTTTTTTTCCAAAAGGCAACTGGTCTTTGTTGTTGTTTTTTCTTTGAAAATGTTTCGCTTCTCATCCAAGAAGCTTCTTCGGTTCTAAGTGAAACATCTTCAAAGAAAAAAACCAAGAAAGTCCAGCTGGCTTTTGAAAAACATCTTTGGGTCAACCATGATCTGGATGATTGAGAATCTCCATAGACATCTTGGATAAGAAGCTAAATGTTTTCAAGGGAAAAAAAACAAAGTCCATTTCCGTTTTGGGATTGCAATGCATTCTATACTGAGGATCAATGAGAAGGTGTTGCGGGTCCACAATGAGGTGGAGTGGACAGTTATGGGTCCACCTCATGATAAATAGATCACCATTGGTCCCAGTAGTCATTCCTGATTATTTGCAGGACTAGGTTTCTCTGCCAGAAATCTAGATTTTACAAGTTAGCTGTTATGGTTCCGAAGGAAGATGCTTTTCAAAGAATTCTGAGGCTTTGTTTCCCTTTTAGAATCTTTATTTTGCAAACATAGCTTCGGCACATACAAAGCGGATGCCAGAATCTGAATTTCTCTGGCTTGCATCTATCTTATCTTGCTAAACTCCTCCCTTACTTTACAGTCATGAGTCGCCTCTTCCAATTAGGCTGGAGACCAAAGATTCACTTCCGTTCCTTTCCCACGCTTTCCTCATAAATCTCCTCCCTTTCTATGTCATCTGAGTTAACTCTAAAAATACCAGACAGTACTGCATATCTTGTCAATGCAATAATATCCTATATTAACAGGATTGACATTAGCATCTTATGAGTCTAGTATATGAAGAAGTGCCATGTGAAGGACTCAGGAAGTGTCCGAATAGAAATATTAAATGATTTCTTATTTACCTTTAATAATGTAGTTCCTATGAAGATTCTGCACATTACACAGGAAATCATTAATGTCCTAGGACTTCCCCGATTTAATAAATAATTAGAAATGGGGTTTTTTTTAGAAAATGATATTCTTTTATGATCTTTCTGTGGGGATGGTAAGATGGTAAGAAACACATCTTGTCCCAAGAATGTATTTCTTCAAAAATGAAAGGAAAATATGTTAAAGAAATATTGCTTTTTGGTTTTCTCAGATACAGACAAATGCACCAAGTGTCCAGATGATAAATATCCAAATGGGGACAGAGTCCAATGTATCCCCAAATTTATAACCTTCCTGTCTTATGAAGAATATTTGGGCAACATCCTGCTATCATTTGCTCTGTTCTTTTCCCTAACCACAGGCTTTGTTTTACTCATATTCATTAAATATCAGGAAACTCCCATTGTTAAAGCCAACAACCGGGACCTCTCTTACATCCTCCTTGTCTCCCTCCTGCTATGTTTCTTGTCTAATTTTCTCTTCATTGGTCAACCAAGAAAAGCCACCTGCCTTCTCCGACAAACACTTTTCAGCATTATCTTCTCAGTTGCCATTTCTTCTCTTTTGGCCAAAACCATCATGGTGGTGTTGGCTTTCCTGGCCACAAAACCAGGGAATAGATTGAAGAGATGGTTGGGGAAGAGCTTGGCCAACTCCATCATCCTTTCTTGTTCTTCTGTCCAAATTATCATCTGCTCCATCTGGTTGGGAGTTTCTCCCCCATTCCCTGATTCTGACTTCCTCTCCCAGCATGGAGAGATCATCCTGCAATGCAACGAAGGGGCTGTTGTCATGTTCTACATCACTCTCAGCTACATGGGTTTCCTGGCTGGCATCTGCTTCACGCTGGCTTTCCTGGCCAAGAATCTGCCTGGGGCCTTCAACGAAGCCAAGCTGATCACTTTCAGCATGCTGGTTTTCTGCAGTGTCTGGGTGACCTTTGTGCCCACCTACCTGAGCACCAAAGGGAAATACATGGTGGCTGTGCAGATGTTCTCCATCCTGGCCTCCAGTGCTGGTCTGCTCGGTTGTGTCTTCATCCCCAAGTGCTACATTATTATCCTGAGGCCAGACTTGAACTCAAAGGAGCAGCTTACGACCAGAAGAAATGTAGAAATGTGAGACAGTGGGATTTAGACTCAACGTTTTCCAAAAGGCCAAACCTAAAAAATGGTGCAAAATGATGATCATATATATAAAAAATACAATAGATGATGTAAACACAAATATTCATAAATAACAATTCTCTGGTTACTTTCCCACCCATCCACTGTTACTATCCTCAAGAGTTGTTGCCTTAATAAAGAGAGACATAATCAGTTGTTTTGCAATAGTAGTTTTGATAAAATGTACTGAGAAGCAAGGAGTTCAGGGTCTGAAAAGCAGAACTTCCTTCTATGCTTCTGTTTTGCTAACAGGCTCTCATTTCTCCAAGAACTTGCTTTCTTCACAGCTCTCCTCCCTTTTGACCTCTTGGGGGGCAAAATATGTGTCTGAAAGGACAGGGTTTATCCTCTCACTCTTCTGGAAACAATGTTTGAAAAGACTTAATGCCAGGCAGAAGAGCTAGGCAATCTAGAGCCAAATTTTGCAACCAGCCTGTCTCAGGTAACCACAAGGAAAACCAATTTCATAGATCAGTGAGGCTTGTTCTGTAGCTCCTTATGCCTGATCCCTTACATCTTGCACAGTGGTTTTATACTTGTAAGGAATTGTCAGTAAGGTTCAAGCAACACAAACCTGGAAACTCCTCACAGCCATAGGCCATTCTTAATAGCATCAAGATAAGATGAGATGAGATGAGATAAACTTTTATTGTCATTTTTTACTGTGGGCACACTGGCACACATTAAAAATGAAATTCTATTCCCTGCTCTCAAACGTGTACACATACATTATACACATGTATGTATGTGTGTTGTTCAATAATATAAAATCCTCGATCTCTGGGAGAAATATAAACCAGCTGTTTATTGTTAAAAAGGTTTAAAACAATAAAAACAACTATTTACAATATTAAAACAAACTTAGCTTTCGCTGGTCCACTGCCAGCGTCCTCAGAGTGAAGTGTCGGGGGTGGAGAGTTCTTTTATAGGCCTTGCTAACCCAGTTGCTTACTCATTGACCGTGTAATAGGGCCATCCATCCTGGCTGACCGTAATTGCCTTAATTGTCCCACCTCCCCTTGTTTGTACTCCAGTTCCACAACTTCTCTCCCTCCCAACCTTGTCAATCTCCTCCTTCCTGGCATTGTTGCCGTTGGTATGCTTTCTAACTGTTCCCCCATGCTCGTTCTGGGTCACCCGTCCAGATCCGGCATCCTAGGTGCCTTTCCATTGCTGCTCCTCTCCTTTCTATCCCATTTGCCTGTATGTTGTTGAGGGGAGGGGGCAAAACTGAGGGTGAGGCAGCAGGTGATCCAGCTGAGCGTAGGCAGAGGAGGCAGAAGGACAGGACGCAGCTGTGCGTGCGCAGGCACGAAGAAAGACTGGAGGAAATAGGGCCCAGAAGGACAGATAGTGGAAGGCAAGAACAGTGGGTGGATCAACGGGATAAGAGAGAGGGGTAAGGCAACAGTGGAGAGGCATCATTGGTGCCGGATTTGGGCATACAGCCCAGAAGGACCACGGGGAGACAGTTGGCATACGCATCAACGGTAACGGCATTAGGAGGGATAGGATCTGCAAGGATGAGAGGGAGTGAAGTCAGGAGCGAGCCGGCAGACAGCCCAGCTGATCGTAGGCAGACGGGGCAGAGGGACGGGACACAGCTGTGCGTGCGCACATCCAGGCATGTAAGGAAACCGGAGGAAATGGGACTAACAAGGATAGACAGTGGAAAACAAGAACAATGGACAGGCAAACAGGATAGAAAGGAGGGGAGCAGCAATGGAAAGGCAATCAATGAGTAAGCAACTGGGTTAGCAAGGCCTATAAAAGAACTCTCCACCCCCGACACTTCACTCTGAGGACGCTGGCAGTGGACCAGTGAAAGCTAATTTTGTTTTAATATTGTAAATAGTTGTTTTTAAATCTTTTTAACAATAAACAGCTGGTTTATATTTCTCCCGGAGATCGAGGATTTTATATTATTGATATTATATATACACAATTTCATTCGTATTTTCAAAAGTTGGTTTAAAGTTCAAGTGATTGTTCTGTTTGGAGATTACAATAAAGTTACAATATCTACAATGCTGTTTATGCTGTGGCACATGCATTACATGCAATGCATGGATCAGGAACACAACCAACTGTAATGAGGGTTGGAAAGAGGATCTCCAAAATTCATTCATGGCAGGTAATCTCAGGCAGAATCCAATTATATTTTATTTCTAGCTATCTACTCTGAGAAAACCCAATTCTTACTCTCTTTTGGATTCTGTCATACTACAAAGGGGGAGGGGAGTAAACACAGGTGTTTATGACTGGCATTCCTCCTATCAACTACAAAGGAACATCCTCTGTGGATTCCCTTCGAGAGTACTAACAATAACAATGCGGCCATCAGCCTTTGATCTCACTCCCTATGAAGCCTCCTTTTACCGGCAGCAAGGAAAAATGGGGGGAAGATTGCAACATTTGGGATCCGATGGATTTAACACCCAGCCATCTGCCAATTTGAATTAACCGGAAGGAATGTGGAGTGGGGCTGCCTGGGAACACTTTAAAACATTGAATGGTCAGTAGGGTCCCTCAGATCCTGTCTAGCATGCCTTCAGTCAGTTTTTCTTAATAAAGATTCCTGTTGGAAGAACCATTCCAAAAGTTCTGTCTTCTTAAGATGTAAATTGAGGTGGGTCCTTACATTAGACAGGATCTGCAAAATTGGTCAACCTGGAAGGAAGAACCTTGCTGGGGGACTTTGCAAAAATTACCATGTCAGATGATGAAGCAGGGAAGGGGGAAAGCCCCCCGGAGAGGGAGCCGTTGCCCCGACTGGAAACCTGCCAAATATCCGGATCTGAAGGGTCAGATTCCTCAGGAGAAGAGGTGGTGGAGACACGTAACCACAAGCCTCGGTGGTCAATGGGCATTGGAAAGAAAGGCAAGTGGGGAAAAAAATCAAGAAAGGTGACCTTGAGACGGGGGGCCAACCAACCAGGATGGAAGCAGGAGATGGAGAGATCCCTACACACAAGCGAAGATGAAGGAAGCTGGGCACAACACTCGAACTGGATCCTAGAGAAAGCTATCGACTTGATGAAGAGAACCCTCAGCTCCCTAGGAGAGGAGGATCCTGAGCCCCACGGCCGTACCAACTCCTGGAGCCGCAACTGGAGAGACACTGAGGGGGAATTGGAACTTGGAGGCCCGGGGACATCCGCTGATCCAGTAGTCCCCACCCCCCACCGACCTGCAGATGGTGATCCAGATGGAAGACAATACTGACGAAGAAGGCACCAATCCATTCAAAGACTCCTGCCGCTGGACGCGAAATTCAAGGGGGAGCCGACACGCTTGGGGTTTTTCCTAACCCAAGTCCTTGGCTACACATCCCTAGCGACAAAGCCCGTATCCGGATTGTGCAATCTGCTCTGGATGGACCGGCCACCGATTGGGTGGTGAATTTGCATGATTCCAATACCCCAGAGCTCAATGACTTCAACCGTTTCATGTCCTCTCTGAGAAGGCAATTTGAAGACCCCCTGGCTGATCACAAAGCACGCGAAAGAATCAAAACGATGAGGCAAGGCAGACGGCCAGTAGCCGAATATACACAAGAATTCCGAACCATTGCCAGCAAGCTGAACTGGCTGGAAGACATCCTCCTTAGCCATTTCAAAGATGGTCTAAATTACGACCTATATGACGCTTGCCTGCCCCGGGGAAACCCACACCAACTTGACGAATGGTACGTCCTGGCAGAGGAAGCAGAGATTGACCTACTGAAGAGGCACCACCAAGGAAAACAATGGAGCCGCTCAACGCCTGAACCGACGCACGAACCAGCGAAGCCATCGGCTATGGCCAAGAAACCAATGGGCTGTTTCAAATGCGGGAGAGAGGGGCATCGGGCTGTAGAATGCCGCTCAAAAGCCCCCCAGCACAACCCAGACAGACCACCAGCCAGCAAATCTGGGAAGTCCCCAACTAAGTCAAAAGAATCTGCCGTGAGAGGGATAGAGGCTGTGGAATCCCCTACCTCCGCCCATCGTGGGGAAAGAGCTCCAGCCTACACCGCAGGGCCGGTGGACGCCCCAGATGACAGCTCAGAGGGCGATCCACTGGTAAGTGGATCCATCCCACCCATCCTCAAGACAGTGACTATATTAGCCCCCTCCATGCCCGAAGCTGTCAAAGTGAAAGCCTTAATAGACTCTGGCTGCACCCACTGCCTAATTAGCCCGACGCTAGTGGGAAATTTGGGCATTCCGGTGAGGAGGCTGGAACAACCAATCTCATTTGGCCAGTTAGATGGGTCCATAGCAGGGGGGGTGCCGGCTACCCTAGCCACATTACCAATCCACCTATCCCTGGGAAATCATGAGTAAGACATAATGTTTGTAGTGACCCCAGGCATGGAATGCCCGATGATCCTAGGGCTGGAATGGTTAACAAAATGGAACCCCTAGGTAAATTGGAGGACGAAAGAAATAAATTTCCTGAAAGATAAATAACCTTTATTGTCATTTTTATATTGTGGGCACAATGGCACACATAAAAAATGAAATTTAGTTGCCCGCTCTCAAAGTGAAACATATACATGACACACACCTAAACATACTATGTACAACATATATATAGACCCACATCCCTACATATACATAGCAAATAAATATTAAATACTATGTCCATCTGAATATATAACGCAAGGAGGAAGTTTGAGAGTTTCGCAGGTTTAATGCTGTATGGAAGAACTTGGCTGATCTGGATGTTCTGCTACGGATACCACGAAGCCTCCTCCCAGAAGGTAACAAAGGGAAAACCGGTCCGGTAGAGGATGTTAGTGTCCAGCAAATCTTGCGGAACCTGCTCAGCTTCTGTGCCCGACTGATGCATCCATGTTCTCTCACTCGTTGTGCTGTATGCGGATGCCAAGTCAGCCTACTCGTTAGCTGCACACCCAGGAATTTGATGCTGGTAACCATCTCCACAGGTGAATCATTAATGCACAGAGAAGTGTGGCTGTGCCTGCCTTTTCTGAAATCAACAATGATCTCTTTGGTTTTTCCTGTATTTAAAACTAGGCTGTTTTCCTTACACCAGTTCACCAACCCCTCAACCTCCTTGCAGTAAGCTTCCACCTTGTCATCCTGAATAAGGCCCACTACTGTTGTATCATCTGCGAACTTCACAATATGGTTGGTGGCAAACCTAGCACAGCAGTCATGGGTCAACAGGGTGAACAGCAGCGGACTTAAGACGCAGCCCTGAGGAGAACCTGTGCTAAAGAAAATGGTATTTGAGGTATTTGTTCCAACTCGCACATATTGGGGCCTGTTAGTAAGAAAATCCAGAATCCAGTTGCACAAAGGAGTGTTTAAGCCTAAAAGGCCCAGTTTGTCTACTAGATGCTGGGGAATGATTGTGTTAAACGCCGAACTGAAGTCGACAAACAGCAAACGCACATGAGTATTTCTTTCCTCCAAGTGCTTCAGGCTCAGATGGAGAACGGAAGAAATAGCATCCTCCGTAGAGCGATTTGGTCGGTAGGCAAACTGAAGCGGGTCAAATGCTGGCGGGAGGCTAGATACAATAGTGTCTTTTATCAGCTTCTCAAAGCATTTCATGATGGTGGATGTCAGTGCAACCGGACGGTAATCATTGAGGCCTGTAATTGTAGACTTTTTTGGCACTGGCAAGATGATGGCCATCTTAAAACACGATGGGACCACTGCCTGCTGCAATGAGAGGTTGAAAATATCAGTGAGAACACAAGCCAGCTCCTCTGCGCATTCCCTGAGGACACATCCAGGGATGTTATCTGGGCCTGCTGCTTTCCGAATGTTAACTGTCTGCAGTGTTTTCCGGACAGAGGTGACATCAAAGCTAGGCACTTGCTCATCAGGATGGGGCACAGCTTTCCTAGCAGGAGTACTATTTGATGCCTCAAATCTACCAAAGAATGCATTCAGTTTGTTTAGGAAGTCTGTGTCATCCATACATCTCGATGGAGCCACCTTGTAATCCGTAATGGCCTGGATCCCTTGCCACATTTGCCTGGTGTTTGTTTGGTCCTGAAAAAAGTTCTGAATTTTCTGGCAATGGGCTTGCTTTGCACCTTTTACAAGGACCCTACAGACTTAAAACCCCAAGGGGACCTACCAAAATTAAAAACGGAAATAGC
This sequence comes from Azemiops feae, assembly GCA_023970755.1. Lineage (NCBI taxonomy): Eukaryota > Metazoa > Chordata > Lepidosauria > Squamata > Viperidae > Azemiops > Azemiops feae. Next base: position 192,127 of record JALGBA010004169.1, on the reverse strand, counting down.
ATCCATGGGTGAAGAAAAGGGACTACCAGAAATACCAGAGGAATACAGAGATCTGGCTGAACTTTTCAGCGAGGAGAGGGCGGATGAGCTTCCCCCCCACCGACCCATGGACTGTGCCATAGAATTCAAGCCTGGGGCAAAACTCCCAAAGCCCAGATTATACTCCATGAGCCCAAAGGAGAAGGAGGAAATGGAGAGATTTATAAAGAAAAACCTAGAAAGGGGGTTCATTGAACCAGCCAAGCCTAAGGTGGCCACTCCGGTCCTCTTTAGAGAGAAGAAGAACAGCTCTCTACACCGTGGACTACCGGCTTCTGAATGCAATCAGTGAAAGCAACCTATACCCCCTACCCCTCATGAAGGACATGTTATCACACCTCTCGAAAGGATTTTTTTTTACTAAGCTAGATCTAAGGGAAGCGTATTACTGCGTGAGAATTAGGGAAGGAGATGAATGGAAAACCGATTTAACTGCCCAATGGGGTGCTACCAATTCAAAGTTTTGCCTTTTGGATTACAAGGGGGGCCCGCAGTATTTATGCAATTAATCAATGAGGTACTAAGGGAGCACCTATTTAAGGGGGTCCTGGTTTATTTAGATGACATACTTATCTTCACCGAATCAAAAGAGGAACATGTCAACCTAGTCAGAGCGGTTTTAAAGAAACTGCGAGCCGCCCACCTATATGCCAAATTATCAAAATGCGAATTTCACCAGGAAAGAATAGACTACCTAGGTTACCGCATATCCCCACAAGGCATTGAAATGGACCCAGAAAAGGTCAGGGCAGTATTAGAATGGGCACCACCTCGCACAAGAAAGCAACTGCAAAGTTTCCTGGGTTTTGCAAACTTTTACCGCCAATTCATCCCCTCATTTGCCCAGATAGCCCTGCCCCTCACGAACTTACTAAAAAGGAAGGGAGAATCCTCAGTGAAACCTAGCCAGCCACTAAAATGGACAATGGAATGCCAAGCGGCATTTGAGAGATTAAAGAGGCTTTTTTCTGCCGAACCAGTACTGAGGCACCCAGACATGGGCAAACCCTTCGTAATACAGACGGATGCAAGTGATGTGGCAGTGGGGGCTGTACTATTACAAGAAAATGAAGAAGGAATATTGCAACCCTGCGCATATACGTCCAGGAAACTCACTGAAATGGAACAGCGCTGGCCCGTGTGGGAGAAAGAGGCATATGGGATACATTGGTCATTACTTACATGGTGTCAATTCCTTGAAGGCAATAAAATCCCTTTCCAGATGTGGACAGACCACAAAAATTTGGAAGCCTTGAAAACGCCCAGGAAGCTCAACCCCAAGCAAGCCCGCTGGTCCCAGCATTTTCACCAACTCAATTTTAAGCTCAAGCATTTGCCGGGGGGAAAGAACTTTCTGGCAGATGCATTATCTCGCATGCCCCAATATAACAGAATGCGAGCCACTGACTCTAAACTGATCATGGGAGAATCACAACTGGCAGCTCCAGTGACTACCTGAGCCCAAATTAAATTAAAACCACAGCTGGATAGCCAGACCGGAATTGAATTCCGGAAAAGTTTGGAAACAGATGAATGGTTCCAGAAAAATAAACACGTGTGCACAATGAAAGACAGACTGCCTTGGGTGGGGGAGAAGTTATATATACCGACCACCCAAAGGATCACATTCATGCAACTTTGCCACGACACAAAATCAGCAGGGCATTTTGGATTTGTAAAAACATTGCACTTAATTAAACGGCAATTTTGGTGGCCATCCATGAAAAAAGACATAGAAAGTTACGGTGGCCAGCTGCCCAAAGTGTGCAACTGCAAAAAGGTTGCAAGGGAAATCGCCAGGACTGTTACTGATGCAGTTTGAGACCAGTCATTGCAGGATGCAAAGATGTCTGACTGCCTTCGCAGTGTTTATTGCTTTTATACAGTTTTACAAGCAGCAAAAGGTAGAAGAAAGCAACAGCATTTTATTGGTTAATTCTCTACCCAATCTTCAAGAACATTCTGTTGTTGCAACTAGGTGAGATCATGTACCAGCCAGTGTCAGTGTATTATATCATCCTGACGATGTGAACTGAGATCACGTAGGAAGGTAGGCAGTTTTCTGCACACGACTTCTACATGACCTTTATCTCTACATGTTACAAACAGTGGCAAATCCCTCAGCCCCCTGGAGGGAAATAGCCATGGATTTTATAGTGGAATTACCAGAAAGCAATGGGAATACTGTCATTTGGACGGTCACGGACCTATTTTCCAAACAGGTTCACTTTATTCCTTGCCAAAAGATCCCCACCGCAAAAGCTTTAGCGAAACTTTTCATGCAACATATTTACAGATTGCATGGGGCACCCCAACGCATCATATCTGATAGGGGAGTGCAATTTACATCTGCATTTTGGAAGGAATTTCTATCCCTTTTAGAGACCACCCAGGGACTGACGTCTAGCCATCATCCTCAGGGAAATGGTCAATCAGAAAAATGTAACGCAGTACTTGAGCAATATTTAAGATGTTTTCTAAATTTCCAGCAGTCAGATTGGACGGACCTGTTGCCTTTCGCAGAGGTTGCCTACAATAATGCAGTCCACTCCAGCACAGGTTACACTCCTTTTCAAATAGCTACCGGCCAAAGTTTCAACCCCATGCCAGAATTAACCCCAAACGAACCGGCAATCCCGTCACTGAAAGAATGGATGGAACAATTACAAAACACCTGGCCAATAGTTAGAAAAGCTATAGAGGAAGCTAGGCAAGCATACAAAGCACAAGCAGATAAGAAAAGGGTGGAGCCCACACCATTCATTATAGGAGAAATGGTGTACTTGTCTACAAAATACTTAAAATCAATATAACCCTGTAAAAAACTTGGACCAAAATATATAGGGCCTTTTCCAATTAAAAGAATCATAAACCCAGTAACAGTAGAATTAGAATTACCCAAGAATCTTAGGCAAATACACCCAATTTTCCACTGCAGTTTGCTGAAAAGAGAACAACAGTCACCCTGACAGCCAAAAATCCCCCCTCCCACCAACACCAATCATGGTAGAAGGGGAGCAACACTTCGAAATAAGGGAAATCCTGGACTCTAGAAAATATCATGGGGAAACTCAATACCTAGTAGCATGGAAGCACCTCCCCACCTCTCAAAATGAGTGGGTCCATAAACGTCATGTCAAAGCCCCGAAGCTTTTAAAGAAGTTTCATACAGAGTATCCTAACAAGCCAGACTAACTTTTATACCTGTTTTGTTTTCTCTACAGGTGCACCTCTCTTATTTTTAAGGGGAGCCGGATGTCAGAATCCAATTATATTTTATTTCTAGCTATCTACTCTGAGAAAACCCAATTCTTACTCTCTTTTGGATTCTGTCATACTACAAAGGGGGGGGGAGTAAACACGGGTGTTTATGACTGGCATTCCTCCTATCAACTACAAAGGAACATCCTCTGTGGATTCCCTTCGAGAGTACTAACAATAACAATGCGGCCATCAGCCTTTGATCTCACTCCCTATGAAGCCTCCTTTTACCGGCAGCAAGGAGAAAGGGGGGGAAGATTGCAACGTTTGGGATCCGATGGATTTAACACCCAGCCATCTGCCAATTTGAATTGACCGGAAGGAATGTGGAGTGGGGCTGCCTGGGAACACTTTAAAACATTGAATGGTCAGTAGGGTCCCTCAGATCCTGTCTAGCATGCCTTCAGTCAGTTTTTCTTAATAAAGATTCCTGTTGGAAGAACCATTCCAAGAGTTCTGTCTTCTTAAGATGTAAATTGAGGTGGGTCCTTACACTCAGGGACTTTTAATCTAATCCACAGATGCTTAGAGAGGAAGCTTTGCATGTGTATTTTTGAACTGTTGATTAAAATCTCTATAGCAACATATAAATGCCTCTCAGGACAGGTTTAAAAAGCAAAAAAAAAGAGAAAGGAATGGGTTTTAAGGTTTTGTTGAAAAGCAATGGGGGGGGAAGACAAATGAAATAAAACAGTTGCTCATAAGTTCCATCTAAGAAAGACCTTCCAATAAGGACTATCAGAGGGGTGATCATTCCTGGAGAGGGCAGTATCCACCCAGAATAAGGAGACAATCTGGGTGTATTTCTGTGAGATGCTTCATCAGATCAGTTGAAGTCCTAGTGGGCATATTTGCAGAACCCCCTCAGTTTCCCTCAGTGTGTAGTCTGAATCTAAAATGGAAAAAACACTCAGCAAAATCCCTTTTAACCTTGTTTTACGTATTCTATGGCTTAGCATGCTGTGCAATTTCCCCCTGTTTGTTCAGTTTGCCAATTGTTGCATTGCTGATCTTGTACAAAAACAGCTTCTGTCAACTTCAGCACTCACAAGACGACACCAAGCGGTCCTAATGGGCTTCTGGTCTGAAATCCATCAGACTTTTTTTCCCATCAAAAGCTAAACAATGGGCCTCTCTGGATAAGGAAGTGGCAAACCAAAGAGACAAAGGCCCATCCTTCCACAAGGCCCCACCTGGTCAAATCTGATTTCTGCATTCTGCACTTTGTAACTATCAGTAGAAAAAGTCAGTGGAATTGCACACTCTCGTGATAGAAATTATTTGATTGTTCCAAAAATGTATTTGTCATCCAGAAGACCTTGTGCCAAAATAAATATTTAAAAATACACATATTGAAATTAGGGTTGGGCTGTTAATTTCCTTGTAAGCAGGCATCTTTTGATTCTTAAAAAGTTTCTGCATTATAACATGAACCTGAGCCTAATATTTATTTGCTCTATCACAAGTCCATCAAAGATGCTACAAAGTTCCTTCTTTAGAATAATACTTCCAACATATATTTGAAAGACCTTTACATATCTTTGACCATTTCTCAAGTGTTAAGTACCAACGATACATCATTCTGTAAAACCTTTCTTTCAAATTGTAATTCAGTGTAAATTGTAAACCATTCGTCCACATGTTTTCCCGTTGCTCAAGCATTACATTATATCCAAAGTTCCTTGCCTACTGAATCAAACCATTTCATATATTCATTTTCCAAATTCAGTTTTAACAACATTTTATAAACCTTAGCAAAAACATGTTCCTCATTAGCATACATACAATTTCAAATTCTTCTTCTTCTTTTTTGCAAATAGAAACCCATAGATTTTTTTGACTTTTCTTGTCTTCTGGTTCCAGCCATTTTCCCCATGTTAGTAAATGCTTTTTGATTTCATTCCAAACAGGCATAGAATTCTTTTGAAAACGTAAGAGTGTGAATCTATACAAAGCACTCCAAGGAATTTGACTTTTTTCTCCAACTTAAAACCTGACCCCTTCATCAAAATGTCATGGTCTTGAGTGGTCCTGTTCTTAACCAGCATTTTTGTTTTCTGTTTGTTGATTTTAAAATTGGCTAAAGCTACAAAGTCATTTTAACTTCTTCATCCAGTTTGGTATTTGGGGGGCCTTATATAAGTATAACTAAATCATCAGCAAAAGCTCTCTCTTCAAAACTTCCATCACTAAAATAAACAACAGTGGAGACAAAGGACAAACTTCTATTGTGCCCTTTTGAATATTGCACAGCTTAGTTAAATCACCATTAACAATAAAATGTGCTTGTTGAGATGTATAAACTGACTTAACTGCTTGAATAAATTTCTCTCCAAAGTCCATATCTTCCAAAACCTTAAACATAAAAACCTTAAACTGTCAAAAGCTTTCTCTGCATCCAGAAAGCTTTAAGCCGCTCGTTTCTCATTATAATATTATAGATATTCAAAACTGTTCTCACACTGTTTCTTAATTGCCTTTTTGGCAAATAGCCAGATTGGTAGAATAACAAAAAAAACAGAGTTGGAAAGGACCTTGGACCTCCTGCTCAAGCAGGAGACCCTCTACCATTTCAGACTGGTGATTGTCCAATCTCTTCTTAAAAACCTCCAGTGATGAAACACCCACAACTTCTGGAGGGAAGCTGTTCCATTGATTAATTGTTCTCACTGTTAGGAACTTTCTCCTTAGTTCTGGGTTGCTTCCCTCCTTGATTAGTTTCTATCTGTTGCTTCCTGTCCTGCCTTCTGGTGCTTTGGAAAATAAGTTGACTCTCTCCTCTTTGTGGCAACCTCTCAAATACCAGTCCCCCCTAGTCCTTCTTTTCTCTAGACTGGCCATATCCCATTACTGCCACCATTCTTCATGTGTTTTAGTCTCCAGGCCTTTAATCATCTTAGTTGCTCTTCTCTTCGCTTTTTCAAAAGTCTCGCCATCTTTTTTGTAATGTGGTGACCAAAACTGGATGCAGTAAAAAGGGAAGTAGCTGAAAACAGCCTCTTTTGAAGTTTCAATGTATTCAGTGTTTAAAAGTATTTAAGAATGGCTGATTTTCAACAGATAACCTTCTTGTTGCTTGGCCCTGCCCCAACCGGGTGATTCACTCATTCGGCTTCTTAGCTCTGCTCCAAAACCTTCCTGCAATCCATAGCTATCTAGAGGATTGGGGGGGAGGGTAATTTTGAACACTTTTCCAAACCCAGGAAAGTCAATAGAAACTCAGTAACATACTAAGCCCATCAACCAATGGAGAATCTGGCCCTGCCAGAGTTTCTGGAAGCTGTATAAACAGTGGTGGGATTCAGCCAGTTTGCACCAGTTCGGCAGAACCGGTAGCTAATTTTTTGTTGCCCAGGCCCAGAATGGACTTCTGGAAGCGGCATCCACACAGAGAACTGTTTGTTCACATATTTGAATCCCACCACTGTGTATAAACCACCATTCTATTGAAAGTCCCAATTATTCCAATCTCTGAAGGTCTCTTTTCTTTCAGCTTCTTCCCAATTTGAGGAAGGTCCAGTTCAACAACAGTGCTGGAGATGAAATCTCCTTCTCAGAAAATGGACTGGGATCTCCTCGTTATGAGATTCTCAACTGGGTTTTCTTCCCCAATCAGTTTTTTGTCCCTGGGAAAATTGGCCGAATAGATCCTGGAGCTTCCCCAGGCCAGCATTTCACTATCAACTCCGATTCGATCATCTGGGCCACAAAGGTGAGCTGGAGGGAAATATTCTGAATTCAGGGAAAGATTCATTCTCTCCTGTGGATGCAGAATGTCTTCCTCACTGGGGAAAAAAATGGTGTATGGAATCAAAACAGCTGACAGATGTGGTTTGAACATTGTGCTTTTCATGCAAAAGATTCAACTCTCTTTATGCCATGTCCAATAAGAGTTGGGATCAGAGAACAAAACCCTGGTTGAAACCAAGGGTGCAATTAGAGAAAGCAACTGTGGATTTTGTGAATCATTCCTGTTTAGTTTGAATGTTAAGATTCTTTCTTTTAGAAAAAGCTGTAGCTCAAAGACATAGTGCAAGAATATAATTTCAGGTAGTCCTCATTGGTAACAACCATTTGTTCAGTGACCGTTCAAAGCTATAACAGCACTGAATGAATGGGACTTATGCCCAGTCCCCAGTTCTTCTAAAGACCTTCTGAAGATGGAGATGTCAATGTGAAAATCAGTATCTGATGTAATGTATATGTACTATCTCAATCATGGGGAACTCATCAAATTTGCAGACGACACCAAGCTGGCAGGAATAGCCAACACTCCAGAAGACAGGCTTAAGATACAGGAGGATCTGGACAGACGTGAACACTGGGCACTATCTAACAAAATGAAAATCAATGGTGAAAAAAGTAAGGTTCTACATTTAGGCAAGAAAAACCAAATGTACAGGTATAGTATAGGGGGTACCTTGCTCAATAGTAGTAACTGTGAGAGGGACCTCGGAGTCCTAGTGGACAATCATTTAAATATGAGCCAGCAGTGTGCTGCAGCTGCCAAAAAGGCCAACACACTGCTCGACTGCATTAACAGAGGGATAGAATCAAGATCACGTGAAGTATTAATACCACTTTACCATGCCTTGGTAAGGCCACACTTGGAATACTGCATCCAGTTTTTGTCACCATGAAGTAGAAAAGATGTTGAGACTTTAGAAAGAGTACAGAGAAGAGCAACAAAGATGATTAGGGGACTGGAGGCTAAAGCATATAAGGAAAGGCTGCTGGAATTGGGCATGTCTAGTTTAATGAAGAGAAGGACAAGGGGGAACATGATAGCAGTGTTCCAATATCTCAGGGGCTGCCACAAAGAAGAGGGAGTGAAGCTATTTTCCAAAGCGCCTGAAGACAGGACAAGAAGCAATGGATGGAAACTAATCAAGGAGAGAAGCAACCTAGAACTAAGGAGAAACTTCCTGACAGTTAGAACAATTAACCAGTGGAACAACCTGCCTCCAGTAGCGGTGAATGCTCCAACACTGGAAGTTTTTAAGAAGAGACTGGACAGCCATTTGTCCGAAATGGTATAGGGTTTCCTGCCTGAGCAGGGGGTTGGACTGGATGACCTCCAGGGTCCCTTCCAACTTTATTATTATTATTATTATTATTATTATTATTATTATTATTATTATTATTATTATTATTATTATTATTATTATTATTATTATTATTATTATTGTTGTTGTTGTTGTTGTTGTTGTTGTTGTTGTTGTTGTTGTTGTTGTTGTTGTTGTTGTTGTTGTTGTCATTATCGTTATCATTGTTGTTGTTGTTGTTGTTGTTATTTCTCTTTTCTCTCTTAGAAGGTGCCCTTTGCCAGGTGTGGCATGAAGAGGTGCCAGGCAGGAGAGAGGGTGAGCAGGTTTGCTGCCACCAATGTGGCTGTTGTCCAGAAGGGACCATATCTAATCAGACAGGTAGAGCAGACTTCAAATATAGATCTTCCAGGATATTCTTCTAGAATACATCAAAATATTAAGAGTATTTCTGGTCATTTCTCAAATTTGACCTGCTTCGGTAAATGGATATAAATTGTCCTGCCATAGCAAATAGCAGGATCCCTAACTGACAAATCCATCCATCTTCTGGGCAAGGGTCTTCAAACTTGGCCCTTTTATGACTTGTGGACTTCAACTTCCAGAATTCCTCAGCCAGGCAGGCTTAATGAAGAAGTTGACTTACAATGTTAATTTGCACAGAATGCCATGGTGGAAAACTCAAAGAAAAGCTGAGTCCTTTTCCAATGTGGAGTACCGATAGAAACTAAAACAAAACTCAGTTTTGGGCTCAGCAGTGCTCATTAATAATGGACTTCAGTAAACCTGTGCTATGACTCCCACTGGAGAATACTGGCTACAAATGTTAGCAGAGCTGAAGAAGCTACTCCAAGAGAGACCCAAATTTATTAGGGTGGAAGAAGAGCAACTGGGAAGGATTACAGACACAGGAGCAAAGTGAAGGGAGGGATGACAGAGGGGTATTAAATGGTTCGTGATATGGAGAGACAGGCTTTTCTCCTTTTTCACAAATCATCCAAGTTTAATCAAGGAACATCTTTTTAAAAACAAACAGACCCAATGAAACTTGAGACTTGCTGCTCTAAAGAACACACACATGCACAGAGAGAGAGAGAGAGAGAGAGAGAAACACACATACACACACACACATGCACACATAGAGGAAAGGTCAACTCTATCAGCACACAAAAGCTTTCCTATAATATATATCAATGTTTTTCTCACTATAGTGTCATAGCCAAGAACTACCAGCTTTTCCTGGCCTTGATGTTTGGGGTCAGAGAAGTCAACAAGGATCTGGTTCTCCTCCCCAACATCACGCTCGGCTTCCAAATCTCTGACAATCACCACACTGAGAGGAGGATTTTCTTATTCAGCCTCTCCCTGCTCTCCACACGAGGCCGAATGGTTCCAGGATACAAATGTGACAGGCAGGACCCTCTGCTCTCTGTCATTGGAGGTCTCAACTCCAAGTCCTCCAGGCAGATGGCCTCCATCTTCAGCATCTTCAAGGTCCCACAGGTAAGGGGCTTTCATTGGATACAATATGGAGTAGAAAAAGAACAGAACCACAAAAAATAGTCAAAGGTATTTTGGGGAAAACATCAGAAGTGTGGAATCTATGATATAGTTGAATTGAATTGATTTTTATGTTTTACTTCCCAGATATGTTTTTATAGAACTCCCAGGAAGTAGAAATGAGATAATTCTGAAATGTTGTACTTGCCAAGAGGAATTCCTTCCTGACCTGTCAGGACCCACTTCAACTAATCACCCAAGAAAGCAGAACTCTTGAAACAGGCATTGTCTCAAAAGGAAACATTTATTAGGGACTAGTGACAGTAGGGAATGTAAGGCGTGAATGATATAATTAAAGCAAGCAATATGCCTCCTCCCGCCAAAGTCATCATGTCCATTTGAAATCCAGCCGGTCCACAAGTGGCTTGGTGGCCGGCTGACTGGTACAGTAGGCGCACATCTCAAGGTCTTCTCCAGCTTTCGTTTCCTTGTAACTGTCTCCTAGATAAGGAGACGCATTCCATTCTCAAAAGGAGGAGGCCAGACAAAGAAAGGAGAAAGCAAAAGTTACACTATGAATCCCCCATGCACCCCCTCCCCAACAGAATGGCAGGCCCCAAAATAATAGAAGAAAGGAGAGAGCAGACGAGGAGTTTTGGGGTCCGACATCCTTACTAAAAGGGTAGCCACCCTTTCACAGGGCTAAAATGCTATTTCACACCCCAAAAGTGCTGTTTGTTCTCTGTATCAGGTTGATGATTTGTTCCCTTGGCTTCTGATATGTCACAACCGGGCAAAATATGTAACTGGTGGCTCTTCCTGAGACAGAAAGAAGCGTAAGCTTGCCACTCAAAGTGAGCCAGTCTGATTAGTGGGGCAATCCAACACAAAATGGGGACCCCTAAAGTTACCATAAAACTTTACCTTGTCCTTGAAAGAAGGATCTCTTTTTCTCCAGCTTGGTGTTGGCTCTGAGTCCTCTCAAGGAGACAGAACAGATTATCCTTCCTTCTTCCAAATTAATCCCAAGGAACTTCCTCAGTATGTGAGTATAGTCCAGCTGCTCCTGTATTTCCAGTGGAACTGGGTTGGGCTGGTGGCCCCTGAAGATGACAGGGGAGAACATTTCATCTCATCTCTGATGCCAATGCTCAAGGAGAAGGAGATCTGCCTGGCCTTCATTATAATGTTCAATACTTATACAATAAGATTCAGTCTCTCTCTTGAAACTTTGTTGAAAGCTGAAGTGATTATTCTCTATGGAGACTTTGATACTGTCTCAACTATGCTGTTTGGTTTGTCTCAAAATACAGAATTTAGAAAGACATCAGATGGAAAGGTTTGGATAATAACTTCCCATTGGACATTTGGTGCGATAGCATATCCATACAAGTTAAAATATATTAAACCCTTGCATGGAGCTTTGCATTTTAGGGACCACGCTGGTGATGTCTCGGAATTCAATGATCTCCTTAATTCTCTAGATCCTTTGAACCCACAGGGAGACATTTTTCTCCCACTATGGTGGGAAAGGATCTTTAACTGCAAGTTCCATGAACCAGATAGGTTCCAAAAACAATGTACAGGAAAGGAAAACTTACAAAATGTACCAAATTATGTTTTTGAAAGAAGCATGACAGGTGAAAGTTACAATATCTACAATGCTGTTTATGCTGTGGCACACACGTTACATGCAGTGTATGAATCTGGAGCATGACCAACCATGATCAGGCTTGGAAAGAGGATCTCAAATGTCCAGTCATGGCAGGTAATCTCCGTGGCTTTTTATCCAGTCCACAAATCCTTAGATAGGAATGTGTGTTTCTTGAATTACTAAATAAATTTCTGCTTGCTATCATATCAAAATATTTCAGGACAAAATAAAACAGCAATCACCACAAAAATAATCATATGACTGTATACTGTTTTAAAGAGTTAAATGTTGAAAATAGAAGTAAACCAAACCAGTTGTTCATAGAAAAAAGACTTTCTTATAAGACTTTCCTGAAAGGTCTTCAACAGTTTTTTGAGTTTCAAGGGCTGGCCATTCCATGCAGGAGGTGTTCGCCTGGAGGAAGATGACAATCTGGGTACATTTGTACAAAATGCCTCAAGAAATCAGTTGAAGTCCTAGTAGGTACATTTGCAGAACTACCTCAGGTTTCCTCAATATGTAGCCTGAATCAAAACTAAAAAAGACAATTGAATTTAACCTTGCTTCATGTTTCTATGGGTTAGTGTTCTGTATGACCCCACCACATTTGTTTAGTTTGCAATTTGTTGTGTTGCTCAGATTGTTGTATGAAAGCAGCACGCTCAACAGGACTCTGTGGTCCTAATGGGTTCCTGGTCTGAAATTCATCAGATTTTCTGTATCAAAGGCTCGATCTTGGACCTCTCTATACAGTGAAGTGACAAACTAGGGCAGAAATCCTCCTTCCCCCTGGCACCATTGGGTCAGATCTGGTTCCTGCATTCTCCTTGCTTTGGCTGTCAGCTAGAGAAAGTTGGTGGAATTCTACACTGTTGAGAAAAGATTGATCTCATGATTCCTAAAATTATTTTATTATGTTATAAGTACGCAGAGCCAGTGAGATGGGCACCATATACACTTAAAAATAAACTAAATACATTTCATTTCTTATTTAAAAGACCTTGTTCCAAAATATTTAAAAATACATATAGTCAAGCATGACAGGAGCAAAACCATACAATGAAATTTGGATTCTGCATTAAAATCTCTATATGTGCAGTAGGTATCATTCTGGTATATCTGGAGTGGAAGAAGCCACAAATACAAATGCTCAATGAAAAAGGGAATCTTGTGTAGTGTTGGGGAAGGAGTCAAATATTTAGTGTTACTCCTGATTGCTCAGATCTCCACCATTTCCTAAGTTGATGACCGTCACAGAAAATAGAAGCCATGATGTCTCATTTTTGGTTAACCCAATTTCAGAAGATCTTTTTTGTTTCAGATTCTTCCCTATTTGAGGAAGATCCATTTCAACAACAGTGCTGGGGATGAAGTCTCCTTCACAGAAAATGGACTGGTATCGGCTAACTATGACCTTATCAACTGGGTTCTCTATCTCAATCAATCTTTGGTCCCTGTAAAAGTTGGAAAAATATATCCTGGGGCTCCCCCAGGAAAGGATTTCACCATTACCTCCAAAAGAATTGTCTGGGCCACAAAGGCGAGCTGGAAGGAAAAGTTGTAACTTGAGGGAAAGATTTGTTCCCTTTTGGGGATGCATAATCTCCAACTGAAAAACAGGACTATGGAACCAGAATATAGGCAGCAATTTGATGAAAACCCTGCTTTGCATGTAACATATTTGAGAACTGAAGTGGCAGGTCCAAAAAGGGGTTGGGATTGGAAAAGTCCCTGCTTGAAACTCAGGAGGAAATTAGAGCAGGCAACAGTGATATCCATGGACCATTCTCATTGACTTTAATCCTCGTGATTATTTGTTTTAGAAAAGCTGTAGCTTAATCACGTCCTCCTTTGGCTGCTGAAGTTCTAGTTCTAATCTTCAGTGTGGAGGGTTGGGAATGCCACTGAACTGAATCAGCCAGGAGCTGATTCTGCCTATCACATCCCAGTGGAAGAACCAACTACTGATCATTTTCTTGAATGAATGGCACAGTTGGGTGCTAAAATGTTGTATTACTTCTAATGTGCTTCTTCTTTCAGGACTATTAATCTCCCTGAAAATAGATAGGCCTGTCAGACAAACAGATCACTCTACCTATGTCTGCTAACACATAACTGCAAAAAAAGTCTGTCAGAATAGAACAGAATTTTTATTGGCCAAGTGTGAATGGACACACAGAGAATTTATCTTTGGTGCATAAGCTCTCAGTGTACATACAAGCAACAAAATGATCAGTGATCAATCATAAATCATAAAATACAGTCATCATAAATCAAAAGATACAACACTCATGGGATACTAAATAAAAACAATCAACATAAATCATAAGATATAAACAATTAAGGGATAGCCATAAGATGCTAAAGGAATAGGTAGTTGGAAAGATGAGAAGGATAATAGAAATACAACCCTACTACATGGTTTGACATCCTAGGGCATAAGACAGTGTTGTAGAAATTAGTTGTTTAGCAGAGTGATGGCATAGGGGGAAAACTGTCTTTGTGCCATGCCCTATAGAACCATGCCCTACAGTGTAATTTTGAGGGAAGAAGTTGAAAGAGTTTATGTCCAGGATGTGAGGGGTCTGTAGATATTTTCTCAGCCCTCCTTCTGACCCATGCAATATACAGATCCTCAGTGGAAGGCAGGTTGGTTGCAATTGTTTTTTTCTGCAGTCCTAACTATCTGTTGAAATCTGTGTCTGTCCTATTTGGTTGCTATGCCAAACTAGACAGAAGTACAAATGACAGACTCAATAATTCCTCTGTGGAATTATATCAGCAGCTCCTTGGGCATGAACAATAGGAGAGACTGACTTCAAATAGAGAAAATCCCTCTCCCACCCCCCATTACACATATGTGTGTGTGTGTGTGCATGTGTGTATATGTCAACTTATGATCTTACCACATACCAAATGATTATGTATCAAAGCAGCAAATAGCAGGATTTCTGACTGATTGGTGAATCCTCTCAGGCTTCCATTATAAAGTGAAAACAAAATCAGGTGCCAACTTTTCTCTCAGAAAAAAGCCAAAACAGTAATGCAAGTGCTCAGTGATTGGAGAATGATAGATCCACATCTCTGAGGAAGTATTACCAAGGCTCATTTTGAACCAAGTATGATATGCTCTTTACAGGGTGCATAAGCTATCCAGGTTTTTTTCCATCACTTTTCTCTTTGAGTTGGCCCCTATAGAAAGGAGTTTGAGATCCTAGGGGGGAATGATAATGCTCACTGCAGATGACCATGAAATACTGAGACAAAGACAAAGACTCTTCATTTCAGATGCAGCTTCCTGTGATCCCTGCCCAGAAGACCAATATCCCAACAAGGACAAGGACCACTGCATTGCCAAGAAGATCCACTTCCTTTCCTATCAAGAGACCCTGGGATACACTTTAGCTTCTCTCACTCTTTCTCTCTCCATGATCACATTGGCAGCCCTGGCAATTTTTCTTAAGCATCGTGATACACCGATTGTCAAGGCCAACAACCGAGATCTCACCTACATCCTCCTGGCCTCTCTCCTGCTTTGCTTCATCTGCTCCTTCCTCTTCATTGGTCGACCAGGGAAGCTCACCTGTCTCTTCCGACAAACTGTCTTTGCCATTCTCTTTTCCCTTGCAGTTTCCTCTGTCTTGGCAAAAACTGTCATGGTGGTTCTGGCCTTCATGGCCACCAAGCCAAGGAACAGCACAAGGAAACTCTTGGGAAAACCACTGACCAACTCCATTGTCTTAGCCTGTCCACTGATCCAAGGAATCCTGTGTGCCACCTGGCTGGTAATTTGTCCCCCATTTCCCAACATGGACTTTCACTCTTTGGTAGGAGAGACCATCTTGGAATGTAATGAAGGCTCAGCTTTAATGTTTTATGTTGTCCTCACCTACCTGGGTTTTTTGGCCCTCGTCAGTTTCACAGTGGCCTTTCTGGCTAGAAAATTGCCTGACAGCTTTAATGAAGCCAAGTTCATTACTTTTAGCATGCTGGTCTTTTGCAGCATTTGGATCACCTTCCTCCCCACCTATCTTAGCACCAAAGGAAAGTCTATGGTGGCCGTGGAGATCTTCTCCATTTTGGCCTCTGGAACTGGTCTCTTGGCTTGTATCTTTTTCCCCAAATGCTACATTATCCTACTGAGACCCCATCTTAATTGTAAAGAAAATATGATAAGAAACAAGAATGTTTAAATAATGCAGAGACAGGGTACATTTATATTCATGTTTTAGGCATGTTTAGAATGTAAGAAAACTCCTTAAAATGATGACATGAAGGAGGAACTTGTCCACTAAATAATTCCTTACAAGGTGCTATACCTGGTCAAAGTGTACCTGTTATCAGCAACAATCACCCAGCCTTCTATTTTCCATGTCTTCTAACTATCCCCAATGAGGCCCAAAGCCCTGAATTAAAATAAAGTTTGCTGTTAAGATCTGATTATTATTTCAAAGAGGACATCTTCTCATTTTATTCCAGTTAATTTAATTTTTTACATCTTTTTAATCTCTTTGAGTTTGCTTCCATAAACTCCTGCTTCCATAAACTTTGTGGAATTACTTCCTACTGCTCAATTGTTTTTTGAAATGGTAATATTTAAATCCACACCCACCCATTTCTGCTGTGCTGCCTCATCAATGTGTGGCAATTTTCTTGGCGGGATAATAATAATAATAATAATAATAATAATAATAATAATAATAATAATAATAATAATAATAATAATAATAATAATAATAATAATAATAATAATAATAATAATAATAATAATAATAATAATAAATAATAATAATAATAATAATAATAATAATAATAATAATAATAGTTGGAAGGGACCTTGGAGGTCATCGAGTCCAACCCCCTGCTCAGGCAGGAAACCCTATACCATTTCAGACAAATGGCTGTCCAGTCTCTTCTTAAAAACTTCCAGTGTTGGAGCATTCACCGCTTCTGGAGGCAGGTTGTTCCACTGGTTAATTGTTCTAACTGTCAGGAAGTTTCTCCTCAGTTCCAGGTTGCTTCTTTCCTTGACTAGTTTCCATCCATTACTTCTTGTCCTGCCCTCAGGCGCCTTGGAGAATAGCTTGACTCCCTCTTCTTTGTGGCAGCCCCTGAGATATTGGAATACTGCTATCATGTCACCCCTAGTCCTTCTTTCATTAAACTAGACATACCCAATTCCAGCAAACGTTCCTGATATGCTTTAGCCTCCAGTCCCCTAATCATCTTTGTTGCCCTTCTCTGCACTCTTTCTAGAGTCTCAACTCTTTTTTACATCGTGGTGACCAAAACTGGATGCAGTATTCCAAGTGTGGCCTTACCAAGGCATTGTAAAGTGGTATTAATACTTCACGTGATCTGATTCTATCCTGTTAATGCAGCCCAGCACTGTGTTGGCTTTTTTGGCAGCTGCAGCACACTGCTGGCTCATATTTAAGTGATTGTCCACTAGGACTCCGAGATCCCTCTCACAGTTACTACTATTGAGCAAGGTACCCCCTATACTATACCTGTACATTTGGTTTTTCTTGCCTAAATGTAGAACCTTACTTTTTTCACCATTGAATTTCATTTTGTTAGATAGCGCCCAATCTTCAAGTCTGTCCAGGTCCTCCTGTATCTTAAGCCTGTCTTCTGGAGTGTTGGCTATTCCTGCCAGCTTGGTGTCATCCGCAAATTTGATGAGTTCCCCATCTATCCCCGTCCAAATCGTTGATGAAGATGTTGAAGAGCACTGGCCCCAGGACAGAGCCCTGGGGCACCCCACTGCACACTTCCCTCCATGTAGATGCGGTTCCATTGAGGACCACACGCTGAGTACGGCCGGTCAGCCAGCTACGAATCCATCTGGTGGTGATGCTGTCTAACCCACATTTTTCTATTTTATCAAGTAGTAGGTTGTGATCTACTTTATCAAATGCCTTACTGAAGTCCAAGTAAATTATATCCACAGCATTCCTCTGATCCACTAATTTTGTCACTTGTCAAAGAATGCAATAAGGTTTGTCTGGCATGATCTGTTTTTGACAACCCCATGTTGGCTTTTAGTAGTGATTTTGTTTGCCTCTAGGTGTTCGCTGATTCGTTGTTTGATTATCTTTTCCAGAATCTTCCCAGGTATTGAGTCAGGCTGATAGGTCTGTAATTTCCTGGGTCCATTTTTTTCCTTTTTGAAGATGGGAACTACATCAGCTCTTTTCCAGTCCTCCGGTAATTCCCCAGTGCTCCAGGATCTTTGAAAAATATAGTTCAATGGTTCTGAGATCACATCTGCCAGTTCCTTGAGAACCCTGGGGTGTAATCCATCTGGTCCTGGTGATGACTTAGAAGATCTCTCTGCACACACACTTCTTTTCAGCAGGGTTTTTCATGGCCCACGTCTGTTTTGTAGACTTTTGCCAGCTGATAGTATATAGCCCTGTTTAATCAGTTTGTTATCTATAGCTGTGTAGAGTCCCCAACTAGGAGCGGAGGTTCAACAAAGAACCCTGTTGTGTCCTCAGAGAATAGTAATGACCCAAGTTTGCAGCAACAGTGCACTTGGGTTTATAAACTTGGTCAAGAGGAAAGTATTTTAAATAGATTGCAAGCACTGCAGGAAGAGTGCAAAAACTACCAAACAAACACAAAACTCCTTGCCGTGGATTGACATCCATTGGAGCAGAAGCTTCAGCCTTGTGTCTTTGAACAAGTGAAAAAATCCAAGCATCTCAGCTGCCTTCACAACTGGGAATTTTTCCTGCTGTTTGCCTAGTGCAAACACAAGATTTCTGGCAGAGCACTAGGAAAGGGATAAATGTGCCATGAGCGATTTAATATCTTCAAAGGCTTTGGGTGATCCCAAAATGCTTGCACATCATTTATATAGGTTTGGTCAAAGTTCAACTCCAAGCAGATCTGAGCAATTGTATTTACCAAATAGAATCAATATACCTCAATTACCACAGTCTTGTAAACGTTCATGTGGCCCCATCTCTGCCTGCAAGGAAGGTGCCTATCAGTGGAAGCAATAAGGAGAGAGAAATAATGGCATTTTGCCACTTTTATCATCATGACATAGTGCCAGATATGAACTTGTATCATGTTTGATCTGATTGGCTCTTTGGGTTCCTCCAAAGGTAGGTCTGGCTTCTAGAATGGGACAGCTCACCACAGTCAACTCGCTGTGGGACAATTCAGCAAATACAAAAGTTAAATTAATTTTGATGGAACTGTGGCGAATAATAATAAAATAGTATAGAAACTCAAGAGTTAGAATAATTTCAATGAAACCATGGTCACCAATAATGAAAGTAACTGAATGTAACAATTAATATTGCATTGAACTGTCCCACAGTTAACAATCTCATATTTTTCATAACTTGGTCATGTCCAGCTGGCAGGAAAATCACACTGCAAAAAATCAAGTTGATGGCATCCCCAGGCTGACTGCCAGCCTTTGTGATGACTCTGCTGCTGGTTATTTTTTTTTTCAGATTTATTTAAGCATCAGATTTAAATAGTGCCTGTGTCACAGAGGTGACTTTGAATATTATACAGTAAATGAAAGAGTTAAAACAGTTAAAACAACAGTTAAGCACAATTTAACACAAATGTAAATAAAATTGTGAGATGTAACCATTTCCTGAAGTCCCTATTTACCTGGGAGCCCCAAACCTTCTGGTTTCAGAGATGTCTTCAATAACAATTGGGTCAGGGTTAATCTCACATTGGGGGAATTATGTTCCAAAGGGTTCAAGTGGTACACAGCACAACCATGTGCAAAGACTTTCCTAACCACAATTGCCATCTGCACTTTGGGCAGGAGTTGTGAATGCAAAATGACACCCAGATTCAGGACAGTGTACCTCCATCCAGTACCAAAGATGGTAAAATCTCAGATTCAGAAGGACCTAAAACCCAAAGCCCCTTAGTCTTTTGAGGGTTTAGTTGAAAATGCTTGATCCCCATGCAGAACCCCACAGCCTCCAGGCACAGAGATAGGATGTCAACAGTGTTGCTTAGTTTGCCAGGCGTAGAGAAGTATAGTTGAGTATCTTCAGCACACTGTGATGCCTCAACCATGAGGCATCAAGAATGCTGCAGGTATGATGGAATGGTGTCAGCCTGGAACATTGCACTACCCCAAAGTATCTGGGAGAAACTCTGGACTGCATACTTATTTTTATAAACCATTCTTTTAATACCAAACAGAAAATATTTGCTAGGAACAACATCCTGAGAAAACTTACGAGATGAAGTGCCCAACCTCAAACATTAAGAACTTCTGTATTAGCCCCATGTTACTCTGTTGGAGAATATGCCAGCTCTGTTTGGTCAAAATATGCAAAACAGGTGGATCTGGCCCTAAGTGAAATAATGAGACTGGTCATAGGGTGTCTAAAATGATCCCAATACAAAAGTTGCACTATCTGGTTGATATTCCCCCCCCCCTCCAAAGTTCTGCAAGAAAGCACTGCACAGAAAACGTGGGTTAAAGAGATATCTACAGAAACATACCCATTATATGGCTATCAACCTCAAAGGTTGAGACTCAGACCTCAAACCTTCCCACCTTTATAACAAGCAGCTGCCACAGACTGCCCTGGAACTATGGAAAGTAAGTAAGGAGCTACCAGACAACTGGGCACAACCACACAATTGTCTGCTGCCTGGTCAAGAACAACCTTGGCCTGTATGAAAATCTTTAAATAGATTGTGCAGCAGGATAGGAAGATCAAAGGACAATCTAAGAAACAATAGTTATGGAAGTGCCCAGTGACTGGAGGGGGCCTTTTTAAAGAGCAAACTAACCAGACTAGCTGGATCTGAACACACCCTTGTTTGGAGCTGAGTGAACTTGTTTCATCCAGAATGAAATGCACAACGGGTCATTCTACCACTTCCTTTGTGGACTGGCCATAGCAGAAAGGGGAAGTCATGCCACAGTAGAGGGAGGGAGGAATAATGAAGAGGAAATAAGGCTTATTGCAGATGTCCCTGGAATCCTCAGACAAAAATTTTCTTTCCTGATTTCAGATGCAGCTCGCTGTGATCCTTGCCCAGAAGATCAATACCCCAACAAGGACAAGGACTGCTGCATTGCCAAAAAGATCCACTTCCTCACTTATGAAGAGACCCAGGGATACACTTTAGCTTCTCTAGCTCTTTGTCTCACTGGGATCACATCTGCAGTCCTGGTGATATTCCTTAAACATCGTGACACACTAATTGTGTGTAGTAGGAGAGGCCATCTTGGAATGTAATGAAGGCTCAGCTTTAATGTTTTACGCTGTCCTCGCCTACCTGGGTTTTTTGGCCTTTATCAGTTTCACTGTGGCTTTTCTGGCTAGGAAATTGCCTGACAGCTTTAATGAAGCCAAGTTCATTACTTTCAGCATGCTGGTCTTTTGCAGTGTTTGGATCACCTTCATCCCCATCAATCTGAGCACCAAAGGGAAGTCCATGGTGGCCGTGGAGATCTTCTCCATCTTGGCCTCTGGGGCTGGTCTGCTGAGTTGTATCTTTTTCCCTAAATGCTACATTATCCTATTGAGGCCACATCTGAACTGTATGATAAGCAACATGATAAGGAACAAAAATCTCTAACTAAGGCAGGCATGGGGAAGATATTTATTTTTGAGACATGATTAGTGTCTGATGACATTTCTAAAATATGATAGCAGAGAAGGAGGAACATGTCCATTAAATAATGCCTTATCATGTGTTATAACTGGTTACAATAAAAGTCAATTGAGTTAGGTGATATAGAAATTCAATCAATCAATCAATATATCTGTTGTCAGCAGGAATCATGTGGCCTTTTTCATCTCATGTCTTCAATTGTCTTCAGTTGTCCCCAGTGAAGCTGAGGGCCCTATGTAGAAATAAAGATTAGTGTTAAATATATGTTTTTTATTTCAAGAGGGATATTTTCTCATTTTATTTTTTTTAATTAAATATTTTATTATTTTAGCATTTTAAAGGATGATGTTCCATGTCAATGTTTTTGAGCATATATGTTTGTCTGCATAGTCTCCTGTGAATCGTAGAATTCTCTGCTACTGTTCATATCTCAGATAACAGAATAACAGAGTTGGAAGGGATCTTGAAGGTCTTCTAGTCCAACCCAGTGGTGGGATTCAGCCGGTTCGCACCACTTCGGCAGAACCGTTAGCTAATTTTTTGTTGCCCAGAATGGACTTCCAAAAGCGGCATCCACACAGAGAACTGGTTGTTCACATATTTGAATCCCACCACTGGTCCAACCCCTATTTCTCAGAGCTCCTCTGTAAATCATCATGCTCTATGATAATTGCATCCCCACAGAGATTTGCACCTGTGCAGAATCAAAATGCAGGACCCAAAGTAAATAATCAAGGCTCACTGCACTATTTTATTAGTCAGAATGTTTTTTTTGCGGGGGTGCCTCTTCCAAAATAATAATGGGAGACACACCCCTGCAGACAAAGATATGAGCTCATATCTATACATTTAGGAAAGGAGGAGAAAATGATGTAAGAATGAAAGGATACATATATAAATGTTTTAAATAAATAAATATTCATAAGTAATGACATAATATATCTCCTTTGCTTCTGTCCTCTACAGAGAACAATAGTTACAAGAAACATTTACATCTTGAGATCCAGGGGCTGCTTTGGAAATGTTCTGATATTACTTATGTCTGGATGTGTCTATTAAATAATCCTATTGATCGGAATTTTCCCCACACAGAGAAATCAATCCTCACTGATCCCTATTGTCCAGCCCCACAAACTGAATGCAAACTAAAACATCTCCCCAACCCTTCTCGAGAGACACAGAAATCTCTCTATTGTCTCGGGTCCAGTACTTTTGATGGATTTTCTGAGTTTGAGTCAATCAAATTGGGTATAGTTTAGAAAGAGCCCATTACATCAATGCAAAGGAATTATCCGGAAAGAGAACGTGACTAAAACTAAGAGGATCTTTTCCTGAGTAGAAAGTCTTTGCCAATGGAGAAGATTTCCTCTTCGCCTCTTGAGGTCTAGAAACAAATATGCGATATGTCAGATCTGCCATCACACCACTGCATCCCTGCTTTGCATTGATGGTAGCCTGCCAAAAAATGTAGGGAGGGGGATAGAGGGATGGAGGGAGGGGGAATGACAGGAACTAGAAGTGCCAATCAGAGACAACAGTTGGACAATCCAAGGACACAGACATGGGAATGGAATGTGAACACCCATCAAAGAGGCAACAAACTTTAGAGCTGTTACCTGAACAACTAATTTGGACCTTATTGGACACTGGCAAACTGACCAGGGGGAGAGAAGCCTGGGAGAAGTGAAAAATATCAGCTTTACATGGGAATCCTCAAATCTGGCTTTTCCTACACTGTAACCACTTGGCTTTAGTAAAAGTATACCTTTCCCTGCAAAATGAAATTAGGGTCTTTCTTTTCAAATGCCCAAGCTGGGACAGCCCTGACAGGAAGGCTCTCTATTAAATCAGTGTAGGTGTAAGATCCTATGGGGCAGTTTGATGGTTGGATGTCAGAACTGCCACTCAAAAGAGAAAATACCTCCTTCCTTAAATTGAAGACAGGATGTAGAGAGAGGGGGGAAAGGTGTGACTAAACATCTAGATCTGAGAGGTGTTCCCAATCCTATTCTGGGAAGTCAGACCCCCCCCAGAGAAAGAAATATTTGGGGGAATATTAAAAAGGCAGAATGTTATATTTTCCCAAATGAATAATGGAAAATCTTAGGCAGAAATCACCACCCCCCTCCAAGTCTCTCTGCCCCAAGCAGAAACCAGGTCTATAGAAATGCAGATGTGATAATCCTGTCAGAAAGATTGCAGCCAGGAAGCTTGGTGCTGATGGGATTAGAAAGACAAAGATCCCTAGAATCAACAACCGTCACCCAAAAAATCCAACACAGGACATAGTCATCAGCCACACCCCCAGGGAAGTAGTTTAGGACATAATAGGATTAACCCACCACCATCACAATACCAGAAAGGTACACTCAGACTCAGGTCAAAGTTCATGCCACAGGAACAACTCCAAACAAAAGCCCAAGAAGTTATAAAAACCCACCACTCCCAGCTACATGTGGTCAGCTTTCCCAGAGCCATCTTTCTGTCTGGCTCTCCTCTTCAATAAACTACAACCTTCTTTCTAAAGCAGTCTCCATTTTGTTTATTCCCAGCTTGGGCTGGACACTGATGAAGATTTTTCTTTCAACACTACTATTCGGAAATGTTCCAAGGACCAAATGTTACTTTTTTACATTCTCATTTATAATATTGATGACTCTCCCAGATAACAAGGACACTTGGTGGAATACAACAAATTGATTAACAAAAAAAGAAGGCATACTGGATACTGGATGAAAATTGGCCAGTATGATGGGATCCAGGAATAGTTTCTTCAGGCCTCCTTGAGAGATGCAGAAACAACATCTCTCTCAAGGATGAATTTATGCTGGATCCAGTTCCATTCCTGGGTCTGATCCCAATAACAGAGATTTTCTGCTTCCAATCCTGGTTCTTCCCTCCATCTTAATAATAATAATAATAATAATAATAATAATAATAATAATAATAATAATAATAATAATAATAATAATAATAATAATAATAATAATAATAATAATAATAATAATAATAATAATAATAATAATAATAATAATAATAATAATAATAATAATAATAATAATAATAATAATAATAATAATAATAATAGTAATAAAGTTGGAAGGGACCAACTTTTCTTATCAAGTAGTAAGTTGTGATCTACTTTATCAAATGCCTTACTGAAGTCCAAGTAAATTATATCCACAGCATTCCTCTGGTCCACTAATTTTGTCACTTGGTCAAAGAATGCAATAAGATTTGTCTGGCATGATCTGTTTTTGACAAACCCATGTTGGCTTTTAGTAATGACTTTGTTTGCCTCTAGGTGTTCGCTGATTCGTTGTTTGATTATCTTTTCCAGAATCTTCCCAGGTATTGAGGTCAGATTGATAGGTCTGTAGTTTCCTGGATCCACTTTTTTTCCCTTTTTGAAGATGGGAACTACATCAGCTCTTTTCCAGTCCTCTGGTAGTTCCCCAGTGCTCCAGGATCTTTGAAAAATATAGTTCAATGGTTCTGAGATCACATCTACCAGTTCCTTGAGAACCTTGGGGTGTAATCCATCTGGTCCTGGTGATTTGAAGTCATCTAGGCTGGACAGCTGCTCACTTACCATTTTCTTGCCTATCTTAACTTGTGTTTCTAATCTGGTTTTTATGGTACTGTTTTTGATAGGTTGGACTGTTTTTTTCCCTTTGTGTAAAGAGAGATGCAAAAAATGAGTTACATAGTTCTGCTTTCTCCCTGTTGTTTGTCACTTTCTTTCTTTCTTTCTTTCTTTCTTTCTTTCTTTCTTTCTTTCTTTCTTTCTTTCTTTCTTTCTTTCTTTCTTTCTTTCTTGATCTTTGGGCATTCAGACCCTCCACAGCATAATACCATCCTTTTGAACAAATTGAAGCTTTTTAAAAAAACCTACCATAACTAACATCTGCTTTTGGAGGAGGAGCTGAGAGTCCAGGGAGACATCCAGATTGCACAGCAGTCCTAAGCGAGTCACTGCAATGTCATGCAAGACCAATGTCCCCACTACTGGGAGGACCAATCATCCACGACTGCTCGATTTTGCTAGGATTAAAATGGAGACTCTTCCTCCCCATCCAACAGACTTCAGGCACTAGGGCAAAACCTTGCTTGGTCAATCAATGGCTGTATAATTGAATATTGTCAGGGTAAGGATGATACTTGACCTTGAAATGAGAAGGCCTCACTGAGATACCATGAAAATCAGGGGTTTGGGCTCATTGTCTCCCCTCCAGTCAACACTGAATGGAAAAAGCTTCAGAGAATGGAGAGAACCACATAACATCATGCACCCTTTTCTATTACCCCATCTATTGATATGATTGCCCAGACTTACTAGGGTACAACTGATTGTCATGTGCCACCATTCAACTTATACTATTCAAACAAACTAGGGAAGAGGCCAAACTCCATCTTGTGTGCACATATATATGCTCAGTTTCACATAGCTCAAATCCCCAACTTCACCTTACATCTGACCTGGGGATTAACAACAGGAAATTCAAACGTGTTTTTTTCCATCTGGTGTATGAAGAGTAGTTATTGCTCAGTAAATAGGAAAATTGCTGAAGAACAGTAATTTCTAATGTATCCCCTATGGATTTCTACCTACAAAAATCTTCCAAGATAAAACCTGCTTTAGATTATATACTTTTCGCAGTGGGAGCAGGACATGTCACCTTGCCTGTGTTGCAAAGAGCCAACTCCAGGGTTTGGTAAGACTTGGGTGGCCTTAGTTTCCTTTTTGGTCATAAACCAAACACAGGTAAGAGGAAGCACAGTTGATATAAATTTGCCTTGGGGCCACCCAAGTGGCACAGACTATCTCTCTTGTGCTAAAGATCTGGGGTATTTCAGTGCTACCTGCAAATTCAACTTCTGAAAGAAAAAAACAACAACCTTGATTTCTGATCTAGGAGAGAAGGTGAGAAGAATGACTGGGCTGCCTCTCCTGCTGCTGCTGCTCTTCTGGCTCCTGCCTTCAATTTCTGCTAAGCGGATGCAAACTGGGTGTGTGTTGACAAACACTTTACAGACTACAAGAGATTTTTACAGGCCTGGTGATTTCATTATTGGTGGGAATTTTCCCCTGGGAACTATATACAAATTCAACTTCCAATCTTTTAAAAAAGACCCATCTCTACTTCAGGAGAATATTTTGTAAGTTTCACCCAAAGGGGAAAGATGTAAATCATTTATTTGGTTTGCTTTGTGTTCAGGGACTCTTTTCAGAAATACTTGTTCTACTGATGTTTGCAATGTCCTACCATAGTTCAGATCTTTGTGCTTTTCTAAATAAAGAGCCAAACCCATAAAATAGGCTGGAATTCTCAATCTTTCCAGAACTCTTGATCAGGAAGCTAATAAACCACCAAAAAAGTGAGGAAGGGCAACACCTTAGAAACTGTGATGGCCCAGTGAAGAAGTTGACTTACAATATTAATTTGGATAGAAACTCCTGATGCAAAACTCAAAGATCAGGTCAACCCATTTACAGTGTGCAGGAGTTGTAAAAAATCCATCCATTTTGGAATCAGGATTGCTCATAAATAAGGGCCATCAGTAAATGCATGCTGTAATGGTTTCCAGATCTGAAGAAACTGCTTCAAAAGGGAAACAAATTAATTAGGGTGGGAGAGAAGCAGTTGGGAAGGATAACAATCACTGAAGCAAAGGGAAGAAGGGAGGGCTGATGCAGGGGTATAAAATAATCTGTGTTATGGATAAACAGGATTTTCTCTTTCTTGTTAAGGCCATTAATCAAGGAACAGCTTTAACAAGGCTGTTAATAACCCCAATGGAATTTGGGATTTCTGCTACAGAGAATATTTTTTTAAAAAGATACAACAAACTCCACCAGCACACACAAGCTTTCCTTAAAATTTTCTCAATGATTTTCTCACTGTAGAATTGTACCCAAAAATTACCAGCAGTTCATGGCCTTGGTGTTTGTGGTCACAGAGATCAACAAGGATCTAGTTCTCGTCTCCAACATCACACTTGGCTTCCACATTTATAGCAATTTTCAGACCGAGGTGGTGATTTGCTCAAACAGCCTCTCCCTGCTCTCCACCCGAGGCCAAATGGTTCCGGGTTACAAATGTCACAGGCAGGACCCTCTGCTCTCTGTCATCGGAGGTCTTGACCCCAAATCCTCCAGGCAGATGGCCTCCATCTTCAGCATCTTCAAGGTCCCACAGGTAAGGGGACCTCATTGGATACAGTATCAGGTCGACAAACAACAAAGCACACAGAGAAGCCAAAGGTGGGAAACAAAGGTGTTTGGGGGGACATATATTTATATTTTTGTATTTGTGCATCTTTTTATAGAACCCAAAAGTGTTAGATAATGAGATAATTTTGAAATAGGGTATTTGCCAAGAGGAATTCCTTCCTAATCTATTTTTCATAAAAGCGTAGTGTAATATATTGTATTAAGTTGATGGATTGTTCCTTTGGCTTCTGACACGTCACCACCAGGCAAAATATGTAACCTCTTCTTCCTGATATGTAATCCTTCTTCCTAAGGTAGCCAGAAAATTAAGCTTGCCTCTCAAAGTGAGCCAGCCTAATAGGTGGGGCAATAATCCACATAATGGTGCCCCCCAATAAAATTAACTCTATGAAGAATCTCACTTTCTCCAGCTCGGTGTTGGCTTTGAGTTCTTTCAGGGAGACAGAAGAGTTTACCCTTCCTTCTTCCGGATTAATCCCAAGGAATTTCCTCAGTATGAGGGTTTAGCCCAGCTGCTCCTGTATTTCCAATGGAACTGGGTTGGACTGTTGGCCCCTGAAAATGACAGTGGAGAGCATTTCATTTCAACTCTGATGCCAATGCTCAAGGAGAAGGAGATCTGCCTGGCCTTCACTGAAATGTTGAAATCTGATTTTCTTTCTACTCCAATGTTGAACTTTCTTCATATTCTGGAGACGTGGTCTAAAGCTGAAGTGATTATTCTGTTTGGAGACTCCAATAGTATTACAAATGTACAGGCAGCAATGAGTGTCCATGAACATTTGACAAAGACATCATTTTGTAAAGCTTGGGTCTTAACTTCCCATTGGAAACTTAGCGTGGTGAGGAATCAAGACATATTGAAAGTAGTAAAGCCCTTCCATGGGGCTTTGCATTTTAGGCACCACATCAGTGATGTCCCAGAATTCAGCCATTTCCTCCTGTCTTTAGACCCCTTGAAGCCACAAGGGGACATCTTTCTCCTGCTATGTTGGGAAACGTTGTTTGGCTGCACAATGCACAAACCAGGCATGATCCTTCCAAAGGGGGAAAAACAATGTACAGGAAAGGAGAATTTACAGAGTCTACCTTCTTACATTTTTCAAACAAGCAAGGAAGGTGAAAGTTACAATATCTACAATGCCATTTATGCTGTGGCACATGCATTGCATGCAATATATGGATCTGGAGGACGACCAACCATGATGAAGCTTGGAAAGAGGATCTCAAATATTCAATCATGGCAGGTAATCTCAGTGACTTTTTATCTAGATCTCTAGGTAGGAAACTACCTATATGCATTGCTTGAATTATTGATTAAATATCTGTATGCTATCAATGTATCTAAGAAGAGATTAAGATAGCAATTATTTAAAAACTGTAATTTGAATTAAGTGAGATATTTTTGTTGAAAAGGGATAGATGGTGGAAAGAGAATTAAACCAAACCAATTGTTCATAAGAGCAAAGAGCTTCCTGGAAGGACAACAATGGTTGCCTGAGAGTAAGGTGTGACCACTGCAGGGAGGAGTGGTCAGCCCAGATCATGATGACAATCTGGGTGCTTTTGTGCAAGATGCTTTAACAGGTCATTTCTAGTCTTAGTGAGTACATTTGCAGAAGCACCCCAGTTTCTCTGACTAAGTAGCCCGAATCCAATCTGTAAAAAGACACTCAATTCATTTTAATGTTGGTTTAGGTTACTGTGGCTTAGAATTCATTGTGACTCCATCCCATTGTTTCAGTATGCCATTTTTCGTACTGCTTTGTTTGTTGTATTAAGCCTCTGTTAACCTCAGCATATGCAGCAGAACCCAACATGGTCCTAATGGGTTCCTGATCTGAAATTCATCAGACTTTTCAACATCAAAGGCTAAATTATTCCTCTCTCGACCCGTGAAGTGACAAACCAGGGCAGGACAAATCTTTCATGTGGCCCCCTCTTCATCATATCTACTTCTTCATTCTGTTCTCTTTGACCATCACCTAGAGAAAGTCAGTGGAATTGTACAATGTTATGATAGAAAGAATTTACCAATAAAGGAGAATATTGTAGTTCAGGGTTGAAATGAGGGGTCCTTGGTGCTCTTTGAGTTTGGTTGTTTTCTTGCAGACATTTCATGACCCAACCAAGTAGCATCATCAGTGCTAGAAGGGAGTGACATCACTATCAATGTTACCTAGTTTGGGTCATGAAATGTCTGGAAGAAAACAACCAAAATCAGAGACCACCAAGAAGATTATTTAATCATTCCTAAAATACATTTATTTTTTACAAGACCATGGGCCCAAATAAAATTAAAAATGTAGTTTGCCAAATATCACAGAGCACAACTACACAATGTAATTTGGAATCTTCTTCTTCTGCCATATCCATTATCGGACGTTGGCGATCATGTTGGCGATCATGTTTTTATCAGCAGCCGCACGAAAAAGTGCTGCTGAGTTTTGTCCAAACCAGTCCCTTAGATTTTGAAGCCATGATGTTCTTCTTCTGCCTGGACCTCATTTGCCTTCAATCTCTCCTTGGAGGATTAAATGGAGTATGCCGTATTTTTCTGGGTGTTGCATCACATGTCCGAAATATTCTAACTTTCGTTTTTTAATTGTTTTGATGATTTCCCTTGGCTTTCCCAGGCGGCTTATCACCTCCTCATTTCTGATTTTGTCAATCCAGCTTATATGTAACAGCCGCCTGTAAATCCACATTTCAAATGCTTCTAGTCTCTTCAGGTGGCCTTCTGTCAGAGACCAACTCTCTACTCCATAGAGCAGGATAGAAAAAATATAGCATCTGACAAGCCTGATTTTCAGTCTTAGGCTTATGTCATGACTGCAGAAGACCTTTTTCATTTTGAAGAATGCTGTTCGAGCTTTCTCTATCCTTGTCTTTACTTCAGCGGTCATGTCCCAGCTTTCATGTAAATTAGAACCGAGGTGCGTGACCCTTTCAACTTTTTCTAGTGGTGTTCCTTCTGAATTTACTGGTGGTAAGTTAACGGGTTGTTTGCTGACGACCATGATCTTGGTTTTTGAGGTGTTAAGCTTCAAGCCGTATTTTCCAAATGTTTCTGTGACTGTTGATGAGGAGCTGAAGGTCTTCGTGCTTACTGGCAAGCAGAACTGTATCGTCAGCATATCTTAAGTTGTTGATCCAAACACCGTTTACTTTGATGCCAACATCGATGTTCTCCAGTGCCTCATTGAAGATTGACTCAGAGTAGATATTGAACAGCAGTGGAGACAGAATACATCCCTGTCTGACCCCTCTTATTTCTGCATCAGCTGAGTATTTTTGGCCTAGTCTCACATTTGCTACCTGATGCCAATACAGATTCTTTATTATTTGGATGTCTTTGTCATCTAGTCCTCCTTGTTTCAGGATTTCTAATAGTTTGTTGTGTCTTATTTTATCAAAAGCTTTTTCAAAATCAATGAAGCACATGTAAACACTGTGGTTGACATCTCTACAACGCTGTACAAGAACCTGAATGCTCAACAGCGCATCTCGTGTACTAAGATTGTTTCTTAAACCAAATTGTTATAATAATATAATAATAATAATAATAATAAAGTTGGAAGGGACCTTGGAGGTCATCGAGTCCAATCCCCTGCTCAGGCAGGAAACCCTACACCATTTCGGAAAAATGGCTGTCCAGTCTCTTCTTAAAAACTTCCAGTGTTGGAGCATTCACTGCTTCTGGAGGCAGGTTGTTCCACTGGTTAATTGTTCTAACTGTCAGGAAGTTTCTCCTCAGTTCCAGGTTGCTTCTCTCCTTGACTAGTTTCCATCTGTTGCTTCTTGTCCTGCCCTCAGGTGCCTTGGAGAATAGCTTGACTCCCTCTTCTTTGTGGCAACCCCTGAGATATTGGAATACTGCTATCATGTACCCCTAGTCCTTCTTTTCATTAAACTAGACATACCCAATTCCAGCAAACGTTCCTTATATGCTTTAGCCTCCAGTCCCCTAATCATCTTTGTTGCCCTTCTCTGCACTCTTTCTAGAGTCTCAAAAAAAATTTACATCGTGGTGACCAAAACTGGATGCAGTATTCCAAGTGTGGCCTTACCAAGGCATTGTAAAGTGGTATTAATACTTCACGTGATCTTGATTCTATCCCTCTGTTAATGCAGCCCAGCACTGTGTTGGCTTTTTTGGCAGCTGCAGCACACTGCTGGCTCATATTTAAGTGATTGTCCACTAGGACTCCGAGATCCCTCTCACAGTTACTACTATTGAGCAAGGTACCCCCTATACTATACCTGTACATTTGGTTTTTCTTGCCTAAATGTAGAACCTTACTTTTTTCACCATTGAATTTCATTTTGTTAGATAGCGCCCAGTGTTCAAGTCTGTCCAGGTCCTCCTGTATCTTAAGCCTGTCTTCTGGAGTGTTGGCTATTCCTGCCAGCTTGGTGTCATCCGCAAATTTGATGAGTTCCCCATCTATCCCCTCGTCCAAATCATTGATGAAGATGTTGAAGAGCACTGGCCCCAGAACAGAGCCCTGGGGCACCCCACTGCACACTTCCCTCCATGTAGATGCAGTTCCATTGAGGACCACATGCTGAGTACGGCCGGTCAGCCAGCTACGAATCCATCTGGTGGTGATGTTGTCTAACCCACATTTTTCTATCTTATCAAGTAGTAGGTTGTGATCTACTTTATCAAATGCCTTACTGAAGTCCAAGTAAATTATATCCACAGCATTCCTCTGATCCATTAATTTTGTCACTTGGTCAAAGAATGCAATAAGGTTTGTCTGGCATGATCTGTTTTTCACAAACCCATGTTGGCTTTTAGTAGTGATTTTGTTTGCCTCTAGGTGTTGACTGATTCATTGTTTGATTATCTTTTCCAGAATCTTCCCAGGTATTGAGGTCAGGCTGATAGGTCTGTAATTTCCTGGATCCATTTTTTTTCCTTTTTTGAAGATGGGAACTACATCAGCTCTTTTCCAGTCCTCTGGTAGTTCCCCAGTGCTCCAGGATCTTTGAAAAATATAGTTCAGTGGTTCTGAGATCACATCTGCCAGTTCCTTGAGAACCCTGGAGTGTAATCCATCTGGTCCTGGTGATTTGAACTCGTCTAGGCTGGACAGGTGCTCACTTACCATTTTCTTGCCTATCTTAACTTGTGTTTCTATTCTGTTTTTTATGGCACTATTTTTGATAGGTTGGTCTGTTTTTTTTTTCCCTTTGTGTAAAGACAGATGCAAAAAATGAGTTAAATAGTTCTGCTTTCTCCCTGTTGCTTGTCACCTTCTTGCCACTTTCACCCACTAATGGACCAATCATTTCCTTCACTTTTTTCTTGTTTTTTACATGTTGAAAGAAGCTTTTTTTGTTATTTTTGACTTTGGTCGCAAGCCTTAGTTCATTATGAGCCTTAGCTTTCCTCACTTCATCTTTGCAGGCTCGGGCTATTTGCTGATATTCTGACTTTGTTATGTGCTTCTCTTTCCACTTTCTATACTTGTCCTTTTTATCTTTCAATTTGTCAGACAGTTCTTTATGCAGCCATGCTGGTCTCTTTTGAGAGCTGTTATTTTTCCTCTTTGTCGGTATTGTGCTAGACTGGGCTTTTATTATCTCGCTTTTCAAAATTTCCCAAGCTTCTTGAGTTGTTTTCCCCTTGAGGATTCTCATCCATGGAGTCCTTCCCAAGCCCGCTCTAAGTTTATTGAAATTAGCTCTCTTAAAGTCCAAGACTCTAGTTTCACTGTGTTCTATTGCTTGTGCTTCCATAATGCTGAATTCCAATATTGCATGATCACTACCTCCCAAGGTTCCTGTGGCTTCAACACCTTCTATCATTTCATCTCTGTTGGTGAGAATTAGATCCAATATGGCTAATCCCCTAGTTCCCTTCTCTACTTTTTCGGAGAAAAAGTTGTCTGCTAGGTTTGTCAGGAATCTGTTTGATCTTCCACTTGGTGCAGAGCTTGTCTCCCAGTTGATGTCAGGGTAGGTAAAGTCCCCCATTACTATTGTGATGTGCTTCCTACATACCTTAGTTAGCTGACTAGCAAAAAGTTCATCTATTTCCACTGTTTGGTTGGGTGGCCTATAGTATACACCTATGGCAATGTCATTTTTTCTCCCTTTTATATTGACCCAAATGCATTCAAGACAGTTTTCATCATTGTTGTGCTCTATTTCTGTAGAGATGTAGTTGGTTCTTATATAGAGAGCAACTCCACTTCCTCTTTTATTTGGTCTGTTTCTTTTAAATAATTTAAATCCCTCTAGCTGTGTGTTCCATTTGTGGGTTTCATCCCACCATGTTTCCGTAATGGCAACAATATCATATCTGCCCTCATTAACCTGAATTTCTAGTTCACCCTGTTTGCTGTTCATACTCTGTGCATTGCTGTATAGACATTTGAGTCCTTTATGACTGACCCTGTGTTTACTTTCTACATAACCTGTGTGGTGCCTGAGTTCCCCTATTGTCTTACCACCTATTTGGTTACTGCACTTTGTGTGGCACTCGCTATTGAAAGCTTGATTTTGCTTGACAGCAAGGTTGATATTCTTGTCCACACACATATCTATGTTACATGCACTGATAGCCCTATAGTTTTTAGATTGCCGGGGACAGAACTGATGTTCTGTATCAGTTAACTCACTGTCCCCGCTGTTTAGTTTAAATATTCCTCCAGATAATCTGTGAATTTATAGCCGAGTAACTCAGTCCCTTTCTTTGATGGATGCAAACCATCTCTTTTGTACATTTTTTCATTGGACCAGCTACTGACATTGTGACTAATATATGCAAAGCCTTCCCCTTTACACCACTCCTTTAGCCACATATTGAATTGTGCTATATGCTGGCCTTTTCCATTTTGCTCCTTGTACACTGGTAAAACCTCTGAAAAAGTAAGCCTACAGCCTATTCTGCTAAGTTCCTGCCCCAAGCTCTGGAAATCATTCTGCACAGAGAGTACATCTTTTTGGGACAGATCGTTAGTGCCAAGATGTACAATAGCCTCCACATCACAGTCCTTGCTAGCATTCTTGATTATTTTAGAAATACGCTTCTTGTCCCTACTAGCAATAGCACCTGGGAGACACCTGACCTCTTTTGGAACCTCTGTGTCCTTTCCTAAATTTACATCCCTTATAATTGAATCACCAACCAGAAGATGGCTTGTCTTTTTGGATGCCTTTCTGTTCTTGCATGACTGATGTGTAATATCTGATTTGCGCTTCTCCCTGTTGAAAACAAGTTCTTCATCTCGGTCCACAATCCCCTGTTTATTTGAGTTATCATCACAAACACCTTTACCTGTCTCCTTAATGTCCCTATTAAGATCAGCAAGGGCACTGTATCTGTTGTGCAGGGACACATCGAAAGCTTTATGTTTATGGTTCACAGCTCTCACCCTGCCAGATCCCACGGTTGTCCACACTGCCCTTCTCCTGCAGGATCTTTGTGGTAGAGGGGGCTGATAGCGCGGAGGTTCAATAGAGTAGAAGGGCTGAACTGGACACCTAATTTCTGCCTGAAGACCACAGATTACAGACCCTAGATAGATAATCTGTCCTTGTAGACTAGTGATTTGTTTACAGATAGGACAGTTTCCAAGCTTGAAGAGGGTACTGCAAAAGACAGCTGCAAAACAAGTGTTGCACTAAACTAAGCCAGACATTCTTAGATACAAGGAATCTCAGATGCACTTGCACTGAATGTAGTGCTTCTATTTATGATTTTTAGTTATATGATTCACGCGCAGTTAGGAGCGCGGGCCGCTCCTTTGGTCCTCCCACCTTCTCCTTTCCAACTCACAATTTGTAGCAATTCCTAGCAAGCAGTTCCCAGCAAGCTCTGAGCAGTTTAAATCAATTTAAAGGCAATGAAATATCCAACCAGAAGGGCCTTAGCTCCTTTGGTCCTCCCACCTTCTCCTTTCCAACTCACAATTTGTAGCAATTCCCAGCAAGCAGTTCCCAGCAAGCTCTGAGCAGTTTAAATCAATTTAAAGGCAATGAAGTATCCAACCAGAAGGGCCTTAGCTCCTTTGGTCCTCCCACCTTCTCCTTTCCAACTCACAATTTGTAGCAATTCCCAGCAAGCAGTTCCCAGCAAGCTCTGAGCAGTTTAAATCAATTTAAAGGCAATGAAGTATCCAACCAGAAGGGCCTTAGTGTGTTACCTAGACGCTCTTCAATTTTGTTGTATATTCTTGTGTGAATTATTCTCAGGAATATTTTCAGGGCATGACTCATTAAGCTTATTGTTCTGTATTCGGTACACTTCTTTGCATTTATTTTTTGGGGGATTGTCACAAAGGTTGATTTTAGCCAATCATTTGGTATCTTTCCTGTTTCGTATATCTGATTGAAGAGCTGCAGTAAAAAAATTTTCCCATTGTCTTCCAGCAATTTTAAAATTTCTACTGGGATATCATCAGGTCCTGTGGCTTTTCTTGTTTTTGCTATTTTTATTGCATGTTCAACCTCCTCCATAGTGATGTTTGGTCCAGTTGTTATACTTCCCATATCTATATCATCCCTAGTGTCCTCAAAAAGTTCTTCAATATATTCCTTCCATCTCTTTAGTTTTTCATCCTCATCTAAGATAATTTTCCCCTCTTTGTCAACTAAGTTGTTGGTTTTCTTTTTGTAGAGGCCTGCTGCTTCTTTCACTTTTTTGTGTAAATTGAAATTATCATGCATACGTTCTGTCTCTTCTATTTCCTTGCATCTCTTTGCAAACCACTTTTCTTTTGCCAGTCGAATTTTTCTTCTAATTGTTTTCTGCAATTCATTGTATTTTACTTTGTTTTTATTTTTATAAGATCTTCTTTCATCCATGAGATGAAGAATTTCCTCCGTCATCCACTGTTGTTTCTTGTGGTACCCCTCTCTCTGTTTTGAATTTGTTACCTCTACTATTGCATTTTTAAATTTATTCCAGTTCACTTCTACATCATCATCATTCAGGTTGTTGGTTTCCCTTAAATGATTTTCTAGTTCTTCTTTAATCTTCCCTCCATGTTTAATGATGAAGTCTCTGTTGATTCTTGGTTTAGCAGGGTTTGGGTTTTTCATCCTTTTTAGTTTCAGCTGGACTTCAGCAAGTAGTAGATTATGATCGGATGGTACATCTGCACCTGGGTATGTCTTTACTGATTTTACTGAGTTTCTAAATCTTTTGTTTATTGTAAAATAGTCAATTTTGTTCCTTACTACCTTATTTCATGTATCTGCTGGTGATCTCCAAGTGTAGAGGTGTCTTTTTGGCAACTTAAAAAAAGTATTCATCACACATTGCCTATGTTCCTTGCAGAAGTCTACAAATCTGTCACCTCTACTATTTCTGGTTCCTAAGCCAAAGTTTCCAACTACAGGAGCATCACTTCCTTCTCCCACTTTTGCATTGAAGTCCCCCATGAGTATTGTGATATCATTACTTTTTAGGGTTTTCAGTACACTGCTTATATCTTCGTAGAACTTCTCTAAATCCTTCTCATCGCTGTCAGCTGTGGGAGCATAAACTTGTATAACATTCATATTTACTGGAGTACTATTTATTTGGATCATTATCACTCTATCGGATACAGGAATAAAGGACTCGATGCATTTATTTACACGATTGTTTACGATTATAGCTACTCCATTTCAATGGTGTTTGCTGTTCTCACCAGAGTAGTAGATAGTATAATTTCCTATTCTACACATTCCATTTTCAGGCCAGCGCATTTCACTCACTCCCAATATAGAGATATTGTATTTGGACATTTCTTGGATAGTGTTGTGTGTTTTCCCAGCTTCGTATAGGCTTCTCAGATTCCACGTACCAATTCGTAGTTTTGGGTTTATCATGCTTCTAGCAGACCAGGAGATTCTTAGCACCCCTGCCCCCATTTAAGGGCCGCCCGTACTCGGGGTCACTGTTAGGTTTTGCCGCCATTAACATGATTTTCCTGGGAAATATATAGCATAGTAGTCTTCCCTTTGCTTTCTACACCGCTGTGCACACGCTGTTCAAGTGGCTGCCACCACACCATGCGCTGTTCTTCTGAATCCGTTCCAACCAATATGGTCTCCGCCTTCAGTCAATACTGGGGAGCCAGCTGCCATTCACCAGGCCTGTTGGTCCACGGGAGGTATTTGATTCCCTCCAACCCGCCATTACAGTATAAAAGCCATAATGGGTAGGGCCCCCCAATCCGCCACCCAGGGATGCGCTCTGTGGGGGTTCCAGGCTCCCCCTAAAAGGTAATTTGGAATATGGCATTAAAATGTTTGTATATAGCTATCATTCTTATAAGACTGGAATTGAAGAATCCATGATATAAACATCCAATAATAAAGAGAATGTGTTGTCATTTTGGGGATGGAGTTGAATATTTGTTGTTACTTTTGATTGCTTAGATCTCACCAAGGGAACTCATTTAGCTACTCAGATATAGACGCATCTCCTAAGCTGATGGCCATCACATTATGATAGAAACCAGGATGTCTTATGTGTAGCTTTCAGCCATTTAATCCAGGTGTCTTTTGTTTCAGATTCTTCCCTATCTGAGGAATGTCAAGTTCAACAACACTGCTGGAGAGGAAGTCTTCTTCTCAGAAAGTGGATTGGTGTCTGCTCGTTATGATCTTCTTAACTGGCTTTTCCTCCCCAATCGATCTTTTGTCCCCATGAAAGTTGGGCAAATAGATCCCAGGGCTCCCCCAGGCCAGGATTTTACCATTAACTCTGATGGAATCATCTGGGCCACAAAAGTGAGTTGAAAGGAAATCTTATAAATTCAGAGAAGGCTTCATTCTCTCCTGGGGCTGCAGAACATCCTTCTACCTGGAAAACAGCTGTATTGAATCAGAAGATATTTCAGGAATTTGATAAAAAAAAACCTGCTTCTAAATTTAACACATTTGAGATTTGATTTTGAAAAGTCCAAGATGGGGTAGGATTGGAAAGAACTCCTGTTTGAAACCCAGGATACCATTAGAGCAGGCAACAGTGATTTCTATGGACAGTTCCCATTCAATTGGATCCTCACAATTCTTTGTTTTAGAAAAGCTGTAGCTCGATGTCACAAACCTTTCTTTGCATTTTGAGATCCCATTTCCAATCTCCAGCATCCATTGGGTCAGGATTGCCACTGGCCTGAATCCCCCTGGAGCTTATTCTTGTTTCTGATAGGTCATTTCTTTGGAAGACGTTCTAAAGATGGAAACAGAAATATAGAAAGAGACAAATGAAGCATACTTATTACTTAGGTCATCTCAAACATTCTTTTTTGTCTCTTAGAAGGTGCCCTTTGCCAGGTGTGGCATGAAGAGGTGCCATGCAGGACAGAGGAGACGTGTTCCAGAGGGCAAGCAGGTTTGCTGCTACCAATGTGACCCTTGTCCAGAAGGGACCATTTCAGATCAGACAGGTAGGGCAGAGCTCAAATGTTGACCTTGCAGAAAGTTATTCAGTGGAAAAAATATTAATTTTAGCATCAATTTTGGTAGGATGCTTTATCTGCTTTAATATAGTCATACTTTTCAGCAGAGCATCACAATTCATGAATCTAAACTATACTATCCTCACAGGACACTTTTCTTGCTCCTCAGCAATTTAATACAGGTTAGTTTCATGGCACAATTTATAGGTTCCCTGCTAGACTTTCCACTCCTACTTTTACATCCCATCAGCAAAGCCAGCTGCCAATCTTTTTGTGAAAGAATGGGATATGAGATATAAGCTTTAATTTTTATTAAGGATAAAGGAGAGTTCTTGTCTTAGAACTTATCGGTCTTCCAGGAAATTCATACACCTGTTGGAGAAAGAGCAAATCCATTTACCTATGTCTGCTAACCCTTCCCTGCAAAAAAGATTGAATGAGTGGATTTGAAGTATAAAGCAGAGAGGTTGATCCTTTCTCCTGGCTAACCTATTCCCAAGGTCATCAATATGGATGGATGATTTGCCCTTGTTGATTCACCATGAAATGCACACTGACTCTTGATTTCAGATGCAGCTTGCTGTGACCCCTGCCCAGAAGACCAATACCCCAACAAGGACAAGGATCACTGCATTGCCAAGAAGATCCATTTCCTTTCCTATCAAGACACCCTGGGATATGCTTTAGCTTCTCTAGCTCTTTCTCTCTCTGTGATCACATCTGCAGTCCTGGTGATTTTCCTTAAGCATCGTGACACACCAATTGTCAAGGCCAACAACCGAGATCTCACCTACCTCCTCCTCGTCTCCCTCCTGCTCTGCTTCCTCTGCTCCTTCCTCTTCATTGGTCAACCAGGGAAGCTCACCTGTCTCTTCCAACAAACTGCCTTTGCTATTCTCTTTTCCCTTGCAGTTTCCTCTATCTTGGCAAAAACTGTCATGGTGATTCTGGCCTTCATGGCTACTAAGCCAGGGAATAGGACAAGAAAACTCTTAGGAAAACCACTGACCAACTCCATTGTCTTAGCCTGTCCCCTGATCCAAGCTCTTCTTTGTGGCATCTGGTTGGTCACTTCTCCACCATTTCCCAACTTGGATTTCCACTCATTGGTAGGAGAGACTATCTTGGAATGTAATGAAGGCTCAGCTTCAATGTTTTACACTGTCCTTGCATATCTAGGGTTTCTGGCTCTCATCAGTTTCACAGTGGCCTTTTTGGCTAGAAAATTGCCCGACAGCTTTAATGAAGCCAAATTCATTACTTTTAGCCTGCTGGTCTTTTGTAGTGTTTGGCTCACCTTCCTCCCCACCTACCTGAGCACCAAAGGGAAGTCCATGGTGGCTGTGGAGATCTTCTCCATCTTAGCCTCTGGGGCTGGTCTCTTGGCTTGCATTTTTTTCCCCAAATGTTGCATTATCCTATTGAGGCCCCATCTGAACTGTAGAGAAAACATAATGAGGCACAAGAATCTTTGACATGTGGGGATTGGGAAATTTTCTTTTGACTTTAGGGCATTTTGCCAGTTGTGCCAAAGAAGCCTTGGAGATCAACATAATAAACTTTGATATTAAAAATGTGGATATCATTTTTAGCCGGACAGTTTCTTACCTTATTGATTTGAATCAAAAGCATCGCTATCTGTTTTTAAGCAATTTTCTTTCCCTAGATCTCTGAGGTTTTGCTGAGTAAAAACCTTTTCATTTAACTATTAAAGTTTCTTTAATTCTAGAGTTTAAATGAATGTCATTTTTTTCCTTTCTATCAACTTAATAGAGAAACATTTTATTCATAAATAACATCATGTGAAATAGACATTAATGGATATTTTCCTGCCCTTGCAATTTTTTTTTCTCTTTCCAACCATTATGAAGGAAGGAAGGATTGGCAGATGGATGGAAGTAAGGAAGAAAAAATGGGTGTGAATCAAAGAAATATATCATGACCTGTTTATTATTGAGCAGGAAAAAAGACAAAATTGTTCTCTTGCTTGTTCAATAAATTTACAGACAATAGTTCAGGAAATGCTTAGAAACTGATTATTTGGGAAGTCACATATCTGTGTACTTGTATATATAGATTTTGTTTATTTATTTTTATCCTGCCTTTATTATTTTTACAAACCATCCAAAGTGGCAAACATATCCAACATGTCTTTCTCCTCCTATTTTCTCCACACATACACACATAAACAAAGCCCTGTGAGGTGTGTTGGGCTGAGAGAGACTAATGGGCCCAGTCACCTAGCTGGCTTTCACAGTTAAGGCAAGGTTTGAACTCATTGCCTCCCTCTTTCTAACCTGGTGCCTTAATCCCTAGACCAAACTGGCTCTCTAGAATATTCTCTAGTATACCATACTAAGATAGTATGTTGTCTGTGGAATCAAATGATTTGCAGGAAATGTTCTACATATTTTATATACATACTCATTGAGACTATTGTCATGGGTTCTTTTAAGTCAGACATGTCAAACCCGTGAAGTCATGTGACGGCGCACAACGTATCGGGATGGTTTTGCCATTGCCAGCAATGGGGTGGGCGCGGCTTCCGGATGATGTGTCTGACCGCGGGCCGGCAGTTTGACACCCCTGTTTTAAGTAGACCCAAGTCAGTGAGTTCCAAAACACTAGAGAGCCAAAACATCAATGCAGGCCCATAGACAACACACACACACACAAACAGAAGCATTCACAAGCTATTATTCACTATTCATCTCTATTCCACTCTTTCCCACTGCTACTCTACCTCCAGTACTGTTCCTCCAAGTATTACTCCTTATGAGTCTTACTACTAGAGAAAAGTTGTTTTAGCCTACTTCAGGCTGCTTTATTTCCATCCACAAACTGCCTGAATGCCTGCCAAACAGCAGCCAAGGGTGGGACCTCTCTCCCCCAGTCAACACTGATTGTTATCTGTCCCATAGAAATGAAAAGAAACAGCAGAATTCAGTCCCATTCACTCCCGTTCCATGGACCCGTTAAAGAAGGATACTATTGTCTGTGATATTGAAGACCACTCAAAGATCACATTGAGCCAAGATGGATGCACTACTCTCATCCCACTTTTACCAAACCTCATCTAAAATCACAACCAATGCCTTTTCAATCCCATCCCCAGATCTGAATCCTGACCAAATGTACCTAGACACATTGCTTCACGCAGGGCCCTTTATAGGTTCCATGTGACCACCTTCTCCACAACCATCTTTTAAAAAGAGAGATTGGAGATTCATTATCACCACTATGTTTGTCATTGCACTGATTCCTCTAGCAACAATACTGAATAATTCAGACTATGGCTATCAAACATCAAAAATATCTGCCAGGATACCTCACCTCCTTTACATGGACAATCTATGCTGTATGGAAAAATAGAATCTGAAATAGAATCACTGCTCAGCACTGCCCGTTTATATAGTCTATATATTGCAGTGGAGATTGGATTTTACAAATGTGTCATGGTCACCATTAAACAGGGAAAAATTGTGAAAACTTAAGGAATCATGATATCAAAAGTCAAGATAAAGATGATCACTACAAATACATAGGCATCCTTCAAGCTGACCACATCAAGCAATTAAAGGCAAGAATAAAGTCAGAAATGAATACATCAAGAGAATAAACAAGATCTTAAAATCCAAACTCAGTGGAGAAATACCATCAAGCAAATTAACACCTAGTAATTCCAGTCATTAGATACACAGCTGGACTGGACTCAAGCAGAACTAAATGTTCTAAATAAGAAGACTAGAAAAATAATGCCAATGAATGATGCTCTTCATTCACACAGTGATGTTGACAGACTCTATTTACCAAGGAAAATATGTGTGTGTGATGTTGCAAGTACATCAGACAGTTGGAAAAAAAGGTCATTGGAAAAATATTTGAAGAATAGTGAAGCTAGTATATCAGGAAAACTTACAGAGACCAAACTGGCCTACAGGAAAGACCAAATGAAGAACAGAAAAGAGACATGGGAAGACAAAGCATTGCATGGCCAGTACATAAAAATAACAGTAGTCAAAGCAGATGATAATAAGACTTGGCAATGACTAAGAGTAGGAAAGCTGAAGAAAGGGACCAATGGGCTAATTCTGGCTGCACAAGATCAAGCTTTAAGAATAAAATCATATAAAGCCATAATTGGGAAGACAGCAATAGGAAGCAAGTGCTACCTCTGTCAAGAGGCTGAAGAAACAGTGGGCTACCTGGTTAGCTGCTGCAAGAAGATCATGTAGACTGACTACAAGCAACGTCATGACAAAGTGGCAACAATGGTGCATTGGAAGATCTGCAAGAAATATCATTTGCCTGCAAGCAAGAACTGGTGGGACCATAAAATAGAGAAAATCATAGAAAATGAAGAACCTGAAGTGTTTTGGGACTTTGGAATTCAAACCGAACAGGCACCTGCCACATAACACCCCAGACTTAACAATTGTCAATAAGAAAGCAAAAAAGTCTGGATAGTGGATATGTACAGTACTTGGAGACAGCAGAAGAGAAGAGAAAGAATCAGAGAAGTTAACAAAATACAAAAAGCTGCAAATAGAAATAGAACAACTGTGGCAAAAGCAAGCAAAAGTAGTACCCATAGTAATAAGGACCTTGGGTGCACTCCCAAGACAACTGGAGTACCACTTAAACACCATTGGCACTGTAAATCACCATCAGTCAATTTCAAAAGGCGGCTTTACTCAGAACAACTTATATCCTGCGATGAGACCTCTAACACCATCAAACATCCACATCTGCCTATCCCAGGTCCTTTGAAGGACTTGATAGGTGAATAAAAGTCAGAACACCTGGCTGATTGTGTGATGAACCATAATAAGAAGGAAAGAAAGAAAGAAAGAAAGAAAGAAAGAAAGAAAGAAAGAAAGAAAGAAAGAAAGAAAGAAAGAAAGAAAGAAAGAAAGAAAGAAAGAAAGAAACAAACAAAGAAACAAAGAAACAAAGAAACAAAGAAACAAAGAAACAAAGAAACAAAGAAACAAAGAAACAAAGAAACAAAGAAACAAAGAAACAAAGAAACAAAGAAACAAAGAAACAAAGATGGAGAGAGCCAGCTTGGTCTACTGATTAAGGCACCAGGCTAGATGGGGGGAGACCCTGAGTTCATCCCACCTTAGCCATGACTTCGGGCCAGTCACTCTCTCTTAACCCAAGCAAC
The DNA here is from genome assembly GCA_023970755.1 of Azemiops feae. Classification (NCBI taxonomy): domain Eukaryota; kingdom Metazoa; phylum Chordata; class Lepidosauria; order Squamata; family Viperidae; genus Azemiops; species Azemiops feae. The sequence continues at coordinate 148,191 of JALGBA010004169.1, read as the reverse complement.
AATTGAAAATGGCATAAAGATAATAGAACTTAACTATGTGCAAATTCCCCTGTATTTACTAGAGGGATTGTATTTGTTGTGTGGAAATTGTGCCTTTTCATATTTTCCAACAGATCATGCAGGAGGCCTTTGTGCATTTGGGCCTTTAACATCATTTCACGCAATACCAGTTATCCAAAACTACATTCATCCTAAGCTCGAGAGAGTATACAGAAGCTGGTGCCTCACAGAGCGCTCCCCACTTGCTATTTCCATTATTGGCAGAGCAGCCTTTGCAGCCCATACCTGCCTTTATATCCAAAAAACCTGGCTTGAATAGTTACAACACATATTTAGAATAGAATAGAGCTGGAAGGGACCTTGGAGGATTTTTAGTCCAGCCCCCTGCTCAAGTAGGAGAACCTATACCATCTCAGATAGTTGATTGTCTAGTCTCTTCTTAAAAGTCTCCAGTGATGGAGCACCCACAATTTCTGGAGGCAAGCTGTTCCACTGGTTGATTGTCCTCACTGTCAGGAAGTTTCTCCTTAATTCCAGATTGCTTCTCTCTTTGATCAGTTTCCATCCATTGTTTCTTGTCTCACTTTCTGGTGCTTTGGAGAATAATTTGACCCCTTCTTCTTTGTGGCAGCTCCTCCAATACTGGAAGACTGCTATCATGTCCCCCCTATTTCTTCTTTTCTTTAGACTAGCCAAACCCAAGTCCTGTAGCCGTTCTTCATATGTTTTAGTCTCCAGGCCTTTGATCATCTTAATTGCTCTTCTCTGAAATTTTTCCAAACTCTCAACATCTTTTTTGTGATATGGTGACCAAAATTGGCTGCAGTATTCCAGGTGTGGTCTTACTAGGGTTTTATAAAGCAGTACTAATACTTTGCGTGATCTTGATTATATGCCTCTGTTTATACAACCCAGGATTGTATTGGCTTTTTTGGCTGCTACTGCATACTGCTGCCTCATAGTCAAGTGATCATCCACTAGGATTCCAAGGTCCCTCTCACAGTTACTGTTTTTGAGCCAGGTCTCACCTAATCTGTTCTTGTACCTTTGGTTTTTCCTGCCTAAATGTAAAACTTTGCTTTTCTCCACATTGAAACTCATTTTGTTGGATAGGGCCCATTGTTCACGTTTGTCAAGATCTTTTTGGATCCTGAGCTTTTCTACTGGGATGTCGGCTACTCATGCCCATTTGGTGTCATCTGCAAATTTGATGCTTGGTAAAGCTCCCCTAAATGAGAAGCAGGAAGAACTAAAGACAGCAGTCTTGCAAAACAGACAGGCCATTGACTTAGACACAGCACATGCAGGACATAGCATATAAGCATTGCTTGAGCAGAGTCCGCAAGATTGTCTGGGACACTATACATCCTCTTCCTGACCTGTTTTCCTTGTTACCTTCTGGGAGGAGGTAACCTTCATGGTATCTGAAGCAGAACATCCAGAGTCAGTCACAGTTTTATTCCATATAGTATCCATCTTGTGAGCTCTCAATCTTCCTCTTTCCATTATGTATTTAATATGTATATGTATGTATATATGTATGTATGTATATAGCGGGTGTATATGTGTGTTATGTATGTGTACACTTTTGAGAGCAGGGAATAGAATTTCATTTTTAATGTGTGCCAGTGTGCCCACAATAAAACATGACAATAAAAGTTTATCTCATCTCACCTCACCTCACCTCACCTCACCTCACCTCACCTCACCTCACCTCATCTCATCTCATCTCATCTCATCTCATCTCATCTCATCTTATCTTATCTTATCTTATGTTATCTTATCTTGATGCTACTAAGAATGGCCCGTGGCTGTGAGGAATTTCCAGGTTTGTGTTGCTTGAACCTTACTGACAATTCCTTACAAGTATAAAACCACTGTGCAAGATGTAAGGGATCAGGCATAAGGAGCTACAGAACAAGCCTCAGTGATCTATGAAATTGGCTTTTCTTGTGGTTACCTGAGACAGGCTGGTTGCAAAATTTGGCTTTAGATTGCCTAGCTCTTCTGCCTGGCATTAGGTCTTTTCAAACATTGTTTCCAGAAGAGTGGGAGGATAAATCCTGTCCTTTCAGACACATATTTTGCCCCCCAAGAGGTCAAAAGGGAGGAGAGCTGTGAAGAAAGCAAGTTCTTGGAGAAATGAGAGCCTGTTAGCAAAATAGAAGCATAGAAGGAAGTTCTGCTATTGGGACCCTGAACTCCTTGCTTCTCAGTACATTTTATCAAAACAACTGATTATGTTTCTGTCAACACTGCTAACATTGGATGTTCTTGCTTTGACAACAGATGGAAATGTAGCCATCTTTTCTCTTTCGCTTTTAGAGTTAGTTGATGCTGGGAGGGGGGATGTGGACGAGAGTCCAGTTAGTCATAACAATAAATACCCATCCGTTGGAATCCAAGGTTATTGCGCCCAGAGTTGATAAAGATTTGGCGGGCTGGAGAGCTGGGGAGAAAGCCTGTGCTTCAAGCTAATTGGGGAATGTGATTTATGACGGTTAATTGGAGGAAGGAATTGTGCTTTGCTACTTTGTGCCCAGGGGAGGGGAATTCAGTTTTTGGCTTTAACTATGTAGTGCTGATACTTTGTTTCTCGAATAAAAGATTGTTTAAGGTAAACAATGCCTCAAAGTTCTTTTGAAGAGTTTCATCTGTCGGAACCATGACAGTTTCTTTTTATTAAGGCAATAACTCTTTTTTAAAAAAACAAGTTTTATTAATTTTCCAATTTTACATTGAGTATTCGGAAAGCAGCATGGTGACTGAGTAATCAGTGGTTCAATAACAAAATCTTTAGTACATATCTCATGTTGCATCATCAGAAATTCCTCTATTCCCTTAACATTTGTTATATCACATTTAGACTTATAGATTTCTAATTATTACAAAGTTAATTAAAACATTTATCAATATATTTTTTGCTTATACATATCTATATCCTGTTTTTAAGTTTTACTTAATTTTTAGTTTTTTATTACAATATACCAATTTAACCTTTAATATCCATAGTATTTGAGTTTCGGGTAATCCAAATTTCCTTTATTTCACTACATAAAAGTTATCATATCTAGAATATACATATTACTTAGTTAAATATATTCTTATATTATATAAACATTTTCTATTTCTCATCCTAATATATCATCACTTACTAATAGAGCATCCTTTATTGTCTCAAATCCATCATCTATATTATTTGGGCTAAACAATAGTTCGAGGCTAATTCCTAATCATTAATTTTCATTTCCCTTATAAATCTAAATCCTAAATATTAAGCCAGTTAATCCCTTATTTTTTATCATTTAACAACAATATTTGAATCCAATAATCATATTTCCCTTCATCTAGAAAGCTCCTTTTAGCCCATTAATTGAGACTTTAGGATCCTCTATCAAATCAAAAGATCCCATTAACTCTGGCTTTCTTTTTGTGCCAACCAGGCTTCCATACCAATGCCTTTAGATCATCAAGTAAATCTCCCTTCATTCTTGTATATATTGCTTGAACCAAGGGAGACCATCTAGTTATCGGTTTTCCAGAAAGGCTGGCACATCCATAGTCGTTAGGTTGTTGTCCTGGTGGCTCCTTCAATACAATTTGGTCTTCTTGTTCCTCAGGTTTCTTCTGGTTTAGGTAGAGAGTTACATCCAGCTTTATAATTGTTATTTGGTTATCTAAGTTTTCAGTATGTTGTATTTGTTGGTCTTTAACAGCCTCCATGTTGGTGTTGCTTTGTTCCAGTTCTGTTGCTTTTTGGGTTGTACGTTCTTTAGTTGTGGCTCAATACTGTCCTTTTGAACAAATTGAAGCTTTTAAAAAAACCTACCATAACTAACATCTGCTTTTGGAGGAGAGAGTCCAGGGAGACATCCAGATTGCACAGCAGTCCTAAGCGAGTCAGTGCAATGTCATGCAAGACCAATGTCCCCACTACTGGGAGGACCAATCATCCACAGCTGCTCGATTTTGCTTGGATTAAAATGGAGACTCTTCCTCCCCATCCAACAGACTTCAGGCACTAGGGCAAAACCTTGATTGGTCAATCAATGGCTGTATAATTGAATATTGTCAGGGTAAGGATGATACTTGACCTTGAAATGAGAAGGCCTCACTGAGATACCATGAAAATCAGGGGTTTGGGCTCATTGTCTCCCCTCCAGTCAACACTGAATGGAAAAAGCTTCAGAGAATGGAGAGAACCACATAACATCATGCACCCTTTTCTATTACCCCAGTCAATCCAGAGGTGTACCATGGGTGATGGTGTCTTTCTCACACCAGTTCACAGTTGTGAAGACATACTTCCCAAGACAAACATAGCAGACAAACTTTTATGATTCCAACTCATTGTTGGATAACCCTCCTGTAGAGTTTAAATTAGCCTGACACCTTGAGAGATCCACCTGCCAACCTTTAAGTTCTATGGGAGAAATCAGAGACTAATTTCATCACCTGCCATGTTGGTATTTATAAACCACTTATTCCATACAAGTATTGATATGATTGCCCAGACTTACTAGGGTACAACTGATTGTCATGTGCCACCATTCAACTTATACTATACTTATACTTATTCAAACAAACTATGGAAGAGGCCAAACTCCATCTTGTGTGCACATACATATGCTCAGTTTCACATAGCTCAAATCCCCAACTTCACCTTACATCTGACCTGGGGATTAACAACAGGAAATTCAAACGTGTTTTTTTCCATCTGGTGTATGAAGAGTAGTTATTGCTCAGTAAATAGGAAAATTGCTGAAGAACAGTAATTTCTAATGTATCCCCTATGGATTTCTACCTACAAAAATCTTCCAAGATAAAACCTGCTTTAGATTATATACTTTTCCCAGTGGGAGCAGGACATGTCACCTTGCCTGTGTTGCAAAGAGCCAACTCCAGGGTTTGGTAAGACTTGGGTGGCCTAAGTTTCCTTTTTGGTCATAAACCAAACACAGGTAAGAGGAAGCACGGTTGATATAAATTTGCCTTGGGGCCATCCAAGTGGCACAGACTATCTCTCTTGTGCTAAAGATCTGCGTTATTTCAGTGCTACCTGCAAATTCAACTTCTGAAAGAAAAAAACAACAACCCTGATTTCTGATCTAGGAGAGAAGGTGAGAAGAATGACTGGGCTGCCTCTCCTGCTGCTGCTGCTCTTCTGGCTCCCAGCTCCAATTTCTGCTAAGAGGATGCAAACTGGGTGTGTGTTGACAAACACTTTACGGACTACAAGAGATTTTTACAGGCCTGGCAATTTCATTATTGGTGGGAATTTTCCCCTGGGAACTATACACAAATTCAACTTCCAATCTTTTCAAAAAGACCCATCTCTACTTCGGGAGAATATTTTGTAAGTTTCACCCAAAGGGGAAAGATGTAAATCATTATTTGGTTTGCTTTGTGTTCAGAAATACTTGTTCTACTGATGTTTGCAATGTCCTACCATAGTTCAGATCTTTGTGCTTTTCTGAATAAAGAGCCAAACTCATAAAATAGGCTGGAATTCTCAATCTTTCCAGAATTCTTGATCAGGAAGCTAATAAACCACCAAAAAAGTGAGGAAGGGCAACACCTTAGAAACTGTGGTGGCCCAGTGAAGAAGTTGACTTACAATATTAATTTGGATAGAAACTCCTGATGCAAAACTCAAATATGAGGTCAACCCATTTACAGTGTGCAGGAGTTGTAAAAAATCCATCCATTTTGGAATCAGGATTGCTCATAAATAAGGACCTTCAGTAAATGTATGCTGTAATGGTTTCCAGTTCTGAAGAAACTGCTTCAAAAGGGAAACAAATTAATTAGGGTGGGAGAGAAGCAGTTGGGAAGGATAACAATCACTGAAGCAAAGGGAAGAAGGGAGGGCTGATGCAGGGGTATAAAATAATCTGTGTTATGGATAAACAGGATTTTCTCTTTCTTGTTAAGGCCATTAATCAAGGAACAGCCTTAACAAGGCTGTTAATAACCCCAATGGAATTTGGGATTTCTGCTACAAAGAATATTTTTTAAAAAAGATACAACAAACTCCACCAGCACACACAAGCTTTCCTTAAAATTTTCTGAATGATTTTCTCACTGTAGAATTGTACCAAAAAATTACCAGCAGTTCATGGCCTTGGTGTTTGCGGTCACAGAGATCAACAAGGATCTAGTTCTCCTCTCCAACATCACACTTGGCTTCCACATTTATAGCAATTATCAGACCGAGGTGGTGATTTGCTCAAACAGCCTCTCCCTGCTCTCCACCCGAGGCCGAATGGTTCCGGGTTACAAATGTGACAGGCAGAACCCTCTGCTCTCCATCATCGGAGATCTCAACCCCAAATCCTCCAGGCAGATGGCCTCCATCTTCAGCATCTTCAAGGTCCCACAGGTAAGGGGACCTCATTGGATACAGTGTCAGGTAGACAAACAACAAAGCACACAGAGAAGCCAAAGGTAGAAAACAAAGGTGTTTTGGGGGACATATATTTATATTTTTGTATTTGTGCATCTTTTTATAGAACCCCAAAGTGGTAGATAATGAGATAATTTTGAAATAGGGTATTTGCCAAGAGGAATTCCTTCCTAATCTACTTTTCATAAAAGCGCAGTGTAATATATTGTATTAAGTTGATGGATTGTTCCCTTGGCTTCTGACATGTCACCACCAGGCAAAATATGTAACCTCTTCTTCCTGATATGTAATCCTTCTTCCTAAGGCGGCCAGAAAATTAAGCTTGCCTCTCAAAGTGAGCCAGCCTAATAGGTGGGGCAATAATCCACATAATGGTGCCCCCCAATAAAATTAACTCTATGAAGAATCTCACTTTCTCCAGCTCGGTGTTGGCTTTGAGTTCTCTCAGAGAGACAGAAGAGTTTACCCTTCCTTCTTCCGGATTAATCCCAAGGAATTTCCTCAGTATGAGGGTTTAGCCCAGCTGCTCCTATATTTTCAGTGGAACTGGGTTGGGCTGGTGGCCCCTGAAAATGACAGTGGAGAGCATTTCATTTCAACTCTGATGCCAATGCTCAAGGAGAAGGAGATCTGCCTGGCCTTCACTGAAATGTTGAAATCTAATTTCCTTTCTACTCCAATGTTGAACTTTCTTCATATTCTGGAGACGTGGTCTAAAGCTGAAGTGATTATTCTGTTTGGAGACTCCAATAGTATTACAAATGTACAGGCAGCAATGAGTGTCCATGAACATTTGACAAAGACATCATTTTGTAAAGCTTGGATCCTAACTTCCCATTGGAAACTTAGTGTGGTGAGGAATCAAGACATATTGAAAGTAGTAAAGCCCTTCCATGGGGCTTTGCATTTTAGGCACCACATCAGTGATGTCCCAGAATTCAGCCATTTCCTCCTGTCTTTAGACCCCTTGAAGCCGCAAGGGGACATCTTTCTCCTGCTATGTTGGGAAAGGTTGTTTGGCTGCACAATGCACAAACCAGGCATGATCCTTCCAAAGGGGGAAAAACAATGTACAGGAAAGGAGAATTTACAGAGTCTACCTTCTTACATTTTTCAAACAAGCAAGGAAGGTGAAAGTTACAATATCTACAATGCCATTTATGCTGTGGCACATGCATTGCATGCAATATATGGATCTGGAGGACGACCAACCATGATGAAGCTTGGAAAGAGGATCTCAAATATTCAATCATGGCAGGTAATCTCAGTGACTTTTTATCTAGATCTCTAGGTAGGAAACTACCTATATGCATTGCTTGAATTATTGATTAAATATCTGTATGCTATCAATGTATCTAAGAAGAGATTAAGATAGCAATTATTTAAAAACTGTAATTTGAATTAAGTGAGATATTTTTGTTGAAAAGGGATAGATGGTGGAAAAAGAATTAAACCAAACCAATTGTTCATAAGAGCAAAGAGCTTCCTGGAAGGACAACAATGGTTGCCTGAGAGTCAGGTGTGACCACTGCAGGGAGGAGTGGTCAGCCCAGATCATGATGACAATCTGGGTGCTTTTGTGCAAGATGCTTTAACAGGTCATTTCTAGTCTTAGTGAGTACATTTGCAGAAGCACCCCAGTTTCTCTCAGTAGGTAGCCCGAATCCAATCTGTAAAAAGACACTCAATTCATTTTAATGTTGGTTTAGGTTACTGTGGCTTAGAATTCATTGTGACTCCATCCCATTGTTTCAGTATGCCATTTTTCGTACTGCTTTGTTTGTTGTATGAAGCCTCTGTTAACCTCAGCATATGCAGCAGAACCCAACATGGTCCTAATGGGTTCCTGATCTGAAATTCATCAGACTTTTCAACATCAAAGGCTAAATTATTCCTCTCTCAACCCGTGAAGTGACAAACCAGGGCAGGACAAATCTTTCATGTGGCCCCCTCTTCATCATATCTACTTCTTCATTCTGTTCTCTTTGACCATCACCTAGAGAAAGTCAGTGGAATGTACAATGTTATGATAGAAAGAATTTACCAATAAAGGAGAATATTGTGGTTCAGGGTTGAAATGAGGGGTCCTTGGTGCTCTTTGAGTTTGGTTGTTTTCTTGCAGACATTTCATGACCCAACCAAGTAGCATCATCAGTGCTAGAAGGGAGTGACATCACTATCAATGTTACCTAGTTTGGGTCATGAAACGTCTGGAAGAAAACAACCAAAATCAGAGACCACCAAGAAGATTATTTAATCATTCCTAAAATACATTTATTTTTTACAAGACCATGGGCCCAAATAAAATTAAAAATGTAGTTTGCCAAATATCACAGAGCACAACTACACAATGTAATTTGGAATCTTCTTCTTCTGCCATATCCATTATCGGACGTTGGCGATCATGTTGGCGATCATGTTTTTATCAGCAGCCGCACAAAAAAGTGCTGCTGAGTTTTGTCCAAACCAGTCCCTTAGATTTTGAAGCCATGATGTTCTTCTTCTGCCTGGACCTCATTTGCCTTCAATCTTTCCTTGGAGGATTAAATGGAGTATGCCGTATTTTTCTGGGTGTTGCATCACATGTCCGAAATATTCTAACTTTCGTTTTTTAATTGTTTTGATGATTTCCCTTGGCTTTCCCAGGCGGCTTATCACCTCCTCATTTCTGATTTTGTCAATCCAGCTTATATGTAACAGCCGCCTGTAAATCCACATTTCAAATGCTTCTAGTCTCTTCAGGTGGCCTTCTGTCAGAGACCAACTCTCTACTCCATAGAGCAGGATAGAAAAAATATAGCATCTGACAAGCCTGATTTTCAGTCTTAGGCTTATGTCGTGACTGCAGAAGACCTTTTTCATTTTGAAGAATGCTGTTCGAGCTTTCTCTATCCTTGTCTTTACTTCAGCGGTCATGTCCCAGCTTTCATGTAAATTAGAACCGAGGTGCGTGACCCTTTCAACTTTTTCTAGTGGTGTTCCTTCTGAATTTACTGGTGGTAAGTTAACGGGTTGTTTGCTGACGACCATGATCTTGGTTTTTGAGGTGTTAAGCTTCAAGCCGTATTTTCCAAATGTTTCTGTGACTGTTGATGAGGAGCTGAAGGTCTTCGTGCTTACTGGCAAGCAGAACTGTATCGTCAGCATATCTTAAGTTGTTGATCCAAACACCGTTTACTTTGATGCCAACATCGATGTTCTCCAGTGCCTCATTGAAGATTGACTCAGAGTAGATATTGAACAGCAGTGGAGACAGAATACATCCCTGTCTGACCCCTCTTATTTCTGCATCAGCTGAGTATTTTTGGCCTAGTCTCACATTTGCTACCTGATGCCAATACAGATTCTTTATTATTTGGATGTCTTTGTCATCTAGTCCTCCTTGTTTCAGGATTTCTAATAGTTTGTTGTGTCTTATTTTATCAAAAGCTTTTTCAAAATCAATGAAGCACATGTAAACACTGTGGTTGACATCTCTACAACGCTGTACAAGAACCTGAATGCTCAACAGCGCATCTCGTGTACTAAGATTGTTTCTTAAACCAAATTGTTATAATAATATAATAATAATAATAATAATAAAGTTGGAAGGGACCTTGGAGGTCATCGAGTCCAATCCCCTGCTCAGGCAGGAAACCCTACACCATTTCGGAAAAATGGCTGTCCAGTCTCTTCTTAAAAACTTCCAGTGTTGGAGCATTCACTGCTTCTGGAGGCAGGTTGTTCCACTGGTTAATTGTTCTAACTGTCAGGAAGTTTCTCCTCAGTTCCAGGTTGCTTCTCTCCTTGACTAGTTTCCATCTGTTGCTTCTTGTCCTGCCCTCAGGTGCCTTGGAGAATAGCTTGACTCCCTCTTCTTTGTGGCAACCCCTGAGATATTGGAATACTGCTATCATGTCACCCCTAGTCCTTCTTTTCATTAAACTAGACATACCCAATTCCAGCAACCGTTCCTTATATGTTTTAGCCTCCAGTCCCCTAATCATCTTTGTTGCGCTTCTCTGCACTCTTTCTAGAGTCTCAAAAAAAATTTACATCGTGGTGACCAAAACTGGATGCAGTATTCCAAGTGTGGCCTTACCAAGGCATTGTAAAGTGGTATTAATACTTCACATAATCTTGATTCTATCCCTCTGTTAATGCAGCCCAGCACTGTGTTGGCTTTTTTGGCAGCTGCAGCACACTGCTGGCTCATATTTAAGTGATTGTCCACTAGGACTCCGAGATCCCTCTCACAGTTACTACTATTGAGCAAGGTACCCCCTATACTATACCTGTACATTTGGTTTTTCTTGCCTAAATGTAGAACCTTACTTTTTTCACCATTGAATTTCATTTTGTTAGATAGCGCCCAATGTTCAAGTCTGTCCAGGTCCTCCTGTATCTTAAGCCTGTCTTCTGGAGTGTTGGCTATTCCTGCCAGCTTGGTGTCATCCGCAAATTTGATGAGTTCCCCATCTATCCCCTCGTCCAAATCGTTGATGAAGATGTTGAAGAGCACTGGCCCAGAACAGAGCCCTGGGGCACCCCACTGCACACTTCCCTCCATGTAGATGCGGTTCCATTGAGGACCACACGCTGAGTACGGCCGTCAGCCAGCTACGAATCCATCTGGTGGTGATGCTGTCTAACCCACATTTTTCTATCTTATCAAGTAGTAGGTTGTGATCTACTTTATCAAATGCCTTACTGAAGTCCAAGTAAATTATATCCACAGCATTCCTCTGATCCACTAATTTTGTCACTTGGTCAAAGAATGCAATAAGGTTTGTCTGGCATGATCTGTTTTTGACAAACCCATGTTGGCTTTTAGTAGTGATTTTGTTTGCCTCTAGGTGTTCGCTGATTCGTTGTTTGATTATCTTTTCCAGAATCTTCCCAGGTATTGAGGTCAGGCTGATAGGTCTGTAATTTCCTGGGTCCATTTTTTTCCTTTTTTGAAGATGGGAACTACATCAGCTCTTTTCCAGTCCTCCGGTAGTTCCCCAGTGCTCCAGGATCTTTGAAAAATATAGTTCAATGGTTCTGAGATCACATCTGCCAGTTCCTTGAGAACCCTGGGGTGTAATCCATCTGGTCCTGGTGATTTGAACTCGTCTAGGCTGGACAGGTGCTCACTTACCGTTTTCTTGCCTATCTTAACTTGCGTTTCTATTCTGTTTTTTATGGCACTATTTTTGGTAGGTTGGTCTGTTTTTTCCCTTTGTGTAAAGACAGATGCAAAAAATGAGTTAAATAGTTCTGCTTGCCACTTTCACCCACTAATGGACCAATCATTTCCTTCACTTTTTTCTTGTTTTTTACATGTTGAAAGAAGCTTTTTTTGTTATTTTTGACTTTGGTCGCAAGCCTTAGTTCATTATGAGCCTTAGCTTTCCTCACTTCATCTTTGCAGGCTCGGGCTATTTGCTGATATTCTGACTTTGTTATGTGCTTCTCTTTCCACTTTCTATACTTGTCCTTTTTATCTTTCAATTTGTCAGACAGTTCTTTATGCAGCCATGCTGGTCTCTTTTGAGAGCTGTTATTTTTCCTCTTTGTCGGTATTGTGCTAGACTGGGCTTTTATTATCTCGCTTTTCAAAATTTCCCAAGCTTCTTGAGTTGTTTTCCCCTTGAGGATTCTCATCCATGGAGTCCTTCCCAAGCCCGCTCTAAGTTTATTGAAATTAGCTCTCTTAAAGTCCAAGACTCTAGTTTCACTGTGTTCTATTGCTTGTGCTTCCATAATGCTGAATTCCAATATTGCATGATCACTACCTCCCAAGGTTCCTGTGGCTTCAACACCTTCTATCATTTCATCTCTGTTGGTGAGAATTAGATCCAATATGGCTAATCCCCTAGTTCCCTTCTCTACTTTTTCGGAGAAAAAGTTGTCTGCTAGGTTTGTCAGGAATCTGTTTGATCTTCCACTTGGTGCAGAGCTTGTCTCCCAGTTGATGTCAGGGTAGGTAAAGTCCCCCATTACTATTGTGATGTGCTTCCTACATACCTTAGTTAGCTGACTAGCAAAAAGTTCATCTATTTCCACTGTTTGGTTGGGTGGCCTATAGTATACACCTATGGCAATGTCATTTTTTCTCCCTTTTATATTGACCCAAATGCATTCAAGACAGTTTTCATCATTGTTGTGCTCTATTTCTGTAGAGATGTAGTTGGTTCTTATATAGAGAGCAACTCCACTTCCTCTTTTATTTGGTCTGTTTCTTTTAAATAATTTAAATCCCTCTAGCTGTGTGTTCCATTTGTGGGTTTCATCCCACCATGTTTCCGTAATGGCAACAATATCATATCTGCCCTCATTAACCTGAATTTCTAGTTCACCCTGTTTGCTGTTCATACTCTGTGCATTGCTGTATAGACATTTGAGTCCTTTATGACTGACCCTGTGTTTACTTTCTACATAACCTGTGTGGTGCCTGAGTTCCCCTATTGTCTTACCACCTATTTGGTTACTGCACTTTGTGTGGCACTCGCTATTGAAAGCTTGATTTTTGCTTGACAGCAAGGTTGATATTCTTGTCCACACACACATCTATGTTACATGCACTGATAGCCCTATAGTTTTTAGATTGCCGGGGACAGAACTGATGTTCTGTATCAGTTAACTCACTGTCCCCGCTGTTTAGTTTAAATATTCCTCCAGATAATCTGTGAATTTATAGCCGAGTAACTCAGTCCCTTTCTTTGATGGATGCAAACCATCTCTTTTGTACATTTTTTCATTGGACCAGCTACTGACATTGTGACTAATATATGCAAAGCCTTCCCCTTTACACCACTCCTTTAGCCACATATTGAATTGTGCTATATGCTGGCCTTTTCCATTTTGCTCCTTGTACACTGGTAAAACCTCTGAAAAAGTAAGCCTACAGCCTATTCTGCTAAGTTCCTGCCCCAAGCTCTGGAAATCATTCTGCACAGAGAGTACATCTTTTTGGGACAGATCGTTAGTGCCAAGATGTACAATAGCCTCCACATCACAGTCCTTGCTAGCATTCTTGATTATTTTAGAAATACGCTTCTTGTCCCTACTAGCAATAGCACCTGGGAGACACCTGACCTCTTTTGGAACCTCTGTGTCCTTTCCTAAATTTACATCCCTTATAATTGAATCACCAACCAGAAGATGGCTTGTCTTTTTGGATGCCTTTCTGTTCTTGCATGACTGATGTGTAATATCTGATTTGCGCTTCTCCCTGTTGAAAACAAGTTCTTCATCTCGGTCCACAATCCCCTGTTTATTTGAGTTATCATCACAAACACCTTTACCTGTCGCCTTAATGTCCCTATTAAGATCAGCAAGGGCACTGTATCTGTTGTGCAGGGACACATCGAAAGCTTTATGTTTATGGTTCACAGCTCTCACCCTGCCAGATCCCACGGTTGTCCACACTGCCCTTCTCCTGCAGGATCTTTGTGGTGGAGGGGGCTGATAGCGTGGAGGTTCAATAGAGTAGAAGGGCTGAACTGGACACCTAATTTCTGCCTGAAGACCACAGATTACAGACCCTAGATAGATAATCTGTCCTTGTAGACTAGTGATTTGTTTACAGATAGGACAGTTTCCAAGCTTGAAGAGGGTACTGCAAAAGACAGCTGCAAAACAAGTGTTGCACTAAACTAAGCCAGACATTCTTAGATACAAGGAATCTCAGATGCACTTGCACTGAATGTAGTGCTTCTATTTATGATTTTTAGTTATATGATTCACGCGCAGTTAGGAGCGCGGGCCGCTCCTTTGGTCCTCCTACCTTCTCCTTTCCAACTCACAATTTGTAGCAATTCCTAGCAAGCAGTTCCCAGCAAGCTCTGAGCAGTTTAAATCAATTTAAAGGCAATGAAATATCCAACCAGAAGGGCCTTAGCTCCTTTGGTCCTCCCACCTTCTCCTTTCCAACTCACAATTTGTAGCAATTCCCAGCAAGCAGTTCCCAGCAAGCTCTGAGCAGTTTAAATCAATTTAAAGGCAATGAAGTATCCAACCAGAAGGGCCTTAGCTCCTTTGGTCCTCCCACCTTCTCCTTTCCAACTCACAATTTGTAGCAATTCCCAGCAAGCAGTTCCCAGCAAGCTCTGAGCAGTTTAAATCAATTTAAAGGCAATGAAGTATCCAACCAGAAGGGCCTTAGCTCCTTTGGTCCTCCCACCTTCTCCTTTCCAACTCACAATTTGTAGCAATTCCCAGCAAGCAGTTCCCAGCAAGCTCTGAGCAGTTTAAATCAATTTAAATGCAATGAAGTATCCAACCAGAAGGGCCTTAGTGTGTTACCTAGACGCTCTTCAATTTTGTTGTATATTCTTGTGTGAATTATTCTCAGGAATATTTTCAGGGCATGACTCATTAAGCTTATTGTTCTGTATTCGGTACACTTCTTTGCATTTATTTTTTGGGGGATTGTCACAAAGGTTGATTTTAGCCAATCATTTGGTATCTTTCCTGTTTCGTATATCTGATTGAAGAGCTGCAGTAAAAAATTCTTCCCATTGTCTTCCAGCAATTTTAAAATTTCTACTGGGATATCATCAGGTCCTGTGGCTTTTCTTGTTTTTGCTATTTTTATTTCATGTTCAACCTCCTCCATAGTGATGTTTGATCCAGTTGTTATACTTCCCATATCTATATCATCCCTAGTGTCCTCAAAAAGTTCTTCGATATATTCCTTCCATCTCTTTAGTTTTTCATCCTCATCTAAGATAATTTTCCCCTCTTTGTCAACTAAGTTGTTGGTTTTCTTTTTGTAGAGGCCTGCTGCTTCTTTCACTTTTTTGTGTAAATTGAAATTATCATGTATACGTTCTGTCTCTTCTATTTCCTTGCATCTCTTTGCAAACCACTTTTCTTTTGCCAGTCAAATTTTTCTTCTAATTGTTTTCTGCAATTCATTGTATTTTTCTTTGTTTTTATTTTTATAAGATCTTCTTTCATCCATGAGATGAAGAATTTCCTCCGTCATCCACTGTTGTTTCTTGTGGTACCCCTCTCTCTGTTTTGAATTTGTTACCTCTACTATTGCATTTTTAAATTTATTCCACTTCTACATCATCATCATTCAGGTTGTTGGTTTCCCTTAAATGATTTTCTAGTTCTTCTTTAATCTTCCCTCCATGTTTAATGATGAAGTCTCTGTTGATTCTTGGTTTAGCAGGGTTTGGGTTTTTCATCCTTTTTAGTTTCAGCTGGACTTCAGCAAGTAGTAGATTATGATCGGATGGTACATCTGCACCTGGGTATGTCTTTACTGATTTTACTGAGTTTCTAAATCTTTTGTTTATTGTAAAATAGTCAATTTTGTTCCTTACTACCTTATTTCATGTATCTGCTGGTGATCTCCAAGTGTAGAGGTGTCTTTTTGGCAACTTAAAAAAAGTATTCATCACACATTGCCTATGTTCCTTGCAGAAGTCTACAAATCTGTCACCTCTACTATTTCTGGTTCCTAAGCCAAAGTTTCCAACTACAGGAGCATCACTTCCTTCTCCCACTTTTGCATTGAAGTCCCCCATGAGTATTGTGATATCATTACTTTTTAGGGTTTTCAGTACACTGCTTATATCTTCGTAGAACTTCTCTAAATCCTTCTCATCGCTGTCAGCTGTGGGAGCATAAACTTGTATAACATTCATATTTACTGGAGTACTATTTATTTGGATCATTATCACTCTATCGGATACAGGAATAAAGGACTCGATGCATTTATTTACACGATTGTTTACGATTATAGCTACTCCATTTCAATGGTGTTTGCTGTTCTCACCAGAGTAGTAGATAGTATAATTTCCTATTCTACACATTCCATTTTCAGGCCAGCGCATTTCACTCACTCCCAATATAGAGATATTGTATTTGGACATTTCTTGGATAGTGTTGTGTGTTTTCCCAGCTTCGTATAGGCTTCTCAGATTCCACGTACCAATTCGTAGTTTTGGGTTTATCATGCTTCTAGCAGACCAGGAGATTCTTAGCACCCCTGCCCCCATTTAAGGGCCGCCCGTACTCGGGGTCACTGTTAGGTTTTGCCGCCATTAACATGATTTTCCTGGGAAATATATAGCATAGTAGTCTTCCCTTTGCTTTCTACACCGCTGTGCACACGCTGTTCAAGTGGCTGCCACCACACCATGCGCTGTTCTTCTGAATCCGTTCCAACCAATATGGTCTCCGCCTTCAGTCAATACTGGGGAGCCAGCTGCCATTCACCAGGCCTGTTGGTCCACGGGAGGTATTTGATTCCCTCCAACCCGCCATTACAGTATAAAAGCCATAATGGGTAGGGCCCCCCAATCCGCCACCCAGGGATGCGCTCTGTGGGGGTTCCAGGCTCCCCCTAAAAGGTAATTTGAAATATGGCATTAAAATGTTTGTATATAGCTATCATTCTTATAAGACTGGAATTGAAGAATCCATGATATAAACATCCAATAATAAAGAGAATGTGTTGTCATTTTGGGGATGGAGTTGAATATTTGTTGTTACTTTTGATTGCTTAGATCTCACCAAGGGAACTCATTTAGCTACTCAGATATAGACGCATCTCCTAAGCTGATGGCCATCACACTATGATAGAAACCAGGATGTCTTATGTGTAGCTTTCAGCCATTTAATCCAGGTGTCTTTTGTTTCAGATTCTTCCCTATCTGAGGAATGTCAAGTTCAACAACACTGCTGGAGAGGAAGTCTTCTTCTCAGAAAGTGGACTGGTGTCTGCTCGTTATGATCTTCTTAACTGGCTTTTCCTCCCCAATCGATCTTTTGTCCCCATGAAAGTTGGGCAAATAGATCCCAGGGCTCCCCCAGGCCAGGATTTTACCATTAACTCTGATGGAATCATCTGGGCCACAAAAGTGAGTTGAAAGGAAATCTTATAAATTCAGAGAAGGCTTCATTCTCTCCTGGGGCTGCAGAACATCCTTCTACCTGGAAAACAGCTGTATTGAATCAGAAGATATTTCAGGAATTTGATAAAAAAAAAACCTGCTTCTAAATTTAACACATTTGAGATTTGATTTTGAAAAGTCCAAGATGGGGTAGGATTGGAAAGAACTCCTGTTTGAAACCCAGGATACCATTAGAGCAGGCAACAGTGATTTCTATGGACAGTTCCCATTCAATTGGATCCTCACAATTCTTTGTTTTAGAAAAGCTGTAGCTCGATGTCACAAACCTTTCTTTGCATTTTGAGATCCCATTTCCAATCTCCAGCATCCATTGGGTCAGGATTGCCACTGGCCTGAATCCCCCTGGAGCTTATTCTTGTTTCTGATAGGTCATTTCTTTGGAAGACGTTCTAAAGATGGAAACAGAAATATAGAAAGAGACAAATGAAGCATACTTATTACTTAGGTCATCTCAAACATTCTTTTTTGTCTCTTAGAAGGTGCCCTTTGCCAGGTGTGGCATGAAGAGGTGCCATGCAGGACAGAGGAGACGTGTTCCAGAGGGCAAGCAGGTTTGCTGCTACCAATGTGACCCTTGTCCAGAAGGGACCATTTCAGATCAGACAGGTAGGGCAGAGCTCAAATGTTGACCTTGCAGAAAGTTATTCAGTGGAAAAAATATTAATTTTAGCATCAATTTTGGTAGGATGCTTTATCTGCTTTAATATAGTCATACTTTTCAGCAGAGCATCACAATTCATGAATCTAAACTATACTATCCTCACAGGACACTTTTCTTGCTCCTCAGCAATTTAATACAGGTTAGTTTCATGGCACAATTTATAGGTTCCCTGCTAGACTTTCCACTCCTACTTTTACATCCCATCAGCAAAGCCAGCTGCCAATCTTTTTGTGAAAGAATGGGATATGAGATATAAGCTTTAATTTTTATTAAGGATAAAGGAGAGTTCTTGTCTTAGAACTTATCGGTCTTCCAGGAAATTCATACACCTGTTGGAGAAAGAGCAAATCCATTTACCTATGTCTGCTAACCCTTCCCTGCAAAAAAGATTGAATGAGTGGATTTGAAGTATAAAGCAGAGAGGTTGATCCTTTCTCCTGGCTAACCTATTCCCAAGGTCATCAATATGGATGGATGATTTGCCCTTGTTGATTCACCATGAAATGCACACTGACTCTTGATTTCAGATGCAGCTTGCTGTGACCCCTGCCCAGAAGACCAATACCCCAACAAGGACAAGGATCACTGCATTGCCAAGAAGATCCATTTCCTTTCCTATCAAGACACCCTGGGATATGCTTTAGCTTCTCTAGCTCTTTCTCTCTCTGTGATCACATCTGCAGTCCTGGTGATTTTCCTTAAGCATCGTGACACACCAATTGTCAAGGCCAACAACCGAGATCTCACCTACCTCCTCCTCGTCTCCCTCCTGCTCTGCTTCCTCTGCTCCTTCCTCTTCATTGGTCAACCAGGGAAGCTCACCTGTCTCTTCCAACAAACTGCCTTTGCTATTCTCTTTTCCCTTGCAGTTTCCTCTATCTTGGCAAAAACTGTCATGGTGATTCTGGCCTTCATGGCTACTAAGCCAGGGAATAGGACAAGAAAACTCTTAGGAAAACCACTGACCAACTCCATTGTCTTAGCCTGTCCCCTGATCCAAGCTCTTCTTTGTGGCATCTGGTTGGTCACTTCTCCACCATTTCCCAACTTGGATTTCCACTCATTGGTAGGAGAGACTATCTTGGAATGTAATGAAGGCTCAGCTTCAATGTTTTACACTGTCCTTGCATATCTAGGGTTTCTGGCTCTCATCAGTTTCACAGTGGCCTTTTTGGCTAGAAAATTGCCCGACAGCTTTAATGAAGCCAAATTCATTACTTTTAGCCTGCTGGTCTTTTGTAGTGTTTGGCTCACCTTCCTCCCCACCTACCTGAGCACCAAAGGGAAGTCCATGGTGGCTGTGGAGATCTTCTCCATCTTAGCCTCTGGGGCTGGTCTCTTGGCTTGCATTTTTTTCCCCAAATGTTGCATTATCCTATTGAGGCCCCATCTGAACTGTAGAGAAAACATAATGAGGCACAAGAATCTTTGACATGTGGGGATTGGGAAATTTTCTTTTGACTTTAGGGCATTTTGCCAGTTGTGCCAAAGAAGCCTTGGAGATCAACATAATAAACTTTGATATTAAAAATGTGGATATCATTTTTAGCCGGACAGTTTCTTACCTTATTGATTTGAATCAAAAGCATCGCTATCTGTTTTTAAGCAATTTTCTTTCCCTAGATCTCTGAGGTTTTGCTGAGTAAAAACCTTTTCATTTAACTATTAAAGTTTCTTTAATTCTAGAGTTTAAATGAATGTCATTTTTTTCCTTTCTATCAACTTAATAGAGAAACATTTTATTCATAAATAACATCATGTGAAATAGACATTAATGGATATTTTCCTGCCCTTGCAATTTTTTTTTCTCTTTCCAACCATTATGAAGGAAGGAAGGATTGGCAGATGGATGGAAGTAAGGAAGAAAAAATGGGTGTGAATCAAAGAAATATATCATGACCTGTTTATTATTGAGCAGGAAAAAAGACAAAATTGTTCTCTTGCTTGTTCAATAAATTTACAGACAATAGTTCAGGAAATGCTTAGAAACTGATTATTTGGGAAGTCACATATCTGTGTACTTGTATATATAGATTTTGTTTATTTATTTTTATCCTGCCTTTATTATTTTTACAAACCATCCAAAGTGGCAAACATATCCAACATGTCTTTCTCCTCCTATTTTCTCCACACATACACACATAAACAAAGCCCTGTGAGGTGTGTTGGGCTGAGAGAGACTAATGGGCCCAGTCACCTAGCTGGCTTTCACAGTTAAGGCAAGGTTTGAACTCATTGCCTCCCTCTTTCTAACCTGGTGCCTTAATCCCTAGACCAAACTGGCTCTCTAGAATATTCTCTAGTATACCATACTAAGATAGTATGTTGTCTGTGGAATCAAATGATTTGCAGGAAATGTTCTACATATTTTATATACATACTCATTGAGACTATTGTCATGGGTTCTTTTAAGTCAGACATGTCAAACCCGTGAAGTCATGTGACGGCGCACAACGTATCGGGATGGTTTTGCCATTGCCAGCAATGGGGTGGGCGCGGCTTCCGGATGATGTGTCTGACCGCGGGCCGGCAGTTTGACACCCCTGTTTTAAGTAGACCCAAGTCAGTGAGTTCCAAAACACTAGAGAGCCAAAACATCAATGCAGGCCCATAGACAACACACACACACACAAACAGAAGCATTCACAAGCTATTATTCACTATTCATCTCTATTCCACTCTTTCCCACTGCTACTCTACCTCCAGTACTGTTCCTCCAAGTATTACTCCTTATGAGTCTTACTACTAGAGAAAAGTTGTTTTAGCCTACTTCAGGCTGCTTTATTTCCATCCACAAACTGCCTGAATGCCTGCCAAACAGCAGCCAAGGGTGGGACCTCTCTCCCCCAGTCAACACTGATTGTTATCTGTCCCATAGAAATGAAAAGAAACAGCAGAATTCAGTCCCATTCACTCCCGTTCCATGGACCCGTTAAAGAAGGATACTATTGTCTGTGATATTGAAGACCACTCAAAGGTCACATTGAGCCAAGATGGATGCACTACTCTCATCCCACTTTTACCAAACCTCATCTAAAATCACAACCAATGCCTTTTCAATCCCATCCCCAGATCTGAATCCTGACCAAATGTACCTAGACACATTGCTTCACGCAGGGCCCTTTATAGGTTCCATGTGACCACCTTCTCCACAACCATCTTTTAAAAAGAGAGATTGGAGATTCATTATCACCACTATGTTTGTCATTGCACTGATTCCTCTAGCAACAATACTGAATAATTCAGACTATGGCTATCAAACATCAAAAATATCTGCCAGGATACCTCACCTCCTTTACATGGACAATCTATGCTGTATGGAAAAATAGAATCTGAAATAGAATCACTGCTCAGCACTGCCCGTTTATATAGTCTATATATTGCAGTGGAGATTGGATTTTACAAATGTGTCATGGTCACCATTAAACAGGGAAAAATTGTGAAAACTTAAGGAATCATGATATCAAAAGTCAAGATAAAGATGATCACTACAAATACATAGGCATCCTTCAAGCTGACCACATCAAGCAATTAAAGGCAAGAATAAAGTCAGAAATGAATACATCAAGAGAATAAACAAGATCTTAAAATCCAAACTCAGTGGAGAAATACCATCAAGCAAATTAACACCTAGTAATTCCAGTCATTAGATACACAGCTGGACTGGACTCAAGCAGAACTAAATGTTCTAAATAAGAAGACTAGAAAAATAATGCCAATGAATGATGCTCTTCATTCACACAGTGATGTTGACAGACTCTATTTACCAAGGAAAATATGTGTGTGTGATGTTGCAAGTACATCAGACAGTTGGAAAAAAAGGTCATTGGAAAAATATTTGAAGAATAGTGAAGCTAGTATATCAGGAAAACTTACAGAGACCAAACTGGCCTACAGGAAAGACCAAATGAAGAACAGAAAAGAGACATGGGAAGACAAAGCATTGCATGGCCAGTACATAAAAATAACAGTAGTCAAAGCAGATGATAATAAGACTTGGCAATGACTAAGAGTAGGAAAGCTGAAGAAAGGGACCAATGGGCTAATTCTGGCTGCACAAGATCAAGCTTTAAGAATAAAATCATATAAAGCCATAATTGGGAAGACAGCAATAGGAAGCAAGTGCTACCTCTGTCAAGAGGCTGAAGAAACAGTGGGCTACCTGGTTAGCTGCTGCAAGAAGATCATGTAGACTGACTACAAGCAACGTCATGACAAAGTGGCAACAATGGTGCATTGGAAGATCTGCAAGAAATATCATTTGCCTGCAAGCAAGAACTGGTGGGACCATAAAATAGAGAAAATCATAGAAAATGAAGAACCTGAAGTGTTTTGGGACTTTGGAATTCAAACCGAACAGGCACCTGCCACATAACACCCCAGACTTAACAATTGTCAATAAGAAAGCAAAAAAGTCTGGATAGTGGATATGTACAGTACTTGGAGACAGCAGAAGAGAAGAGAAAGAATCAGAGAAGTTAACAAAATACAAAAAGCTGCAAATAGAAATAGAACAACTGTGGCAAAAGCAAGCAAAAGTAGTACCCATAGTAATAAGGACCTTGGGTGCACTCCCAAGACAACTGGAGTACCACTTAAACACCATTGGCACTGTAAATCACCATCAGTCAATTTCAAAAGGCGGCTTTACTCAGAACAACTTATATCCTGCGATGAGACCTCTAACACCATCAAACATCCACATCTGCCTATCCCAGGTCCTTTGAAGGACTTGATAGGTGAATAAAAGTCAGAACACCTGGCTGATTGTGTGATGAACCATAATAAGAAGGAAAGAAAGAAAGAAAGAAAGAAAGAAAGAAAGAAAGAAAGAAAGAAAGAAAGAAAGAAAGAAAGAAAGAAAGAAAGAAAGAAAGAAAGAAAGAAACAAACAAAGAAACAAAGAAACAAAGAAACAAAGAAACAAAGAAACAAAGAAACAAAGAAACAAAGAAACAAAGAAACAAAGAAACAAAGAAACAAAGAAACAAAGAAACAAAGAAACAAAGAAACAAAGAAACAAAGAAACAAAGAAACAAAGAAACAAAGATGGAGAGAGCCAGCTTGGTCTACTGATTAAGGCACCAGGCTAGATGGGGGGAGACCCTGAGTTCATCCCACCTTAGCCATGACTTCGGGCCAGTCACTCTCTCTTAACCCAAGCAACAATTGAAAATGGCATAAAGATAATAGAACTTAACTATGTGCAAATTCCCCTGTATTTACTAGAGGGATTGTATTTGTTGTGTGGAAATTGTGCCTTTTCATATTTTCCAACAGATCATGCAGGAGGCCTTTGTGCATTTGGGCCTTTAACATCATTTCACGCAATACCAGTTATCCAAAACTACATTCATCCTAAGCTCGAGAGAGTATACAGAAGCTGGTGCCTCACAGAGCGCTCCCCACTTGCTATTTCCATTATTGGCAGAGCAGCCTTTGCAGCCCATACCTGCCTTTATATCCAAAAAACCTGGCTTGAATAGTTACAACACATATTTAGAATAGAATAGAGCTGGAAGGGACCTTGGAGGATTTTTAGTCCAGCCCCCTGCTCAAGTAGGAGAACCTATACCATCTCAGATAGTTGATTGTCTAGTCTCTTCTTAAAAGTCTCCAGTGATGGAGCACCCACGATTTCTGGAGGCAAGCTGTTCCACTGGTTGATTGTCCTCACTGTCAGGAAGTTTCTCCTTAATTCCAGATTGCTTCTCTCTTTGATCAGTTTCCATCCATTGTTTCTTGTCTCACTTTCTGGTGCTTTGGAGAATAATTTGACCCCTTCTTCTTTGTGGCAGCTCCTCCAATACTGGAAGACTGCTATCATGTCCCCCCTATTTCTTCTTTTCTTTAGACTAGCCAAACCCAAGTCCTGTAGCCGTTCTTCATATGTTTTAGTCTCCAGGCCTTTGATCATCTTAATTGCTCTTCTCTGAAATTTTTCCAAACTCTCAACATCTTTTTTGTGATATGGTGACCAAAATTGGCTGCAGTATTCCAGGTGTGGTCTTACTAGGGTTTTATAAAGCAGTACTAATACTTTGCGTGATCTTGATTATATGCCTCTGTTTATACAACCCAGGATTGTATTGGCTTTTTTGGCTGCTACTGCATACTGCTGCCTCATAGTCAAGTGATCATCCACTAGGATTCCAAGGTCCCTCTCACAGTTACTGTTTTTGAGCCAGGTCTCACCTAATCTGTTCTTGTACCTTTGGTTTTTCCTGCCTAAATGTAAAACTTTGCTTTTCTCCACATTGAAACTCATTTTGTTGGATAGGGCCCATTGTTCACGTTTGTCAAGATCTTTTTGGATCCTGAGCTTTTCTACTGGGATGTCGGCTACTCATGCCCATTTGGTGTCATCTGCAAATTTGATGCTTGGTAAAGCTCCCCTAAATGAGAAGCAGGAAGAACTAAAGACAGCAGTCTTGCAAAACAGACAGGCCATTGACTTAGACACAGCACATGCAGGACATAGCATATAAGCATTGCTTGAGCAGAGTCCGCAAGATTGTCTGGGACACTATACATCCTCTTCCTGACCTGTTTTCCTTGTTACCTTCTGGGAGGAGGTAACCTTCATGGTATCTGAAGCAGAACATCCAGAGTCAGTCACAGTTTTATTCCATATAGTATCCATCTTGTGAGCTCTCAATCTTCCTCTTTCCATTATGTATTTAATATGTATATGTATGTATATATGTATGTATGTATATAGCGGGTGTATATGTGTGTTATGTATGTGTACACTTTTGAGAGCAGGGAATAGAATTTCATTTTTAATGTGTGCCAGTGTGCCCACAATAAAACATGACAATAAAAGTTTATCTCATCTCACCTCACCTCACCTCACCTCACCTCACCTCACCTCACCTCACCTCATCTCATCTCATCTCATCTCATCTCATCTCATCTCATCTTATCTTATCTTATCTTATCTTATCTTATCTTGATGCTACTAAGAATGGCCCGTGGCTGTGAGGAATTTCCAGGTTTGTGTTGCTTGAACCTTACTGACAATTCCTTACAAGTATAAAACCACTGTGCAAGATGTAAGGGATCAGGCATAAGGAGCTACAGAACAAGCCTCAGTGATCTATGAAATTGGCTTTTCTTGTGGTTACCTGAGACAGGCTGGTTGCAAAATTTGGCTTTAGATTGCCTAGCTCTTCTGCCTGGCATTAGGTCTTTTCAAACATTGTTTCCAGAAGAGTGGGAGGATAAATCCTGTCCTTTCAGACACATATTTTGCCCCCCAAGAGGTCAAAAGGGAGGAGAGCTGTGAAGAAAGCAAGTTCTTGGAGAAATGAGAGCCTGTTAGCAAAATAGAAGCATAGAAGGAAGTTCTGCTATTGGGACCCTGAACTCCTTGCTTCTCAGTACATTTTATCAAAACAACTGATTATGTTTCTGTCAACACTGCTAACATTGGATGTTCTTGCTTTGACAACAGATGGAAATGTAGCCATCTTTTCTCTTTCGCTTTTAGAGTTAGTTGATGCTGGGAGGGGGGATGTGGACGAGAGTCCAGTTAGTCATAACAATAAATACCCATCCGTTGGAATCCAAGGTTATTGCGCCCAGAGTTGATAAAGATTTGGCGGGCTGGAGAGCTGGGGAGAAAGCCTGTGCTTCAAGCTAATTGGGGAATGTGATTTATGACGGTTAATTGGAGGAAGGAATTGTGCTTTGCTACTTTGTGCCCAGGGGAGGGGAATTCAGTTTTTGGCTTTAACTATGTAGTGCTGATACTTTGTTTCTCGAATAAAAGATTGTTTAAGGTAAACAATGCCTCAAAGTTCTTTTGAAGAGTTTCATCTGTCGGAACCATGACAGTTTCTTTTTATTAAGGCAATAACTCTTTTTTAAAAAAACAAGTTTTATTAATTTTCCAATTTTACATTGAGTATTCGGAAAGCAGCATGGTGACTGAGTAATCAGTGGTTCAATAACAAAATCTTTAGTACATATCTCATGTTGCATCATCAGAAATTCCTCTATTCCCTTAACATTTGTTATATCACATTTAGACTTATAGATTTCTAATTATTACAAAGTTAATTAAAACATTTATCAATATATTTTTTGCTTATACATATCTATATCCTGTTTTTAAGTTTTACTTAATTTTTAGTTTTTTATTACAATATACCAATTTAACCTTTAATATCCATAGTATTTGAGTTTCGGGTAATCCAAATTTCCTTTATTTCACTACATAAAAGTTATCATATCTAGAATATACATATTACTTAGTTAAATATATTCTTATATTATATAAACATTTTCTATTTCTCATCCTAATATATCATCACTTACTAATAGAGCATCCTTTATTGTCTCAAATCCATCATCTATATTATTTGGGCTAAACAATAGTTCGAGGCTAATTCCTAATCATTAATTTTCATTTCCCTTATAAATCTAAATCCTGAATATTAAGCCAGTTAATCCCTTATTTTTTATCATTTAACAACAATATTTGAATCCAATAATCATATTTCCCTTCATCTAGAAAGCTCCTTTTAGCCCATTAATTGAGACTTTAGGATCCTCTATCAAATCAAAAGATCCCATTAACTCTGGCTTTCTTTTTGTGCCAACCAGGCTTCCATACCAATGCCTTTAGATCATCAAGTAAATCTCCCTTCATTCTTGTATATATTGCTTGAACCAAGGGAGACCATCTAGTTATCGGTTTTCCAGAAAGGCTGGCACATCCATAGTCGTTAGGTTGTTGTCCTGGTGGCTCCTTCAATACAATTTGGTCTTCTTGTTCCTCAGGTTTCTTCTGGTTTAGGTAGAGAGTTACATCCAGCTTTATAATTGTTATTTGGTTATCTAAGTTTTCAGTATGTTGTATTTGTTGGTCTTTAACAGCCTCCATGTTGGTGTTGCTTTGTTCCAGTTCTGTTGCTTTTTGGGTTGTACGTTCTTTAGTTGTGGCTCAATACTGTCCTTTTGAACAAATTGAAGCTTTTAAAAAAACCTACCATAACTAACATCTGCTTTTGGAGGAGAGAGTCCAGGGAGACATCCAGATTGCACAGCAGTCCTAAGCGAGTCAGTGCAATGTCATGCAAGACCAATGTCCCCACTACTGGGAGGACCAATCATCCACAGCTGCTCGATTTTGCTTGGATTAAAATGGAGACTCTTCCTCCCCATCCAACAGACTTCAGGCACTAGGGCAAAACCTTGATTGGTCAATCAATGGCTGTATAATTGAATATTGTCAGGGTAAGGATGATACTTGACCTTGAAATGAGAAGGCCTCACTGAGATACCATGAAAATCAGGGGTTTGGGCTCATTGTCTCCCCTCCAGTCAACACTGAATGGAAAAAGCTTCAGAGAATGGAGAGAACCACATAACATCATGCACCCTTTTCTATTACCCCAGTCAATCCAGAGGTGTACCATGGGTGATGGTGTCTTTCTCACACCAGTTCACAGTTGTGAAGACATACTTCCCAAGACAAACATAGCAGACAAACTTTTATGATTCCAACTCATTGTTGGATAACCCTCCTGTAGAGTTTAAATTAGCCTGACACCTTGAGAGATCCACCTGCCAACCTTTAAGTTCTATGGGAGAAATCAGAGACTAATTTCATCACCTGCCATGTTGGTATTTATAAACCACTTATTCCATACAAGTATTGATATGATTGCCCAGACTTACTAGGGTACAACTGATTGTCATGTGCCACCATTCAACTTATACTATACTTATACTTATTCAAACAAACTATGGAAGAGGCCAAACTCCATCTTGTGTGCACATACATATGCTCAGTTTCACATAGCTCAAATCCCCAACTTCACCTTACATCTGACCTGGGGATTAACAACAGGAAATTCAAACGTGTTTTTTTCCATCTGGTGTATGAAGAGTAGTTATTGCTCAGTAAATAGGAAAATTGCTGAAGAACAGTAATTTCTAATGTATCCCCTATGGATTTCTACCTACAAAAATCTTCCAAGATAAAACCTGCTTTAGATTATATACTTTTCCCAGTGGGAGCAGGACATGTCACCTTGCCTGTGTTGCAAAGAGCCAACTCCAGGGTTTGGTAAGACTTGGGTGGCCTAAGTTTCCTTTTTGGTCATAAACCAAACACAGGTAAGAGGAAGCACGGTTGATATAAATTTGCCTTGGGGCCATCCAAGTGGCACAGACTATCTCTCTTGTGCTAAAGATCTGCGTTATTTCAGTGCTACCTGCAAATTCAACTTCTGAAAGAAAAAAACAACAACCCTGATTTCTGATCTAGGAGAGAAGGTGAGAAGAATGACTGGGCTGCCTCTCCTGCTGCTGCTGCTCTTCTGGCTCCCAGCTCCAATTTCTGCTAAGAGGATGCAAACTGGGTGTGTGTTGACAAACACTTTACGGACTACAAGAGATTTTTACAGGCCTGGCAATTTCATTATTGGTGGGAATTTTCCCCTGGGAACTATACACAAATTCAACTTCCAATCTTTTCAAAAAGACCCATCTCTACTTCGGGAGAATATTTTGTAAGTTTCACCCAAAGGGGAAAGATGTAAATCATTATTTGGTTTGCTTTGTGTTCAGAAATACTTGTTCTACTGATGTTTGCAATGTCCTACCATAGTTCAGATCTTTGTGCTTTTCTGAATAAAGAGCCAAACTCATAAAATAGGCTGGAATTCTCAATCTTTCCAGAATTCTTGATCAGGAAGCTAATAAACCACCAAAAAAGTGAGGAAGGGCAACACCTTAGAAACTGTGGTGGCCCAGTGAAGAAGTTGACTTACAATATTAATTTGGATAGAAACTCCTGATGCAAAACTCAAAGATGAGGTCAACCCATTTACAGTGTGCAGGAGTTGTAAAAAATCCATCCATTTTGGAATCAGGATTGCTCATAAATAAGGACCTTCAGTAAATGTATGCTGTAATGGTTTCCAGTTCTGAAGAAACTGCTTCAAAAGGGAAACAAATTAATTAGGGTGGGAGAGAAGCAGTTGGGAAGGATAACAATCACTGAAGCAAAGGGAAGAAGGGAGGGCTGATGCAGGGGTATAAAATAATCTGTGTTATGGATAAACAGGATTTTCTCTTTCTTGTTAAGGCCATTAATCAAGGAACAGCCTTAACAAGGCTGTTAATAACCCCAATGGAATTTGGGATTTCTGCTACAAAGAATATTTTTTAAAAAAGATACAACAAACTCCACCAGCACACACAAGCTTTCCTTAAAATTTTCTGAATGATTTTCTCACTGTAGAATTGTACCAAAAAATTACCAGCAGTTCATGGCCTTGGTGTTTGCGGTCACAGAGATCAACAAGGATCTAGTTCTCCTCTCCAACATCACACTTGGCTTCCACATTTATAGCAATTATCAGACCGAGGTGGTGATTTGCTCAAACAGCCTCTCCCTGCTCTCCACCCGAGGCCAAATGGTTCCGGGTTACAAATGTGACAGGCAGAACCCTCTGCTCTCCATCATCGGAGATCTCAACCCCAAATCCTCCAGGCAGATGGCCTCCATCTTCAGCATCTTCAAGGTCCCACAGGTAAGGGGACCTCATTGGATACAGTGTCAGGTAGACAAACAACAAAGCACACAGAGAAGCCAAAGGTAGAAAACAAAGGTGTTTTGGGGGACATATATTTATATTTTTGTATTTGTGCATCTTTTTATAGAACCCCAAAGTGGTAGATAATGAGATAATTTTGAAATAGGGTATTTGCCAAGAGGAATTCCTTCCTAATCTACTTTTCATAAAAGCGCAGTGTAATATATTGTATTAAGTTGATGGATTGTTCCCTTGGCTTCTGACATGTCACCACCAGGCAAAATATGTAACCTCTTCTTCCTGATATGTAATCCTTCTTCCTAAGGCGGCCAGAAAATTAAGCTTGCCTCTCAAAGTGAGCCAGCCTAATAGGTGGGGCAATAATCCACATAATGGTGCCCCCCAATAAAATTAACTCTATGAAGAATCTCACTTTCTCCAGCTCGGTGTTGGCTTTGAGTTCTCTCAGAGAGACAGAAGAGTTTACCCTTCCTTCTTCCGGATTAATCCCAAGGAATTTCCTCAGTATGAGGGTTTAGCCCAGCTGCTCCTATATTTTCAGTGGAACTGGGTTGGGCTGGTGGCCCCTGAAAATGACAGTGGAGAGCATTTCATTTCAACTCTGATGCCAATGCTCAAGGAGAAGGAGATCTGCCTGGCCTTCACTGAAATGTTGAAATCTAATTTCCTTTCTACTCCAATGTTGAACTTTCTTCATATTCTGGAGACGTGGTCTAAAGCTGAAGTGATTATTCTGTTTGGAGACTCCAATAGTATTACAAATGTACAGGCAGCAATGAGTGTCCATGAACATTTGACAAAGACATCATTTTGTAAAGCTTGGATCTTAACTTCCCATTGGAAACTTAGTGTGGTGAGGAATCAAGACATATTGAAAGTAGTAAAGCCCTTCCATGGGGCTTTGCATTTTAGGCACCACATCAGTGATGTCCCAGAATTCAGCCATTTCCTCCTGTCTTTAGACCCCTTGAAGCCGCAACGGGACATCTTTCTCCTGCTATGCTGGGAAAGGTTGTTTGGCTGCACAATGCACAAACCAGGCATGATCCTTCCAAAGGGGGAAAAACAATGTACAGGAAAGGAGAATTTACAGAGTCTACCTTCTTACATTTTTGAAACAAGCATGGAAGGTGAAAGTTACAATATCTACAATGCCATTTATGCTGTGGCACATGCATTGCATGCAATATATGGATCTGGAGGACGACCATCCATGATGAGGCTTGGAAAGAGGATCTCAAATATTCAATCATGGCAGGTAATCTCAGTGACTTTTTATCTAGATCTCTAGGTAGGAAACTACCTATATGCATTGCTTGAATTATTGATTAAATATCTGTATGCTATCAATGTATCTAAGAAGAGATTAAGATAGCAATTATTTAAAAACTGTAATTTGAATTAAGTGAGATATTTTTGTTGAAAAGGGATAGATGGTGGAAAGAGAATTAAACCAAACCAATTATTCATAAGAGCAAAGAGCTTCCTGGAAGGACAACAATGGTTGCCTGAGAGTAAGGTGTGACCACTGCAGGGAGGAGTGGTCAGCCCAGATCATGATGACAATCTGGGTGCTTTTGTGCAAGATGCTTTAACAGGTCATTTCTAGTCTTAGTGAGTACATTTGCAGAAGCACCCCAGTTTTTCTCAGTAGGTAGCCCGAATCCAATCTGTAAAAAGACACTCAATTCATTTTAATGTTGGTTTAGGTTACTGTGGCTTAGAATTCATTGTGACTCCATCCCATTTTTTCAGTATGCCATTTTTCATACTGCTTTGTTTGTTGTATTAAGCCTCTGTTAACCTCAGCATATGCAGCAGAACCCAACATGGTCCTAATGGGTTCCTGATCTGAAATTCATCAGACTTTTCAACATCAAAGGCTAAATTATTCCTCTCTCGACCCGTGAAGTGACAAACCAGGGCAGGACAAAGCTTTCATGTGGCCCCCTCTTCATCAAATCTACTTCTTCATTCCATTCTCTTTGACCATCACCTAGAGAAAGTCAGTGGAATTGTACAATGTTATGATAGAAAGAATTTACCAATAAAGGAGAATATTGTAGTTCAGGGTTGAAATGAGGGGTCCTTGGTGCTCTTCGAGTTTGGTTGTTTTCTTGCAGACATTTCATGACCCAACCAAGTAGCATCATCAGTGCTAGAAGGGAGTGACATCACTATCAATTTTACCTAGTTTGGGTCATGAAACATCTGGAAGAAAACAACCAAAATCAGAGAGCACCAAGAAGATTATTTAATCATTCCTAAAATACATTTATCATTTACAAGACCATGGGCCCAAATAAAATTAAAAATGTAGTTTGTCAAATATCACAGAGCACAACTACACAATATAATTTGGAATATGGCATTAAAATGTTTGTATATAGCTATCATTCTTATAAGACTGGAATTGAAGAATCCATGATATAAACATCCAATAATAAAGAGAATGTGTTGTCATTTTGGGGATGGAGTTGAATATTTGTTGTTACTTTTGATTGCTTAGATCTCACCAAAGGAACTCATTTAGCTTCTCAGATATAGACACATCTCCTAAGCTGATGGCCATCACATTATGATAGAAACCAGGATATCTTATGTGTAGTTTTCAGCCATTTAATCCAGGTGTCTTTTGTTTCAGATTCTTCCCTATCTGAGGAATGTCAAGTTCAACAACAGTGCTGGAGAGGAAGTCTTCTTCTCAGAAAGTGGACTGGTGTCTGCTCGTTATGATCTTCTTAACTGGCTTTTCCTCCCCAATCGATCTTTTGTCCCCATGAAAGTTGGGCAAATAGATCCCAGGGCTCCCCCAGGCCAGGATTTTACCATTAACTCTGATGGAATCATCTGGACCACAAAAGTGAGTTGAAAGGAAATCTTATAAATTCAGAGAAGGCTTCATTCTCTCCTGGGGCTGCAGAACATCCTTCTACTTGGAAAACAGCTGTATTGAATCAGAAGATATTTCAGGAATTTGATAAAAAAAACCTGCTTCTAAATTTAACACATTTGAGATTTGATTTTGAAAAGTCCAAGATGGGGTAGGATTGGAAAGAACTCCTGTTTACCCAGGATACCATTAGAGTAGGCAACAGTGATTTTTATGGACAGTTCCCATTCAATTGGATCCTCACAATTCTTTGTTTTAGAAAAGCTGTAGCTCAATGTCACAAACCTTTATTTGCATTTTGAGATCCTATTTCCAATCTCCAGCATCTACTGGGTCAGGATTACCACTGGCCTGAATCCCCCTGGAGCTTATTCTTGTTTCTGATAGGCCATTTCTTTGGAAGACGTTCTAAAGATGGAAACAGAAATATAGAAAGAGACAAATGAAGCATTCTTATTACTTGGGCCATCTCAAACATTCTTTTTTGTCTCTTAGAAGGTGCCCTTTGCCAGGTGTGGCGTGAAGAGGTGCCATGCAGGAGAGAGGAGACGTGTTCCAGAGGGCAAGCAGGTTTGCTGCTACCAATGTGACCCTTGTCCAGAAAGGACCATTTCTGATCAGACAGGTAGGGCAGAGCTCAAATGTTGATCTTGCAGGAAGTCATTCAGTGGAAAAAATATTAATTTTAGCATCAATTTTGGTAGGATGCTTTATCTGCTTCAATATATTCATACTTTTCAGCAGACCATCACAATTTATGAATCTAAACTATACTATCCACACGGGACATTTTTCTTGCTCTTCAGCAATTTAATACAGGTTAGATTCATGGCACAATTTATAGGTTCCCTGCTAGACTTTCCACTCCTACTTTTACATCCCATCAACAAAGCCAGCTGCCAATCTTTTTGTGAAAGAATGGGATGTGAGATATAAGCTTTAATTTTTATTAAGGATAAAGGAGAGTTCTTGTCTTAGAACCTATCGATATCCCAGGAAATTCATAGACCTGTTGGAGAAAGAGGAAATCCATTTACCTATGTCTGCTAACCCTTCCCTGCAAAAAAGATTGAATGAGTGGATTTGAAGTATAAAGCAGAGAGGTTGATCCTTTTTGCTGGCTAACCTATTCCCAAGGTCATCAATATGGATGGATGATTTGCCCTTCTCGATTCACCACGAAATGCACACTGACTCTTGATTTCAGATGCAGCTTGCTGTGACCCCTGCCCAGAAGACCGATACCCCAACAAGGACAAGGATCACTGCATTACCAAGAAGATCCACTTCCTTTCCTATCAAGACACCCTGGGATATGCTTTAGCTTCTCTAGCTCTTTCTCTCTCTGTGATCACATCTGCAGTCCTGGTGATTTTCCTTAAGCATCGTGACACACCAATTGTCAAGGCCAACAACCGAGATCTCACCTACCTCCTCCTCGTCTCCCTCCTGCTCTGCTTCCTCTGCTCCTTCCTCTTCATTGGTCAACCAGGGAAGCTCACCTGTCTCTTCCAACAAACTGCCTTTGCTATTCTCTTTTCCCTTGCAGTTTCCTCTATCTTGGCAAAAACTGTCATGGTGGTTCTGGCCTTCATGGCTACCAAGCCAGGGAACAGCACAAGAAAACTCTTAGGAAAACCAATGACCAACTCCATTGTCTTAGCCTGTCCCCTGATCCAAGCTCTTCTTTGTGGCATCTGGTTGGTCACTTCTCCGCCATTTCCCAACTTGGATTTCCACTCATTGGTAGGAGAGACTATCTTGGAATGTAATGAAGGCTCAGCTTCAATGTTTTACACTGTCCTTGCGTATCTAGGGTTTCTGGCTCTCATCAGTTTCACAGTGGCCTTTTTGGCTAGAAAATTGCCCGACAGCTTTAATGAAGCCAAGTTCATTACTTTTAGCATGCTGGTCTTTTGCAGTGTTTGGCTCACCTTCCTCCCCACCTACCTGAGCACCAAAGGGAAGTCCATGGTGGCTGTGGAGATCTTCTCCATCTTAGCCTCTGGGGCTGGTCTCTTGGCTTGCATCTTTTTCCCCAAATGTTGCATTATCCTATTGAGGCCCCATCTGAACTGTAGAGAAAACATAATGAGGCACAAGAATCTTTGACATGTGGCGATTGGGAAATTTTCTTTTGACTTTAGGGCATTTTGCCAGTTGTGCCAAAGAAGCCTTGGAGATCAACATAATAAACTTTGATATTAAAAATGTGGATATCATTTTTAGCCGGACAGTTTCTTACCTTATTGGTTTGAATCAAAAGCATTGCTATCTGTTTTTAAGCAATTTTCTTTCCCTAGATCTCTGAGGTTTTGCTGAGTAAAAACCTTTTCATTTAACTATTAAAGTTTCTTTAATTCTAGAGTTTAAATGAATGTCATTTTTTTCCTTTCTATTAACTTAATAGAGAAACATTTTATTCATAAATAACATCGTGTGAAATAGACATTAATGGATATTTTCCTGCCCTTGCAATTTTTTTTTTCTCTTTCCAACCATTATGAAGGAAGGAAGGATTGGCAGATGGATGGAAGTAAGGAAGAAAAAATGGGTGTGAATCAAAGAAATATATCATGACCTGTTTATTATTGAGCAGGAAAAAACACAAAATTGTTCTCTTGCTTGTTCAATAAATTTACAGACAATAGTTCAGGAAATGCTTAGAAACTGATTATTTGGGAAGTCACATATCTGTGTACTTGTATATATAGATTTTGTTTATTTATTTTTATCCTGCCTTTATTATTTTTACAAACCATCCAAAGTGGCAAACATATCCAACATGTCTTTCTCCTCCTATTTTCTCCACACATACACACATAAACAAAGCCCTGTGAGGTGTGTTGGGCTGAGAGAGACTAATGGGCCCAGTCACCTAGCTGGCTTTCACAGTTAAGGCAAGGTTTGAACTCATTGCCTCCCTCTTTCTAACCTGGTGCCTTAATCCCTAGACCAAACTGGCTCTCTAGAATATTCTCTAGTATACCATACTTAGATAGTATGTTGTCTGTGGAATCAAATGATTTGCAAGAAATGTTCTACATATTTTATATACATACTCATTGAGACTATTGTCATGGGTTCTTTTAAGTCAGACATGTCAAACCCGTGAAGTCATGTGACATCACACAACGTATCGGGATGGTTTTGCCATTGCCGGCAATGGGGTGGGCGCGGCTTCCGGATGATGTGTCTGACCCGCGGGCCGGCAGTTTGACACCCCTGTTTTAAGTAGACCCAAGTCAGTGAGTTCCAAAACACTAGAGAGCCAAAACATCAATGCAGGCCCATAGACAACACACACACACACAAACAGAAGCATTCACAAGCTATTATTCACTATTCATCTCTATTCCACTCTTTCCCACTGCTACTCTACCTCCAGTACTGTTCCTCCAAGTATTACTCCTTATGAGTCTTATTATTAGAGAAAAGTTGTTTTAGCCTACTTCAGGCTGCTTTATTTCCATCCACAAACTGCCTGAATGCGTGCCAAACAGCAGCCAAGGTTGGGACCTCTCCCCCAGTCAACACTGATTGTTATCTGTCCCATAGAAATGAAAAGAAACAGCAGAATTCAGTCCCATTCACTCCCATTCCATGGACCCGTTAAAGAAGGATACTATTGTCTGTGATATTGAAGACCACTCAAAGGTCACATTGAGCCAAGATGGATGCACTACTCTCATCCCACTTTTACCAAACCTCATCTAAAATCACAACCAATGCCTTTTCCATCCCATCCCCAGATCTGAATCCTGACCAAATGTACCTAGACACATTGCTTCACGCAGGGCCCTTTATAGGTTCCATGTGACCACCTTCTTCACAACCTTCTTTTAAAAAGAGAGATTGGAGATTCATTATCACCACTATGTTTGTCATTGCACTGATTCCTCTAGCAACAATACTGAATAATTCAGACTATGGCTATCAAACATCAAAAATATCTGCCAGGCTACCTCACCTCCTTTACATGGACAATCTATGCTGTATGGAAAAATAGAATCTGAAATAGAATCACTGCTCAGCGCTGCCTGTTTATATAGTCAATATATTGCAGTGGAGATTGGATTTTACAAATGTGTCATGGTCACCATTAAACAGGGAAAAATTGTGAAAACTGAAGGAATCATGATATCAAAGGTCAAGATAAAGATGATCACTACAAATACATAGGCATCCTTCAAGCTGACCACATCAAGCAATTAAAGGCAAGAATAAAGTCAGAAATGAATACATCAAGAGAATAAACAAGATCTTAAAATCCAAACTCAGTGGAGAAATACCATCAAGCAAATTAACACCTAGCAATTCCAGTCATTAGATACACAGCTGGACTGGACTCAAGCAGAACTAAATGTTCTAAATAAGAAGACTAGAAAAATAATGCCAATGAATGATGCTCTTCATTCACACAGTGATGTTGACAGACTCTATTTACCAAGGAAAATAGGTGTGTGTGATGTTGCAAGTACATCAGACAGTTGAAGAAAGAAAGGTCATTAGAAAAATATTTGAAGAATAGTGAAGCTAGTATATCAGGAAAGCTTACAGAGTCCAAACTGGTCTAAAAGAAAGACCAAATGAAGAACAGAAAAGAGACATGGGAAGACAAAGCATTGCATGGCCAGTACATAAAAATAATAGCAGTCAAAGCAATGGTAACAAGACTTGGCAATGGCTAAGAGTAGGAAAGCTGAAGAAAGGGACCAATGGGCTAATTCTGGCTGCACAAGATCAAGCTTTAAGAATAAAATCATATAAAGCCATAATTGGGAAGATAGCAGTAGGAAGCAAGTGCTACCTCTGTCAAGTGGCTGTTGAAACAGTGGGCCACTGGGTTAGCTGCTGCAAGAAGATCACGTAGACTGACTACAAGCAACATCATGACAAAGTGGCAACAATGGTGCATTGGAAGATCTGCAAGAAATATCATTTGCCTGCAAGCAAGAACTGGTGGGACCATAAAATAGAAAAAATCATAGAAAATGAAGAACCTGAAGTGTTTTGGGACTTTGGAATTCAAACCGAACAGGCACCTGCCACATAACACCCCAGACTTAAAAATTGTCAATAAGAAAGCAAAAAAGTCCGGATAGTGGATATGTACAGTACTTGGAGACAGCAGAAGAGAAGAGAAAGAATCAGAGAAGTTAACAAAATACAAAAAGCTGCAAATAGAAATAAAACAACTGTGGCAAAAGCAAGCAAAAGTAGTACCCATAGTAATAAGGACCTTGGGTGCACTCCCAAGACAACTGGAGTACCACTTAAACACCATTGGCACTGTAAATCACCATCAGTCAATTTCAAAAGGCAGCTTTACTCAAAACAACTTATATCCTGCGATGAGACCTCTAACACCATCAAACATCCACATCTGCCTATCCCAGGTCCTTTGAAGGACTTGATAGGTGAATAAAAGTCAGAACACCTGGCTGATTGTGTGATGAACCATAATAAGAAGGAAAGAAAGAAAGAAAGAAAGAAAGAAAGAAAGAAAGAAAGAAAGAAAGAAAGAAAGAAAGAAAGAAAGAAAGAAAGAAAGAAAGAAAGAAAGAAAGAAAGAAAGAAAGAAAGAAACAAACAAAGAAACAAAGAAACAAAGAAACAAAGAAACAAAGAAACAAAGAAACAAAGAAACAAAGAAACAAAGAAACAAAGAAACAAAGAAACAAAGAAACAAAGAAACAAAGAAACAAAGAAACAAAGAAACAAAGAAACAAAGAAACAAAGAAACAAAGAAACAAAGAAACAAAGATGGAGAGAGCCAGCTTGGTGTACTGATTAAGGCACCAGGCTAGAGGGTGGGAGACCCTGAGTTCATCCCATCTTAGCCATGACTTCGGGCCAGTCACTCTCTCTTAACCCAAGCAACAATTAAAAATGGCATAAAGATAATAGAACTTAACTGTGTGCAAATTCCCCTGTATTTACTGTATTTACTAGAGGGATTGTATTTGTTGTGTGGAAATTGTGCCTTTTCATATTTTCCAACAGATCATGCAGGAGGCCTTTGTGCATTTGGGCCTTTAACATCATTTCACGCAATACCAGTTATCCAAAACCACATTAATCCTAAGCTCAAGAGAGTATACAGAAGCTGGTGGCTCACAGAGCGCTCCCCACTTGCTATTTCCATTATTGGCAGAGCAGCCTTTGCAGCCCATACCTGCCTTTATATCCAAAAAACTTGGCTTCAATAGTTACAACACATATTTAGAATAGAATAGAGCTGGAAGGGACCTTGGAGGTCTTCTAGTCCAGCCCCCTGCTCAAGCAGGAGAACCTATAACATCTCAGGTAGTTGATTGTCTAGTCTCTTCTTTAAAATCTCCAGTGATGGAGCACCCACAATTTCTGGAGGCAAGCTGTTCCACTGGTTGATTGTCCTCACTGTCAGGAAGTTTCTCCTTAATTCCAGATTGCTTCTCTCTGTGATCAGTTTCTATCCATTGTTTCTTGTCTCACTTTCTGGTGCTTTGGAGAATAATTTGACCCCTTCTTCTTTGTGGCAGCTCCTCCAATACTGGAAAACTGCTATCATGTCCCCCTATTTCTTCTTTTCTTTAGACTAGCTAAACCCAAGTCCCGTAGCCGTTCTTCATATGTTTTAGTGTCCAGGCCTTTGATCATCTTAATTGCTCTTCTCTGAATTTTTTCCAAACTCTCAACATTCTTGATTCTATGCCTCTGTTTATATAACCCAGAATTGTATTGGCTTTTTTGGCTGCTGCTGCTGCATACTGCTGCCTCATAGTCAAGTGATCATCCACTAGGACTCCAAGGTCCCTCTCACAGTTACTGTTTTTGAGCCAGTCTCGCCCAATCTCTGCTTGTACCTTTGATTTTTCCTGCCTAAATGTAAAACTTTGCTTTTCTCCACATTGAAACTCATTTTGTTGGATAGGGCCCATTGTTCAAGTTTGTCAAGATCTTTTTAGATCCTGCGTTTGACTTCTGGGGTGTTGGATACTCATGCCCATTTGGTGTCATCTGCAAATTTGATGCTTGGTAAAGCTCCCCTAAATGAGAAGCAGGAAGAACTAAAGACAGCAGTCTTGCAAAACAGACAGGCCATTGACTTAGACACAGCACATGCAGGACATAGCATATAAGCATTGCTTGAGCCGAGTCTGCAAGATTGTCTGGGACACTACACATCCTCTTCCTGACCTGTTTTCCTTGTTACCTTCTGGGAGGAGGTAACCTTCATGGTATCTGAAGCAGAACATCCAGAGTCAGTCACAGTTTTATTCCATATAGCATCCATCTTGTGAGCTCTCAATCTTCCTATTTCCATTATGTATTTAATATGTATATGTATATGTACGTATGTATATATGTATGTATGTATGTATGTATGTATATAGCGGGTGTATATGTGTGTTATGTATGTGTACACTTTTGAGAGCAGGGAATAGAATTTCATTTTTAATGTGTGCCAGTGTGCCCACAGTAAAAAATGACAATAAAAGTTTATCTCATCTCATCTCATCTCACCTCACCTCACCTCACCTCACCTCACCTCACCTCACCTCACCTTATCTTATCTTATCTTATCTTATCTTATCTTATCTTATCTTATCTTATCTTATCTTATCTTATCTTGATGCTACTAAGAATGGCCCGTGGCTGTGA
This sequence comes from Azemiops feae, assembly GCA_023970755.1. Classification (NCBI taxonomy): domain Eukaryota; kingdom Metazoa; phylum Chordata; class Lepidosauria; order Squamata; family Viperidae; genus Azemiops; species Azemiops feae. The sequence continues at coordinate 108,113 of JALGBA010004169.1, read as the reverse complement.
GGAATTTCCAGGTTTGTGTTGCTTGAACCTTACTGACAATGCCCTACAAGTATAAAACCACTGTGCAAGATGTAAGGGATCAGGCATAATGAGCTACAGAACAAGCTTCACTGATCTATGAAATTGGCTTTCCTTGTGGTTACCTGAGAGAGACTGGTTGCAAAATTTGGCTTTAGATTGCCTAACTCTTCTGCCTGGCATTAGGTCTTTTCAAACATTGTTTCCAGAAGAGTGGGAGGATAAATCCTGTCCTTTCAGACACATATTTTGCCCCCCAAGAGGTCAAAAGGGAGGAGAGCTGTGAAGAAAGCAAGTTCTTGGAGAAATGAGAGCCTGTTAGCAAAACAGAAGCATAGAAGGAAATTCTGCTTTTCGGACCCTGAACTCCTTGCTTCTCAGTACATTTTATCAAAACAACTGATTATGTTTCTGTCAACACTGCTAACATTGGATGTTCTTGCTTTGACAACAGATGGAAATGTAGCCATCTTTTCTCTTTCGCTTTTAGAGTTAGTTGATGCTGGGAGGGGGGATGTGGATGAGAGTCCAGTTAGTCATAACAATAAATACCCATCCGTTGGAATCCAAGGTTATTGCGCCCAGAGTTGATAAAGATTTGGCGGGCTGGAGAGCTGGGGAGAAAGCCCGCGCTTCAAGCTAATTAGGGAATGTGATTTATGACAATTAATTGGAGGAGGGAATTGTGCTTTGCTACTTTGTGCCCAGGGGAGGGGAATTCAGTTTTTGGCTTTAACTATGTAGTGCTGATACTTTGTTTCTCGAATAAAAGATTGTTTAAGGTAAACAATGCCTCAAAGTTCTTTTGAAGAGTTTCATCTGTCGGAACCATGACAGTTTCTTTTTATTAAGGCAATAACTCTTTTTTTAAAAAACAAGTTTTATTAATTTTCCAATTTTACATTGAGTATTCGGAAAGCAGCATGGTGACTGAGTAATCAGTGGTTCAATAACAAAATCTTTAGTACATATCTCATGTTGCATCATCAGAAATTCCTCTATTCCCTTAACATTTGTTATATCACATTTAGACTTATAGATTTTTAATTATTACAAAGTTAATTAAAACATTTATCAATATATTTTTTGCTTATACATATCTATATCCTGTTTTTAAGTTTTACTTAATTTTTAGTTTTTTATTACAATATACCAATTTAACCTTTAATATCCATAGTATTTGAGTTTCGGGTAATCCAAATTTCCTTTATTTCACTACATAAAAGTTATCATATCTAGAATATACATATTACTTAGTTAAATATATTCTTATATTATATAAACATTTTCTATTTCTCATCCTAATACATCATCACTTACTAATAGAGCATCCTTTATTGTCTCAAATCCATCATCTATATTATTTGGGCTAAACAATAGTTCGAGGCTAATTCCTAATCATTAATTTTCATTTCCCTTATAAATCTAAATCCTGAATATTAAGCCAGTTAATCCCTTATTTTTTATCATTTAACAACAATATTTGAATCCAATAATCATATTTCCCTTCATCTAGAAAGCTCCCTTTAGCCCATTAATTGAGACTTTAGGATCCTCTATCAAATCAAAAGATCCCATTTTTAAAAAAAATCTAACTCTGGCTTTCTTTTTGTGCCAACCAGGCTTCCATACCAATGCCTTTAGATCATCAAGTAAATCTCCCTTCATTCTTGTATATATTGCTTGAACCAAGGGAGACCATCTAGTTATCGGTTTTCCAGAAAGGCTGGCACATCCATAGTCCTTAGGTTGTTGTCCTGGTGGCTCCTTCAATACAATTTGGTCTTCTTGTTCCTCAGGTTTCTTCTGGTTTAGGTAGAGAGTTACATCCAGCTTTATAATTGTTATTTGGTTATCTAAGTTTTCAGTATGCTGTATTTGTTGGTCTTTAACAGCCTCCATGTTGGTGTTGCTTTGTTCCAGTTCTGTTGCTTTTTGGGTTGTACGTTCTTTAGTTGCGGCTCAATACCATCCTTCTGAAGAAATTGAAGCTTTTAAAAAAACCTACCATAACTAACATCTGCTTTTGGAGGAGAGAGTCCAGGGAGACATCCAGATTGCACAGCAGTCCTAAGTGAGTCAGTGCAATGTCATGCAAGACCAATGTCCCCACTACTGGGAGGACCAATCATCCACAGCTGCTCGGTTTTGCTTGGATTAAAATGGAGACTCTTCCTCCGCATCCAACAGACTTCAGGCACTAGGGTAAAACCTTGCTTGGTCAATCAATGGCTGTATAATTGAATATTGTCAGGGTAAGGATGATACTTGACCTTGAAATGAGAAGGCCTCACTGAGATACCATGAAAATCAGGGGTTTGGGCTCATTGTCTCCCCTCCAGTCAACACTGAATGGAAAAAGCTTCAGAGAATGGAGAGAACCACATAACATCATGCACCCTTTTCTATTACCCCAGTCAATCCAGAGGTGTACCATGGGTGATGGTGTCTTTCTCACACCAGTTCACAGTTCTGAAGACATACTTCCCAAGACAAACATAGCAGACATATTTTGTAATTCCAACTCATTGTTGGATAACCCTCCTGTAGAGTTTAAATTAGCCTGACACCTTAAGAGATCCACCTGCCAACCTTTAAGTTCTATGGGAGAAATCAGAGACTAATTTCATCACCTGCCATGTTGGTATTTATAAACCACTTATTCCATACAAGTATTGATATGATTGCCCAGACTTACTAGGGTACAACTGATTGTCATGTGCCACCATTCAACTTATACTATTCAAACAAACTATGGAAGAGGCCAAACTCCATCTTGTGTGCACATATATATGCTCAGTTTCACATAGCTCAAGCCCCCAACTTCACCTTACATCTGACCTGGTGATTAACAACAGGAAATTCAAACGTGTTTTTTTTCCATCTGGTGTATGAAGAGTAGTTATTGCTCAGTAAATAGGAAAATTGCTGAAGAACAGTAATTTCTAATGTATCCCCTATGGATTTCTACCCACAAAAATCTTCCAAGATAAAACCTGCTTTAGATTATATACTTTTCGCAGTGGGAGCAGGACATGTCACCTTGCCTGTGTTGCAAAGAGCCAACTCCAGGGTTTGGTAAGACTTGGGTGGCCTAAGTTTCCTTTTTGGTCATAAACCAAACACAGGTAAGAGGAAGCACGGTTGATATAAATTTGCCTTGGGGCCATCCAAGTGGCACAGACTATCTCTCTTGTGCTAAAGATCTGGGGTATTTCAGTGCTACCTGCAAATTCAACTTCTGCAACAACAAAAAAAACCACCTTGATTTCTGATCTAGGAGAGAAGGTGAGAAGAATGACTGGGCTGCCACTCCTGCTGCTGCTGCTGCTCTTCTGGCTCCTGCCTTCAATTTCTGCTAAGAGGATGCAAACTGGGTGTGTGTTGACAAACACTTTACAGACTACAAGAGATTTTTACAGGTCTGGCGATTTCATTATTGGTGGGAATTTTCCCCTGGGAACTATACACAAATTCAACTTCCAATCTTTTCAAAAAGACCCATCTCTACTTCGGGAGAATATTTTGTAAGTTTCACCCAAAGGGGAAAGATGTAAATCATTATTTGGTTTGCTTTGTGTTCAGGGACTCTTTTCAGAAATACTTGTTCTACTGAGGTTTGCAATGTCCTACCATAGTTCAGATCTTTGTGCTTTTCTGAATAAAGAGCCAAACTCATAAAATAGGCTGGAATTCTTAATCTTTCCAGAACTCTTGATCAGGAAGCTAATAAACCACCAAAAAAGTGAGGAAGGGTAACACCTTAGAAACTGTGGTGGCCCAGTGAAGAAGTTGACTTACAATATTAATTTGGATAGAAACTCCTGATGCAAAACTCAAATATGAGGTCAACCCATTTACAGTGTGCAGGAGTTGTAAAAAATCCATCCATTTTGGAATCAGGATTGCTCATAAATAAGGACCTTCAGTAAATGTATGCTGTAATGGTTTCCAGATCTGAAGAAACTGCTTCAAAAGGGAAACAAATTAATTAGGGTGGGAGAGAAGCAGTTGGGAAGGATAACAATCACTGAAGCAAAGGGAAGAAGGGAGGGCTGATGCAGGGGTATAAAATAATTTGTGTTATGGATAAACAGGATTTTCTCTTTCTTGTTAAGGCCATTAATCAAGGAACAGCCTTAACAAGGCTGTTAATAACCCCAATGGAATTTGGGATTTCTGCTACAAAGAATATTTTTTTAAAAAGATACAACAAACTCCACCAGCACACACAAGCTTTCCTTAAAATTTTCTCAATGATTTTCTCACTGTAGAATTGTACCCAAAAATTACCAGCAGTTCATGGCCTTGGTGTTTGCGGTCACAGAGATCAACAAGGATCTAGTTCTCCTCTCCAACATCACACTTGGCTTCCACATTTATAGCAATTATCAGACCGAGGTGATGATTTGCTCAAACAGCCTCTCCCTGCTCTCCACCCGAGGCCGAATGGTTCCGGGTTACAAATGTGACAGGCAGGACCCTCTGCTCTCTGTCATCGGAGGTCTTGACCCCAAATCCTCCAGGCAGATGGCCTCCATCTTCAGCATCTTCAAGGTCCCACAGGTAAGGGGACCTCATTGGATACAGTATCAGGTAGACAAACAAAAAAGCACACAGAGAAGCCAAAGGTGGAAAACAAAGGTGTTTTGGGGGACATATATTTATATTTTTGTATTTGTGCATCTTTTTATAGAACCCCAAAGTGGTAGATAATGAGATAATTTTGAAATAGGGTATTTGCCAAGAGGAATTCCTTCCTAATCTACTTTTCATAAAAGCGTAGTGTAATATATTGTATTAAGTTGATGGATTGTTCCCTTGGCTTCTGACATGTCACCACCAGGCAAAATATGTAACCTCTTCTTCCTGATATGTAATCCTTCTTCCTAAGGCGGCCAGAAAATTAAGCTTGCCTCTCAAAGTGAGCCAGCCTAATAGGTGGGGCAATAATCCACATAATCCCCCAATAAAATTAACTCTATGAAGAATCTCACTTTCTCCAGCTCGGTGTTGGCTTTGAGTTCTCTCAGAGAGACAGAAGAGTTTACCCTTCCTTCTTCCGGATTAATCCCAAGGAATTTCCTCAGTATGAGGGTTTAGCCCAGCTGCTCCTGTATTTCCAATGGAACTGGGTTGGACTGGTGGCCCCTGAAAATGACAGTGGAGAGCATTTCATTTCAACTCTGATGCCAATGCTCAAGGAGAAGGAGATCTGCCTGGCCTTCACTGAAATGTTGAAATCTAATTTTCTTTCTACTCCAATGTTGAACTTTTTTCATATTCTGGAGACATGGTCTAAAGCTGAAGTGATTATTCTGTTTGGAGACTCCAATAGTATTACAAATGTACAGGCAGCAATGAGTGTCCATGAACATTTGAGAAAGACATCATTTTGTAAAGCTTGGGTCTTAACTTCCCATTGGAAACTTAGTGTGGTGAGGAATCAAGACATATTGAAAGTAGTAAAGCCCTTCCATGGGGCTTTGCATTTTAGGCACCACACCGGTGATGTCTCAGAATTCAGCCATTTCCTCCTGTCTTTAGACCCCTTGAAGCCACAAGGGGATGTCTTTCTCCTGCTATGCTGGGAAAGGTTGTTTGACTGCAGGTTCCACAATCCAGGCAGGATCCTTTCAAAAGGGAAAAAACAATGTACAGGAAAAGAGAATTTACAGAGTCTACCTTCTTACATTTTTGAAACAAGCACGGAAGGTGAAAGTTACAATATCTACAATGCTGTTTATGCTGTGGCACATGCATTGCATGCAATATATGGATCTGGAGGACGATCAACCATGATGAGGCTTGGAAAGAGGATCTCAAATATTCAATCATGGCAGGTAATCTCAGTGACTTTTTATCTAGTCCACAATTCCCTAGTTACCTATACGCATTCTTGAATCACTGATTAAATATCTGTATGCTATCAATGTATCTAAGAAGAGATTAAGATAGCAATTATTTAAAAACAACTGCAATTTGCATTGTGAGAGTTTTTTGTTGAAAAGGGATAGATGGAGGAAAAAGAGAATTAAACCAAATCAAGAGCAAAGAGCTTCCTAGAAGCTTCTGGAAGGACATCAATGGTTGTCTGAAAGTCAGGTATGACCAGTCCAGAGAGGAATGGTCAGCCCAGAGCACGATGACAATCTGGGTGCTTTTGTGCAAGATGCTTTAATAGGTCAGATCAGGTCTTAGTGAGTACATTTGCAGAAGCACCCCAGTTTCTCTGACTAAGTAGCCCAAATCCAATATGTAAAAAGACACTCAATTCACTTTAATGTTGGTTTAGGTTTCTGTGGCTTAGAATTCTTGGGTGACTCCACCCCATTTTTTCAGTATGCCATTTCTTTGTTTGTTGTGTTAAGCCTCTGTCCACCTCAGCATATGCAGAAGAACCCAACATGGTCCTAATGGGTTCCTGATCTGAAATTCATCAGACTTTTCAACATCAAAGGCTAAATTATTCCTCTCTCGACCCGTGAGGTGACAAACAAGAGCAAGACACACCTTCCACGTGGCCCCTCTTGGTCAAATCTACTTCTTCATTCTGTTTGCTTTCACCATCAGCTAGAGAAAGTCAGTGGAATTGTACAATGTTATGATGGAAAGAATTTACCAATAAAGGAGAATATTGTAGTTCAGGGTTGAAATGAGGGGTCCTTGGTGCTCTTTGAGTTTGGTTGTTTTCTTGCAGACATTTCATGACCCAACCAGGTAGCATCATCAGTGCTAGAAGGGAGTGACATCACTATCAATGTTACCTAGTTTGGATCATGAAACGTCTGGAAGAAAACAACCAAAATCAGAGAGCACCAAGAAGATTATTTAATCATTCCTAAAATACATTTATCATTTACAAGACCATGGGCCCAAATAAAATTAAAAATGTAGTTTGCCAAATATCACAGAGCACAACGACACAATGCAATTTGGAATATGGCATTAAAATGTTTGTATATAGCTATCATTCTTATAAGACTGGAATTGAAGAATCCATGATATAAACATCCAATAATAAAGAGAATGTGTTGTCATTTTGGGGATGGAGTTGAATATTTGTTGTTACTTTTGATTGCTTAGATCTCACCAAGGGAACTCATTTAGCTTCTCAGATATAGATGCATCTCCTAAGCTGATGACCATCACATTATGATAGAAACCAGGATGTCTTATGTGTAGTTTTCAGCTATTTAATCCAGGTGTCTTTTGTTTCAGATTCTTCCCTATCTGAGGAATGTCAAGTTCAACAACACTGCTGGAGAGGAAGTCTTCTTCTCAGAAAGTGGATTGGTGTCTGCTCGTTACGATCTTCTTAACTGGCTTTTCCTCCCCAATCGATCTTTTGTCCCCATGAAAGTTGGGCAAATAGATCCCAGGGCTCCCCCAGGACAGGATTTTACCATTAACTCTGATGGAATCATCTGGACCACAAAAGTGAGTTGAAAGGAAATCTTATAAATTCAGAGAAGGCTTCATTCTCTCCTGGGGCTGCAGAACATCCTTCTACCTGGAAAACAGCTGTATTGAATCACAAGATATTTCAGGAATTTGATAAAAAAAACCTGCTTCTAAATTTAACACATTTGAGATTTGATTTTGAAAAGTCCAAGATGGGGTAGAATTGGAAAGAACTCCTGTTTACCCAGGATACCATTAGAGCAGGCAACAGTGATTTCTATGGACAGTTCCCATTCAATTGGATCCTCACAATTCTTTGTTTTAGAAAAGCTGTAGCTCAATGTCACAAACCTTTCTTTGCATTTTGAGATCCCATTTCCAATCTCCAGCATCTACTGGGTCAGGATTACCACTGGCCTGAATCCCCCTGGAGCTTATTCTTGTTTCTGATAGGCCATTTCTTTGGAAGACGTTCTAAAGATGGAAACAGAAATATAGAAAGAGACAAATGAAGCATTCTTATTACTTGGGCCATCTCAAACATTTTTTTTGTCTTTTAGAAGGTGCCCTTTGCCAGGTGTGGCGTGAAGAGGTGCCATGCAGGAGAGAGGAGACGTGTTCCAGAGGGCAAGCAGGTTTGCTGCTACCAATGTGACCCTTGTCCAGAAAGGACCATTTCTGATCAGACAGGTAGGGCAGAGCTCAAATGTTGATCTTTCAGGAAGTCATTCAGTGGAAAAAATATTAATTTTAGCATCAATTTTGGTAGGATGCTTTATCTGCTTCAATATATTCATACTTTTCAGCAGACCATCACAATTTATGTATCTAAACTATACTATCCACATGGGACATTTTTCTTGCTCTTCAGCAATTTAATACAGGTTAGATTCATGGCACAATTTATAGGTTCCCTGCTAGACTTTCCACTCCTACTTTTACATCCCATCAGCAAAGCCAGCTGCCAATCTTTTTGTGAAAGAATGGGATGTGAGATATAAACTTTAATTTTTTATTAAGGATAAAGGAGAGTTCTTGTCTTAGAACTTATCGATCTCCCAGGAAATTCATAGACCTGTTGGAGAAAGAGGAAGTCCATTTACCTATGTCTGCTAAACCTTCCCTGCAAAAAAGATTGAATGAGTGGATTTGAAGTATAAAGCAGAGAGGTTGATCCTTTTTGCTGGCTAACCTATTCCCAAGGTCATCAATATGGATGGATGATTTGCCCTTGTTGATTCACCATGAAATGCACACTGACTCTTGATTTCAGATGCAGCTTGCTGTGACCACTGCCCAGAAGACCGATACCCCAACAAGGACAAGGACCACTGCATTGCCAAGAAGATCCACTTCCTTTCCTATCAAGACACCCTGGGATATGCTTTAGCTTCTCTAGCTCTTTCTCTCTCTGTGATCACATCTGCAGTCCTGGTGATTTTCCTTAAGCATCGTGACACACCAATTGTCAAGGCCAACAACCGAGATCTCACCTACCTCCTCCTCGTCTCCCTCCTGCTCTGCTTTCTCTGCTCCTTCCTCTTCATTGGTCAACCAGGGAAGCTCACCTGTCTCTTCCAACAAACTGCCTTTGCTATTCTCTTTTCCCTTGCAGTTTCCTCTATCTTGGCAAAAACTGTCATGGTGGTTCTGGCCTTCATGGCTACCAAGCCAGGGAATAGGACAAGAAAACTCTTAGGAAAACCACTGGCCAACTCCATTGTCTTAGCCTGTCCCCTGATCCAAGCTCTTCTTTGTGGCATCTGGTTGGTCACTTCTCCACCATTTCCCAACTTGGATTTCCATTCATTGGTAGGAGAGACTATCTTGGAATGTAATGAAGGCTCAGCTTCAATGTTTTACACTGTCCTTGCGTATCTAGGGTTTCTGGCTCTCATCAGTTTCACAGTGGCCTTTTTGGCTAGAAAATTGCCCGACAGCTTTAATGAAGCCAAGTTCATTACTTTTAGCATGCTCGTCTTTTGCAGTGTTTGGCTCACCTTCCTCCCCACCTACCTGAGCACCAAAGGGAAGTCCATGGTGGCTGTGGAGATCTTCTCCATCTTAGCCTCTGGGGCTGGTCTCTTGGCTTGCATCTTTTTCCCGAAATGTTGCATTATCCTGTTGAGGCCCCATCTGAACTGTAGAGAAAACATAATGAGGCACAAGAATCTTTGACTTATGTGGGGATTGGGAAATTTTCTTTTGACTTTCGGCTTTTTCCCAGATGTGCCAAAGAAGCCTTGGAGATCAACATAATAAACTTTGATATTAAAAATGTGGATATCATTTTTAGCCGGACAGTTTCTTACCTTATTGATTTGAATCAAAAGCATTGCTATCTTTTTTTTAAGCAAGTTTCTTTCCCTAGATCTCTGAGGTTTTGCTGAGTAAAAACTTTTTCATTCAACTATTAAAGTTTCTTTAATTCTAGAGTTTAAATGAATGTCATTTTTCCTTTCTATTAACTTAATAGAGAAACATTTTATTCATAAAGAACATCGTTTGAAATAGACGTTAATGGATATTTTCCTGCCCTTGCAATTTTATTTTTTTTCTCTTTCCAACCATTATGAAGGAAGGAAGGATTGGCAGATGGATGGAAGTAAGGAAGAAAAGATGGGTGTGAAAAAGGAAATATATCATGACCTATTTATTATTGAGCAGGAAAAAAGACAAAATTGTTCTCTTGCTTGTTCAATAAATTTACAGACAATAGTTCAGGAAATGCTTAGAAACTGATTATTTGGGAAGTCACATATCTGTGTACTTGTATTTTATCCTGCCTTTATTATTTTTACAAACCATCCAAAGTGGCAAACATATCCAACACGTCTTCCTCCTCCTATTTTCTCCACACATACACACATAAACAAAGCCCCATGAGGTGTGTTGGGCTGAGAGAGACTAATCGGCCCAGTCACCTAGCTGGCTTTCATAGTTAAGGCAAGATTTTAACTCATTGCCTCCCTCTTTCTAACCTGGTGCCTTAACCCCTAGACCAAACTGGCTCTCTAGAATATTCTCTAGTATACCATACTTAGATGGCATGTTGTCTCTGGAATCAAATGATTTGCAGGAAATGTTCTACAGATTTTATATGCATACTCATTGAGACTATTGTCAGGGGTTCTTTTAAGTAGACCCAAGTCAGTGAGTTCCAAAACACTAGAGAGCCAAAACAGCAGACGGGGGGAATAAAAACCAAACAACTCCCACTCCACCCCCGCTGCCAATCCTCAACAGAAATGCTCACAACAATGAAAACCTCGGACAGGAGGAAGAGCGCTGCTGGGTGGGCAAGCAGGTATCTTGCTCGGCTGTGGCTTGGGGGGCACTTTTTTCAGTGCCATTGTAACTTCGAACAGTCACTAAGCAAACTGTTGTAAGTTGAGGACTACCTGTACTCCATCACTTCCCCCCCCCTTTTTTTTGGTCATCAAGTTTTTGACACCTTGCTAAGTGACTGGTGGTACTCGGATATTGCCATATCCTAAAAGTGGTACAATGGGTGAAAAGATTGAAAAGCCCTGCCATAGACAACACACACACACAAACAGAAGCATTCACAAGCTATTATTCACTATTCATCTCTATTCCACTCTTTCCCACTGCTACTCTACCTCCAGTACTGTTCCTCCAAGTATTACTCCTTATGAGTCTTACTACTAGAGAAAAGTTGTTTTAGCCTACTTCAGGCTGCTTTATTTCCATCCACAAACTGCTGAATGCCTGCCAAACAGCAGCCAAGGGTGGGACCTCTCTCCCACAGTCAACACTGTTATCTGTCCCATAGAAATGAAAAGAAATAGCAGGATGCAGTCCCATTCACTCCCATTCCATGGACCCGTTAGAGAAGGATACTATGGTCAATAATATTGAAGACCACTCAAAGGTCACGTTGAGCCAAGATGGATGCACTACTCTCATCCCACTCTTACCAAACCTCATATAAAATCACAACCAATGCCTTTTCCATCCCATCCCCAGATCTGAATCCTGACCAAATGTGCCTAGACAGATTGCTTCACGCAGGGCCCTTTATAGGTTCCATGTGACCACCTTCTCCACAACCTTCTTTTAAAAAGAGAGATTGGAGATTCATTATCACCACTATGTTTGTCATTGCACTGATTCCTCTACAACAATAGTGAATAATTCAGACTATGGCTATCAAACATCAAAAATATCTGCCAGGCTACCTCACCTCCTTTACATGGACAATCTATGCTGTATGGAAAAATATAATCTGAAATAGAATCACTGCTCAGCACTGCCCATTTATGTAGTCAATATATTGCAGTGGAGATTGGATTTTACAAATGTGTCATGGTCACCATTAAACAGGGAAAAAATGTGAAAACTGAAGGAATCATGATATCAAAAGTCAAGATAAAGATGATCACTACAAATACATAGGCATCCGTCAAGTTGGCCACATCAAGCAATTAAAGACAAGAATAAAGTCAGAAATGAATACATCAAGAGAATAAACAAGATCTTAAAATCCAAACTCAGTGGAAAAATACCATCAAGCAAATTAACACCTAGCAATTCCAGTCATTAGATACAGAGCTGGACTGGACTCAAGCAGAACTAAATGTTCTAAATAAGAAGACCAGAAAAATAATGACAATGAATGATGCTCTTCATTCACACAGTGATGTTGACAGACTCTACTTATCAAAGAAAATGTGTGTGTGTGATGTTGCAAGTACATCAGACAGTTGAAGAAAAAAAGGTCATATTTTTCATTTGAAGAATAGTGAAGCTAGTATATCAGGAAAGCTTACAGAGACCAAATTGGCCTACAAGAAAGACCAAATGAAGTTTCTGGTGATGTCGCTGCAAGATGGGCACTGGGGAATGAATCTCCCTTCCCCAAGCCCGATTTCTACCAGCTGGGGAGTCCAATAGGACCGAAGGTCGCCCTGTAGAGGCAACTGGCCAAAGGGTGAAACTTTGCAGATCGCAGGCCAGCAGTAGCTGGCCCACTTGATCCAAAGGAGCCCTCGGGACCAGCAGAAAGAAAGGCTGACCGCACCCATGCAGTCTGCCAGAAGCAGCTGATCGTCAGAGACAACAAATTTTAAAGCCAAAGGCAAAACAGTTGATCTGGGTGAGACTACTTTCCTTATCTCTCTACAAGTGGAAATACCGGTTCTGGGAAACAGCATTTAAAAGCATCCCCAAGCTCCAGGGGTGGTGGTGGATTTTTTTCCTTACCCCTCCCTCCTGAACTATAAGCAGCGGTTTAAGCTTTGGGGAAATTAAAACTGACTTATAACAATATTGTGAAGATGACTGAGGCATAAAAGAAGGATAACTTGGAAAACGTTTGGTTTTATAAATCTTTTTTTGTTTATTTCTTGTTTGGAAACCATCCGGTTTTTAACTTCTTAAACTTTTTCAAAGTATGGTGGGAATGGACATCTAATGACATCTAGTGGCAAAACCGAGAACTACATGCAGTCTTGCTTTTCTTTTTGTCTTTATTTTACTGAGTTGCTGTGATTGGAATAAAATTTGGCTGTATGCCCAGACATAGCTTATACTTTAAACATTTTGGTGTCCTTGGAATTTAAAGTCCTGAAGATTGTGGCTGGAAAAGAAAGACTCTTTTTGGATTGCCCTGTCTTACAGGATGGATTAAAATTATAAATAAAAACTGTGTTTGAAGTCATCGGACTTCCCTGGATTACAAATACAGCTTGACTTAGGATCTTTACAAGCTGTTTTGAAAGAGTGAATAACAAGAAATCCCTCCGAACAGAATACTTTGGATTACAAATTTTGGTATTTTTTTTCTTTTTTCCCTTTTGCTCTTTTTTACCAATATCACTATTAAATGTACATTACAAAATCTTCACCTCAATAATGACAGAAAGACTAAAGAAATTTTTGATCAAATTTATAAATACAGACCAAAATGGTTTCCTACCTAAAAGACAGATAAAAAATAATTTAAGAATGATTCTTGATGTGTTAGAGTACTATGAAATTCATCCAGGGAAACAGATGGCTTTAATATTCCTTGATGCACAGAAAGCATTTGACAATGTAAACTGGCAATTTATGTTTCAGCAATTTGCAGAAATGGACTTTGAAAAAAACTTTATAAATGTAATCAAAACAATTTATTGTAAACAAACAGCCAAAATAATTGTAAATGGAGATCTTACAGAAAACTTCAATATTAAAAAGGGCACAAGACAGGGATGCCCACTATCTCCATTACTATTTATACTAACATTGGAAGTACTGAATAGAAACATTAGACAAGATATAGAAATTAAAGAACTGGAGATAAAAGATGAAAAATATAACTACAAGCATTTGCAGATGATTTGGTTTTCATATTGGAAGATCCATTGGAAACAAGCACCAAACCTCTGGAAAAAAATAGAAAAAATTGGAGAAGTGGCAGGGTTGACAATAAACAGAGAAAAGATTAAAGTGCTAACAAAGAATCTAACAGAAAAACAAAAAAATCAACTAACAAAAAAAACAAATCTTCAAATAGTAAAAAAAGTTAAATATTTGGGAATTTATCTAACAGCAAGATGTGTAACAATAAAAGAAGATAACTATGTAAGACTGCTAAAACAAATAAAATTTGATTTGGAAAAGTGGAAAAACTTCCAACTTTCAATGTTGGGGAGAATAGCAACAATGAAAATGAATATCTTACCAAAAATACTCTTTTTATTTCAAATGATTCCTGTAAGGCTGGGAAAAGCCTTTTTTGATGAACTGAATACAATAATATTGAAATTTATCTGGCAAGGAAAAAAAAGCTAGAATTAAAGTGAAAATGCTACAAGAAGCAAAAGAAAGTGGAGGATTTGGACTGCCAGATTGGAGGTTATACTACCAAGCAACTATTTTAACATGGCTTAGAGAATGGATAATGCTTAGAGACAAAAGACTATTGTACCTAGAGGGGCATGACCTACAAATTGGTTGGCATGCCTTTCTGTGGTATGGGAAGAATAAAATGCATAGATACTTTCAAAACCATTTTATAAGGAATGCACTTCTTTCAGAATGGGAAAAAAGAAAAGAAAAAATTTATATTAAGATACCTGAATGGCTTTCAACAATGGAAGCTTTTGCTTACCCAAATTTAATTAACTGCGATAAAGTTGTGACTTATAAAGATATTTTGGACAATGAAGGAAAATTGAAAGACAGACAAGATTTACAAGAACAAGGTATTGATCTAGCATGGTGGCCATATCTGCAAATTCAAACGAGATATGAAAAAGATGTTAAAACAATGGGATTTTATAGACAGAATTTGATCAGATACTGCTAAAAACAGATGAAAAGTTTATTAAGAAATTCTATAGATTTCTGTTAAACTTAAAGATGGAGGAAGAACAAGTAAAAGAAACAATGATAACATGGGCAAAGAACTTTGGATATAATATAGAATTAGAAGATTGACAAAAGTTATGGGAAAGAAATATTAAATTAACTAAAGCAGTGGCATATAAAGAAACTTATATAAAATGTTTTACAGATGGCATATGATACCAGTGAGATTAGCAAAAATGTTTAAAAATACTTCAAACAACTGTTGGAAATGCAAACAAAGACCAGGTACTTTTTTTTTTTTTTAATATATTTTATTAGATTTTATATGCGTATGGAAAGGATAGGAATAATATGGGTAACGGATGGGGTTAGGAAATGGAATTGGGGTAGGGATAGGAATAGGGATAGGGATAGGTACAGTAGTGGGGTTACCCCCACACAAAAAATCCAACGCTTAAACAAGCAGACTCTCATCCGGGTATACATATTAAATAACAGTAGTTAATACAATACTAAACAATTATAATCATTAATGCTGAAAATAGTCATAAAGTTAAAGCTTACTAATTAAATATAATTTGGCTCTAGCGTAATGCTAACCATTGATAAAAAAAATTCCCATGTCTTAAAATACACTGAATCCTCTTTCTCTTTAATCTCCAACGTCAATCTATCCATTTCTGCACATTCTAAGATTTTCGTAATTATAATCTGATCGTGTGGTAGATTTTCATTTTTCCAAAATTGGGCAAATAAAATTCTCGCTGCTGTCAATACATGTAATATTAAATATTCATTCTCTTTACCATAATTAAGTCCTAATATTCCTAGCAAAAATAATTCTGGTTTATATTCTATTTGTATTTTAGTCATCTTTTCTAGCCATTTATGAATTTTAAACCAAAATTTCTTAGCTTTAGGATATATCCACCAAATATGATAATAAGTACCTGGTTTTTCTTTACATTTCCAACAAATATTCGATACATTTTTAAACATTTTCGCTAATCTAACTGGTGTCATATGCCATCTATAAAACATTTTATATAAATTATCTTTATATGAAGCTGCTTTAGTAAGTTTAATATTTCTCTCCCAAAGCTTTTCCCAATCTTCTAAGTCTATAGAATATCCAAAGTTTTTTGCCCACCCTATCATTGTTTCTTTTACTTGTTCTTCTTCCATCTTCCAGTTTAGTAGAAATTTGTAAAGCTTCTTAATCAAATTTTCGTCTGTTTTCAAAAGTATTTTGTCAAATAATGTCTGTTCTTTATAAAAGTCCCTTACTTTTACATCTTTTTCATATCTTGTTTGAATTTGCAGATAGGATCACCATGTTAAGTCAATGTCTTGTTAGTAAAGAGTTAGTCTGTCTTTAAGTTTTCCATCCTTATCCAAAATGTCTTTATAAGTAACAAGTTTATCATAATTAATTAAATTTGGATAAGCAAATGCTTCCATTGTTGAAAGCCAATCTGGTATTTTCATATAAATTTTATGTTTGATTTTCTCCCACTCTGAGAACAAAGCATTCCTTATGGCATGGCTTTGAAAATATTTATGTACTTTGTTTTTCTCATACCATAAGAACGCATGCCAGCCCAATTGTAAATCATGTCCCTCTAGGTAAAGAAGTCGTTTATTTCTCAACGTAATCCATTCTTTAAGCCAAAGCAAAATAGATGCTTGATAATAGAGTCTCCAGTCTGGAAATCCAAAGCCCCCTCTATCTTTTGTTTCTTGTAGTAGTTTAGT
The DNA here is from genome assembly GCA_023970755.1 of Azemiops feae. Lineage (NCBI taxonomy): Eukaryota > Metazoa > Chordata > Lepidosauria > Squamata > Viperidae > Azemiops > Azemiops feae. Next base: position 91,616 of record JALGBA010004169.1, on the reverse strand, counting down.
TTTAATTCGTGCTTTCTTCCCTTGCCATATAAATCTCAATACTGTTGAATTTAAATCATCAAAAATTTTCTTACCCAGTTTAACAGGGACCGTTTGAAATAGGAAAAGTATTTTTGGTAAAATGTTCATCTTCACAGTTGCTATTCTACCTAACAATGTCAGTTGAAGATTTTCCCACTTTTCCAAATCTACTTTTATTTGTTTCATTAGTTTTTCATAGTTATCTTCTTTTATTGTTCTATATTTTGATGTTAAATAAATACCTAAATATTTAACTTTTTTAGCCATTTGAAGATTTGATCTTTCTGCAAGTTGAATTCTCTGTTTGTCTGTTAGGGTTTTTGTTAATACTTTAGTCTTTTCTTTATTTATCTTCAAGCCTGCTACTTCTCCAAATTCCTCTATTTTCTGCAGAAGTGTAGTAACTGTTTCCAATGGTTCCTCTATAATAAAAACTAGATCATCCGCAAAAGCCTGTAGTTTATATTTCTGTTCTTTTATTTCCAGTCCTTTAAGTTCTGTATCTTGTCTAATATCTCTAGTACGGGAGGGGGGGAGGAAAAAACCCTTCCTTCCTCCCTTCAGGCTTCCCAGTTTAATTGAAGACAGACTGTTTAAAGAGTATTTAACGTCAAAATCCACATTGCCGAAGTAAAGGAAGCAAAGTCTCACCCGGCCCGGCTGCTTGCTGTCAAAATCAGCTATTTCTCCATCTCCGCAAAACAGATGTTAATGGCGGAATGCATAAATGCGGTCTGCCTTTCTTCCGTTGGTTCCAGGGGCTGCTTTGAGTTCGGCGGGCTGGCTACCACCGGCCCGTGTTCCTCAAAGATTCACCCTTCAGTGGCCACCTCTCCGGGGTGGCATTCGGCCCAAACAGACCCACCAGCAGAAGAATATTGGACCTAAGGAACGAGCGATCGTCTCCCTAGGTCTAAGCTCAGCGACGTCCCGGAAATCAGTCGACCAGGTACTTACAGATGGCATATGACACCAGTGAGATTAGCAAAAATGTTTAAAAATACTTCAAACAACTGTTGGAAATGCAAACAAAGACCAGGTACTTATTATCATATCTGGTGGACATGCCCTAAAGCAAAAAGATTTTGGGTTAAAATACATTTATGGTTGGAGAAAATGACTAAAAAATAAATAGACTTTAAACCAGAATTATTTTTGTTAGGAATAATAGGAGCTAATTATGAGAAAGATTGCAGATATTTAATATTACATGTACTAACGGCAGCAAGAATTGTATTTGCCCAACATTGGAAAAATGAAAATTTACCAGCTGAAGAAGTACTAATTAAGAAAATTCTAGAGTGTGCAGAAATGGATAGATTGACTTTAAAGATAAAAGAGAAAGAAGACTCAGTGTACTTTAGAACATGGGATAATCTCTATCAATGACTAGAAAAAGCAGTTAGAGAGAAAGGAATGTGGTATCTAATTTTGAATATATATTAGCAAGAAGAAGGCTATTAAGTGATTAATCAACATATTGTTTATGATAAATTAACTATTATCTATTATTGTTTGTTAAACACATGAACCCAGACATTATGCTGTTTGCTAAATATTGAGAATGTTATTTGGAAAAACCCCAACCCCAACCCTAACCCTTGTTGCTGTTGTTGTTAGTTGCGAAGTCGTGTCCGACCCATCGCGACCCCATGGACAACGTTCCTCCAGGCCTTCCTGTCCTCTACCATCTTCTGGAGTCCATTTAAGCTCACGCCTACTGCTTCAGTGACTCCATCCAGCCACCTCATTCTCTGTCGTCCCCTTTCTTCTATTGCCCTCAATCTTTCCCAGCATTAGGCTCTTCTCCAGTGAGTCCTTCCTTCTCATTAGGTGGCCAAAGTACTTGAGTTTCAACTTCAGTATCTGGCCTTCTAAAGAGCTGTCAGGGTTGATCTCCTCTAGGACTGACCAGTTTGATCGCCTTGCAGTCCAAGGGACTCGCAGGAGTCTTCTCCAGCACCATAGTTCAAAGGCCTCAATTCTTTTGCGTTCAGCCTTTCTTATGGTCCAACTTTCACAGCCATACATTGCAACTGGGAAAACCATGGCCTTGACTATACGTACTTTTGTTGGCAGGGTGATGTCTCTGCTTTTTAGTATGCTGTCTAAATTTGCCATAGCTTTCCTCCCCAGGAGCAAGCGTCTTTTAATTTCTTGGCTGCAGTCCCCATCTGTGTGATCTTAGAGCCCAGGAAGATAAAATCTGTCACTACCTCCATTTCTTCCCCATCTATTTGCCAGGAATTGAGAGGGCCGGATGCCATGATTTGGTTTTCTTAATGTTGAGTTTCAAGCCAACTTTTGCACTCTCCTTCTTCACCCGCATCAAGAGGCTCTTTAGTTCCTCTTCACTTTCTGCCATTAGAGTGGTATCATCTGCATATCTTAGGTTGTTGAATATTTCTCCCGGCAATCTTAATTCCAACTTTTGATTCATCTAGCCCTGCCTTTCTCATGATGTGCTCTGCATATAAGTTAAATAGGCAGGGCAACAGAATACAGCCTTGCCGGACTCCTTTCCCAATTTTGAACCAATCAGTGGTTCCGTGTCCAGTTCTCACTGTTGCTTCTTGACCCGCATATAGGTTTCTCAAGAGACAAATAAGATGGTCTGGTACTCCCATCTCTTTAAGAACTTGCCACAATTTGTTGTGATCCACACAATCAAAGGCTTTAGCATAGTCAACCCTAACCCTAATCCTAACCCAAATCCCAACCCCAACCTGAAACCCGACCCCAACTTATTCCTAACCCTATAAAAACTAATAAAATATATACAAAAAAAGAAGCAATGGATGGAAACTAATAAAGGAGAGAGGCAACCTAGAACTAAGAAGAAATTTCCTGACAGTTAGAACAATTAACCAGTGGAACAACCTGCTTCCAGAAGTTGTGAATGCTCCAACACTGGAAGAGAGATTACACTTAAGAAGAGATTGGATAGCCATTTGTCTGAAATGGTATAGGGTTTCCTGCTTGAGCAGGTGGTTGGACTAGAAGACCTCCAAGGTCCCTTCCAACTCTGTTATTCTATTCTATTCTGTTCTGTTCTGTTCTGTTTATGTTGAGACTTTGGAAAAAGTACAGAAAAGAGCAACTAAGATGATTAAAGTCCTGGAGACTCAAACATATGAGGAACGGTTGCAGGATTTGGGTATGACTAGACTAGAGAAAAGAAGGACTAGGGGTGACATGATAGCAGTACTTCAGTATTTGAAGGACTGACATATATTTTCCAAAAGCAGGACAAGAAATAATAGATGGAAACTAATCAAAGAGAGAAGCAACCTGGAATTAAGGAGAAACTTCCTAAAAATGACAACAATTAACCAGTGGAACAGCTTGCCTCCAGAAGTTTTGGATGTTTCATCACTGGAGGTTTTTAAGAAGAGAATGGACAGTCAACTGTCTGAATTGGTACAGGGTCTCCTGCTTGAGCAGGGTGTTGGACTAGAAGACCTCCAAGGTCCCTTCCAGCTCTATTCTGAATGAAGGAGTGTGAAGGGATAGAAGGTTTTATGCTCTATCCATCCTTTAACCTTCTTCCCATTCACCCAGCAATGTACCCCCCAACTAGTCACTTTCCAGTCTGTTAGATCTCAATGAAAAATTGGTAATTCTAGAACAGAGAAGAAATGAAATTTCATTTCAGGAATAAGTCATTTTAAAATCAGCTCCAATTTAGGATTAATATATGGAGATTTAATAGGAAAGAAAATCATAAACAGGCCCTACTCTAAAATTAGTCAGGGTTCAAGGGTAGTGATTGCTTCCATGGCATTAGAAGACAGACAGCACTAGAGTTAAGGGTCACGAAACCTAGAATGGCACCACAATCTATAGCTATGGTAACCTTTCCCAGTGATCTCTGGAGACAAGGTGCCAAGTTGAAGGAAAGCAGAAGTCAATTTCCTTCGTCCAGCATCATTTTCTGGGCATATCCTGACAGGAAAGACCACACCCACTACAGAATAGTGTCCCTAGGAGTATATAATAATAATAATAATAATAATAATAATAATAATAATAATAATAATAATAATAATAATAATAATAATAATAATAATAATAATAATAATAATAATAATAATAATAATAATAATAATAATAAGGGAACCCCCTGCTCAGGCAGGAAACCCTATACCATTTCAGACAAATGGCTGTCCAGTCTCTTCTTAAAAACTTCCAGTGTTGGAGCATTCACCACTTCTGGAGGCAGGTTGTTCCACTGGTTAATTGTTCTAACTGTCAGGAAGTTTCTCCTTAGTTCTAGGTTGCTTCTCTCCTTGATTAGTTTCCATTCGTTGCTTCTTGTCCTGCAAAAAGATATCAGTCTTTTTGCACTGACATGCTTTTCTCCAGCTATCTCTCCTCACATGGAGCCCTGGATGAACTTCAGGGTTCCCAGAGGAGAAGTTGCTTCACATTGTAATTATCACCATCCTGTTCTTTGAGACTTCTTCTGTCACTTCTCCAGCCACTGCCTTGATGCAAACATCAGACTGAAGCAGCATGGAAGGGATCTTGCATCAGAAAAGGATAAATGCCTCAGGTCAGGCTCTTTGTGGCCCAATTTTTGCGACAGGCAGAAGCTGTGCTCTCAAATGTACTTTCTCTCCTTTCCAGATGAAGCTCGGCTTGTCTCTGTCTGAATCAGGAGAACCACTGGCATTCCCATCTTGAAGGAGTGTCTTGAGTTCTCTTGTATCTTCTTGGTGTCCTTCTTTAGAAAGGGATTGATTCAGCCCAATGAATTATGGACCTCCTGATTCTGCTGCTGGTGCTTCTGATGCTGCCCGTGTTCCAGCCAGTCTCTGGAAAGCTTAGAACGAAGTGCCTGATGTATTTGGAGCATCGGGATGGAAAAAACCCACCAAGCTATTACAGGCCAGGAGACCATCTCATCAGTGTGGTCACCACTGCGACCATACGCTCAAATAAAATGTTGTCTTTCACTCCTATGCTTGTCAGGAATGGAATTTGTGTTGTTATATCACAACAAATCTCAGTGACTGGACACCCGGCACCCCTCAGAGATGCCATCTCTAAGTGGAGACAAGTCAATGTCTTTGTTCACTTCTTAGAATATGTTTCCATTTCAGACAGAATCCTTCCTTTCCATTCAACACTTGACGGTTTGCCAGGACCCATTGAAGGGAAAGTCTGGATCACCACAAATTTGGGAACATATAAATTGAAAAATCTCACACTTCTCAAATACATCCATGGTATTTGGTCCTTTAGTTTTCAGGGAAAACAAAGGCCAAAAGATGATGCCTTTGAACCCTACTTGTTTGTAGATGACCAGTATGAAGATCAGTATTTTCGCTGTTCTTTTTCAAATCCTGTCTTTTCTGTCAAAGGCCGGAGAAGATGCACCCAGAAAGCATCACTGGAGACCCAACAGGGAAGGAACAGTTCACGGATCTCAAATAACAATAAAGTTCACAGTATCATTAAGACTCTGGTGCATGCCTTGAATGCTGCATATTCCTCCAGATGCAGGAGGAGAAGGAAGGAGGGCGAAGAGAGTTTGGGAGTTCCAAGGCTGGAGTCATGGCAGGTATGTGGTTCCAAAAAGGATCCGTCAAACTTAATTTCTTTTGAGGAAAGGAGAAGGAGGAGAACAATTTTAATCTCCTTGTGCTAATTTTAGAAGGATGCATGCAGTTTTAAATCAATTCCTGTAGGTATGTTGTTTATGATTAGCATTGTAGAATTTTACCTTTATAAATTTAATGGAGACCCTGAGGCCATCTAGCCTAACCTCTCCATTCTGCAGGAATCCCAGCTGAAGCTTCTTTGGCCTATATCTGCTCAGGCTTTGCATTAAGACAAGACAATAGGAGACTGAATTTCTCCGGTTCACGCAGTGCTAAAAATGCTCCTTCCTTTATGATGTTTTTCTTCTTATTCAGCCAGAATCTCCTCTCTTATGACTGAGTTCATTTTTCCATATCTATAAACTATGGAATAACAATAAACAGATAGCTCTTAATCTTCTGTGCAACATTTTTTAGTTATAGAAAGGGTGCACTATCCTCCCTTCTCCAACAAAGAGATTGTGTTATTTGAAAAAAAGCATCTTCTAATTTTCTGTTGCCATAAACCAACATGGCACTTCTCCTTGTCTTTCTTCATGGCTAGAGAAGCTCCTTTGATCCCATCCTTGGCTACTTTCCTCTTCTATAAACTTGACCAGATTTTTTGCAGTGTCTTTTCAAGCTTGGTGCCTGCAAGGGGATCTGGTACTTGAGTTGGGGGTCTTCCCAAATCAGAACATTCACTTCCTGAGATTATAATAGATTCATTTGCCTTGTTTTCCATGAAAATAGTTCATAGTTCATAGTTTCTGAAAATCAGATACTTTTCTACTGGATGCTACTCATGTACCTCTCTCTTTCAGGAAATCATAAATATTTTTCTGGAAGCTTGCTATTATTTTAAAATAGACCCAAATAGCTTTGACTCTGAGTCAGTATAAATCTTGCATCACAAAAAACATGATGGCAGTCCTGCCTCAACTTGGTCCCTGAAGCAAGAATGACCCTCAACTCCATTTAGTGTGAAAGCTTTACTTTACTAAAGGCCAAGTGGCTTATAGTATAGCAAAGCCAGGACTGAGGTTCATGTGCCAAAACTTTCCCAGTTAACTCCCCCCCCCCATTGTACCTTCCCATTGCTGGTCCCCCATTGTCCAATCATATTCAAATACATTGTTTTGGGAATGGTCTCTTCATCTGTAGACTGGGTGGTGCAAAGCTGCATGACATTCCCAGCTACATGACCTTGGAGTTGTGTTTGTAGAAGGTATGATGAGATGTTAGCCTTTCCCTTCCCATCTGGCTCCCTCTCCCCATAGAAACTCTACAGAGAAGAGCAACAAAGATGATTAGGGAGGCTAAAACATACATAGAACAGTTGCTGGAATTGGGTATGTCTAGTTTAATGAAGAGAAGGATGAGGTGTGACATGATAGCAGTGTTCCAATATTTGAGGGGCTGCCCCAAAGAAGACGGAGTCAAGCTATTCTCCAAAGCACCTGAAGGCAGGACAAGAAGCAACGGATGGAAACTAATCAAAAGACAGAAGCAACCTAGAACTAAGGAGAAATTTCCTGACAGTTAGAACAATTAATCAGTGGAACAACTTGCCTCCAGAAGTTGCGAATGCTCCAACACTGGAAGTTTTTAAGAAGAGATTAGACAACCATTTGTCTGAAATGGTATAGGATTTCCTGCCTGAGCAGGGGGTTGGACTAGAAGACTTCCAAGGTCCCTTCCAACTCTATTATTATTATTATTATTATTATTATTATTATTATTATTATTATTATTATTATTATTATTATTATTATTATTATTATTATTATTATTATTATTATTATTACATGTCTTTATTACTGAAAATATATGAATAGATGACAAAGCGCTAATTGCTTTTCATAACTAACCAGTTTTATGACGAACATTGAAAAATATTTGGATACAATTTTAAGGCAGTTTTTATCCACTTAATTATCACATCCAGATCTTAGTTAAGTAGCTATCTAATCATAACATCAGGAAGTAATTTGTTAGTACTTTGCTAAAATCAGGTTTTGTTACCATCGTCCCCACATTTCATTAAAGAAGAGTAATGACATGTTAGAATGATCTTGGGGGATGATGGGGAAGATAGGTTTCCCGGGGTACAATCAGGTAAGAAGAGGCAGCCAACAGGTGAATAACAGGCAAAGAAATGAAACTTTTCAGGCAGTCAAAAGTGGTTGTGGGAGATTTGTACTTTCAGACTTGCTAGATTCTGTTAATGTAGCTTTACAATAAAGTAGAATTAGCTTGTCAAGATGTGTTTTTTCTGTTGACTAGCAGAGAAGACTAAATAATCACCCTGTTGTTTTCAGTTAACAAACTGAAGTTGACAAACTTTGTCAATTATTTATTTTCTCAATCTATATTTTCTCAATATATGGTTGATAAATGTTGCTGAACATTTTTTTCACTTTTGAAGATAGTGTTAACCCTTGTTCCCCCGACCAAGCATATTTGCAACTTAGACAACTGTTGAAGAAAGATTCAAATGTTTAAAGGTCACATGGGATAAGAAAGCAATGGTTCTACTTTTGAAATCTGGGAATGAATTCATTCCAGTTCCACCCCTTTCTTGAGAAGAATGAATTTTGGAATCTTTCCTACTTTCAACTCTACTTAGATCAAAATGGAGATGTAACAGCAGATCTGGACTTTGGGTGCGTGCTAATTCTCTCCAAGGAGGATCCCATCATACTGAAACTTGGGAGCTTTGAAAGACAGAGAATAATTATCAACCAAGAGGCTCTGTCAAGACTAAAGCTGCTCAACAAGGTGGGGAAAATATTGGAGACTTTTCTCTGATTTTCAAAGCTCTAGAGCCCATTTTGAGTGGGCTAAGCCTAGTCATCAAGATGGATGATTTTCAATGAGAATTGAGTGTGGGGAGTAGTACTCTTATAATTTTGTTAGATGGCTTGGGAAGCTTCAGTACTATTGACCAAGGTGTCCTTTGATGCTCTAATATGGAACAGTGCTTTCAGCTGATTCAGCCATGTCCAACATGAGACGCTGGGTGACTAAACTTTATGATATAGATCATGGCCCCTTTGTGTCCTCTCTGCAATTTAGTATCCTGCTGGGCAGAGGCTTTTTCTTCATCACTGTTTTATTCTACTTAAACATTTTTAAAAAAAAAAAAGTTAATAAAATAAAAATTAATAAATCCTGTAGAATAAATTTTATTATACAATTTAATAATCTTTGAAAATCATGGCTCTATGAAGAATGGAAGAATCCATATTAATATGGCCATAGGAGAAAGCCACTGGTTGTTACTGAACATTTAAATCTTTTCTCAGTTCCATCACTCCAGACTTTATTAGGTAGAAAAGACCTTTATTTCAATGTAATGTGCCAGAAGCAAAAGGAAGAAATTAAATGAAAAATATGCCAGTGGTTGTATCTCCTACAACACTTTGGAGCAAATGAGATATCTCTTACTGCTGCAGCAACTCTGGACAGCTTACAAAATGATAGAAAGGTTAAAAAGTTAATACAATATGATCAATATTAAGATAATTAAGTTAGTAGCTAAAAACCAAGAGGACAGGCAACATTGGGGGGTGAGAATCTTCTCTCTACCCTGTCAGCCACCCCAAGAACAGCACACTCCTACGGAGGCACCAGGCTAGCCAGCAGAGTCAGGTTTTAAGTTTCTTCTAAGACCAGGATTGGGCCACAGCAGAACAGGCTCTTCTCCTGGATTCTACAAACCACCATTCTTTGATAGATGAGATCCAAGGGAGTGGGACGTCATATTTATTTAACTGAAGCCCAGAGACTACTTCACTATGGTTTATGTCTACCTCCATTTTCCATGGATGGTTAATTCTGAGATATTTACTTTGGCATTCCTTCTTTTCTGCTTAGTCTCTGCCTCAGTCCAAATGTGTGGAAAATTGTCATGCTGGATTTGTCAAACGGGCTCGAGAAGGAGAGCCAGTTTGCTGCTATGACTGCATTTGCTGTCCGGAGGGGACCATCTCCATTAAGGAAGGTGGGTGACACCAAAGAAAAAGGCAGGCCTTGTGGAAATTGATTCATCCAGAGCATTTTCATGGAAGTCCAAGTTAAAAGATTAAAGCTCAACCATTTTCTTGTGTATTTTCCGACCTTGAAGGAGAGGCTGGGAACAGAAAAAATCTCTCTTCTGGTTTTCAGTTTGGAGGTGTCCTTATAGATTTTAACCTTTCTAGGGAGATCTGAAGTCTTTGAAACTTGAGGAATTGTTTTAGGTCCATCTCCCGGAAGGATGATTGCAATGCATTGTCTATAGAGATTGTCAATCATCCAGGTCATGGTTGTCCCAAAAGGTGCTTTTCCCCCAAAAGGCAACTGGTCTTTGTTGTTGTTTTTTCTTTGAAAATGTTTCGCTTCTCATCCAAGAAGCTTCTTCGGTTCTAAGTGAAACATCTTCAAAGAAAAAAACCAAGAAAGTCCAGCTGGCTTTTGAAAAACATCTTTGGGTCAACCATGATCTGGATGATTGAGAATCTCCATAGACATCTTGGATAAGAAGCTAAATGTTTTCAAGGGGAAAAAAACAAAGTCCATTTCCGTTTTGGGATTGCAATGCATTCTATACTGAGGATCAATGAGAAGGTGTTGCGGGTCCACAATGAGGTGGAGTGGACAGTTATGGGTCCACCTCATGATAAATAGATCACCATTGGTCCCAGTAGTCATTCCTGATTATTTGCAGGACTAGGTTTCTCTGCCAGAAATCTAGATTTTACAAGTTAGCTGTTATGGTTCCGAAGGAAGATGCTTTTCAAAGAATTCTGAGGCTTTGTTTCCCTTTTAGAATCTTTATTTTGCAAACATAGCTTCGGCACATACAAAGCGGATGCCAGAATCTGAATTTCTCTGGCTTGCATCTATCTTATCTTGCTAAACTCCTCCCTTACTTTACAGTCATGAGTCACCTCTTCCAATTAGGCTGGACACCAAAGATTCACTTCCGTTCCTTTCCCACGCTTTCCTCATAAATCTCCTCCCTTTCTATGTCATCTGAGTTAACTCTAAAAATACCAGACAGTACTGCATATCTTGTCAATGCAATAATATCCTATATTAACAGGATTGACATTAGCATCTTATGAGTCTAGTATATGAAGAAGTGCCATGTGAAGGACTCAGGAAGTGTCCGAATAGAAATATTAAATGATTTCTTATTTACCTTTAATAATGTAGTTCCTATGAAGATTCTGCACATTACACAGGAAATCATTAATGTCCTAGGACTTCCCCTGATTTAATAAATAATTAGAAATGGGTTTTTTTTAGAAAATGATATTCTTTTATGATCTTTCTGTGGGGATGGTAAGATGGTAAGAAACACATCTTGTCCCAAGAATGTATTTCTTCAAAAATGAAAGGAAAATATGTTAAAGAAATATTGCTTTTTGGTTTTCTCAGATACAGACAAATGCACCAAGTGTCCAGATGATAAATATCCAAATGGGGACAGAGTCCAATGTATCCCCAAATTTATAACCTTCCTGTCTTATGAAGAATATTTGGGCAACATCCTGGTATCATTTGCTCTGTTCTTTTCCCTAACCACAGGCTTTGTTTTACTCATATTCATTAAATATCGGGAAACTCCCATTGTTAAAGCCAACAACCGGGACCTCTCTTACATCCTCCTTGTCTCCCTCCTGCTATGTTTCTTGTCTAATTTTCTCTTCATTGGTCAACCAAGAAAAGCCACCTGCCTTCTCCGACAAACACTTTTCAGCATTATCTTCTCAGTTGCCATTTCTTCTCTTTTGGCCAAAACCATCATGGTGGTGTTGGCTTTCCTGGCCACAAAACCAGGGAATAGATTGAAGAGATGGTTGGGGAAGAGCTTGGCCAACTCCATCATCCTTTCTTGTTCTTCTGTCCAAATTATCATCTGCTCCATCTGGTTGGGAGTTTCTCCCCCATTCCCTGATTCTGACTTCCTCTCCCAGCCTGGAGAGATCATCCTGCAATGCAACGAAGGGGCTGTTGTCATGTTCTACATCACCCTCAGCTACATGGGTTTCCTGGCTGCCATCTGCTTCACGGTGGCTTTCCTGGCCAAGAATCTGCCTGGGGCCTTCAACGAAGCCAAGCTGATCACTTTCAGCATGCTGGTTTTCTGCAGTGTCTGGGTGACCTTTGTGCCCACCTACCTGAGCACCAAAGGGAAATACATGGTGGCTGTGCAGATGTTCTCCATCCTGGCCTCCAGTGCTGGTCTGCTCGGTTGTGTCTTCATCCCCAAGTGCTACATTATTATCCTGAGGCCAGACTTGAACTCAAAGGAGCAGCTTACGACCAGACGAAATGTAGAAATGTGAGACAGTGGAATTTAGACTCAACGTTTTCTAAAAGGCCAAACCTAGAAAATGGTGCAAAATGATGATCATATATATAAAAAATACAATAGATGATGTAAACACAAATATTCATAAATAAAAATTCTCGGGTTACTTTCCCACCCATCCACTGTTACTATCCTCAAGAGTTGTTGCCTTAATAAAAAGAGACATAATCAGTTGTTTTGCAATAGTAGTTTTGATAAAATGTACTGAGAAGCAAGGAGTTCAGGGTCCCAATAGCAGAACTTCCTTCTATGTTTCTGTTTTGCTAACAGGCTCTCATTTCTCCAAGAACTTGCTTTCTTCACAGCTCTCCTCCCTTTTGACCTCTTGGGGGGCAAAATATGTGTCTGAAAGGACAGGATTTATCCTCTCACTCTTCTGGAAACAATGTTTGAAAAGACTTAATGCCAGGCAGAAGAGCTAGGCAATCTAGAGCCAAATTTTGCAACCAGCCTGTCTCAGGTAACCACAAGGAAAGCCAATTTCATAGATCAGTGAGGCTTGTTCTGTAGCTCCTTAAGCCTGATCCCTTACATCTTGCACAGTGGTTTTATACTTGTAGGGCATTGTCAGTAAGGTTCAAGCAACACAAACCTGGAAACTCCTCACAGCCATAGGCCATTCTTAATAGCATCAAGATAAGATGAGATGAGATGAGATGAGATGAGATGAGATGAGATGAGATGAGATGAGATGAGATGAGATGAGATGAGATGAGATGAGATGAGATGAGATGAGATGATGAGATAAACTTTTATTGTCATTTTTTACTGTGGGCACACTGGCACACATTAAAAATGAAATTCTATTCCCTGCTCTCAAAAGTGTACACATACATAACACACATATACACCTGCTATATACATACATACATATATACATACATATACATATTAAATACATAATGGAAAGAGGAAGATTGAGAGCTCACAAGATGGATGCTATATGGAATAAAACTGTGACTGACTCTGGATGTTCTGCTTCAGATACCATGAAGGTTACCTCCTCCCAGAAGGTAACAAGGAAAACAGGTCAGGAAGAGGATGTGTAGTGTCCCAGACAATCTTGCGGACTCTGCTCAAGCAATGCTTATATGCTGTGTCCTGCATATGCTGTGTCTAAGTCAATGGCCTGTCTGTTTTGCAAGACTGCTGTCTTTAGTTCTTCCTGCTTCTCATTTAGGGGAGCTTTACCAAGCATCAAATTTGCAGATGACACCAAACAGGCAGGAGTAGCCGACATCCCAGTAGAAAAGCTCAGGATCTAAAAAGATCTTGACAAACGTGAACAATGGGCCCTATCCAACAAAATGAGTTTCAATGTGGAGAAAAGCAAAGTTTTACATTTAGGCAGGAAAAATCAAAGGTACAAGTACAGATTGGGCGAGACCTGGCTCAAAAACAGTAACTATGAGAGGGACCTTGGAGTCCTAGTGGACAAACATTTGACTATGAGGCAGCAGTATGCAGCAGCAGCCAAAAAAGCCAATATAATCCTGGGTTGTATAAACAGAGGCATAGAATCAAGATCACTCAAAGTATTAGTACCACTTTATAAAATCCTAGTAAGACCACACCTGGAATGCTGCAGCCAATTTTGGTCACCATATCACAAAAAAGATGTTGAGAGTTTGGAAAAAATTCAGAGAAGAGCAATTAAGATGATCAAAGGCCTGGAGACTAAAACATATGAAGAACGGCTATGGGACTTGGGTTTGGCTCGTCTAAAGAAAAGAAGAAATAGGGGGACATGATAGCAGTCTTCCAGTATTGGAGGGGCTGCCACAAAGAAGAAGGGCTCAAATTATTCTCCAAAGCACCAGAAGGTGAGACAAGAAACAATGGATGGAAACTAATCAAGGAGAGAAGCAACCTAGAACTAAGGAGAAACTTCCTGACAGTTAGAACAATTAACCAGTAGAACAACCTGCCTCCAGAAGCGGTGAATGCTCCAACACTGGAAGTTATTAAGAAGAGACTGGACAGCCATTTCTCCGAAATGGTATAGGGTTTCCTGCCTGAGCAGGGGGTTGGACTAGATGACCTCTAAGGTCCCTTCCAACTTTTTATTATTATTATTATTATTATTATTATTATTATTATTATTATTATTATTATTATTATTATTATTATTATTATTATTATTATTATTATTATTATTATTATTATTATTATTGTTGTTGTTGTTGTTGTTGTTGTTGTTGTTGTTGTTGTTGTTGTTCACAGATCTGTTTTTTGATTATCTTTTCTAGGATCTTTCCAGGTATTGATGTTAAACTGATTGGTCTGTAGTTTCCTGGGTCCATTTTTTTTTTCCTTTCTTGAAAATAGGAACCACATCAGCCCTTTTCCAATCCTCAGGTATTTCCCCTGTGCTCCAGGATTTTTGAAAGATATGGCATAATGGTTCTGAGAGAACATCTGCCGGCTCCTTCAGAACTGTGGGATGTAATCTGTCGGGTCCCGGTGATTTATATTCATCAAGTTCGGATAGGTGTTCTCTTACCATTTTCCTGCTTATTTTAATTTTTGCTTCTAGTTTGTCTCTTGCAGTGGTTTTTTTGGTATGCTGGGCTATAGTTTCTTTTCGTGTGAAGAATGAGTTAAGTAGCTCTGCTTTCTCCCTGTTGCCTGTTATTTCCTTGCCATCTTCTCTCTTTAGTGGACCTCCAGTTTCCTTAACTTTTTTCTTGTTGTTAATATGTTGGAAGAAACATATTTTTTTTATTATCCTTAATTTCTGTTGCAAGTCTTTGTTCATTCTGACCCTTTGCTTTCCTGACTTCACCTTTTTTTTTAAAAAAAAAAAAGTCATACTTGGGACTTGCTGCTCCAAACAAAAAAGAACAAAGGGAAGGCAAACTCTGCCAGAATTCATCATCTTTCCTATAATGTTCCCAAATATTTTTTCTCATTCTAGAATCATACCCAAGAATTACCAGCAGTTCATGACCTTGGTGTTTGCAGTCAACCAGGTCAACAAGGATCTGGTTCTCCTGCCCAACATCACCCTTGGCTTCCACATCTATGACAATTACCAGATGGAGACACCAGACATCCTTATACAGCCTCTCCCTGCTCTCCAGAATAGATCAAATATTTCCAGGTTATCAATATGATAAGCAGGACCCTCGGCTCTCTGTCATTGGAGGCCTCAGCCCCAAATCCTCAAGGCTGATGGCCTCCATCTTCAGCATTTTTAAGGTCCCACAGGTAAGGGGGCTCCACTGGATACACCATGGAGTAGGCAAACAACAGAATTTTAATCCCACAAGGAAAGCAAAGATCTTTTCGGGGGACGGTACATCAGGAGTGTGAGACTGAGAGAATCCAATGAATTCATTTTTATATTTAATGTCTCAAGATATATTTTATATAACCCCAATGAAATAGATAATTCTGAAATGCTGTACTTGCCAAAAGGAATTCCTTCCTAACATTCTTCACAAAAGTGTAACCACCCTCTCAGTGTAGTTTTTTTCTTTTAACTCTCTTTGTGAGTTTATAGTTTGTTCCGTTGACTGCTAATCTATCACAACCCGGCAAGGTAAGTAACTGGGGGCTCTTCTTAAGAAGGGAAGAAGCTTAAGCTTGACCCTTAAAGTGAGTCAGCCTGACTGATGGGGCAAGAAAACATACAATGGGGATCCTAAAGTCACCATAAAACTTTAGACTTTGAAAGATGAATCTCACTTTCTCCAACTCGGTGTTGGCTTTGAGTTCATTCAAGGAGACTGAACAGTTTATCCTTCCTTCTTCCGGATTAATTTCAAGGAATTTTCTCGGTATGAGGGTTTAGTCCAGCCGCTCCTGTATTTCCAGTGGAACTGGATTGGGCTTATGGCCTCTGAAAGTGAGTATGGAGAACATTTCATCTCATCTCTGGTGCCAATGCTGAAGGAGAAGGAGATCTGCCTGGCCTTCACTGAAATATTCAAATCTGAGGAAATGATTACTACAGCCAACAATTTCATTCGTATTTTCAAAAGTTGGTTTAAAGTTCAAGTGATTGTTCTGTTTGGAGATTACAATAAAGTTACAATATCTACAATGCCGTTTATGCTGTGGCACATGCATTACATGCAATGCATGGATCAGGAACCCAACCAACTATAATGAGGATTGGAAAGAGGATCTCCAAAATTCATTCATGGCAGATAATCTCAGGGACTTTTAATCTAATCCACAGATGCTTAGAGAGGAAGCTTTGCGTGTGTATTTTTGAACTGTTGATTAAAATCTCTATATAGCAACATATAAATGCCTCTCAGGACAGATTTAAAAAGCAAAAAAAGAGAAAGGAATAGGTTTTAAGGTTTTGTTGAAAAGCAGTGGGGGGGGAAGACAAATGAAACAAAACAGTTGCTCATAAGTTCCATCTAAGAAAGACCTTCCAATAAGGACTATCAGAGGGGTGACCATTCCTGGAGAGGACAGTGTCCACCCAGAATAAGGAGACAATCTGGGTGTATTTCTGTGAGATGCTTCAACAGATCAGTTGAAGTCCTAGTGGGCATATTTGCAGAACCCCCTCAGTTTCCCTCAGTGTGTAGTCTGAATCTAAAATGGAAAAAACACTGAGCAAAATCCCTTTTAACCTTGTTTTATGTATTCTATGGCTTAGCATGCTGTGCAATTTCCCCCTGTTTGTTCAGTTTGCCAATTGTTGCATTGCTGATCTTGTACAAAAACAGCTTCTGTCAACTTCAGCACTCACAAGATGACACCAAGCGGTCCTAATGGGCTTCTGGTCTGAAATCCATCACTTTTTTTCCCATCAAAAGCTAAACAATGGGCCTCTCTGGATAAGGAAGTGGCAAACCAAAGAGACAAAGGCCCATCCTTCCACAAAGCCCCACCTGGTCAAATCTGATTTCTGCATTCTGCACTTTGTAACTATCAGTAGAAAAAGTCAGTGGAATTGCACTCTCGTGATAGAAATTATTTTATTGTTCCAAAAATGTATTTGTCATCCAGAAGACCTTGTGCCAAAATAAATATTTAAAAATGCACAGGAGCAAAACCACATATTGAAATTAGGGTTGTGCTGTTAATTTCCTTGTAAGCAGGCATCTTTTGATTCTTAAAAAGTTTCTGCATTATAACATGAACCTGAGCCTAATATTTATTTGCTCTATCACAAGTCCATCAAAGATGCTACAAAGTTCCTTCTTTAGAATAATACTTCCAACATATATTTGAAAGACCTTTACATATCTTTGACCATTTCTCAAGTGTTAAGTACCAACGATACATCATTCTGTAAAACGTTTCTTTCAAATTGTAATTCAGTGTAAATTGTAAACCATTCGTCCACATGTTTTCCCATTGCTCAAGCATTACATTATATCCAAAGTTCCTTGCCTACTGAATCAAACCATTTCATATATTCATTTTCCAAATTCAGTTTTAACAACATTTTATAAACCTTAGCAAAAACATGTTCCTCATTAGCATACATACAATTTCAAGTTCTTTTTTTTTTTTTTTTGCAAATAGAAACCCATAGATTTTTTTGTCTTTTCTTGTCTTCTGGTTCCAGCCATTTTCCCCATCTTAGTAAATGCTTTTTTATTTCATTCCAAACAGGCATAGAATTCTTTTGAAAACGTAAGAGTGTGAATCTATACAAAGCACTCCAAGGAATTTGACTTTTTTCTCCAACTTAAAACCTGACCCCTTCATCAAAATGTCATGGTCTTGAGTGGTCCTGTTCTTAACCAGCATTTTTGTTTTCTGTTTGTTGATTTTAAAATTGGCTAAAGCTACAAAGTCATTTTAACTTCTTCATCCAGTTTGATATTTTGGGGGTGTTATAGAAGTATAACTAAATCATCAGCAAAAGCTCTCTCTTCAGAATTTCCAGCACTAAAATAAACGACAGTGGAGACAAAGGACAAACTTCTCTTGTGCCCTTTTGAATATTGCACGGCTTAGTTAAATCACCATTAACAATAAAATGTGCTTGTTGAGATGTATAAACTGACTTAACCGCTTGAATAAATTTCTCTCCAAAGTCCATATCTTCCAAAACCTTAAACATAAAAGCCTAGTTTACACTGTCAAAAGCTTTCTCTACATCCAGAAAGCTTTAAGCCGCTCGTTTCTCATTATAATATTGTAGATATTCAAAACTGTTCTCACACTGTTTCTTAATTGCCTTTTTGCCAAATAGCCAGATTGGTAGAATAACAAAAAAAGAGAGTTGGAAGGGACCTTGGAGGTCTTCTAGTCCAACCCCCTGCTCAAGCAGGAGACCCTCTACCATTTCAGACCAGTGATTGTCCAATCTCTTCTTAAAAACCTCCAGTGATGAAACACCCACAACTTCTGGAGGCAAGCTGTTCCATTGATTAATTGTTCTCAATATCAGGAAATTTCTCCTTAGTTCTAGGTTGCTTCCCTCCTTGATTAGTTTCTATCTGTTGCTTCTTGTCCTGCCTTCTGGTGCTTTGGAAAATAAGTTGACTCTCTCCTCTTTGTGGCAACCGCTCAAATACCAGTCGCCCCTAGTCCTTCTTTTCTCTAGACTGGCCATATCCCATTCCTGCCACCATTCTTCATGTGTTTTAGTCTCCAGGCCTTTAATCATCTTAGTTGCTCTTCTCTTCGCTTTTTCCAAAGTCTCGCCATCTTTTTTGTAATGTGGTGACCAAAACTGGATGCAGTAAAAAGGGAAGTAGCTGAAAACAGCCTCTTTTGAAGCATGTAGGTAGGTAAGTAAAATAATCCGTTTAAGAAGTAAAGGAAGTTTCAATGTATTCAGTGTTTAAAAGTATTTAAGAATGGCTGATTTTCAACAGATAACCTTCTTGTTGCTTGGCCCTGCCCCAACCTGGTGATTCACTCATTCGGCTTCTTAGCTCTGCTCCAAAACCTTCCTGCAATCCCTAGCTATCTAGAGGATTGGGGGGGAGGGTAATTTTGAACACTTTTCCAAACCCAGGAAAGTCAATAGAAACTCAGTAACATACTAAGCCCATCAACCAATGGAGAATCTGGCCCTGCCAGAGTTTCTGGAAGCTGTATAAACAGTGGTGGGATTCAGCCAGTTTGCACCAGTTCGGCAGAACCGGTAGCTAATTTTTTGTTGCCCAGGCCCAGAATGGACTTCCGGAAGCGGCATCAACACAGAGAACTGTTTGTTCACATATTTGAATCCCACCACTGTGTATAAACTACCATTCTATTGAAAGTCCCAATTATTCCAATCTCTGAAGGTCTCTTTCCTTTCAGCTTCTTCCCAATTTGAGGAAGGTCCAGTTCAACAACAGTGCTGGAGATGAAATCTCCTTCTCAGAAAATGGACTGGGATCTCCTCATTATGAGATTCTCAACTGGGTTTTCTTCCCCAATCAGTTTTTTGTCCCTGGGAAAATTGGCCAAATAGATCCTGGAGCTTTCCCAGGCCAGCATTTCACTATCAACTCTGATTCGATCATCTAGGCCACAAAGGTGAGCTGGAGGGAAATATTCTGAATTCAAGGAAAGATTCATTCTCTCCTGTGGATGCAGAATGTCTTCCTCACTGGGGAAAAAAAAAGGTGTATGGAATCAGAATAGCTGACAGATGTGGTTTGAACATTGTGCTTTTCATGCAAAAGATTCAACTCTGATTTATGCCATGTCCAATAAGAGTTGGGATCAGAGAACAAAACCCTGGTTGAAACCAAGGGTGCAATTAGAGAAAGCAACTGTGGATTTTGTGAATCATTCCTGTTTAGTTTGAATGTTAAGATTCTTTCTTTTAGAAAAAGCTGTAGCTCAAAGACACAGTGCAAGAATATAATTTCAGGTAGTCCTCATTGGTAACAACCATTTGTTCAGTGATCGTTCAAAGCTATAACAGCACTGAATGAATGGGACTTATGCCCAGTCCCCAGTTCTTCTAAAGACCTTCTGAAGATGGAGATGTCAATGTGAAAATCAGTATCTGATGTAATGTATATGTACTATCTCAATCATGGGGAACTCATCAAATTTGCAGATGACACCAAGCTGGCA
The DNA here is from genome assembly GCA_023970755.1 of Azemiops feae. NCBI lineage: Eukaryota > Metazoa > Chordata > Lepidosauria > Squamata > Viperidae > Azemiops > Azemiops feae. The sequence continues at coordinate 71,645 of JALGBA010004169.1, read as the reverse complement.
GGAATAGCCAACACTCCAGAAGACAGGCTTAAGATACAGGAGGATCTGGACAGATGTGAACACTGGGCACTATCTAACAAAATGAAAATCAATGGTGAAAAAAGTAAGGTTCTACATTTAGGCAAGAAAAACCAAATGTACAGGTATAGTATAGGGGGTACCTTGCTCAATAGTAGTAACTGTGAGCGGGATCTCGGAGTCCTAGTGGACAATCATTTAAATATGAGCCAGCCGTGTGCTGCAGCTGCCAAAAAGGCCAACACAGTGCTAGGCTGCATTAACAGAGGGATAGAATCAAGATCACATGAAGTGTTAATACCACTTTACCATGCCTTGGTAAGGCCACACTTGGAATACTGCATCCAGTTTTGGTCACCACGATGTAAAAAAGATGTTGAGACTTTAGAAAGAGTACAGAGAAGAGCAACAAAGATGATTAGGGGACTGGAGGCTAAAGCATATAAGGAAAGGCTGCTGGAATTGGGCATGTCTAGTTTAATGAAGAGAAGGACAAGGGGGAACATGATAGCAGTGTTCCAATATCTCAGGGGCTGCCACAAAGAAGAGGGAGTGAAGCTATTTTCCAAAGCACCTGAAGACAGGACAAGAAGCAATGGATGGAAACTAATCAAGGAGAGAAGCAACCTAGAACTAAGGAGAAACTTCCTGACAGTTAGAACAATTAACCAGTGGAACAACCTGCCTCCAGTAGCGGTGAATGCTCCAACACTGGAAGTTTTTAAGAAGAGACTGGACAGCCATTTGTCCGAAATGGTATAGGGTTTCCTGCCTGAGCAGGGGGTTGGACTGGATGACCTCCAGGGTCCCTTCCAACTTTATTATTATTATTATTATTATTATTATTATTATTATTATTATTATTATTATTATTATTATTATTATTATTATTATTATTATTATTATTATTATTATTATTATTATTATTATTATTATTATTATTATTATTATTATTATTTCTCTTTTCTCTCTTAGAAGGTGCCCTTTGCCAGGTGTGGCATGAAGAGGTGCCAGGCAGGAGAGAGGGTGAGCAGGTTTGCTGCCACCAATGTGGCTGTTGTCCAGAAGGGACCATATCTAATCAGACAGGTAGAGCAGACTTCAGATATAGATCTTCCAGGATATTCTTCTAGAATACATCAAAATATTAAGAGTATTTCTCGTCATTTCTCAGATTTGACCTGCTTCGGTAAATGGATATAAATTGTCCTGCCATAGCAAATAGCAGGATCCCTAACTGACAGATCCATCCATCTTCTGGGCAAGGGTCTTCAAGCTGGGCCCTTTTATGACTTGTGGACTTCAACTTCCAGAATTCCTCAGCCAGGCAGGCTTAATGAAGAAGTTGACTTACAATGTTAATTTGCACAGAATGCCATGGTGGAAAACTCAAAGAAAAGCTGAGTCCTTTTCCAATGTGGAGTACTGATAGAAATTAAAACAAAACTCAGTTTTGGGCTCAGCAGTGCTCATTAATAATGGACTTCAGTAAACCTGTGCTATGACTCCCACTGGAGACTACTGGCTACAAATGTTAGCAGAGCTGAAGAAGCTACTCCAAGAGAGACCCAAATTTATTAGGGTGGAAGAAGAGCAACTGGGAAGGATTACAGACACAGGAGCAAAGTGAAGGGAGGGATGAGAGAGGGGTATTAAATGGTTCGTGATATGGAGAGACAGGCTTTTCTCCTTTTTCACAAATCATCCAAGTTTAATCAAGGAACATCTTTTTAAAAACAAACACACCCAATGAAACTTGAGACTTGCTGCTCCAAAGAACACACACATGCACACACACACACACAGAGAGAGAGAGAGAGAGAGAGAGAGAGAGAGAGAGAAACACACATATACACACACACATGCACACATAGAGGAAAGGCCAACTCTATCAGCACACAAAAGCTTTCCTATAATATATATCAATGTTTTTCTCACTATAGTGTCATAGCCAAGAACTACCAGCTTTTCCTGGCCTTGATGTTTGGGGTCAGAGAAGTCAACAAGGATCTGGTTCTTCTCCCCAACATCACCCTTGGCTTCCACATCTATGACAATCACCACACTGAGAGGAGGATTTTCTTATTCAGCCTCTCCCTGCTCTCCACACGAGGCCGAATGGTTCCAGGATACAAATGTGACAGGCAGGACCCTCTGCTCTCTGTCATTGGAGGTCTCAACTCCAAGTCCTCCAGGCAGATGGCCTCCATCTTCAGCATCTTCAAGGTCCCACAGGTAAAGGGGCTTTCATTGGATACAATATGGAGTAGAAAAAGAACAGAACCACAAAAAATAGTCAAAGGTATTTTGGGGGAAACATCAGAAGTGTGGAATCGATGATGTAGTTGAATTGAATTGATTTTTATGTTTTACTTCCCAGATATGTTTTTATAGAACCCCCAGGAGGTAGAAATGAGATAATTCTGAAATGCTGTACTTGCCAAGAGGAATTCCTTCCTGACCTGTCAGGACCCACTTCAACTAATCACCCAAGAAAGCAGAACTCTTGAAACAGGCATTGTCTCAAAAGGAAACATTTATTAGGGACTAGTGACAGTAGGGAATGTAAGGCGTGAATGATATAATTAAAGCAAGCAATATGCCTCCTCCCGCCAAAGTCATCATGTCCATTTGAAATCCAGCCAGTCCACAAGTGGCTTGGTGGCCGGCTGACTGGTACAGTAGGCGCGCATCTCAAGGTCTTCTCCAGCTTTCATTTCCTTGTAACTGTCTCCTAGATAAGGAGACGCATTCCATTCTCAAAAGGAGGAGGCCAGACAAAGAAAGGAGAAAGCAAAAGTTACACTATAAATCCCCCATGCACCCCCTCCCCAACAGAATGGCAGGCCCCAAAAGAATAGAAGAAAGGAGAGAGCAGATGAGGAGTTTTGGGGTCTGACATCCTTACTAAAAGGGTAGCCACCCTTTCACAGGACTAAAATGCTATTTCACACCCCAAAAGTGCTGTTTATTCTCTGTAACAGGTTGATGATTTGTTCCCTTGGCTTCTGATATGTCACAACAGGGCAAAATATGTAACTGGTGGCTCTTCCTGAGACAGAAAGAAGCTTAAGCTTGCCACTCAAAGTGAGCCAGTCTGATTAGTGGGGCAATCCAACACAAAATGGGCCCCCCTAAAGTTACCATAAAATTTTACCTTGTCCTTGAAAGAAGGATCTCTTTTTCTCCAGCTTGATGTTGGCTCTGAGTCCTCTCAAGGAGACAGAACAGATTATCCTTCCTTCTTCCAAATTAATCCCAAGGAACTTCCTCAGTATGTGTATAGTCCAGCTGCTCCTGTATTTCCAGTGGAACTGGGTTGGGCTGGTGGCCCCTGAAGATGACAGGGGAGAACATTTCATCTCATCTCTGATGCCAATGCTCAAGGAGAAGGAGATCTGCCTGGCCTTCATTATAATGTTCAATACTTATACAATAAGATTCAGTCTCTCTCTTGAAACTTTGTTGAAAGCTGAAGTGATTATTCTCTATGGAGACTTTGATACTGTCTCAACTATGCTGTTTGGTTTGTCTCAAAATACAGAATTTAGAAAGACATCAGATGGAAAGGTTTGGATAATAACTTCCCATTGGACATTTGGTGCGATAGCATATCCATACAAGTTAAAATATATTAAACCCTTGCATGGAGCTTTGCATTTTAGGGACCACGCTGGTGATGTCTCGGAATTCAATGATCTCCTTAATTCTCTAGATCCTTTGAACCCACAGGGAGACATTTTTCTCCCACTATGGTGGGAAAGGATCTTTAACTGCAAGTTCCATGAACCAGATAGGTTCCAAAAACAATGTACAGGAAAGGAAAACTTACAAAATGTGCCAAATTATGTTTTTGAAAGAAGCATGACAGGTGAAAGTTACAATATCTACAATGCTGTTTATGCTGTGGCACACACGTTACATGCAGTGTATGAATCTGGAGCATGACCAACCATGATCAGGCTTGGAAAGAGGATCTCAAATGTCCAGTCATGACAGGTAATCTCCGTGACTTTTTATCCAGTCCACAAATCCTTAGATAGGAATGTGTGTTTCTTGAATTACTAAATAAATTTCTGTTTGCTATCTTATCAAAATATTTCAGGACAAAATAAAACAGCAATCACCACAAAAATAATCATATGACTGTACACTGTTTTAAAGAGTTAAATGTTGAAAATAGAAGAAAACCAAACCAGTTGTTCATAGAAGAAAGACTTTCTTATAAGACTTTCCTGAAAGGTCTTCAACAGTTTTTTGAGTTTCAAGGGCTGGCCATTCCATGCAGGAGGTGTTCGCCTGGAGGAAGATGACAATCTGGGTACATTTGTACAAAATGCCTCAAGAAATCAGTTGAAGTCCTAGTAGGTACATTTGCAGAACTACCTCAGGTTTCCTCAATATGTAGCCTGAATCAAAACTAAAAAAGACAATTGAATTTAAGCTTGCTTCATGTTTCTATGGGTTAGTGTTCTGTATGACCCCACCACATTTGTTTAGTTTGCAATTTGTTGTGTTGCTCAGATTGTTGTGTGAAAGCAGCACGCTCAACAGGACTCTGTGGTCCTAATGGGTTCCTGGTCTGAAATTCATCAGATTTTCTGTATCAAAGGCTCGATCTTGGACCTCTCTATACAGTGAAGTGACAAACTAGGGCAGAAATCCTCCTTCCCCCTGGCCCCATTGGGTCAGATCTGGTTCCTGCATTCTCCTTGCTTTGGCTGTCAGCTAGAGAAAGTTGGTGGAATTCTACACTGTTGAGAAAAGATTGATCTCATGATTCCTAAAATTATTTTATTATGTTATAAATACGCAGAGCCAGTGAGATGGGCACTATATACACTTAAAAATGAACTAGATACATTTCATTTGTTATTTAAAAGACCTTGTTCCAAAATATTTAAAAATACATATAGTCAAGCATGACAGGAGCAAAACCATACAATGAAATTTGGATTCTGCATTAAAATCTCTATATGTGCAGTAGGTATCATTCTGGTATATCTGGAGTGGAAGAAGCCACAAATACAAATGCTCAATGAAAAAGGGAATCTTGTGTAGTGTTGGGGAAGGAGACAAATATTTAGTGTTACTCCTGATTGCTCAGATCTCCACCATTTCCTAAGTTGATGACCGTCACAGAAAATAGAAGCCATGATGTCTCATTTTTGGTTAACCCAATTTCAGAAGATCTTTTTTGTTTCAGATTCTTCCCTATTTGAGGAAGATCCATTTCAACAACAGTGCTGGGGATGAAGTCTCCTTCACAGAAAATGGACTGGTATCGGCTAACTATGACCTTATCAACTGGGTTCTCTATCTCAATCAATCTTTGGTCCCTGTAAAAGTTGGAAAAATATATCCTGGGGCTCCCCCAGGAAAGGATTTCACCATTACCTCCAAAAGAATTGTTTGGGCCACAAAGGCGAGCTGGAAGGAAAAGTTGTAACTTGAGGGAAAGATTTGTTCCCTTTTGGGGATGCATAATCTCCAACTGAAAAACAGGACTATGGAACCAGAATATAGGCAGGAATTTGATGAAAACCCTGCTTTGCATGTAACATATTTGAGAACTGAAGTGGCAGGTCCAAAAAGGGGTTGGGATTGGAAAAGTCCCTGCTTGAAACTCAGGAGGAAATTAGAGCAGGCAACAGTGATATCCATGGACCATTCTCATTGACTTTAATCCTCGTGATTATTTGTTTTAGAAAAGCTGTAGCTTAATCACGTCCTCCTTTGGCTGCTGAAGTTCTAGTTCTAATCTTCAGCGTGGAGGGTTGGGAATGCCACTGAACTGAATCAGCCAGGAGCTGATTCTGCCTATCACATCCCAGTGGAAGAACCGACTACTGATCATTTTCTTGAATGAATGGCACAGTTGGGTGCTAAAATGTTGTATTACTTCTAATGTGCTTCTTCTTTCAGGACTATTAATCTCCCTGAAAATGGATAGGCCTGTCAGACAAACAGATCACTCTACCTATGTCTGCTAACACATAACTGCAAAAAAAAGTCTGTCAGAATAGAACAGAATTCTTTATTGGCCAAGTGTGAATGGACACACAGAGAATTTATCTTTGGTGCATAAGTTCTCAGTGTACATACAAGCAACAAAGTGATCAGTGATCAATCATAAATCATAAAATACAGTCATCATAAATCAAAAGATACAACACTCATGGGATACTAAATAAAAACAATCAACATAAATCATAAGATATAAACAATTAAGGGATAGCCATAAGATGCTAAAGGAATAGGTAGTTGGAAAGATGAGAAGGATAATAGAAATACAACCCTACTACATGGTTTGACATCCTAGGGCATAAGACAGTGTTGTAGAAATTAGTTGTTTAGCAGAGTGATGGCATAGGGGGAAAACTGTCTTTGTGTCATGCCCTATAGAACCATGCCCTACAGTGTAATTTTGAGGGAAGAAGTTGAAAGAGTTTATGTCCAGGATGTGAGGGGTCTGTAGATATTTTCTCAGCCCTCCTTCTGACCCATGCAATATACAGATCCTCAGTGGAAGGCAGGTTGGTTGCAATTGTTTTTTTCTCCAGTCCTAACTATCTGTTGAAATCTGTGTCTGTCCTATTTGGTTGCTATGCTAAACTAGACAGAAGTACAAATGACAGACTCAATAATTCCTCTGTGGAATTGTATCAGCAGCTCCTTGGGCATGAACAATAGGAGAGACTGGCTTCAAATAGAGAAAATCCCTCTCCCACCCCCCATTACACACACGTGTGTGTGTGTGTGTGCATGTGTGTGTATGTCAACTTATGATCTTACCACATACCAAATGATTATGTATCAAAGCAGCAAATAGCAGGATTTCTGACTGATTGGTGAATCCTCTCAGGCTTCCATTATAAAGTGAAAACAAAATCAGGTGCCAACTTTTCTCTCAGAAAAAAGCCAAAACAGTAATGCAAGTGCTCATTGATTGGAGAATGATAGATCCACATCTCTGAGGAAGTATTACCAAGGCTCATTTTGAACCAAGTATGATATGCTCTTTACAGGGTGCATAAGCTATCCAGGGTTTTTTTTCCATCACTTTTCTCTTTGAGTTGGCCCCTATAGAAAGGAGTTTGAGATCCTAGGGGGGAATGATAATGCTCACTGCAGATGACCATGAAATACTGAGACAAAGACAAAGACTCTTCATTTCAGATGCAGCTTCCTGTGATCCCTGCCCAGAAGACCAATATCCCAACAAGGACAAGGACCACTGCATTGCCAAGAAGATCCACTTCCTTTCCTATCAAGAGACCCTGGGATACACTTTAGCTTCTCTCACTCTTTCTCTCTCCATGATCACATTGGCAGCCCTGGCAATTTTTCTTAAGCATCGTGATACACCGATTGTCAAGGCCAACAACCGAGATCTCACCTACATCCTCCTGGCCTCTCTCCTGCTTTGCTTCATCTGCTCCTTCCTCTTCATTGGTCGACCAGGGAAGCTCACCTGTCTCTTCCGACAAACTGTCTTTGCCATTCTCTTTTCCCTTGCAGTTTCCTCTGTCTTGGCAAAAACTGTCATGGTGGTTCTGGCCTTCGTGGCCACCAAGCCAAGGAACAGCACAAGGAAACTCTTGGGAAAACCACTGACCAACTCCATTGTCTTAGCCTGTCCACTGATCCAAGGAATCCTGTGTGCCACCTGGCTGGTAATTTGTCCCCCATTTCCCAACATGGACTTTCACTCTTTGGTAGGAGAGACCATCTTGGAATGTAATGAAGGCTCAGCTTTAATGTTTTATGTTGTCCTCACCTACCTGGGTTTTTTGGCCCTCGTCAGTTTCACAGTGGCCTTTCTAGCTAGAAAATTGCCTGACAGCTTTAATGAAGCCAAGTTCATTACTTTTAGCATGCTGGTCTTTTGCAGCATTTGGATCACCTTCCTCCCCACCTATCTTAGCACCAAAGGAAAGTCTATGGTGGCCGTGGAGATCTTCTCCATTTTGGCCTCTGGAACAGCTCTCTTGGCTTGTATCTTTTTCCCCAAATGCTACATTATCCTACTGAGACCCCATCTTAATTGTAAAGAAAACATGATAAGAAACAAGAATGTTTAAATAATGCAGAGACAGGGCTCATTTATATTCATGTTTTAGGCATGTTTAGAATGTAAGAAAACTCCTTAAAATGATGACGTGAAGGAGGAACTTGTCCACTAAATAATTCCTTACAAGGTGCTATACCTGGTCAAAGTGTACCTGTTATCAGCAACAATCACCCAGCCTTCTATTTTCCATGTCTTCTAACTATCCCCAATGAGGCCCAAAGCCCTGAATTAAAATAAAGTTTGCTGTTAAGATCTGATTATTATTTCAAAGAGGACATCTTCTCATTTTATTCCAGTTAATTTAATTTTTTACATCTTTTTAATCTCTTTGAGTTTGCTTCCATAAACTCCTGCTTCCATAAACTTTGTGGAATTACTTCCTACTGCTCAATTGTTTTTTGAAATGGTAATGTTTAAATCCACACCCACCCATTTCTGCTGTGCTGCCTCATCAATGCATGGCAATTTTCTTGGTGGGATGACTTAGAAGATCTCTCTGCAAACACACTTCTTTTCAGCAGGGTTTTTCATGGCCCACGTCTGTTTTGTAGACTTTTGCCAGCTGATAGTATATAACCCTGTTTAATCAGTTTGTTATCTATAGCTGTGTAGAGTCCCCAACTAGGAGCGGAGGTTCAACAAAGAACCCTGTTGTGTCCTCAGAGAATAGTAATGACCCAAGTTTGCAGCAACAGTGCACTTGGGTCTTATAAACTTGGTCAAGAGGAAAGTATTTTAAATAGATTGCAAACACTGCAGGAAGAGTGCAAAAACTACCAAACAAACACAAAACTCCTTGCCGTGGATTGACATCCATTGGAGCAGAAGCTTCAGCCTTGTGTCTTTGAACAAGTGAAAAAATCCAAGCATCTCAGCTGCCTTCACAACTGGGAATTTTTCCTGCTGTTTGCCTAGTGCAAACACAAGGTTTCTGGCAGAGCACTAGGAAAGGGATAAATGTGCCATGAGCGATTTAATATCTTCAAAGGCTTTGGGTGATCCCAAAATGCTTGCACATCATTCACATAGGTTTGGTCAAAGTTCAACTCCAAGCAGATCTGAGCAATTGTATTTACCAAATAGAATCAATATACCTCAATTACCACAGTCTTGTAAATGTTCATGTGGCCCCATCTCTGCCTGCAAGGAAGGTGCCTATCAGTGGAAGCAATAAGGAGAGAGAAATAATGGCATTTTGCCACTTTTATCATCATGACATAGTGCCAGATATGAACTTGTATCATGTGTGATTTGATTGGCTCTTTGGGTTCCTCCAAAGGTAGGTCTGGCTTCTAGAATGGGACAGCTCACCACAGTCAACTCGCTGTGGGACAATTCAGCAAATACAAAAGTTAAATTAATTTTGATGGAACTGTGGCGAATAATAATAAAATAGTATAGAAACTCAAGAGTTAGAATAATTTCAATGAAACCATGGTCACCAATAATGAAAGTAACTGAATGTAACAATTAATATTGCATTGAACTGTCCCACAGTTAACAATCTCATATTTTTCATAACTTGGTCATGTCCAGCTGGCAGGAAAATCACACTGCAAAAAATCAAGTTGATGGCATCCCCAGGCTGACTGCCAGCCTTTGTGATGACTCTGCTGCTGGTCATTTTTTTTTTCAGATTTATTTAAGCATCAGATTTAAATAGTGCCTGTGTCACAGAGGTGACTTTGAATATTGTACAGTAAATGAAAGAGTTAAAACAGTTAAAACAACAGTTAAGCACAATTTAACACAAATGTAAATAAAATTGTGAGATGTAACCATTTCCTGAAATCCCCATTTACCTGGGAGCCCCAAACCTTCTGGTTTCAGAGATGTCTTCAATAACAATTGGGTCGGGGTTAATCTCACATTGGGGGAATTATGTTCCAAAGGGTTCAAGTGGTACACAGCACAACCATGTGCAAAGACTTTCCTAACCACAATTGCAATCTGCACTTTGGGCAGGAGTTGTGAATGCAAAATGACACCCAGATTCAGGACAGTGTACCTCCATCCAGTACCAAAGATGGTAAAATCTCAGATTCAGAAGGACCTAAAACCCAAAGCCCCTTAGTCTTTTGAGGGTTTAGTTGAAAATGCTTGATCCCCATGCAGAACCCCACAGCCTCCAGGCACAGAGATAGGATGTCAACAGTGTTGCTTAGTTTGCCAGGCGTAGAGAAGTATAGTTGAGTATCTTCAGCACACTGTGATGCCTCAACCATGAGGCATCAAGAATGCTGCAGGTATGATGGAATGGTGCCAGCCTGGAACATTGCACTACCCCAAAGTATCTGGGAGAAACTCTGGACTGCATACTTATTTTTATAAACCATTGTTTTAATACCAAACAGAAAATATTTGCTAGGAACAACATCCTGAGAAAACCTACGAGATGAGGTGCCCAACCTCAAACATTAAGAACTTCTGTATTAGCCCCATGTTACTCTGTTGGAGAATATGCCAACTCTGTTTGGTCAAAATATGCAAAACAGGTGGATCTGACCCTAAGTGAAATAATGAGACTGGTCATAGGGTGTCTAAAATGGATCCCAATACAAACGTTGCACTATCTGGCTGATATTCCCCCCCCCCTCCAAAGTTCTGCAAGAAAGCACTGCACAGAAAGAGTGGGTTAAAGAGATATCTACAGAAACATACCCATTATATGGCTATCAACCTCAAAGGTTGAGACTCAGACCTCAAACCTTCCCGCCTTTATAACAAGCAGCTGCCACAGACTGCCCTGGAACTATGGAAAGCAAGTAAGGAGCTACCAGGCAACTGGGCACAACCACACAATTGTCTGCTGCCTGGTCAAGAACAACCTTGGCCTGTATGAAAATCTTTAAATAGATTGTGCAGCAGGATAGGAAGATCAAAGGACAATCTAAGAAACAATAGTTATGGAAGTGCCCAGTGACTGGAGGGGGCCTTTTTAAAGAGCAAACTAACCAGACTAGCTGGATCTGAACACACCCTTGTTTGGAGCTGAGTGAACTTGTTTCATCCAGAATGAAATGCACAACGGGTCATTCTACCACTTCCTTTGTGGACTGGCCATAGCAGAAAGGGGAAGTCATGCCACAGTAGAGGGAGGGAGGAATAATGAAGAGGAAATAAGGCTTATTGCAGATGTCCCTGGAATCCTCAGACAAAAATTTGCTTTCCTGATTTCAGATGCAGCTCGCTGTGATCCTTGCCCAGAAGATCAATACCCTAACAAGGACAAGGACTGCTGCATTGCCAAGAAGATCCACTTCCTCACTTATGAAGAGACCCAGGGATACACTTTAGCTTCTCTAGCTCCTTGTCTCACTGGGATCACATCTGCAGTCCTGGTGATATTCCTTAAACATCGTGACACACTAATTGTGTATAGTAGGAGAGGCCATCTTGGAATGTAATGAAGGCTCAGCTTTAATGTTTTACGCTGTCCTTGCCTACCTGGGTTTTTTGGCCTTTATCAGTTTCACTGTGGCTTTTCTGGCTAGGAAATTGCCTGACAGCTTTAATGAAGCCAAGTTCATTACTTTCAGCATGCTGGTCTTTTGCAGTGTTTGGATCACCTTCATCCCCACCAATCTGAGCACCAAAGGGAAGTCCATGGTGGCCGTGGAGATCTTCTCCATCTTGGCCTCTGGGGCTGGTCTGCTGAGTTGTATCTTTTTCCCTAAATGCTACATTATCCTATTGAGGCCACATCTGAACTGTAGGGAAAATATGATAAGGAACAAAAATCTCTAATTAAGGCAGGCATGGGGAAGATATTTATTTTTGAGACATGATTAGTATCTGATGACATTTCTAATATATGATAGCAGAGAAGGAGGAACATGTCCATTAAATAATGCCTTATCATGTGTTATAACTGGTTACAATAAAAGTCAGTTGAGTTAGGTGATATAGAAATTCAATCAATCAATCAATATATCTGTTGTCAGCAGGAATCATGTGGCCTTTTTCATCTCATGTCTTCAATTGTCTTCAATTGTCCCCAGTGAAGCTGAGGGCCCTATGTAGAAATAAAGATTGGTGTTAAATATATGTTTTTTATTTCAAGAGGGATATTTTCTCATTTTATTTTTAATTAAATATTTTATTATTTTAGCATTTTAAAGGATGATGTTCCATGTCAATGTTTTTGAGCATATGTGTTTGTCTGCATAGTCTCCTGTGAATCATAGAATTCTCTGCTACGGTTCATTTTTTTTGTGGTGGAGATGAAATTGTCAATCTGTTACCCAATTCTGCTGTGCTGCCTCTTCAATTGGCAGTTTATGGTTGGGATGAGAAAATAATATCTGTATGCACATATTGCTTTAACTATACCTTGTGCCATGTCATATCTCAGATAACAGAATAACAGAGTTGGAAGGGATCTTGAAGGTCTTCTAGTCCAACCCAGTGGTGGGATTCAGCTGGTTCGCACCACTTCGGCAGAACCGTTAGCTAATTTTTTGTTGCCCAGAATGGACTTCCAGAAGCGGCATCCACACAGAGAACTGGTTGTTCACATATTTGAATCCCACCACTGGTCCAACCCCTATTTCTCAGAGCTCCTCTGTAAATCATGATGCTCTATGATAATTGCATCCCCACAGAGATTTGCACCTGTGCAGAATCAAAATGCAGGACTCAAAGCAAATAATCAAGGCTCACTGCACTATTTTATTAGTCAGAATGTTTTTTTTGCGGGGGTGCCTCTTCCAAAATAATAATGGGAGACACACCCCTGCAGACAAAGATATGAGCTCATATCTATACATTTAGGAAAGGAGGAGAAAATGATGTAAGAATGAAAGGATACATATATAAATGTTTTAAATAAATAAATATTCATAAGTAATAACATAATATATCTCCTTTGCTTCTGTCCTCTACAGAGAACAATAGTTACAAGAAACATTTACATCTTGAGATCCAGGGGCTGCTTTGGAAATGTTCTGATATTACTTATGTCTGGATGTGTCTATTAAATAATCCTATTGATCGGAAGCCTGATTTTCCCCACACAGAGAAATCAATCCTCACTGATCCCTATTGTCCAGCCCCATAAACTGAATGCAAACTAAAACATCTCCCCAACCCTTCTCGAGAGACACAGAAATCTCTCTATTGTCTCGGGTCCAGTACTTTTGATGGATTTTCTGAGTTTGAGTCAATCAAATTGGGTATAGTTTAGAAAGAGCCCATTACATCAATGCAAAGGAATTATCCGGAAAGAGAACATGACTAAAACTAAGAGGATCTTTTCCTGAGTAGAAAGTCTTTGCCAATGGAGATTTCCTCTTCGCCTCTTGAGGTCTAGAAACAAATATGCGATGTGTCAGATCTGCCATCACACCACTGCATCCCTGCTTTGCATTGATGGTAGCCTGCCAAAAAATGTAGGGAGGGGGATAGAGGGATAGAGGGAGGGGGAATGACAGGAACTAGAAGTGCCAATCAGAGACAACAGTTGGACAATCCAAGGACACAGACATGGGAATGGAATGTGAACACCCATCAAAGAGGCAACAAACTTTAGAGCTGTTACCTGAACAACTAATTTGAACCTTATTGGACACTGGCAAACTGACCAGGGGGAGAGAAGCCTGGGAAAAGTGAAAAATATCAGCTTTACATGGGAATCCTCAAATCTGGCTTTTCCTACACTGTAACCACTTGGCTTTAGTAAAAGTATACCTTTCCCTGCAAAATGAAATGAGGGTCTTTCTTTTCAAATGCCCAAGCTGGGACAGCCCTGACAGGAAGGCTCTCTATTAAATCAGTGTAGGTGTAAGATCCTATGGGGCAGTTTGATGGTTGGATGTCAGAACTGCCACTCAAAAGAGAAAATACCTCCTTCCTTAAATTGAAGACAGGATGTAGAGAGAGGGGGGAAAGGTGTGACTAGACATCTAGATCTGAGAGGTGTTCCCAGTCCTATTCTGGGAAGTCAGACCCCCCCCCCAGAGAAAGAAATATTTGGGGGAATATTAAAAAGGCAGAATGTTATATTTTCCCAAATGAATAATGGAAAATCTTAGGCAGAAATCACCACCCCCCTCCAAGTCTCTCTGCCCCAAGCAGAAACCAGGTCTATAGAAATGCAGATGTCATAATTCTGTCAGAAAGATTGCAGCCAGGAAGCTTGGTGCTGATGGGATTAGAAAGACAAAGATCCCTAGAATCAACAACCCTCACCCAAAAAATCCAACACAGGACATAGTCATCAGCCACACCCCCAGGGAAGCAGTTTAGGACATAATAGGATTAACCCACCACCATCACAATACCAGAAAGGTACACTCAGACTCAGGTCAAAGTTCATGCCACAGGAACAACTCCAAACAAAAGCCCAAGAAGTTATAAAAACCCACCACTCCCAGCTACATGTGGTCAGCTTTCCCAGAGCCATCTTTCTGTCTGGCTCTCCTCTTCAATAAACTACAACCTTCTTTCTAAAGCAGTCTCCATTTTGTTTATTCCCAGCTTGGGCTGGACACTGATGAAGATTTTTCTTTCAACACTACTATTCGGAAATGTTCCAAGGACCAAATGTTACTTTTTTACATTCTCATTTATAATATTGATGACTCTCCCAGATAACAAGGACACTTGGTGGAATACAACAAATTGATTAACAAAAAAAGAAGGCATACTGGATACTGGATGAAAATTGGCCAGTATGATGGGATCCAGGAATAGTTTCTTCAGGCCTCCTTGAGAGATGCAGAAACAACATCTCTCTCAAGGATGAATTTATGCTGGATCCAGTTCCATTCCTGGGTCTGATCCCAATAACAGAGATTTTCTGCTTCCAATCCTGGTTCTTCCCTCCATCTTAATAATAATAATAATAATAATAATAATAATAATAATAATAATAATAATAATAATAATAATAATAATAATAATAATAATAATAATAATAATAATAATAATAATAATAATAATAATAATAATAATAATAATAATAATAATAATAATAATAATAATAATAATAATAATAATAATAATAATAAAAAATTTGGAAGGGACCAACTTTTCTTATCAAGTAGTAGGTTGTGATCTACTTTATCAAATGCCTTACTGAAGTCCAACTAAATTATATCCACAGCATTCCTCTGGTCCACTAATTTTGTCACTTGGTCAAAGAATGCAATAAGATTTGTCTGGCATGATCTGTTTTTGACAAACCCATGTTGGCTTTTAGTAATGACTTTGTTTGCCTCTAGGTGTTTGCTGATTAGTTGTTTGATTATCTTTTCCAGAATCTTCCCAGGTATTGAGGTCAGATTGATAGGTCTGTAGTTTCCTGGATCCACTTTTTTTCCCTTTTTGAAGATGGGAACTACATCAGCTCTTTTCCAGTCCTCTGGTAGTTCCCCAGTGCTCCAGGATCTTTGAAAAATATAGTTCAGTGGTTCTGAGATCACATCTGCCAGTTCCTTGAGAACCTTGGGGTGTAATCCATCTGGTCCTGGTGATTTGAAGTCATCTAGGCTGGACAGGTGCTCACTTACCGTTTTCTTGCCTATCTTAACTTGTGTTTCTAATCTGGTTTTTATGGTACTGTTTTTGATAGGTTGGACTGTTTTTTTCCCTTTGTGTAAAGAGAGATGCAAAAAATGAGTTAAATAGTTCTGCTTTCTCCCTGTTGTTTGTCTCTTTCTTTTTTTCTTTCTTTCTTTCTTTCTTTCTTTCTTTCTTTCTTTCTTTCTTTCTTTCTTTCTTTCTTTCTTTCTTTCTTTCTTTCTTTCTTGATCTTTGGGCATTCAGACCCTCCACAGCTCAATACCGTCCTTTTGAACAAATTGAAGCTTTAAAAAAAACCTACCATAACTAACATCTGCTTTTGGAGGAGGAGCTGAGAGTCCAGGGAGACATCCAGATTGCACAGCAGTCCTAAGCGAGTCAGTGCAATGTCATGCAAGACCAATGTCCCCACTACTGGGAGGACCAATCATCCACAGCTGCTCGATTTTGCTTGGATTAAAATGGAGACTCTTCCTCCGCATCCAACAGACTTCAGGCACTAGGGCAAAACCTCGCTTGGTCAATCAATGGCTGTATAATTGAATATTGTCAGGGTAAGGATGATACTTTACCTTGAAATGAGAAGGCCTCACTGAGATACCATGAAAATCAGGGGTTTGGGCTCATTGTCTCCCCTCCAGTCAACACTGAATGGAAAAAGCTTCAGAGAATGGAGAGAACCACATAACATCATGCACCCTTTTCTATTACCCCAGTCAATCCAGAGGTGTACCATGGGTGATGGTGTCTTTCTCACACCAGTTCACAGTTGTGAAGACATACTTCCCAAGACAAACATTGCAGACAATTTTTTATGATTCCAACTCATTGTTGGATAACCCTCCTGTAGAGTTTAAATTAGCCTGACACCTTGAGAGATCCACCTGCCAACCTTTAAGTTCTATGGGAGAAATCAGAGACTAATTTCATCACCTGCCATGTTGGTATTTATAAACCACTTATTCCATACAAGTATTGATATGATTGCCCAGACTTACTAGGGTACAACTGATTGTCATGTGCCACCATTCAACTTATACTATTCAAACAAACTATGGAAGAGGCCAAACTCCATCTTGTGTGCACATACATATGCTCAGTTTCACATAGCTCAAATCCCCAACTTCACCTTACAACTGACCTGGGGATTAACAACAGGAAATTCAAACGTGTTTTTTTCCATCTGGTGTATGAAGAGTAGTTATTGCTCAGTAAATAGCAAAATTGCTGAAGAACAGTAATTTCTAATGTATCCCCTATGGATTTCTACCTACAAAAATCTTCCAAGATAAAACCTGCTTTAGATTATATACTTTTCCCAGTGGGAGCAGGACATGTCACCTTGCCTGTGTTGCAAAGAGCCAACTCCAGTGGCCTAAGTTTCCTTTTTGGTCATAAACCAAACACAGGTAAGAGGAAGCACGGTTGATATTAATTTGCCTTGGGGCCATCCAAGTGGCACAGACTATCTCTCTTGTGCTAAAGATCTGGGGTATTTCAGTGCTACCTGCAAATTCAACTTCTGAAAGAAAAAAACAACAACCCTGATTTCTGATCTAGGAGAGAAGGTGAGAAGAATGACTGGGCTGCCTCTCCTGCTGCTGCTGCTCTTCTGGCTCCTGCCTCCAATTTCTGCTAAGAGGATGCAAACTGGGTGTGTGTTGACAAACACTTTACGGACTACAAGAGATTTTTACAGGCCTGGCGATTTCATTATTGGTGGGAATTTTCCCCTGGGAACTATACACAAATTCAACTTCCAATCTTTTCAAAAAGACCCATCTCTACTTCGGGAGAATATTTTGTAAGTTTCACCCAAAGGGGAAAGATGTAAATCATTATTTGGTTTGCTTTGTGTTCAGAAATACTTGTTCTACTGAGGTTTGCAATGTCCTACCATAGTTCAGATCTTTGTGCTTTTCTGAATAAAGAGCCAAACTCATAAAATAGGCTGGAATTCTCAATCTTTCCAGAATTCTTGATCAGGAAGCTAATAAACCACCAAAAAAGTGAGGAAGGGCAACACCTTAGAAACTGTGGTGGCCCAGTGAAGAAGTTGACTTACAATATTAATTTGGATAGAAACTCCTGATGCAAAACTCAAAGATGAGGTCAACCCATTTACAGTGTGCAGGAGTTGTAAAAAATCCATCCATTTTGGAATCAGGATTGCTCATAAATAAGGACCTTCAGTAAATGTATGCTGTAATGGTTTCCAGATCTGAAGAAACTGCTTCAAAAGGGAAACAAATTAATTAGGGTGGGAGAGAAGCAGTTGGGAAGGATAACAATCACTGAAGCAAAGGGAAGAAGGGAAGGCTGATGCAGGGGTATAAAATAATCTGTGTTATGGATAAACAGGATTTTCTCTTTCTTGTTAAGGCCATTAATCAAGGAGCAGCCTTAACAAGGCTGTTAATAACCCCAATGGAATTTGGGATTTCTGCTACAAAGAATATTTTTTAAAAAGATACAACAAACTCCACCAGCACACACAAGCTTTCCTTAAAATTTTCTGAATGATTTTCTCACTGTAGAATTGTACCCAAAAATTACCAGCAGTTCATGGCCTTGGTGTTTGCGGTCACAGAGATCAACAAGGATCTAGTTCTCCTCTCCAACATCACACTTGGCTTCCACATTTATAGCAATTATCAGACCGAGGTGGTGATTTGCTCAAACAGCCTCTCCCTGCTCTCTACCCGAGGCCGAATGGTTCCGGGTTACAAATGTGACAGGCAGGACCCTCTGCTCTCTGTCATCGGAGATCTCAACCCCAAATCCTCCAGGCAGATGGCCTCCATCTTCAGCATCTTCAAGGTCCCACAGGTAAGGGGACCTCATTGGATACAGTATCAGGTAGACAAACAACAAAGCACACAGAGAAGCCAAAGGTGGAAAACAAAGGTGTTTGGGGGGACATATATTTATATTTTTGTGTTTGTGCATCTTTTTATAGAACCCAAAAGTGGTAGATAATGAGATAATTTTGAAATATGGTATTTGCCAAGAGGAATTCCTTCCTAATCTACTTTTCATAAAAGCGTAGTGTAATATATTGTATTAAGTTGATGGATTGTTCCCTTGGCTTCTGACATGTCACCACCAGGCAAAATATGTAACCTCTTCTTCCTGATATGTAATCCTTCTTCCTAAGGCAGCCAGAAAATTAAGCTTGCCTCTCAAAGTGAGCCAGCCTAATAGGTGGGGCAATAATCCACATAATGGTGCCCCCCAATAAAATTAACTCTATGAAGAATCTCACTTTCTCCAGCTCGGTGTTGGCTTTGAGTTCTCTCAGGGAGACAGAAGAGTTTACCCTTCCTTCTTCCGGATTAATCCCAAGGAATTTCCTCAGTATGAGGGTTTAGCCCAGCTGCTCCTATATTTTCAGTGGAACTGGGTTGGGCTGGTGGCCCCTGAAAATGACAATGGAGAACGTTTCATCTCATCTCTGATGCCAATGCTCAAGGAGAAGGAGATCTGCCTGGCCTTCACTGAAATGTTGAAATCTAATTTTCTTTCTACTCCAATGTTGAAATTACTTCATATTCTGGAGACGTGGTCTAAAGCTGAAGTGATTATTCTGTTTGGAGACTCCAATAGTATTACAAATGTACAGGCAGCAATGAGTGTCCATGAACATTTGACAAAGACATCATTTTGTAAAGCTTGGATCTTAACTTCCCATTGGAAACTTAGTGTGGTGAGGAATCAAGACATATTGAAAGTAGTAAAGCCCTTCCATGGGGCTTTGCATTTTAGGCACCACATCAGTGATGTCCCAGAATTCAGCCATTTCCTCCTGTCTTTAGACCTCTTGAAGCCGCAACGGGACGTCTTTCTCCTGCTATGCTGGGAAAGGTTGTTTGGCTGCACAGTGCACAAACCAGGCATGATCCTTCCAGAGGGGGAAAAACAATGTACAGGAAAGGAGAATTTACAGAGTTTACCTTCTTACATTTTTGAAACAAGCATGGAAGGTGAAAGTTACAATATCTACAATGCCATTTATGCTGTGGCACATGCATTGCATGCAATATATGGATCTGGAGGACGACCAACCATGATGAAGCTTGGAAAGAGGATCTCAAATATTCAATCATGGCAGGTAATCTCAGTGACTTTTTATCTAGATCTCTAGGTAGGAAACTACCTATATGCATTGCTTGAATTATTGATTAAATATCTGTATGCTATCAATGTATCTAAGAAGAGATTAAGATAGCAATTATTTAAAAACCGTAATTTGAATTAAGTGAGACATTTTTGTTGAAAAGGGATAGATGGTGGAAAGAAAATTAAACCAAACCAATTGTTCATAAGAGCAAAGAGCTTCCTGGAAGGACAACAATGGATGCCTGAGAGTCAGGTGTGACCACTGCAGGGAGGAGTGGTCAGCCCAGATCATGATGACAATCTGGGTGCTTTTGTGCAAGATGCTTTAACAGGTCATTTCTAGTCTTAGTGAGTACATTTGCAGAAGCACCCCAGTTTCTCTCAGTAGGTAGCCCGAATCCAATCTGTAAAAAGACACTCAATTCATTTTAATGTTGGTTTAGGTTACTGTGGCTTAGAATTCATTGTAACTCCATCCCATTTTTTCAGTATGCCATTTCTTGTACTGCTTTGTTTGTTGTGTTAAGCCTCTGTTAACCTCAGCATATGCAGCAGAACCCAACATGGTCCTAATGGGTTCCTGATCTGAAATTCATCAGACTTTTCAACATCAAAGGCTAAATTATTCCTCTCTCGACCCGTGAAGTGACAAACCAGGGCAGGACAAAGCTTTCATGTGGCCCCCTCTTCATCAAATCTACTTCTTCATTCTGTTCTCTTTGACCATCACCTAGAGAAAGTCAGTGGAATTGTACAATGTTATGATAGAAAGAATTTACCAATAAAAGAGAATATTGTGGTTCAGGGTTGAAATGAGGGGTCCTTGGTGCTCTTTGAGTTTGGTTGTTTTCTTGCAGACATTTCATGACCCAACCAAGTAGCATCATCAGTGCTAGAAGGGAGTGACATCACTATCAATGTTACCTAGTTTGGGTCATGAAACGTCTGGAAGAAAACAACCAAAATCAGAGAGCACCAAGAAGATTATTTAATCATTCCTCAAATACATTTATCATTTACAAGACCATGGGCCCAAATAAAATTAAAAATGTAGTTTGCCAAATATCACAGAGCACAACTACACAATGTAATTTGGAATATGGCATTAAAATGTTTGTATATAGCTATCATTCTTATAAGACTGGAATTGAAGAATCCATGATATAAACATCCAATAATAAAGAGAATGTGTTGTCATTTTGGGGATGGAGTTGAATATTTGTTGTTACTTTTGATTGCTTAGATCTCACCAAGGGAACTCATTTAGCTTCTCAGATATAGACACATCTCCTAAGCTGATGGCCATCACATTATGATAGAAACCAGGATATCTTATGTGTAGTTTTCAGCCATTTAATCCAGGTGTCTTTTGTTTCAGATTCTTCCCTATCTGAGGAATGTCAAGTTCAACAACAGTGCTGGAGAGGAAGTCTTCTTCTCAGAAAGTGGACTGGTGTCTGCTCGTTATGATCTTCTTAACTGGCTTTTCCTCCCCAATCGATCTTTTGTCCCCATGAAAGTTGGGCAAATAGATCCCAGGGCTCCCCCAGGACAGGATTTTACCATTAACTCTGATGGAATCATCTGGACCACAAAAGTGAGTTGAAAGGAAATCTTATAAATTCAGAGAAGGCTTCATTCTCTCCTGGGGCTGCAGAACATCCTTCTACCTGGAAAACAGCTGTATTGAATCAGAAGATATTTCAGGAATTTGATGGAAAAACCTGCTTCTAAATTTAAAACATTTGAGATTTGATTTTGAAAAGTCCAAGATGGGGTAGGATTGGAAAGAACTCCTGTTTCCCCAGGATACCATTAGAGCAGGCAACAGTGATTTCTATGGACAGTTCCCATTCAATTGGATCCTCACAATTCTTTGTTTTAGAAAAGCTGTAGCTCAATGTCACAAACCTTTCTTTGCATTTTGAGATCCCATTTCCAATCTCCAGCATCTATTGTGTCAGGATTACCACTGGCCTGAATCTCCCTGGAGCTTATTCTTGTTTCTGATAGGTCATTTCTTTGGAAGACAATCTAACGATGGAAACAGAAATATAGAAAGAGACAAATAAAGCATTCTTATTACTTGGGCCATCTCAAACATTCTTTTTTGTCTTTTAGAAGGTGCCCTTTGCCAGGTGTGGCATGAAGAGGTGCCATGCAGGAGAGAGGAGACGTGTTCCAGAGGGCAAGCAGGTTTGCTGCTACCAATGTGACCCTTGTCCAGAAAGGACCATTTCTGATCAGACAGGTATGGCAGAGCTCAAATGTTGATCTTTCAGGAAGTCATTCAGTGGAAAAAATATTAATTTTAGCATCAATTTTGGTAGGATGCTTTATCTGCTTCAGTATATTCATACTTTTCAGCAGACCATCACAATTTATGAATCTAAACTATACTATCCACACGGGACATTTTTCTTGCTCTTCAGCAATTTAATACAGGTTAGATTCATGGCACAATTTATAGGTTCCCTGCTAGACTTTCCACTCCTACTTTTACATCCCATCAACAAAGCCAGCTGCCAATCTTTTTGTGAAAGAATGGGATGTGAGATATAAGCTTTAATTTTTATTAAGGATAAAGGAGAGTTCTTGTCTTAGAACCTATCGATATCCCAGGAAATTCATAGACCTGTTGGAGAAAGAGGAAATCCATTTACCTATGTCTGCTAACCCTTCCCTGCAAAAAAGATTGAATGAGTGGATTTGAAGTATAAAGCAGAGAGGTTGATCCTTTTTGCTGGCTAACCTATTCCCAAGGTCATCAATATGGATGGATGATTTGCCCTTCTCGATTCACCACGAAATGCACACTGACTCTTGATTTCAGATGCAGCTTGCTGTGACCCCTGCCCAGAAGACCGATACCCCAACAAGGACAAGGATCACTGCATTACCAAGAAGATCCACTTCCTTTCCTATCAAGACACCCTGGGATATGCTTTAGCTTCTCTAGCTCTTTCTCTCTCTGTGATCACATCTGCAGTCCTGGTGATTTTCCTTAAGCATCGTGACACACCAATTGTCAAGGCCAACAACCGAGATCTCACCTACCTCCTCCTCGTCTCCCTCCTGCTCTGCTTCCTCTGCTCCTTCCTCTTCATTGGTCAACCAGGGAAGCTCACCTGTCTCTTCCAACAAACTGCCTTTGCTATTCTCTTTTCCCTTGCAGTTTCCTCTATCTTGGCAAAAACTGTCATGGTGGTTCTGGCCTTCATGGCTACCAAGCCAGGGAACAGCACAAGAAAACTCTTAGGAAAACCAATGACCAACTCCATTGTCTTAGCCTGTCCCCTGATCCAAGCTCTTCTTTGTGGCATCTGGTTGGTCACTTCTCCGCCATTTCCCAACTTGGATTTCCACTCATTGGTAGGAGAGACTATCTTGGAATGTAATGAAGGCTCAGCTTCAATGTTTTACACTGTCCTTGCGTATCTAGGGTTTCTGGCTCTCATCAGTTTCACAGTGGCCTTTTTGGCTAGAAAATTGCCCGACAGCTTTAATGAAGCCAAGTTCATTACTTTTAGCATGCTGGTCTTTTGCAGTGTTTGGCTCACCTTCCTCCCCACCTACCTGAGCACCAAAGGGAAGTCCATGGTGGCTGTGGAGATCTTCTCCATCTTAGCCTCTGGGGCTGGTCTCTTGGCTTGCATCTTTTTCCCCAAATGTTGCATTATCCTATTGAGGCCCCATCTGAACTGTAGAGAAAACATAATGAGGCACAAGAATCTTTGACATGTGGCGATTGGGAAATTTTCTTTTGACTTTAGGGCATTTTGCCAGTTGTGCCAAAGAAGCCTTGGAGATCAACATAATAAACTTTGATATTAAAAATGTGGATATCATTTTTAGCCGGACAGTTTCTTACCTTATTGGTTTGAATCAAAAGCATTGCTATCTGTTTTTAAGCAATTTTCTTTCCCTAGATCTCTGAGGTTTTGCTGAGTAAAAACCTTTTCATTTAACTATTAAAGTTTCTTTAATTCTAGAGTTTAAATGAATGTCATTTTTTTCCTTTCTATTAACTTAATAGAGAAACATTTTATTCATAAATAACATCGTGTGAAATAGACATTAATGGATATTTTCCTGCCCTTGCAATTTTTTTTTTCTCTTTCCAACCATTATGAAGGAAGGAAGGATTGGCAGATGGATGGAAGTAAGGAAGAAAAAATGGGTGTGAATCAAAGAAATATATCATGACCTGTTTATTATTGAGCAGGAAAAAAGACAAAATTGTTCTCTTGCTTGTTCAATAAATTTACAGACAATAGTTCAGGAAATGCTTAGAAACTGATTATTTGGGAAGTCACATATCTGTGTACTTGTATATATAGATTTTGTTTATTTATTTTTATCCTGCCTTTATTATTTTTACAAACCATCCAAAGTGGCAAACATATCCAACATGTCTTCCTCCTCCTATTTTCTCCACACACACACACACATAAACAAAGCCCTGTGAGGTGTGTTGGGCTGAGAGAGACTAATGGGCCCAGTCACCTAGCTGGCTTTCACAGTTAAGGCAAGGTTTGAACTCATTGCCTCCCTCTTTCTAACCTGGTGCCTTAACCCCTAGACCAAACTGGCTCTCTAGAATATTCTCTAGTATACCATACTTAGATAGTATGTTGTCTGTGGAATCAAATGATTTGCAGGAAATGTTCTACAGATTTTATATACATACTCATTGAGACTATTGTCATGGGTTCTTTTAAGTCAGACATGTCAAACCCGTGAAGTCATGTGATGTCGCACAACGTATCGGGATGGTTTTGCCATTGCCGGCAATGGGGTGGGCGCGGCTTCCAGATGATGTGTCTGACCCGCGGGCCGGCAGTTTGACACCCCTGTTTTAAGTAGACCCAAGTCAGTGAGTTCCAAAACACTAGAGAGCCAAAACATCAATGCAGGCCCATAGACAACACACACACACACAAACAGAAGCATTCACAAGCTATTATTCACTATTCATCTCTATTCGCACATATTTTGCCCCCCAAGAGGTCAAAAGGGAGGAGAGCTGTGAAGAAAGCAAGTTCTTGGAGAAATGAGAGCCTGTTAGCAAAATAGAAGCATAGAAGGAAGTTCTGCTATTGGGACCCTGAACTCCTTGCTTCTCAGTACATTTTATCAAAACACCTGATTATGTTTCTGTCAACACTGCTAACATTGGATGTTCTTGCTTTGACAACAGATGGAAATGTAGCCATCTTTTCTCTTTCGCTTTTAGAGTTAGTTGATGCTGGGAGGGGGGATGTGGATGAGAGTCCAGTTAGTCATAAAAATAAATACTCATTCGTTAGAACCCAAAGTTATTGTGCCCAGAGTTGATAAAGATTTGGTGGGCTGGAGAGCTGGGGAGAAAGCCCGCACTTCAAGCTAATTGGGGAATGTGATTATGACTGTTAATTGGAGGAGGGAATTGTGCTTTGCTACTTTGTGCCCAGGGGAGGGGAATTCAGTTTTTGGCTTTAACTATGTAGTGCCAATACTTTGTTTCTCGAATAAAAGATTGTTTAAGGTAAACAATGCCTCAAAGTTCTTTTGAAGAGTTTCATCTGTCAGAACCATGACAGTTTCTTTTTATTAAGGCAATAACTCTTGAGGATTGTAACAGTGGATGGGTGGGAAAGTAACCCAAGAATGGTTATTTATAAATATTTGTGTTTACATCATCTATTGTATTTTTTATATACTGTATATGATCATCATTTTGCACCATTTTCTAGGTTTGGCCTTTTGGAAAATGTTGAGAGTCTAAATTCCACTGTTTCACATTTCTACATTTCGTCTGGTCATAAGCTGCTCCTTTGAGTTCAGGTCTGGCCTCAGGATAATAATGTAGCACTTGGGGATGAAGACACAACCAAGCAGACCAGCACTGGAAGCCAGGATGGAGAAGATCTGCACAGCCACCATGTATTTCCCTTTGGTGCTCAGGTAGGTGGGGACAAAGGTCACCCAGACACTGCAGAAAACCAGCATGCTGAAGGTGATCAGCTTGGCTTCGTTGAAGGCCCCAGGCAGATTCCTGGCCAGGAAAGCCACCGTGAAGCAGATGGCAGCCAGGAAACCCATGTAGCTGAGGGTGATGTAGAACATGACAACAGCCCCTTCGTTGCATTGCAGGATGATCTCTCCATGCTGGGAGAGGAAGTCAGAATCAGGGAATGGGGGAGAAACTCCCAACCAGATGGAGCAGATGATAATTTGGACAGAAGAACAAGAAAGGATGATGGAGTTGGCCAAGCTCTTCCCCAACCATCTCTTCAATCTATTCCCTGGTTTTGTGGCCAGGAAAGCCAACACCACCATGATGGTTTTGGCCAAAAGAGAAGAAATGGCAACTGAGAAGATAATGCTGAAAAGTGTTTGTCGGAGAAGGCAGGTGGCTTTTCTTGGTTGACCAATGAAGAGAAAATTGGACAAGAAACATAGCAGGAGGGAGACAAGGAGGATGTAAGAGAGGTCCCGGTTGTTGGCTTTAACAATGGGAGTTTCCCGATATTTAATGAATATGAGTAAAACAAAGCCTGTGGTTAGGGAAAAGAACAGAGCAAATGATACCAGGATGTTGCCCAAATATTCTTCATAAGACAGGAAGGTTATAAATTTGGGGATACATTGGACTCTGTCCCCATTTGGATATTTATCATCTGGACACTTGGTGCATTTGTCTGTATCTGAGAAAACCAAAAAGCAATATTTCTTTAACATATTTTCCTTTCATTTTTGAAGAAATACATTCTTGGGACACGATGTGTTTCTTACCATCTTACCATCCCCACAGAAAGATCATAAAAGAATATCATTTTCTAAAAAAAACCCATTTCTAATTATTTATTAAATCAGGGGAAGTCCTAGGACATTAATGATTTCCTGTGTAATGTGCAGAATCTTCATAGGAACTACATTATTAAAGGTAAATAAGAAATCATTTAATATTTCTATTCGGACACTTCCTGAATCCTTCACATGGCACTTCTTCATATACTAGACTCATAAGATGCTAATGTCAATCCTGTTAATATAGGATATTATTGCATTGACAAGATATGCAGTACTGTCTGGTATTTTTAGAGTTAACTCAGATGACATAGAAAGGGAGGAGATTTATGAGGAAAGCGCGGGAAAGGAACGGAAGTGAATCTTTGGTCTCCAGCCTAATTGGAAGAGGTGACTTATGACTGTAAAGTAAGGGAGGAGTTTAGCAAGATAAGATAGACGCAAGCCAGAGAAATTCAGATTCTGGCATCCGCTTTGTATGTGCCGAAGCTATGTTTGCAAAATAAAGATTCTAAAAGGGAAACAAAGCCTCAGAATTCTTTGAAAAGCATCTTCCTTCGGAACCATAACAGCTAACTTGTAAAATCTAGGTTAATAATAATAATAATAATAATAATAATAATAATAATAATAATAATAATAATAATAATAATAATAATAATAATAATAATAATAATAATAATAATAATAATAATAACAACAACAACAACAATAACAACAATAACAACAATAATAAAGTTATTTCAGGCAGGAAACCCTATACCGTTTCAGACAAATCTTCATAGGAACTACATTATTAAAGGTAAATAAGAAATCATTTAATATTTCTATTTGGGGACTTCCTGAGTCCTTCACATGGCACTTCTTCATATACTGGACTCATAAGATGCTAACTTGTAAAATCTAGATTTCTGGCAGAGAAACCTATTCCTGCAAATAATCAAGAATGACTACTGGGAGCAATGAGGTGGACCCATAACTGTCCACACCACCTCATTGTGGACCCGCAACATCTTCTCAGTGATCCTCAAGGGGAGAGCAGTATAGAATGCATTGCAATCCCAAAAGGCAAATGGACTTTGTTTTTTTTTCTTTGAAAACATTTAGCTTCTTATCCAAGATGTCTATGGAGATTCTCAATCATCCAGATCATGGTTGACCCAAAGATGTTTTTCAAAAGCCAGCTGGACTTTTTTGGTTTTTTTCTTTCAAGATGGTTTGCTTAAAACCGAAGAAGCTTCTTGGATGAGAAATGAAACAGTTTCAAAGAAAAAAACAACAACAAAGACCAGTTGCCTTTTGGGGGAAAAGCACCTTTTGGGACAACCATGACCTGGATGATTGACAATCTCCATAGACAATGCATTGCAATCATCCTTCTGGTAGGTGGACTTAAAACAATTCCTCAAGTTTCAAAGAATTCAGATCTTCCTAGAAAGGTTAAAAACTATAAGGACAATTCCAAATTGAAAATCAGAAGAGAGATTTTTTCTGATAGTAGTGTAGCTTGTGCAATCTGTCACATCCTCCTATCTGTTCCCAGCCCCTCCTTCAAGGTCGGAAAATACACAAGAAAATGGTTGAGCTTTAATCTTTTAACTTGGACTTCCATGAAAATGCTCTGGATGAGTCGATTTCCACAAGGCCTGCCTTTTTCTTTGGTGTCACCCACCTTCCTTAATGGAGATGGTCCCCTCCGGACAGCGAATACAGTCGTAGCAGCAAACTGGCTCTCCTTCTCGAGCCCGCTTGACAAATCCAGCATGACAATTTTCCACACATTTGGACTGAGGCAGAGACTAAGCAGAAAAGAAGGAATGCCAAAGTAAATATCTCAGAATTAACCATCCATGGGAAATGGAGGTAGACATAAACCTTAGTGAAGTAGTCTCTGGGCTTCAGTTAAATAAATATGACGTCCCACTCCCTTGGATCTCATCTATCAAAGAATGGTGGTTTGTAGAATCCAGGAGAAGAGCCTGTTCTGCTGTGGCCCACAACCTCTGGAATATTCTACCATTGGAGGTGAGGTAGGTCCCCACAATCCTGGCCTTAGAAGAAACTTAAAACCTGACTCTGCTGGCTAGCCTGGTGCCTCCATAGGAGTGTGCTCTTCTTGGGGTGGCTGACAGGGTAGAGAGAAGATCCTCACACACCCCATGTTGCCTGTTCTCTTGGTTTTTAGCTACTAACTTAATTATGTTAATATTGATCATTTATATTAACTTTTTAACCTTTCTATCATTTTGTAAGCTGTCCAGAGTTGCTGCAGCAGTAGGAGATATCTCATTTGCTCAAGTGTTGTAGGAGATACAACCACTGGCATATTTTTCATTTAGTTCCTTCCTTTTGCTTCTGGCACATTACATTGAAATAAAGATTTTCAAAGATTATTAAATTCTATAATAAAATTTATTCTACAGGATTTATTAATTTTTATTTTATTGACTTTTTTTAAAAAATGTTTAAGTAGAATAAAACAGTGATGAAGAAAGAAACTTCTGCCCAGCAGGATACTAAATTGCAGAGAGGACACAAAACGGCCATGATCTATATCATAAAGTTTAGTCACCCAGCATCTCATGTGGGACATGGCTGAATCAGCTGAAAGCACTGTTCCATATTAGAGCATCAAAAAAACACCTTGGTCAATAGTACTGAAGCTTCCCAAGCCATCTAACAAAATTATAAGAGTACTACTCCCCACACTCAATTCTCATTGAAAATCATCCATCTTGAGGACTAGGCTTAGCCCACTCGAAATGGGCTCTAGAGCAGGGCTTTTCAACCTGTGGTACGCGTACCACTTGTGGTACATTAATGAGTGGCAGGTAGTACGCAGCCCTGCCTAGCCAAGTGTAATGGGGAAGGGAAAAAGCCAGCACAGGCAAAGACTTACAGTGAGAGAGTCCTCTGGAGCTACAAAGGCCCCAGGCTAACTTCTGGCTCACCCTCCCCCATGAGAAAGGAGGAGGGGGCGGAGACTATAAAAGGAGGCAGTTTGGGAGGGAGAGGGAGAGAGAGAAAAAGCAGCAGCCTTGGGAGGAGGCAGAATCAGCTCTAGCTGCACCGAAGGGGAAGAAGGAGGAGGAGGAGGAGGAGGGTGGGGGGAGAGGAGATCAAGCAGGCCGGCCCGCCATGAGCCAATCTACAACTGCTGTGGCAGGCACCTGTGCTGGCAGCAGCAAACAGGCAAGAAATGCAGTGGGGGAGGGGTCGCCCTCCACGAGGAATGAAAAGCAGCAATGGCTGGAGGTGAGGCGTGGAGGGAGGGAGGGAGATGGAGAGTGGAAGGATTCTTATGTGTTCTTAAGGAGTGTTTGGCAATTTCTATTTGGCTGATGGCTCGTTTTAGCTTCTATTGCTCTGCTGTTGTTAGCTGTAAGTTTTGCTGCAAGGGATTTTGAAGTATTTTTCTCCTGAATGGATTTTACTTATGAATGAAGCCATTTGGGGAGGCTGCCTTAGCCAGCAGCCAATATTTACATTTTTTTTCTTCCTTAACTGCCGGCTAGGCTCCTTACTTTCCTTTCTAGCCAGTAGCTAATTCTTAAAGGGGAAGTGCCTTTTTAAGCTAGTTCACTCAGCACTTGTCTTTTCTGTCTCTGGAGGCCTTTCCTTGTTTGATCAATATACGGAAGAGGGAAAATATGGGGGGGTTCAAATTCTTCCTTCAGAAGGAGATGGAAATGAGAAAAAGGGAGGCAGGGAAGGGAGGGGGGGAAGGAAGTCCCACCTTAGCACTTGGCCACCAGCAGCTCTGCCATTGACTTTGCTTGTCAAAAGGTTGCAAAAGGGGATCACATGACCCTGGGACAATGTGACCATCATAAATATGAATCAGTTGCCAAGCATCCAAATATAAATCACATGACCCTGTTGCTGCAATGGTCATAAGTGTGAAAAATGGTCATAAGTCATTTCAGTGCAATTGCAACTTTGAACAGGTTTTTTTTTTGTCACCAAGTTTTTGACACCTTGCTAGGTGGTACTCGAATATTGCCATATCCTAAAAGTGGTACAATCGGTAAAAAGGTTGAAAAGCCCTGCTCTAGAGCTTTGAAAATCAGAGAAAATTCTCCAATATTTTCCCCACCTTGTTGAGCAGCTTTAGTCTTGACAGAGCCTCTTGGTTGATAATTATTCTCTGTCTTTCAAAGCTCCCAAGTTTCAGTATGATGGGATCCTCCTTGGAGAGAATGAGCATGGACCCGAAGTCCAGATCTGCTGTTACATCTCCATTTTGATCTAAGTAGAGTTGAAAGTAGGAAAGATTCCAAAATTCATTCTTCTCAAGAAAGGGGTGGAACTGGAATGAATTCATTCCCAGATTTCAAAAGTAGAACCATTGCTTTCTTATCCCATGTGACCTTTAAACATTTGAATCTTTCTTCAACAGTTGTCTAAGTTGCAAATATGCTTGGTCGGGGGAACAAGGGTTAACACTATCTTCAAAAGTGAAAAAAATGTTCAGCAACATTTATCAACCATATATTGAGAAAATATAGATTGAGAAAATAAATAATTGACAAAGTTTGTCAACTTCAGTTTGTTAACTGAAAACAACAGGGTGATTATTTAGTCTTCTCTCTGCTAGTCAACAGAAAAAACACATCTTGACAAGCTAATTCTACTTTATTGTAAAGCTACATTAACAGAATCTAGAAGTCTGAAAGTACAAATCTCCCACAACCACTTTTGACCGCCTGAAAAGTTTCATTTCTTTGCCTGTTATTCACCTGTTGGCTGCCTCTTCTTACCTGATTGTACCCCGGGAAACCTATCTTCCCCATCATCTCCCAAGATCATTCTGACATGTCATTACTCTTCTTTAATGAAATGTGGGGACGATGGTAATAAAATTTGATTTTAGCAAAGTACTAACAAATTACTTCCTGTTGTTATGATTAGATAGCTACTTAACTAAGATCTGGATGTGATAATTAAGTGGATAAAAACTGCCTTAAAATTGTATCCAAATAATTTTCAATGTTCATCATAAAACTGGTTAGTTATGAACAGCAATTAGCACTTTGTCATCTATTCATATATTAATAATAATAATAATAATAATAATAATAATAATAATAATAATAATAATAATAATAATAATAATAATAATTATTATTATTATTATTATTATTATTATTATTATTATTATTATTATTATTATTATTATTATTATTATTATTATTATTATTATTATTATTATTATTATTATTATTATTATTATTATTATTGGATGGGCATCAAACTTCATTAGAACATTTATGAAAATGATCTCAAAATAGTAATTGATTGCAGCCCAAATGTGAGTCAGCAGTGTGATTTTCATGGAAAACAAGGCAAATGAATCCATTATAATCTCAGGAAATGAATGTTCTGATTTGAGAAGACCCCCAACTCAAGTACCAGATCCCCTTGCAGGCACCAAGCTTGAAAAGATGCTGCAAAAAATCTGGTCAAGTTTATAGAAGAGGAATGTAGCCAAGGATGGGATCAAAGGAGCTTCTCTAGCTATGAAGAAAGACAAGGAGAAGAGCCATGTTGGTTTATGGCAACAGAAAATCAGAAGATGCTTTTAGGGGCACCATTTTCAAATAACACAATCTCTTTGTTGGAGAAGGGAGGATAATGCACTCTTTCAATAACTAAAAAATGTTGCACAGAAGATTAAGAGCTATCTGTTTATTGTTATTCCATAGTTCATAGATATGGAAAAATGAACTCAGCCACAAGAGAGGACATTCTGGCTGAATAAGAAGAAAAACATCATAAAAGAAGGAGCAGTTTTAGCCCTGAGCTAGTGAACCAGAGAAATTCACCTATTGTCTTGTCTTAATGCAAAGCCTGAGCAGATATAGGCCAAAGAAGCTTCAACTGGGATTCCTGCAGAATGGAGAGGTTAGACTAGATGGCCTCAGGGTCTCCGTTAAATTTATAAAGGTAAAATTCTACGATGCTAATCATAAACAACATACCTACAGGAATTGATTTAAAACTACATGCATCCTTTTAAAATTAGCAGTGTTTAATATCAAAATGTATCTACCATGGCATAGCCTCTTTGGAATATTAACCCCCAGTCGATTAGATTGGCCAAAGGTGTTGGACTTTGGTAGCATAATGAAGTTGAGATATTTCCCCACCTTTTCCATTAGATTTCTTCTCAAACAGAACTGAGATTAATGGAGAGTTATTTCTCCTTTTCTAGCACAAGGAGATTAAAATTGTTCTCCTCCTTCTCCTTTCCTCAAAAGAAATTAAGTCTGATGGATCCTTTTTGGAACCACATACCTGCCATGACTGCAGCCTTGGAGCTCCGAAACTCTCTTTGACCTCCTTCCTTCTCCTCCTGCATCTGGAGGAATATGCAGCATTCAAGGCATGCACCAGAGTCTTAACAATACTGTGAACATGGATGCTATTTGAGATCCGTGAACTGTTCCTTCCCTGTTGGGTCTCCAGTGATGCTTTCTGGGTGCATCTTCTCCGGCCTTTGACAGAAAAGATACGATTTGAAAAAGAACAGTGAAAATGCTGATCTTCATACTGGACATCTACAAACAAGTAAGGTTCAAAGGCATCATCTTTTGGCCTTTGTTTCCCCTGAAAACTAAAGGACCAAATACTATGGATGTATTTGAGAAGTCTGGGTTTTTTCAATTTATATGTTCCCAAATTTGTGGTGATCCAGACTTTCCCTTCAATGGGTCCTGGCAAACCGTCAAGTGTTGAATGGAAAGGAAGGATTCTGTCTGAAATGGAAACATATTCTAAGAAGTGAACAAAGACATTGACTTGTCTCCACTTAGAGATGGTGTCTCTGAGGGGTGCCGGGTGTCTAATTGAGATTCGTTGTGATATTACAACACAAATTCCATTCCTGACAAGCATAGGAGTGAAAGTCCTCATGAAATCCTCTCCCTTCTCTGTGTCTGAAGCAAAGAGACCAATCAAGGTCCATCTGAAATGGAGAAGCAGAGGGACAATTGCTGGGTCCTGGAACCCTTCTTTGGGGAGCATCTGGTGGAAAAAAGGGAACTGACTTTTATCACTCAGAGCCTCTGAAGCAGTTAGATAACTGATCTGAAAAGACAATGAAGAATGCTTACATTGGGGTTCAGATCAAGTCCAAAACATTAGCTTTCAATAAATCCAACTTCATTCTCTTGAACTTATTAGAATAGTTTATTGTTGATTAGTCATTAAGTCTACAACAATACAGAATATAAAACTCAGAACATTAAGAACACAATATATAAACACAAAATAAAAAAATAAAGAAACAAGAATACAAATAAAGAATGAAAATCATACTTCTGTATCACAATCAGACCCAGCTATACAGATTTCAAGTGAACCGTTTTGCTCCAACAAAGTGCCATGTTATGTATAATTTTTAAATTCTGATAGCATAGGAAATAATTTGTTTTAATATAAGGATCCCAATAGGTCATTTTTGTAATGTTCAGACCAAGCTACTGAATGCTTTCTTTCTTATATAATTGATACTGAAATGATGGTTATGTCTCTCTCTGGAGCTCCAGAAAGAAAAGCTCGTAGGGACTTGCTTAAATCTTGCATATTTAACCTCTGTGTCCAGCACACTCGCACTAAAATAAATATTGCCCTGAGATGCGTAGGTACTTTTGCATTTAAATGCTTGCTTTTTAATTGAATTTTTGTCTGTTAAAAAAGACAGAATTTTGAAAGTCTGTCAGTTTCTACCTCTTAATTTTATACCAATAATTATACACCCCAATTTTAGACAAAGAACAAGTTGTATAAATTCCCAATTCAACTCTGAGGGTGGAAGAGCTTTTACTGTATCCACCCCCAAGATCCTTCTCAGTTGATGTCATTGTCCTTATTTTAGTGGTAATATATGTCTTAAGCTTCACATCTCAGCTCCATATAAGAGCTTAGGGGTAATCTCGGCATTATATACTTTAATAAATGGGGCTAAGGAAGTTGGATAACAATTATTTTTTTAAAAAAAATTAAGTAGTAGATTCACTCATGTCCTTGCTCTGAGCTCCTTTGATGTAAAGCAAGCAAAGATCCAGTCTCCAAGAAAACTACCTCTGGATAAGGAAAGATGTTACTTGCTCTATTGGCTCACCACTGAATAGCCATCTAGGGACATGATGTCATTTTTAAAAATCATATCTTTTGACTTTGGTTTATTAATAATCAGATAATTATTATGGGAGTTGGAGCCAAGTCTTCTTAACAGTGTTTGGAACCCAACTTGAGGGGGTCCTTGGTGCTCTCTGAGCTTGCTTGTTTTCTTGCAGATGTTTCATGACCCAAACTAGGTAACATCATCAGTGCTAATCATCCTCATCATAATCACTAGCACTGATGATGTTACTTAGTTTGAGTCATGAAACATCTGCAAGAAAACAAGCAAGCTCAGAGAGCACAAGGGACCTCTCGTGTCAACCCAGAGCTACAAACATTCCTCTTTATTTCAACCCAACTTGCAAGAATAATAATAATAATACCATTCTCAGTTTATACAAGGTGATAATATATGTACCTAGCGCCTTAGGCATGTGTGCCTGAGGGTCCTTTATTAGTCCTGGTAAGTCATTCAAGTCTAGACTGAATAATAATGGTGCAAATATGCACCCTTCATGAGTTTTGATCCTATTTGATACAAGTGCCCAGCAGAATCCACCAAAGCAATGAGGAGGGTGTCATGACAGGATACGGCTGTTTTGATGGTTGCCCCCTTCTCAGTATGGATCCCAATCACCAGCCATGACACCCATAATGGCCACGGTGAAAAGCAGCTCTTGAATTCCACAGAGAAGATATAAGTGGATATATTGGTCACCCACCACCTCCGCACTCACTTTACCAGATATAGAAACACACACATGCACACACACACAAACCTGTGGGACTTTGTAGGTGCCTACTAAAGTTGACATCTGGATGGAGATGTCCCTTCTAGCTGCATCGAGAAGAGTCAAAAAACCGTCCTTCTTTCCACAGCTGTAGTTGGGAACATTGGCTACTCCAGTAGAGAGCATGTCCAGCAAGGCATCTGAAGTGGTCAGTGTGCTCAATGAGTTGTCATGGATGTTGTAGCCAAGTGTGAGATTGTGCAGGAGCTGTGGATTCTTGTTAGCCATATGAATGGCAAAAATGAATTGGACAATTCTAAATTTATCAGAAGTTAACCTACCAGAAGGTGCCGACCTATAGAAAAATATTCAGATTATCAACATCACCATCAGATGTTAAACAGAATATTGTTTAATGTATTTACTCTTTGTCACCACAACCCTATTGAATCTTAAGCCAATACTGATCCAAAACTAGAGGTAAAAATTAAACCATTCAGTGAGCATTTATAAAATTATGCAAATGGGCTTGACATAGGAAACTGCAACCTTTTCAACAGTTACTTTAAACAAAAGTCAGTTTTCAACTGATGAACTTAGGATTGGATGGAGAGGAAGAAATAATCCGGAGTTCTGTTTCTCCATCTTTGGATTTGAGCCTCTTCCAGGAAATTAGGCAGGTCCTGCAATACAGGAGTAAATGAAATAAGAAGAAAAAAAGGAGAGTATTACAACTGCAAATGGAAGGAATGCAACTCCTTCACCCTGAATGACTTACAAGTGAGGCTGACTAGAAGGAGCCATGTTAAAAGACAACATTTTATTTGAGCGTATGGTCGCAGTGGTGACCACACTGATGAGATGGTCTCCTGGCCTGTAATAGCTTGGTGGGTTTTTTCCATCCCGATGCTCCAAATACATCAGGCACTTCGTTCTAAGCTTTCCAGAGACTGGCTGGAACACGGGCAGCATCAGAAGCACCAGCAGCAGAATCAGGAGGTCCATAATTCATTGGGCTGAATCAATCCCTTTCTAAAGAAGGACACCAAGAAGATACAAGAGAACTCAAGACACTCCTTCAAGATGGGAATGCCAGTGGTTCTCCTGATTCAGACAGAGACAAGCCGAGCTTCATCTGGAAAGGAGAGAAAGTACATTTGAGAGCACAGCTTCTGCCTGTCGCAAAAATTGGGCCACAAAGAGCCTGACCTGAGGCATTTATCCTTTTCTGATGCAAGATCCCTTCCATGCTGCTTCAGTCTGATGTTTGCATCAAGGCAGTGGCTGGAGAAGTGACAGAAGAAGTCTCAAAGAACAGGATGGTGATAATTACAATGTGAAGCAACTTCTCCTCTGGGAACCCTGAAGTTCATCCAGGGCTCCATGTGAGGAGAGATAGCTGGAGAAAAGCATGTCAGTGCAAAAAGACTGATATCTTTTTGCAGGACAAGAAGCAACGAATGGAAACTAATCAAGGAGAGAAGCAACCTAGAACTAAGGAGAAACTTCCTGACAGTTAGAACAATTAACCAGTGGAACAACCTGCCTCCAGAAGTGGTGAATGCTCCAACACTGGAAGTTTTTAAGAAGAGACTGGACAGCCATTTGTCTGAAATGGTATAGGGTTTCCTGCCTGAGCAGGGGGTTCCCTTATTATTATTATTATTATTATTATTATTATTATTATTATTATTATTATTATTATTATTATTATTATTATTATTATTATTATTATTATTATTATTATTATTATTATTATTATTATTATTATATACTCCTAGGGACACTATTCTGTAGTGGTTGTGGTCTTTCCTGTCAGGATATGCCCAGAAAATGATGCCTGGACGAAGGAAATTGACTTCTGCTGTCCTTCAACTTGGCACCTTGTCTCCAGAGATCACTTGGAAAGGTTACCATAGCTATAGATTGTGGCACCACTGTGGGTTTGATGACCTTTAACTCCAGTGCCATCTGTTTTCTAATGCCAAGGAAGCAATCAGTACCCTTGAACCCTGACTAATTTTAGAGTAGGGCCTATTTGTGATATTTTTTTCCTATTAAATCTCCATATATTAATCCTAAATTGGAGCTGATTTTAAAATTACTTATTCCTGAAATGAAATTTCATTTCTTCTCTGTTCTAGAATTACCAATTTTTCATTGAGATCTAACAGACTGGAAAGTGACTAGTTGGGGGGTACATTGCTGGGTAAATGGGAAGAAGGTTAAAGGATGGATAGAGCATAAAAACTTCTATCCCTTCACACTCCTTCATTCAGAATAGAGCTGGAAGGGACCTTGGAGGTCTTCTAGTCCAACCACCTGCTCAAGCAGGAGACCCTGTACCATTTTAGACAGTTAGCTGTCCATTCTCTTCTTTAAAACCTCCAGTAATGGAGTACCTACAACGTCTGAAGGAAGGGGTTCCAATGATTAATTGTCCTCACTGTTAGGAAGTTTCTCCTTAATTCCAGGTTGCTTCTCTCCTTGATGAGGTTCCATCCATTGTTTCTTGTCTTGCTTTTGGAAAATATATGTCAGTCCTTCAAATACTGGAATACTGCTATCATATCACCCCAGTCCTTCTTTCTCTAGACTAGTCAAACCCAATTCTTGCAACCGTTCCTCATATGTTTTAGTCTGCAGGCCTCTAATCATCTTAGTTGCTCTTTTCTGAAATTTTTCGCAAAGGCTCAATATCTGTTTTATAACATGGTGACCAAAACTGGATGCAGTATTCCAGATGCGGTCTTACTAAGGATTTATAAAGCAGTACTAATACTTTACATGATTTTGATTCTATGCCTCTGTTGCTGGAATTGGGTATGTCTAGTTTAATGAAGAGAAGGAGGAGGGGGGACATGATAGCAGGGTTCCAATATCTCAGGGGCTGCCACAAAGAAGAGGGAGTAAAGCTATTTTCCAAAGCACCTGAAGGCAGGACAAGAAGCAACGGATGGAAACTAACCAAAGAGAGAAGCAACCTGGAACTAAGGAGAAACTTCCTGACAGAACAATTAACGAGTGGAACAACCTGCCTCCAGAAGCAGTGAATGCTCCAACACTGGAAGTTTTTAAGAACAGACTGGACAGCCATTTGTCTGAAATGGTATAGGGTTTCCTGCCTGAGCAGGGGGTTGGACCAGATGACCTCCAAGGTCCCTTCCAACATTATTATTGTTGTTTTTGTTATTATTGTTGTTGTTCTTTTGTTATTGTTACTGTTACTCTTTTTGAGCCAGGTTTTACTGACTCTGTCCTTGTGCCTTTGTTTTTTCCCATTTAAGTGTAAAACCTGGCTTTTCTCCCTATTAAATTTCATTTTGTTGGATAGGGCCCATTGTTCAAGTTTGTCAAGATCGTTTTGGATCCTGAGCTTTTCTTCTAAGGTGCTGGCTATTCCTGCTAGCTTAGTGTCATCTGCAAGTTTGATGCATTCCCCTTCTATTCCCTCATCTGAGCAGTTTATGAAGATGTTGAAGAACACTGGGCGTAAGACGGAGTCTTGTGGTACCCCACTGCTTACTTCTCTCCATGTAGATGTAGTACCATTGAGGGTGGTTTGTCAACCAGTTACAAATCCATCTGGTGGTGAAGCTGTCTATCCCACATTTTTCTAGCTTACCAAGAAGCAGGTTGTGGTCTACTTTGTCGAATGACATCTGTACAAATTAATATAGAAGTTTCCACTCCAACTATGTCCAAACACAACAAGCACATCCTAGCTAAAATTGACATTGAATCATTTTAGAATTAAAATTGAATCATTTTGCTGACTCAGATTCATAGTTAGAGTCTGACTTAACTATGAGACCAACTTAGCATGGTCTGCAAGAATCCTTTCAATTTTATTCAAGTATGCAAATACTTTAACCAAAAAGAACTCTGTTTGACCTTATACCTCCCTCCCTTTTATCCTAAAAACTCAACCTTTAATTATTGTGCTTTGCAGAGTTAGGTTAACATTTTCATCATTTGCAGATCTTTTGAGCTTGAGCAACTGAGCTGATATTCTTACCACTTAATGTAAGATGGTGCTAATTATTCCCATCACAAGCTGTGAGGATTCCTCATCCAATAAGGACAATGTCTTAGACTTTACCAATGCAAACCATATGTTTTCCCCGGGGTCCCAGATTGGACTCTCCTGCTGGTTTACAACATCAGCATATGGCCCCCAATAATCTGGGTCCTAATTTTACCAACCTCGGAAGGATGGAAGGCTGAGTCAACGTTGAGCCCATCAGGATCGAACTCCTGGCAGTGAGCAGAGTTTGCCTGCAATGCTGCCTTCTAACCACTGTGTCACCAGGACTCAGGGGTCTGGTAGGCAGAGGGAGGCAGCTCCACCCCCTACCACCTGCATCGCATGGTGGCACCAACCGGATGGGCCAAGCCGGGCTGGGTAGAAGGTGAGCCAACAGCAGCAGCCAGTGGCAAAGCAGCCGCAGATTAGGTAGAGGCCGAAAGTGACCAGGGGCAGCCATTTCGCACAGCCAGGATAAGAGCTGCAGCGCCCACCAAGGTCCATAGCCCAGCGCCTGCAGTGCTGAGTAGGTGTGCAGGATGGTGCTCAGCAGCCTGAAGGTGGAGGCACAGGTGGCGCAGTTCCCCCAGCGGCTGCTGGCGAAGGGGCCCTGGCAGTCTGGCAGCAGGGGGGCACTCTAGAGGTCATATGGTAGATCTGGGACAACTTGCGCCATGCCAGGCAGGAGCAGCCCAGAAAAGCGATCCAGAGTACTGTGGCCAGGAGGGCAAAGAGCTCCCACGAGGCCAGAAGTAGCACAGGGACCCTCTCGGCAGCCACACGGCACCCACTGTGGCCAAGAAGTATCGCAGCAGAAGCAGAGCCAGTAGGCAGGGCAGGCGGAGGCCAGGGCTCACTGATGCCTTGGTCATTACGGCCGCAGGCAACCAGATGGTGGGATGGAGAGGGCGGAACTGGCGGTAGCAGCACTTCCACTCCCGTCAACCCCCATTCTCTCTGCCTCCTATACGTGAAAATAATAAGACATCCCCCCAAAATAAGACCCAGTGCCCCTTTTGGAGGCCAAAAAATATAAGACCAGGTCTTATTTTCGGGGAAACACAGTAGCAGAGTTCCAGTATTTGAGGGGCTGCCACAAAGAAGAGGGGGTCAAATTATTCTCCAAAGCACCAGAGGGCAGGACGAGAAACAATGGATGGAAACTGATCAAAGGGAAAAGCAACCTGGAATTAAGGAGAAACTTCCTGACAGTGAGGACAATTAACCAGTGGAATAGCTTGCCCCTAGAAATCATGGGTGCTGCATCACTGGAGATTTTTAAGAAGAGACTGGACAGTCATTTGTATGAGATGGTATAGGTTCTCCTGTTTGAGCAGGGGGCTGGACTAGAAGACCTCCAAGATCCCTTCAAGCTCTATTCTATTCAAATGGTATAGGGTCTCCTTCCTAAGCAGGAGGTTGGACTAGAAGACCTCCAAGGTCACTTCCAGCTCTATTCTGATTGATTGGTTGATTGGTTGATTGGTTGATTGGTTGATTGGTTGATTGATTGAAGTCTGTGCATTTTTTCTATATAAATTTACTTATAATTCTCTTACTATTGAGTATATTACTATTACCTCTAGGTTATATTATACCATATCTATTACAAGTATACCATTGCTACTACTCTGTTATTCTGTTTTTCCCTTTCTGTTGTATGAAGAGCTGCTAAGTGGGTATGACAATTGCCTTTCCTTATAATTCTCAGAAGAACAGTTTTTTAATGTATGCCCTCTGGATTTCTACTCATAAAAATGTTCCAAAATAAAAGCTGTTTTAAAAAATACACTTTGAGTTGTCCCAGTAGGGGCAGGACATGTCACCATACCTTGTTCAGCTGAAAAATAGACTAAAATAGACTAAAGAATAGACTAAAGAATACTCTTGTTTTCTCTTTTGTCACAGATCAAACCTAGGTAAGGGGAAGCATGGCTGATATAAATTTGCCTGGGGCCATCCAGGTAGCACAAGTGATGTCTATTGTGCTGAAGCTCTGCTGAGATTTCAAAGGCTATCTGGAGTTCAGCTTCGGAATAAACCTTGATTTTTGATCTAGGAAGGAAGGTGACAAGAATGACTGGGCTGCCTTTCCTGCTACTGCTGCTGTTCTTCTTTCTCCTTCCTCCAATTATTGCTAAGAGGATACAAACTGTGTGTGTGTTGAAAAATTATTTCCAGTCACAGGAAAGCTACCACAGGCCTGGCGATCTCATTATTGGTGGCAATTTGCAGCTGGGAACCACTGTCCTTTCCAATATCCCAGATTTTCAAACAGACCCATTCTTGTTTCATATGGGAAATATGTAAGTCTCACCTGAAGGGAATTGATGTAGATAATTGTTTACTTTGTTTAAAATTGTTTGCAGCGTAGTTCAGATCTTTGTGCTTTTCTCAGTAAAGTGCCAAGCTTTTAAAATAGCTACAATTCTCTAGAAGTTTTCATCAGAAAGATGATAAACAACCACAAATGTGAGGAAGGAGAAGACATTAGAAATTGTGGTGGCCTAGTGGAGAAGTTGAGTTATAATATTAATTTGGACAGAAAGTCAGGGTGAGAAGCTCAATCTTTTTCCACTGTCCAGGAGTTGTGTAAAACCATCTCAGTTTTGGAATCAGCAGTGCTTATGAATAATGGTCTTTAATCAATCAATCAATTCAATCAATCAGAATAGAGGGACCTTGAAGGTCTTCTATTCCATCCCCCTGCTCAAGCAGGAGACCCTATACCATTTCAGATAGGTGGCTGCCAGTCTTTTCTTAAAAACCTGTAGTGATGAAGCACCCACAACCTTGGTACCTACAATCTTGTAGTACCCCACTGCTTACTTACTTCCATCTAGATGTAGCACCATTAAGGACTACTTGTTGAGTACGGTTTGTCAGCCAGTCACAAATCCATCTAATGGTGATGCTGTCTAACCCACATTTTTCTAGCTTACCAAG
Organism: Azemiops feae; assembly: GCA_023970755.1. NCBI lineage: Eukaryota > Metazoa > Chordata > Lepidosauria > Squamata > Viperidae > Azemiops > Azemiops feae. Next base: position 29,287 of record JALGBA010004169.1, on the reverse strand, counting down.
AAGTAGGTTGTGGTCTACTTTGTCAAATGCCTTGCTGAATCTAAATATACTATGTCCACAGCATTTCTCTGGTCTACTAATTTGGTCACCCTGTCTAATACATGCTCTAACCTCCCCTGAAGAAGCTGAGAGAACCGAATTAGTTAGGGTGCTAGTGGACCAATCAGGAATATGTCATATGAAGAGAGACACTTTTCTCCTTTCTCACAAAGTCATCCAGGTTTCATCAAGAAACATCCTTAAAAAAAGCCCCAAACCTATGAAACGTGGGACTTCCAAACCCAAACAACCACCAAAAAAGGCAAGACAAACTCCTCCCACATGACCTTTCCTGAAAATTTCCCAAATATTTTTCTCACTGTAGACTCATACCCAAAAGCTACCAGCAATTCCTGGCCTTGGTATTTGCGGTCAGAGAGGTCAACAAGGATCTGGTTCTCCTCCCCAATATCACGCTCGGCTTCCAAATCTCTGACAATCGCCAGACTGAGAGAAGCATTTCCATAATCAGCCTCTCCCTGCTCTCCACACGAGGCCGAATGGTTCCGGGTTACAAATGTGACAGGCAGGACCCTCTGCTCTCTGTCATTGGAGGTCTCAAGCCCAAATCCTCAAGGCAGATGGCCTCCATCTTCAGCCTCTTCAAGGTCCCACAGGTAAGGGGGCTCCATTTGACACCGCACGAATGAGACAAACAACAGAAGCATCCATAGAAACCAAAGCTGCTTAGGGGACGTAGTAATCTCCCTAAGTATGTAGTAGTATGTGACTTAGAGACTCCACATGATACTTGAATTCATTTTTCATTTTTATGTGTCAGAATACATTTTTTATATAATTTGAAAGAGATAGATAAATATTTCCTAAATGCTGTATTTGCCAAGAGGAATTATTTATATAGGAATTCCTCCCTAACTAACTAATTAATACTTCATATAAGTGTAGCCACTAATTCAATGCAGTTTATTCTCTGTATCAGATGGATGATTTGTTTCCCTGTCTTCTGACATGTAACAAGATAAAATATGCTAATTGTTGGCTCTTTCTAAGAGGGGAAGAAGCTTAAACTTGCCATTCATAGTGAGTTCAGCTGACTGGTGGGGCAATCAACCACACAATGGGGACCCTTAAAGTCACCCTAAAACATTATTTTGTCTTTAAAAGAAGAATCTCACTTCCTCCAGCTTGGTGTTGGTTTTGAGTTCACTCAGGGAGATGAGAAAGTTTATCCTTCCTTCTTCCGGATTAATCCCAGTGAATTTCCTCAGTATGTGGGTTTAGTCCAGCTGCTCCTGCATTTCCAGTGGAACTGGATTGGGATGGTGGCCTCTGAAAGTGAGAGCGGAGAACGTTTCGTCTCATCTCTGGTGCCAATGCTGAAGGAGAAAGAGATCTGCTTGGCCTTCATTGAAATATTGAAATCGGATAATTTTCATATTACAATGAATAAATTCATTCTTTTTTTAAGAAACTGTTGTAAAGCTGAAGTGATTATTCTCTTTGGTGATCCTCAAACTAATGCACAAGTAGAGTCAGCTCTGTTTTTTCACGGAATATCCACAAAATCTTCACCTCAGAAACTTTGGATCCTAACTTCCCAATTGAAACGTAACATGGTGCCAGCTAAAGACATATTGCCATATATAAAGCCCTTCCATGGGACTTTGCAGTTTAGGGACCACACAGGGGATATCTCAGAATTCAGCCATTTTCTCATGTCTTTAGACCCTTTGAACCCACAAGGGGACATCTTTCTCCCAGAATGGTGGGGAAAGGTCTTTGACTGCAAGTTCCACAAATTAGGAAAGACCCGTCAACAGAAGAAACAATGTACAGGAAAGGAGAATTTACAGGATGTGCCAACTCACATTTTTGAAAAAACCATGACAGGTGAAAGTTACAACATCTACAATGCCATTTATGCTGTGGCCCATGCACTGCATTCAATGTGTCGATCGGGAGCCCAACCGACCATGATAAGGCTTGGGAAGAGGATCTCAGATGTCCAGTCATGGCAGGTAATCTATCTGACTTTTTATTCAGTTCACAGATCCTTAGAAAGCAAGTTTCCTGAATGTATTTCTTGAGTTATTGGTTAAATATCTGTATGCTGTCATATCAAAACAGACTAAGGAAGGATTTTAAAAAAGCAACAACACTAATATGAATTAAGAATTGAGATGTGTTTGAATGTGTTTGAATGAATTAAGAATTACACTTGGTTGAAATAGGGTAGTGGGGTGAAAAGGGAATAAACCAAACCAGTTGTCCATAAGACCCATAGAGGAAAGACTCCATAGAAGGTCCTGAAAGGTCTTCCATGGTTGCCTAAATTTCAAGGGGGGGCCATTTCAGGGAAGAAATGTCAGCCCAGGCCCCAGAGCAAGATGACAATCTGAGTGTGTTTCCAAATGGTGCTTCAACAGGTCAGTTGAAATCCTAGTGGGCATATTTGCAGAACCACCTCAGTTTCTCTCTCAGTAGGTAGCCTGAATCCAACCTGTGAAGAGACAGTTCAATTCTTTTTAATCTTGATTTATATTTCTGTGGCTTAGAATCCTTTGTGATTCCACAAGATTGTCATTTGTTCTTCTGCTAATCTTCTTGTGTGAAAGCAGTTTTTGTCAACTTCAGCATACAGAGTAGGATTCAAAGACATTCTAATGGGTTCTGCTCTGAAATTCATCAGATCTTTCCCTACCAAAGACTAAATGTTGGGCCACTCTAGATAGTGAAGTGATGTAGATGCATTTGTCATTCACAAAACAATGGGTTCCAAATGAAAACATATCAAAATATAGATAACCAAGTATAACAGGAGCTATACTATACAAGGAAATTTGGAATATAAAATTAAAACCTTTGTAAAAGGCGAAAGATTTATACGATCTGAAGAGAAACCAGAGTATTATGGTAGAGTTGATAGCCGAAGCTCTGCAAAGAGATAAACAAGAAATATTATTAGAAATAGATGAGACGTACCGAACCCATACGAAGTATGCCAGACAGAACAGACTTCCACGAGAAGTTCATATAAGATTTACCAGAAAGAAAGTTAGAGATATAATATACAAGATTACAAGAGACAACCCAATGATCTATAAAGATAAAGAAATACAAACACTAAAACAAGTCCCAAAGCAAGTAAGAGAACAGAGAAGAGATTATAGATTTCTTAGTGCATATCTAATTAAAAGAAGCATACCATTTAGATGGTTAATCCCAGAGGGGATGTTAATATCTTGGCAGGAGAGAAAGATTAAGATAGATAGTTTAGACAGAGCACGAGAATTCTATGAACAGTTGGAAGGAGTGGAAGAAGAGAATAGTAGTAAGGAAGAACTAGAATCTAGAAGCCAGGAAGACCAACAGCAAGAGCCAAAAGAAATAGAACGAGAGATAGAAAGTAAGGAAGAAAAAGGACAAAGGAAAGAAAGAGGAGTAGGTTTGAGAACAAGACAAACACATAAGTAGATCGCACAAGTAGAACAATGGAAGAGGAGATTAAATTAATATCAATTAATGTTAATGGATTAAATGCACCCACTAAAAGGAAACAAATATTAACAAAATTAGTTAAACAAGGTATAGACATAGCTTGTCTACAAGAGGTACACATAAAAGAGCAACATAAGAAATACTTGGAATTCCCGAAATTAGGAGTACTATATACAGCACTAGCGGAACAAAAACAGGGGTATAGCTGTCTATATTAGGAAAGAAATTAAAGCCAAATTGAAATATCAAGATACAGATGGAAGAGTGCTAATAATAGAATTACAAATTGGACAGAAAACATGGCTGTTGGTGACGATTTATGCTCCAAATGAGAACCAAAAAGAATTTTATAACAAACTACATAAGAAACGTATAGAAATTGGACAGGAAAATATTTGTATAGTGGGAGATTATAATGTGGTAGTGAATGTAAAAAAGGATTATATTAGCAATACGAAAAATAAGAAGAAACGGAAAATATTACCAAATACATTTTTTGAGATGGCACATGAACTCAAGCTATCTGATCAATGGAGAAAACGGAATAAAAAAAAAGGAATACACTTTTTTTTCGAATCCGCATAAATCCTGGTCTCGGATAGATATGGCATGGATGAATGGAGAGGTAGGACAAGACATAGAAATAATAGAAATAATGCCAAATATATGGGCCAATCATAATCCCCTGAACATAGTCTGGAAAGGGCAGAAAAAAGTAAGGAGAAGGTGGATATTGAACTCCCACATTTTAAAGGAAAAAGAATTTATTGTAAGTATTAGAAAAGAAATGGAATTATTCTTTAAAGAAAACACAAAACAAGAAACATCACTACAAATTATATGGGATACGGCTAAAGCGTATTTGAGAGGTATAGTGATACTGTAGCTTATACAGCAAAAAAGAATAAAGTGAGAAGGCAAACGCAAAACACACTTCAGGAAGAGATTAAAAAATTAGAATCTAAATTACAAAGGGAGCCGCAGGATGAAATGATTAAAGTAGAAATGGCTTTGGCTAAACATAAATTAAATATGATAGACCAAGAGGAAATGGCAAGAGAATTGAAAATAGCAAAACAAAATTTCTTTGAACATGCAAATAAGCCTGGGAGGTGGCTCGCCTATAAATTAAAAAAAGAGAAGGAAAAAAGATTTATTCAGGAACTACAAGATGAAAATGGAGAGTTGCAATATAGAATGGATAAAAACAAAAAAATAATTCAGAATTATTTCGAGTCACTATACAAGAAAGAGGAAATAAAACAATATTTAAAAGTTAACGGCTTGCCGGAATTAAAAGAAGGACAGAGAGAAATATTGAATAAGGAAATAACAGCTTTGGAATTAAGAACCGCAGTGCAAAAACAAAAAAATAATAAAGCCCCGGGGCCAGATGGATTTCCAGGGGAGGTGTATAAGACTCTCTATGAAGATTTCGAAACAATATTATTGGAAGTGTACAATGATGTGTTGGAGAAAGCCAAATTACCAGACTCCTGGATAGAGGCTAATATATCTCTTATCCCAAAAGAAGGTACAGACCCCAAACAGATAAAAAATTATAGGCCAATCTCGTTGTTGAATACGGACTACAAAATTTTCGCTACTATAATTGCAGAAAGATTAAAATTAATATTAAATGATATAATACATTCAGATCAAAATGGTTTTTTACCCACAAGACAAATTAGGAATAACATGAGAACGGTGTTAAATGTCTTAGAATATTATGAAGCACATCCTGAAAAACAGGTGGCATTGATATTTTTGGATGCCCAGAAAGCATTTGATAACCTCAATTGGCAATTTATGTTCCAACAGATTGAGGATATGAGATTTGGAGGGAAGTTTGAGAGAATGATAATGGCAATATATAAGATACAAAAGGCTAGAGTGATAATTAATGGGGATAATACAGAGAAATTCAAAATAAACAAAGGAGTAAGACAGGGATGTCCAATGTCACCTCTACTTTTCATTTTGACTTTAGAAGTGCTATTAACCCAAATTAGAATTAATAAAGAGATAAAAGGATTACAAGTTAAGACAGAAGAATACAAGATGCAGGCATTTGCGGACGACTTGGTGTTTTTTATAGAGGAACCGCTAGAGAGAGGAAATATCCTAATGAACGAAATAGAAAAATATGGAACAGTGGCAGGACTAAAAATTAATAGAGAGAAGACTAAAATGTTACTAAAAAATTTAACTGAAAAACAATAAAGGAAATTAGAAGAAGATTTTGGACTGCAAATTGTAAAAAAGATTAAATACTTAGGAATTTGGCTTACTATAAGATGTTCCTCAATAAAAGAGGATAATTACAAAAAATTGACATTACAAATAAAAACAGATTTAGAAGTATGGGGGAAATTACAATTATCACTATTAGGAAAGATCGCTGTGATCAAAATGAATATATTACCAAAATTATTATATTTATTTCAGACAGTCCCAATAAAATTAGAGAAAACTTTTTTTGACGAATTAGACAAAATGATAAATAAATTTATTTGGTTGGGTAAAAAAGCACGAATAAATGTTAAATCATTACAAGATAGTAGAAGTAGAGGTGGACTTGGACTTCCAAAATGGGAAACTTATTACCAAGCAGCTGGGTTACTTTGGATTAGGGATTGGATAAACTTAGAAAATAAAAGGGTTTTGTTGATTGAAGGACATGATTTGCAGGCCGGTTGGCATGCTTTTCTATGGGGAAAATATAAGAAGACACATACATATTTTTACCGGCACCAGATAAAAGATGCGCTGATTTGGATGTGGGAAAAAGTTAAAAAGAAACACTATATTAAAATACCAAATTGGGTCTCACCGATGGAGGCAATGATTCATCCAAATACATTAGACAAAAAAAAGATGATTAGATATAAAGAATTAGTAGATAACCAAGGAAATCTCAAATCAAGGGAAGAATTAAAAGAACAGGGAATAATCATAGATTGGTGGCCATACCTACAAATACAGTCAAAATATCGTAAAGATATGGAAGAACATGGAATAAATCAGATACCACAGCAATTAGATAAAATTTTGATAGGTAAGGAAGGAAAATTTTTAACAAAAACTTATAAATATTTACTAGAGGTAGAATTGGAGGAGGAAATAGTAAAAGGTCAAATGATAGCTTGGGCATGAAATGTGGGCCGAAATATAGAATTAGAAGAATGGGAAAGAGTCTGGAATAAAAATTGCAAATTGACACTGCCAACGGCATATAAAGAAAATCAATACAAAATGTTCTATAGATGGCATTTAACACCGGTGAGATTGGCTAAAATGTATAAAAATATGAATCCGGATTGTTGGAAATGCAAAAATAAGGAGGGAACATTCTACCATATTTGGTGGCAATGTCCCAAAGCTAAGATTTATTGGGAACAGATAAGGAGATGGATCCAGGAGATAACAACAGAACAAATTGAACTTAAACCCAAACTATTTCTATTAGGTATAATTGATCCAAGGATTAAAAAACAAATCCAATACATCATTGTACACATAACAACAGCGGCACGCATTGCGTATGCGCAATGTTGGAAAAGTGAAAATATACCATCAAACGATATGGTTATTTACAAGATATTAGAATGCGCTGAGATGTACAAGCTTACGCTAGAAATAAAAGACAAGGAAGCAACAGAATTTTATGAGATATGGAACAAGTGCTATGTTTGGTTAGAACAGAAAAACAAAAAAGTATGAAAATTAATGTACATAACTGTAAATAAATGTAAGAGATATACAAAACAGTACTGTTAAGGGGAAAAAATGTACTTTTGTTTGTTGTAAAGTGAAAAAGGAAAAATAAAAAGATTTTTTAAAAAAAGAATTAAAACCTTTCTATGTAGGTATCATTCTGATAAAATCAGAATGGAAGAAGCCATGACTCGCAAGGCGATCAAACTGGTCAGTCCTAGAGGAGATCAACCCTGACTGCTCTTTAGAAGGCCAGATCCTGAAGTTGAAACTCAAGTACTTTGGCCACCTAATGAGAAGGAAGGACTCACTGGAGAAGAGCCTAATGCTGGGAAAGATTGAGGGCAATAGAAGAAGGGGACGACAGAGAATGAGGTGGCTGGATGGAGTCACTGAAGCAGTGGGCGTGAGCTTAAATGGACTCCAGAACATGGTAGAGGACAGGAAGGCCTGGAGGAACATTGTCCATGGGGTCGTGATGGGTCGGACACGACTTCGCCACTAACAATAACATGATACAAATTATAAAGAAAAACTTTCTTTTTGCAATAGTGGCGAATAACGGGTGCAGGATGAGGGTGAAGGTTAGTTCTCCGAGTTTGTGGGTTAGTTTCTGAATGTTGTGTTACCAGGCTAGGTGAACTCCGCTGAAGATGTTACCTAGCCTGGTAACAAAACATTCAGAAACCAACCCACAAGCTCAGAGAATGAACCTTCACCCTCAAAATGTTTTGTACTTCTGGGGAAGGAGTCAATTATTTGGTGTTACTCCTGATTGCTCAGATCTCCAGCAAGGGAACACATTTAGCTTTTCAGACATACACACATTGCTTAATATGCTGACCATCACAGATGATAAAAGTCAAGATGTCTCATTTGTGCTTTCAAGTGATTTCTATTTTTTTTCAGATACTTCCCTATTTGAGGAATGCCCACTTCAACAACACTGCTAGAGATGAAGTCACCTTCTCAGAAAATGGACTGGGATCCGCTCGATATGACCTTCTCAATTGGGTTTTCTTCCCCAATGAATCTTTTGTCCCTGTGAAAGTCGGGCAACTAAAATCTGGGACTCCCCCAGGACAGGATTTTATGATTAACTCGGATGAAATCATCTGGGCCACAAAGGTGAGCTGGGAGGAAAAGTTGTAACTTCGGGTAAGGATTTATTCTCTCCTGGAGAATATCCTTCTAACTGGAAAACATATCTATTGAATCACAAAATAAGGCAGCCATCGGTGAAAAAACCGCTTTGCATGTAACCAAATTAAGGTCTGATTTCTGACAGATCCACAAAGGTTTGGGATTGGAAAGAACTTCTGCTTGAAACACTGGATGAAATTGGAGCAGACAACAATGATGTCTATGGACCATTCCTGTTCAAAAAGATCCTCATGAAGCTTTCTTTTAGAGAAGCTGAATGCCACAAGTCTTTTTTTTTCAATACTGAGGTCCCAGTTCCAACCTTCAGCATCCATTGGAGGTGTCAGATCCTCAATATATTTCTTTTCCTGTGCCATTCATTTTCGGGTTCTGCCATTGTGTTGGGAGGGGGGAGGCTTGTGCTTAGAAGGGAGGGAAGCAACCTATGTATCTTCTACAATGTATGTCCTTTGCTTTGTTCTATCCTCTTTGAAGTACCTTATTTGTGGTGTGGAAGGAGGGAGGAATGTGCCTCTGGCCATCTGCCTTATTTCCAGTCGGATGGGAAGGAGCCACAGAGAAAAATGACAGCCTTGAGAATGCTGCCTTATCATTTGTTTCCCACAACAACTTAACAGCTATGGATTGGTTCAAATCAAACTGGCCAGTTGGACATTTGGAGAGGGGTTTGAAAGTGTTATTTTAATGTAACGTTTCGCAAGGGAAATCCTTAGATCCTGCCTTACTCTCCTGCTATCAATAACTTCCAATAAAAGTTCTTGTTGAAACAATGCAAGTTTCAAGAGTTCTGCTTTCTTGGCAGAATTAATTGAGGCAGCTTCTTACGAGGGTTAGGAATGCTACTGGCCTGAATCCCTCAAGAGACGTTCCTGGTTTCTTGTAGACCATGGTAAGGCATTTCTTTTGAAGACATTCTGAAAATGAAAATAGGAATGTGGAAACAAATGAATGAAATATGTTCATTGCTTAAGCTGTCTCAGGCATCTCCTTTTCATCTTTCAGAAGGTGCCCTTTGCCAGGTGTGGCATGAGGAGGTGCCAGGCAGGAGAGCTGAGATGTGTCCCAGAGGGAGAGGCGGTTTGCTGCTACCAATGTGACCCTTGTCCAGAAGGGACCATTTCTGATCAGACAGGTAGATCAAATTTCAAATTGAGGTCCTCCAGGATCAAGGAAGACATTCAGCATTTAGTAGATCTTAATATGTGTCAACAGGTGTTTAAAAGTGTTTAGATGGAGAAATGAAACCTTTTTGATTCTGCTGCAGACTGTGTGCGCTTGAGCCATTTTTGAAGGACACTGAAGCAGGTGTGGGAGAAAAGCAGATGGTTTCCATAAGAAAAAGAAATTGTTTACAGGGACTAGGTGAGAAGGTGGAGGGGGGGCTTGGGCAAAGAGACAGTTGTTTAATTCTTTGATCTTTCACCTCTGAGTGAATTTTGCTTTGACAGTACTTCGACAGGCCGTATATTCAATAAACAATAAGAATTCCGGAACCGGAATGATCCCTGGTGATTGATTGGGATTCTCGAGCTGGATGTTGACAATATGTTTTAATATTAATTAATTTTTGATAGGAATGACATGCTTTGAAGTATTCATAGTTCTCAGCAGAAAGTCTCAGTTCATAAATCAAACTCAGCTTCCCTCACAGGGCAATTTTCCTGCTCCTCATCAATTTAATGCACGGTAGTTGCAGTGCACAACTTATGGGTTCCTTACTAAACTTTCCTCCCCTATTTTTGCATCTTATTGGGAAAACCAGCTACTAATCTTTTTGTAAAAGAGGGGAGGCTCAACAGCAGTACGTGTGAGAGCGATCTTTACAGAAGAGTGATTGTCCAATCTCTTTCAGCACTATCAGTCACCTAGGAAATTGATAGACCTATTGGGAAAATAGGAGATCCATCTACCCATCTCTGCTAACCTTTCCCTGGGGAGAAAAATGTCTGAATGAGCAGATTTGAAGTATGAAGCACAGAAGTTGACCTAGAGAACACTCAGTGCTATTTTGTCTTTGGAGGTCCCAAAGGTGCTTTTTCATGAGACAACTGGACTTTCTTGTTTTTCTCTGAAGACGTTTCACTTGTCATCCAAGAAGCTTTTTCAGCTCTGATTGGATGGTGGGGAATGGAAGGATTTATATTTCAGTCAGAGCTGAACACGTTTCGTGGATGAGAAGTGAAACGTCTTCAAAGTAAAACAAGAAAATCCATTTGCCAATTAAAAAGCATCTTTGGGACAACTATGACCTGGATGACTGAGAATCCCAATAGACATTTGTCCTTGGATCTTTCTTTCCTTTTTCCCACCTGTAATAAATTTCCCTGTAAATCACTTTTGAATAATATACAGTTGCATGTCCTTTTCTCTCTCATTTTGTGATCCTCTCAGCCCAGAACAATGTACAATGTACACACAATCAATGTAACAAGATTCCTGGCAAACAGATCTATCCGAATTCTGTGGGTTTCAGTATAAATTGAAATAACACAGTTCATAATTTCTCTCACTCTGAAATGTGCAGAAGGCATTGAAGTGCCCACTGACTTGAGTGGGGCTTTTTTCCCAGAGGAAACTGACCAAGCCAGCTGGGGATGAACAGATTCTTGTCTGACTAACCTATCATCAGGGTCATCATGAAGGATGACTTGCCTTTTTGACCTATCATAGAGGTCATTCAATCACTAACTATGGGTTGGCCACAGCATAAAAGAGACCGTCATGTTTCCCTTAAGGGAGGGGTAATGCTCATAGCAGATGCAATGAAATCCTAACACAACGACTCTTGATTTCAGATGCAGCTCACTGTGATCCCTGCCCGGAAGACCAATATCCCAACAAGGACAAGAACCACTGCATTGCCAAGAAGCTCCACTTCCTTTCCTATCAAGACACCCTGGGATACATTTTGGTTTCTCTTGCCCTTTCTCTCTCAGTGATCACATCTGCAATTCTGGCGATATTCCTTCAACATCGTGACACACCGATCGTCAAGGCCAACAACCGAGATCTCACCTATATCCTCCTGGTCTCCCTCCTGCTCTGCTTCCTCTGCTCCTTCCTCTTCATTGGTCGACCAGGGAAGCTCACCTGTCTCTTCCGACAAACTGCCTTTGCCATTCTCTTTTCCCTTGCGATTTCCTCTGTGTTGGCAAAAACCATCATGGTGGTTCTGGCCTTCATGGCCACCAAGCCAGGGAACAGCACAAGGAAACTCTTAGGAAAACCACTGACCAACACCATTGTCTTAGCCTGTCCACTGATCCAAGGAGTCCTTTGTGCCACCTGGCTGGTAATTTCTCCCCCATTTCCCAACATGGACTTCCACTCTTTGGTAGGAGAGACCATCTTGGAGTGTAATGAAGGGTCACCTTCAATGTTTTATGTTGTCCTTGCCTATCTAGGGTTTCTGGCTCTAATCAGTTTCACAGTAGCCTTTCTGGCTAGGAAATTGCCTGACAGCTTTAACGAAGCCAAGTTCATTACATTTAGCATGTTGGTCTTTTGCAGTGTGTGGATCACCTTCTTTCCCACCTACCTGAGCACCAAAGGGAAGTCTATGGTGGCCGTGGAGATCTTCTCCATTTTGGCCTCTGGAACTGGTCTTTTGGTCTGTATTTTTTCCCCAAAATGTTTCATTATCCTATTTAGGCCCAATCTCAATTGTAGGGAAAACATTGTGAGGCACAAGAATCTCTGATTTATTTGGGGATTAGAAAGTTTTATTTTCACTTTGGGGCAAACATTTATTTTGTATTTAATCTGATTTCTTTAAAATGATGCATATTAAATAATTGGTAATCAAATGATTTGCCTGATCACAAAGTATCACTTAATCATCACCAATAACCCATTCTTTTTTTTTCTTTTTTTTTTCTTTTTTTTTTTTAACAAAATAGTTTTTTTATTTTAACAAAATAGTTTTTTTATTGAATACAAAAAAAAAAAGATTAAAAAACATTGAACATAGTGTATCATCTTTGACATACATCTTTGTCTAAACATCCCTTATTATACACATACTTTATACATTTCAGATATTCTTCCTCTATTTACATCCCTTCTAAGGACCTTCCTTCTTTTTTTTCCTTCCATTTGTAAAATTTATTCCAGCTTAAATAGTATTCTGTTTCCTCCTGATTTTTTAATTCTTTCGTCATCTTATCCAATTCTGCGCAATACAAAATTTTCCTTATAACGCTCTCCACTAGCACTTCATTTGTTTTTTCAAGAAAAAAAAAAAAATTTGGCAAACAAATTCTTGCCGCCATTATTCATAATAATTAGTTATATCATCTTTGTTTATATTTTTTTTCTATATCCAAGTAGTAGCATCTCTGGTTTTATATTGATTTTTTTGACAACCGTCATTTTCTGTTATCCCATGTCCAAACCCTCTGGGCCAATAACCTGTACCCTTTGCAAGCCACCAAACATAAACGGTACCCCTTTTCTTTCCTTCTACACTTCCAACAAAGTTATGAGAGCCACTATACATTTTTTGCGAGCCTAGCCTGTGTCAGGTGCCATCCTAAATAAAGAGCATCTTATAGAGATTTTCCTTGTAAGTTGTTGCCAATGTAATTTTGCAATTACGTTCCCAGATTTGCTGCCATTGGTCCATGTTTATAGCGTGCCCCAAATCTATTGCCCAGGTAACCATTGTTTCTTTAACTTGTTCTTCAAATAATTTATATGCTAACATATATTTATATATTTTTTTGATTTGTTTTTTCTCTGGGCCTAATAATATTTTATCAAGCCCCGTATCTTGTCTATTAATTCCCCATTCTTTCTTGTCTTTCACATATCTTGCTTGTATCTGAAAGGTAAGACCCCATTCCAAAGCAATCCCTGTTGTCTCAACTCTTGCCTTTGCTTTAGATATCCTTCCTCTGACGATATCTTTGTATATGATAACCCTATCTTGGCTATAAAGGTTGGGGTATATACTGCTTCTAATGGGAGAACCAGCTGGGAGTTTTGTATAGTATTGGACATTTACTATATTCCAGCTTTTTATTAGTTCTTGCCGACTTTATCCTCATGAAGTATTGATGGTTCCTACTTTTATCTGTCCCATAGGTGGGCATGCCAGCCTGCTGAAGATCGTTGCCCTCTAATAGTAAACATCTTTTTATTTCCAATGTTATCCAATCCTGATCCACGTTCAGGGCCGCTGCTTGATAGTATAACTCCCAATCCGGGAAGCTAATCCCCCTCTCTCTTTAGCATCCTGTAGAGACTTTTTGCTTTATCCTCGCCTTCCTCCTTGCCACACAAATCTAAAGTTAACTTATTATTCAACTCTTTAAAGATTTTTTATCTAATTGGATTGGAATATTTTGGAATAGAAGATAATTTTGGGTAAAAATTCATTTTCAACGCTGAGATTCTTCCTAGAAAAAAAAACAAGATGTAGATTTCCCAGCGGTCTAGTCAACTTTTATAACGTTAACTAATTTTCTTAGTTATCCTCTCTAATTGATGAGCAACGTGCTGACATAACAGTGCCCAAATATTTTATTTTAGTAACTACTTGTATTCCTAATTTTTCCCCAAGATTTTCTCCTTGCATGTTTATTATATTTTTTGCTATGTCTTTGTTTTATTTCTATTTTTTTCAAGCCTGCCCTCTCCATATTCCTCCCAATGTTCAAAAGCTCTGACCTGAGTGCACGGGATCTTCCAAAATAAATCCTAAATTCATCATCGCATATGCTTGGAGTTTTATATTTTTCCTTTTTAATCTCAAGCCCTTTAATTTGCTCTTCTTGCCTTACAGTCCTAGACTAAAATCTCCAATGTATATATAAACAAAATGCGAGAGAGGACACCCTTGTCTGTACCTTTCTGAATATTGAATTATTGGTGGCCTCACCGTTTATTAAATCTGGGCATTCTGTTCGAATATATTGCAGCTATAACATTTAAAAAATTTTCTCCACATCCATTAATTTCAGTTGATGGATCCAGAAATAGCCAATTAACATTATCAAATGCCTTCTGTTGCGTCCAAAAATAAGAGTGCCATTTGGCAATCGCTATGTATTCGTAGTATTCCATATGTCTAAAATTGTCCTTATATTCCGCTTAGTCCCTGCTATTTGGGAGGAAACCATTTTGGTCACTATGTATGAAGTCAATAAATAATTTTTAATCTCCTCTGCCATTATTGATGCGAAGATCTTATAATCGACCGTTTAGATAGGGAGATAGGCCTAAATTTTTGTATCTGTGTTCTTCTACATCTTCTTTTGGTATTAATACTATATTTGCCTCTAACCAGGATTTCGGTATTTTTGCCTCAGTTAAAACATCATTGAAAAACTTCTAATAGGTTTCATAAGTACATTTTGGTGTTCTTTATATAATTCCGCTGGTATCCATCTGGGCCGGCCGCTTATTAATTTTTTGTTTACTTATAGCCGTATTATTTCAATCATACTATTCCTCATTTAACATTTTTTTTTTTCCTCTGGTAATCTTCGGGTATCTGTCTTTTCCAATATCTATTATCTTTCTAACACTTTGTCCTCACTCCTCTTATATAAATTTTTCATAATATCTTGAGCAATTCCCCTATTAATTATCTCATAAGTTGATCTCACCTTCCTCATCTTGCAATTAAACAAGCTGTTGCTTCTCTTTCTGCCTTCTCAGTTTATATACCCAACACATCTTCCAGGTTATTCGCGTGTTCAAAATTATTTGCTTGGGCAGCCTTAAGTTGATGTTGTGCAACTTTTCCAAGTCTTACTAGGACAACGTTTGTGTTGAATTAATTCCATTTTACTTTCAAAAACTTTTATTATTAGGGCACCCTGATATTGTTTTTCAGCCTGCTTATATTCTTCTTCCAGTCTTATCCTTGTTGTTTTTTTTCCTTATTTCTCTTGCCATATGAAGGAGATTGCAACTCCCCTCATGTCTCTTTTAGCTGTTCCCCAAGTATTCTGCAAGATGGTATCCCCATTCTATTCGTTTGAAAGAAAAAGTGCATTTCTTTCAACACATTGTCCTTAAACTCTTTTCTCTAATATCACTCTTGAAGAGTCCATCTTGGCCGGCTCCGTTGCCCTTTCCAGCACAACTTATGGATTATGTCCGCCCAAAGACTAGGTTCTATATTAATTCCTTGAATTTCCGAATCTAATTTTTTGAAAGCCATAACATATCAATCCTGGTCCCCGAGTATGTCTATAGAGTAATGTGTATATTCCCTTTTATCTTATATTTCTTTCCCGCCAAGCGTCTTGCAAATTAAGGTCTTGCACATCTCAAAAAAAGTTTCTGGGAAGTATTTTTTGTTTCTTTCCTTGCCCACATTACTCTTATGGTCTTTTGTTCTATACTATCATTTACATCTCCAATCATACAAAACTCATCTCCCCTAAGTCGCTACGCTTGCGTGTATCCTTAAAAAAAGAATCTTGGTCTCCCGTTGGTGCGTAAACTACGACACTATTATTTTTTTTGTTTAGGATTAGCCTCCACTATCAAGCTCCTTTCCTCTTTGTCCTTATAGATTTGTCCTTCGCTCTTTGTCCTTATATATCTCCTGTCTAACATCATGCAATGTCCTCTTTTTTTTTTTTCATCATCTAGTGAGATGTAATAGTCTTCCTATTTAGTGGCTCTACTAGATACTTTTGATCAGTTTTTTATATGAACCTTCTGTAATGATAATCCGCAATTTATTTATGAGTTTACTAAAACTTTCCGCCGTTTTCCTGGTGAATTCAATTCCCTAATATTCGTTGACCATATCCTATAACTCCTCTCACCATTAACTTGTTTCTGTCGTGCCTAGTGCTTCGGTAATCTATCTTTCCTTCGACTCCTCAGCTTCTCCCCTGTTGTCCTAATCCATCTTATCCCCCTTCCCCTTTTACTTCCTCTCTACCCTGCTCTGTCCCTCTTTTATCCTCCATTCATTCGTTCACCTTCTCCTTTTTCAACCATCGCATTTCTTCTCCATGATCTCCCCATCTCTTCCTCCTGAGATACAGTATTGTCTATAGAATCTTCGCCTTTCTCCACTTACCAACCTGAATCTCTTCTCCTGCCAAGTCCACGATAATCCCCTCTGTGTTAACCATCTGAAGTTCACATTACTTTGGTGCATCTGGACGTCTAAAATTGAATAGTTCTTCGTAGTCTCAGCATTCCTTTTAGTATTTGTTTTAGCATATAATTGTTTTCCTCTTACTCCAGCTTTTCATCACGAGTCTTATATATATTTCATCTCTAATTGCCTTTTTTATAAATTCCCGTGAACTTCTCTAGGCAAATTATTCTTCTCCCATATTTGTCTGCACCCTATATGTCCTCGTCCATATGCAGCAATCATCTTCTCTTGATTTATCCCAAGACTCCATCAGTAATTCTGTCCATCTTCTCCTTAAGGTCTTCCCCCTCTCCTCAATGACGTTTTGAATCTGAGATAAGAAGCTGCCTTTTCCGCTTCATTACACACCGCTGTCACTAATTCTTGCTAGCCAAGTTAGATTTTTTTTATCTATCAAACCTTCTTCTCCTCATTTCCCTTCTGTGTTCTACTTCCACTAGTTTCTGTTCATTTTTTACGAAAATTTTTGCTGTTGGAAGGCCTCAAATCTTCCATCCATTTGCCTGAATCTTCCTTTCTTTCTCCTTGTATCATTCCTACCCCTTCTAACTCCTTCTTGATTTTCCTCATGATTCTTAAGACGTGGCGTCTGCATTGCCTGCATCATTGACCTTAAGGCTTTAAATGGTTAGAACCTCCTTTTGAATGCCTCTCATCTAACAATTTCTGACTCATAAAGGGGCCTAGAAGCTTTGTATTGATTTTTTTCCCCCACCAATCGTAGTCAATTTGGATTACTTGCCATTTTTTGTAAACTTTTCCACAACTGACTGTTGCCCTCCAAAATACCCACTTTTCTCACTTTACCCTTTTTTTTTTCTTCCACTTTTTGTCACTATCGTGGTCTGTAAATACAACTCTGTCAATATATTTCACGTTCTAGTACCACAGTGCCAGATGTTAGTTTTAAAGCTTCCCCAATTTTTGTTCTAACTTGTAAAGTTATAGTTTAATAGTCCAATATTCCCTTCAGTCTCTCTTAAGTTTCCCTTCTCTTGGCAAACTTCTTTCAGAAATTGCCAATCATTGTCCCAATCCAGTTCCTTCTGTCAATCACTGTTCCTTCCCAGAGAAGCCACCTTTCATCAGCCGCTCCGCTCCAAGGTCAAAATCAAAAACCAAAAAGTCAAAACTCTCAAACAGATCTTCGGCAACAGTTAAGATAAAAAAAAAAGTCACTGTCCCTTTAAGAAAAACTCTGAGTCTCGAAAACTTGCCTCCTGGCATCCTCCTAATGGGGCCTTTTCCAGCCTCACTTCTTATCACTTTCACTCGCCGCCAGCTCACCGCTACTCCAACATTCTTTTTGCCAGGCTTTCGTTTCTTTGCAACCCCTTTAATTGCGTCTTCCAAGTCTACTCACAAAGGTTTCAGGAAAAACACTCAAGTCAGATCTGATACACTGTCGTTCCGCTGTTTCTTCACTAGCTCCGTCCAGCTGTCATGTCATTCAGCGGCCATTACTGGTCGCTTTCTTCCCGGTCCGCTCGGTTCTGGGTTTCACCCACTTCCCGACGTCAGTCGCCACCAACGACAGAGCAGCAGGTCGCCCACACCTTCTGCCGCCCCTACGAGGCTTCTCTCGGCTCGAAAGAGCCCCACGAGCCTGGGATAAGCGATTGGAGATGCTGGAGAGATCGTTCGCACCTCCGCTCACTCTGACAGCTGGCTCCACCCCCCCATTCATCACCAACAACCTATTCTTTTATTTTTCATTTACTCTTGTTGTCCCCAGTGAGACCCAATTTCAAAATACACCTTGATAGCAAAGATTTGAATATTAATGATAAGGTTTCTAAGGTTAAAACAATGACCTTGAAAGATATGTAGATTTTGCATTTCTAATATCAGCTGATCTGAGAGCTGTATTATTTGTCTGTTCTGAATATCCGATTAAAAGTTGGGAAGGTGACATGACCTCACATCATCAATTTTATAGCCAAATGATTTTTCCTAAAATTTTTCTAACCCTGGTTGTGGGCTGCATGTGGGTCAGATGCAAGGGGAAGAGTTGGCAAGGAATTTTAAAGGGTGCCCCAGACAGGTACCAGCTTGATGGGAGAAAGGGAGAAAAGGAATGCCAGCTGGAATGTTTTTAATGTATTTAGTTTTACAATTTAATATGAGCTTTATCGTTGCAAAATTTAGGCTTAAATTGAAGAAAGTAGGGAAAAACACTAGGCCACTCAAGTATGAACTAAATCATATCCCTGATGAATATACAGTAGAGGTGACAAATAGATTTAAGGAATTAGATCTGATAGACAGAGTGCCTGAAGAACTATGGACGGAGGTTCGCAACATTGTACAAGAGGTAGCAACTAAAACCATCCCAAAGAAAAAAATGCAAGAAAGCAAAATGGCTGTCTGAGGAAGCTTTGCAAATAGCTGAGGAAAGAAGGGAAGCGAAAGGCAAGGGAGAAAGAGAAAGATACACCCAACTGAATGCAGAATTCCAGAGAATAGCTAGAAGAGATAAGAATGCCCTCTTAAATGAACAGTGCAAAGAAATAGAAGAGAACAATAGAATAGGGAGAACCAGAGACCTCTTCAAGAAAATTGGAGATATGAAGGGAAACGTTTCATGCAAAGATGGGCATGATAAAGGACCAAAATGGCAGGGACCTAACAGAGGCAGAAGAGATTAAGAAGAGGTGGCAAAATTACACAGAAGAACTATACAAGAACGAGCTTAGCATCCCTGATAACCACGATGGGGTGGTCACTGACCTCGAGCCAGGACATCCTAGAATGTGAAGTGAAATGGGCCTTAGGAAAGCTGAGCAACAACAAAGCTAGTGGAGGTGACAGTATTCCAGCTGAGCTATTCAAAATCTTAAAAGACGATGCAGTAAAAGTGCTACACTCAATTTGCCAGCAAATTTGGAAAACTCAACAGTGGCCACAGGATTGGAAAAGATCCGTTTACATTCCAATTCCAAAGAAAGGCAATGCCAAAGAATGTTCAAACTATCGCACCATTGCACTCATTTCACATGCAAGTAAATTTATGCTTAAAATACTACAAGCTAGATTCCAGCAGTATGTGGATCGAGAACTTCCAGAAGTACAGGCAGGATTTCGAAGAGGCAGAGGAACTAGAGATCAAATTGCCAACATACGCTGGATCATGGAGAAAGCTAGGGAGTTCCAGAAAAACATCTACTTCTGCTTCATTGACTATGCTAAAGCCTTTGATTGTGTGGATCACAACAAATTGTGGCAAGTTCTTAAAGAGATGGGAATACCAGACCATCTTATTTGTCTCTTGAGAAACCTATATGCGGGTCAAGAAGCAACAGTGAGAACTGGACACGGAACCACTGATTGGTTCAAAATTGGGAAAGGAGTCCGGCAAGGCTGTATTCTGTCGCCCTGCCTATTTAACTTATATGCAGAGCACATCATGAGAAAGGCAGGGCTAGATGAATCAAAAGTTGGAATTAAGATTGCCGGGAGAAATATCAACAACCTAAGATATGAGATGATACCACTCTAATGGCAGAAAGTGAAGAGGAACTAAAGAGCCTCTTGATGCGGGTGAAGAAGGAGAGTGCAAAAGTTGGCTTGAAACTCAACATTAAGAAAACCAAGAATCATGGCATCTGGCCCTCTCAATTCCTGGCAAATAGATGGGGAAGAACTGGAGGTAGTGACAGATTTTATCTTCCTGGGCTCCAAGATCACCACAGATGGGGACTGCAGCCAAGAAATTAAAAGACGCTTGCTCCTGGGAGGAAAGCTATGGCAAATTTAGACAGCATACTAAAAAGCAGAGACATCACCCTGCCAACAAAAGTACGTATAGTCAAGGCCATGGTTTTCCCAGTTGCAATGTATGGCTGTGAAAGTTGGACCATAAGAAAGGCTGAGCGCAAAAGAATTGAGGCCTTTGAACTATGGTGCTGGAGAAGACTCCTGCGAGTCCCTTGGACTGCAAGGCGATCAAACCGGTCAGTCCTAGAGGAGATCAACCCTGATGCTCCTTAGAAGGCCAGATACTGAAGTTGAAACTCAAGTACTTTGGCCACCTAATGAGAAGGAAGGACTCACTGGGAAGAGCCTAATGCTGGGAAAGATGAGGGCAATAGAAGAAGGGGACGACAGAGAATGAGGTGGCTGGATGGAGTCACTGAAGCAGTAGGCGTGAGCTTAAATGGACTCCAGAAGATGGTAGAGGACAGGAAGGCCTGGAGGAACGTTGTCCATGGGGTCGCGATGGGTCGGACACGACTTCGCAACTAACAACAACAACAATGAGCTTTATGTTGCTTTAATGTTTGATTAGTGGTTGTCCAGAGTTGGTTATAAGATTCTTGGCAATATAAATGTTTTACTTTGTAATTAATTGATCAGAATATAAAACACAAAGGAAAATAAAAGTAGTGCAAACTAGAGGAGGAAAAGGGGGGAAAGAAAAAATGTGAGGGAGAGAGGTAAAAAAAAAAGGATTGACTTCTGACCTTTTTTTAGCACAATAGAAAATAATAACATTGCAGCCTCAACTTTTTACTTTTACACAGTAATAAATATTAGCCATTTCTATAACAACAAACCATTCTAATCAGCAAAACCAAAATCAAAGTTTCATTTGGACAATCAATTTATCCATCTCTGCTTTTTCTCCTTACTGTGGGAAATAATATATATTTCTATTTCCATGTATTAATTTTGTAGATTTTTGACATTCATTTTAACAAAATTCACTCTATTCTTTCAGATTCTTTAAACTTAAAGGGGAAAAAACACTTTTTTTACATCCATTTTAAAACTCTAACCTTTTCTTTAACAAATATTTCTAAAATCAGTAAGTTCTAGTACATCTTTTATAAACTTCCTCTTAACATACATACTCCCTCCAATTTATCCTCATAGAATAAAATCCTTTTCTTCTCTGGAATATCTATCAAATAAATATAAAGTTCTCTTTTTCTCAAAGAATTCTCCACCTTATTAGTATCCATGAAGGAAGGGCCCCAAACGTGTCCTCTTAAGGGTTGTAAATTTACTCGGAAATCTTTCTTCAATTGCACTGGGAGGTTTATATTTAAACAGTCATCATCATAAAGGTTGGGCTCAGATATATATACCAAAATTGCAGCTAATTTCTTTGCATTGTCAGATACTTGTGAAATTGCCTCAGTGGTTTGATAACTTTCTACACTTAATTGCATCTCTGAATTATTCATCTTTCTTCCAATTACTGGAGTAGTTTTCATAAAATCTTTAGAAGATAATTGATTTTTGAACTGACTACATTTATTTGGATATCTCTCCAGAAGCTCTTTCGCAAAACAACGACATCCCTCGGTCTCCATCTTCTTGGCTCCCTCTTATGGTCACAGAATAGATTTTTTATAAATCAGTTAATATTTCCTGGCTAATGAGAATTCATAAAAGTTGAAAAGTTTCAACCACCCACAACAAAACAATCCTCAAAGCTATAGATTACTTAAAAGTAATGAAATAGAGCCACAACTTTCTGTCCTTATATTTCACCATCAAAGACTCTCCACACTTCTTATTTTAGCTTGCCTCCAGCAACCCTCTTCCTTGTCGTTTAACAATAAAGGAATCTAAAAAATGGCGCAGATCTCCAAAAACAATAACAGGCTGTGACTAAAAAAAGTCTCTTTTAGCTAATTAAGATAATTATCCTATAGGGTGATTAAGAAATGAAAGGCATGACTTATGTCAAAGACCACCGAGAGGTCAAGAAGAGCAAGGATGAATGTACTACCACCATCCCATTGCTGCCAAACTTCAACTAAAAGTTCAACCAATGCCTTTTCTGTCCCATAACCCAGTTCTGAATCCTGACTGAAAGGGGCCTAGATAATCCACCCAGGATCTGGTGGAGGTACTGCGTGACCACCTTCTCCACAATATTTCCTAAAAAAGCGGGGGGGACACTGGTACTGAGAATTGCCCAGTATGGCGGGGTTTCTTGAGGAGGGTACCACACCATCTCTCAAGGAAGGATCCATGCTGGTCCAGATCCACTGCTGAATCCAATTCCAAAAATTGAGACTTCCTCCTTCAACTCTGGCCACAGCTCTATTGCTCTCATGGGTGTTCAGATTCACCCCAGTTCAAGATCCTCCTGTTTAAGAAACTGAAACTTTACAAAGACCTTCCTGGCCATGGCTATTATCTGTTCTTTGAGCAGGAGATGAGTGTCCACCCCCAGATTGCACAACATTCCCAAGCATGGCACAGCAATGCCCTGCAGGACCTAGTACTGGGAGGACCAATCATCCACAGCTGCTTGATTTCTGTAGAAATAAAACTGAGACTCTTCCTCCCCAGCTCTCAGGAACTTGGGCAAACTGTCATGGTTCCAATCAACAGAAACAGATAAAGCAGAAATCTGAGGCTTGCAAATTCCTCTAAGAACATTCTTTATTGTTACAGAGTATCGGTACGGTCAAAAGTGAAACCAAGTCTGGAGCATCAATAATAAGTTCCCAATTACAAAGTGTCAAATCCCCACCCCACCCCCCCAAAACTAAGCAATACATCCGTTCCCCAATTAATGCATTTGGCGGGCTTTTGTGGATTACGCCCCGAGCCTGGATGAGTTAGCGATAGATGACCTTGGTTCCCACAGGACAGCATATTGTTTTGACTAGCGAAGCACCTAGGGAAACCCCCCTCCCTCCATTCTATGTGGCAACTTAAAACAAGATGAAAATGGCTGCAGTCAGGCTCATTTGCAAAGTTGACACAAACCTTGATTAAATTGCTTGGTCCTTCCATGCCTGTGGAATTGAATATCTCCTGCATACAGATGATACCTGACCTTGAACTGAGAAGGCCTCACTGAGGCACCTTGAAAATAAGGGGTTGAGCTCAGTCTCTCCCCTCCAACCAACACTGTCTGGGAGAAGCTTCAGAGAAAGGGGAGAACCATATAACACCATGCACCCATTCTTATTACCCCAGCTGGTCAGACTATGAATGATGACATACTCCATAAGACAAATAGAGCAGACAAACCTTTATGGCCCCAACAGGTTCTTAGACAACCTGGCTGCAAAGTTCAATTTAGCCTGACAACTTAAAGGATCCTCCTGACTATTTTGAAGAACTATGGGAGAGGAATGTTTCTACTTTCATCTCATTCCATTTGAGTATCAATAAATCAGTTGTTTCAACCTGCATTGGTATTATTTCTCATACTTGCTAGTGTATAAGTGATTGCCATGTGCCACCATCTTAGCCAAATAAACTATGGCGTAGGACAAACTCCATTATTGTTTGCAGAGGCTCAGTTTCATGTAGGTCAAATGCCCAACTTTCCTTTGACTCTCAAGTCTATCTGCTTTGTGGAATAGAAACAAGAGGCACAAACATGTTATTCCTTTTCTGGTGAACAAACAAAATCTATTGCTAAGTGGGTAAGGCAATTGCTTCTCCTTGCAATTATCAGAAGAACAGTAATTCTTAATGTATCCCCCATGGATTTCTACCTACAAAAATCTTACAAAATCTGCTTTAAAAAACATGCTCTGATGTCTCCAGGTGGGGGCACAATGTGTATTAGCATTTTTGGCTGCTGCCGCACACTGCTGGCTCATGTTTAAGTGATTGTCCACTAGGACAGGGCTTTTCAACCTTTTCACCGATTGTACCACTTTTAGGATATGGCAATATTCGAGTATCACCTAGCAAGGTGTCAAAAACTTGATGACCAAAAAAAAAAAACCTGTTCAAAATTGCAATTGCACTGAAATGACTTATGACCATTTTTCACACTTATGACCATTGCAGCATGCCCAGGGTCATGTGATTTATATTTGGATGCTTGGCAACTGATTCATATTTATAATGGTCACAGTGTCCCAGGGTCATGTGATCCCCTTTTGCAACCTTTTGACAAGTAAAGTCAATGGCAGGGCTGCTGGTGGCCAAGTGCTAAGGCAGGATTTCCCTCCCTCCCTCCTTCCCTGCCTCCCTCTTTCTCATGCCCACCTCCTTCTGAAGGAAGAATTTGAAAAAAAAAAACCATATTTTCTCTCTTCCATATATTCATCAAACAAGGAAAAGCCTCCAGAAACAGAAAAGACAAACTGCTGAGTGAACTAGCTTAAAAAGGCACATTCCCCTTTAAGAATTAGCTACTGGCTAGAAAGGAAAGTAAGGAGCCAGCAGCCGGCACTTAAGGAAGAAACAAAAATGTAGTAAGTATTGGCTGCCAGCTAAGGCAGCCTCCCCAAATGGCTCCATTCATAAGTAAAGGAATCTACAGGCAAAATCCATTCAGGAGAAAAATACTTCAAAATCCCTTGCAGCAAAACTTACAGCTAACAATAGCAGAGCAATAGAAGCTAACACCAGACATCAGCCAAATAGATATTGCCAAACACTCCTTAAGAACACAAAGCCCACATTGCACAAATCCCAGAACTTCAAAGTCACAAAAGCACATAAGAATCCTTCCACTCTCCATGTCCCTCCCTCCCTCCATGACTCACCTCCAGCCATTGATGCCTTTTTTCATTCCTCTTGGAGGGCAACCCTCCCCCCTGCATTTCTTGCCTGTTTGCTGCTGCCAGCACAGGTGGCTGCCACAGCAGTTGTAGATCGCTCATGGCTGGCCGGCCTGCTTGATCTCCTCTCCCCCCACCCTCCTCCTCCTCCTCCTTCTTCTTCTTCTTTCCCTTTGGTGCAGCTAGAGCTGACTCTGCCGCCTCCCAAGGCTGCTGCTTTTTTCTCTCTCTCTCTCCCGCCCAAACTGCTTCCTTTTATAGCCTCTCCTGTCTCCGCCCCCCTCCTCCTCCTTTCTCATGGGGGAGGGTGAGCCAGAAGTGAGCCTGGGGCCTTTGTCTCTCCCCAGCCAATCTGCAGCTCCAGAGAACTCTCCCACTGTAAGTCTTTGCCTGTGCTGGCTCATTCCCTCCCCCACTACACTTGGTTAGGGAGGGCTGCGTACCACCTGCCACTTGTTAATGTACCACAAGTGGTACGCATATCACCGGTTGAAAAGCCCTGCACTAGGACTCCAAGATCCCTCTCACAGTTACTGTTTTTGAGCCAGGTTTCACTGACTCTGTCCTTGTGCCTTTGTTTTTTCCCATTTAAGTGTAAAACCTTGCTTTTCTCCCTATTAAATTTCATTTTGTTGGATAGGGCCCATTGTTCAAGTTTGTCAAGATTGTTTTGGATCCTGAGCTTTTCTTCTAAGGTGTTGGCTATTCCTGCTAGCTTAGTGTCATGTGCAAGTTTGATGCATTCTCCTTTTATTCCCTCATCTGAGCCGTTTATGAAGATGTTGAAGAGCACTGGGCCTAAGACGGAGACTTGTGGTACCCCACTGCTTACTTCTCTCCATGTGGATGTAGTACCATTGAGGATGGTTTGTCAGCCAGTTACAAATCCATCTGGTGATGAAGCTGTCTATCCCACATTTTTCTAGCTTACCAAGAAGCAGGTTGTGGTCTACTTTGTCGAATCACATCTGTACAAATTAATATAGAAGTTTCCACTCCAACTATTGTTGTCCAAACACAACAAGCACATCCTAGCTAAAATTTACATTGAATCATTTTAGAATTAAAATTGAATCATTTTGCTGACTCAGGTTCATAGTTAGAGTCTGACTTAACTATGAGACCTACTTAGAAGGGTCTGCAAGAATCCTTTCAATTTTATTCAAGCATGCAAATACTTTAACCAAAAAGAACTCTGTTTAGCCTTATACCTCCCTCCCTTTTATCCTAAAAATACAACCTTTAATTATTGTGCTTTGCGGTGTTATGTTAACATTTTCATCATTTGCAGATCTTCTGACCTTGAGCAAGTGAGCTGATATTCTTACGACTTAATGCAGACATGTCAAACTCATGACGTCACGTGATGTCGCGCAACGTATTGGGACAGTTTTGCCATTGCCGGCAATGGGGTGGGCATGGCTTCCGGATGACGTGTCCGGTCTGCGAGCCGGCAGTTTGACACCCCTGACTTAATGTAAGATAGTGCTAATTATTCCCATCACAGATTGGACTCTGGCTGATTTACAACATCAGCATATGGGACCCAATAATCTGGGTCCTAATTTTACTGATCTCGGAAGGATGGAAGGCTGAGTCAATTTTGAGCCCATCAGGATCAAACTCCTGGCAGTGAGCAGAGTTTGCCTGCAATGCTGCCTTCTAACCACTGTGTCACCAGAACTCTATACTGGATTAGATTAGATTCAAAATCACTGGACCCTGGACAGGTGGACATTTATATTCCCCTATAAGGGTTGGGGAGATGTTTAGTCCCACAAACTTCTTTTGTTTCCCTGCATGCGGCAGCAGTTATAAAACACAATAGAGAAATGGGATGGAACTGAAAAGCAGGTTAGTGAAAAAATGCTTGGGGGAAGCGAGGGAATCTTGGGGGGGTGGCAATCTCTCCAACGCCATGGCAGCAGGGGGCAGGGACAGCCCCACACTCTTTGGACCCTGGCAGGTGCTGCAACTCTCATACCAGCTATGCAAGACAGGTGTGGGGCTGCCCTGAATGGCTTCAGCAGGTGTCTGGTAGGCGGAGGGAGGCAGCTCCACCCCCTACCACCTGCATCGCCTCACCTCATGGTGGTGGCACCAACCGGATAGGCCAAGCCAGGCCGAGTGGAAGGTGAGCCAGCAGCAGCAAGCCTGTGGCAGAGCAGCCGCAGATTACGTAGAGGCCAAAAGTGGCCAGGGGCAGCCCCATGTCCACTTCGCACAGCCAGGATAAAAGCTGCAGTGCCCACCATGGCCCATTGCCCAGCGCCTGCAGCACTGAGTAGGTGTGCAGGATGGCGTTCAGCAGCCCAAAGGTGGAGGCACAGTTGGCGCGGTTCCACCAGTGGCCGCTAGTGAAGGGTCCCTGGCATGCCGGCAGCAGGGGGGCACTCTAGAGGTCATATGGTAGATCTGGGACGGCTTGCCCCATGCCAGGCAGGATCAGCCCAGCAAAGCGACCAAGAGCACTGTGGCCAGGAGAGTAAAGAGCTCCCGCGAGGCCAGAAGCAGCACGGGCACCCTCTTGGCAGCCACACGGCACCTGCTGTGGCCGAGAAATATCCCAGCAGAAGCAGGGCCAGCAGGCAGGGTGGGTGGAGGCCAGGGCTCGCTGAGGCCTTGGCACATTACAACTGCAGACAAGCAGATGGTGGGATGGAGAGGGCGGAACCGATGGTAGCATCGCTTCCACTCCCATCGACCCCTGTGCTCTCTGCCTCCTGTACGTGAAAATAATAAGACATCCCCCCAAAATAAAACCCAGTGCCTCTTTTGGAGGACAAAAATTATAGAGACCGGGTCTTATTTTCAGGGAAACACAGTAGCAGAGTTCCAGTATTTGAGGGGCTGCCACAAAGAAGAGGGGGTCAAATTATTCTCCAAAGCACCAGAGGGCAGGACAAGAAACAATGGTTGGAAACTGATCAAAGAGAGAAGCAACCTGGAATTAAGGTGAAACAACCTGACAGTGAGGACAATTAACCTCCAAGGTCACTTCCAGCTCTATTCTGATTGATTGATTGATTGATTGATTGGTTGGTTGGTTGGTTGGTTGGTTGGTTGAAGTCTGTGCATTTTTTCTATATATATTTACTTATAATTCTCTTACTATTGGCAATATATTACTATTACCTCTAGTTTATATTATACCATATCTATTATAGATATACCATTGCTACTCCTCTGTTATTCTGTTTTTCCCTTTCTGTTGTATGAAGAGCTGCTAAGTGGGTATGACAATTGCCTTTCCTTATAATTATCAGAAGAACAGTATTTTTTTTAATGTATGCCCTCTGGATTTCTACTCACAAAAATGTTCCAAAATAAAAGCTGTTTTAAAAAATACACTGAGTTGTCCCAGTAGGGGCAGGACATGTCACCATATCTTGTTCAGCTGAAGAATAGATGAAAGATACTCTTCTTTTCTCTTTTGTCACAGATCAAACATGGGTAAGAGGAAGCATGGCTGATATAAATTTGCCCGGGGCCATCCAGGTAGCACAAGTGATGTCTATTGTGCTGAAGCTCTGCTGAGATTTCAAAGGCTATCTGGAGTTCAGCTTCTGAATGAAGCTTGATTTTTGATCTAGGAGGGAAGGTGACAAGAATGACTGGGCTGCCTCTCCTGCTGCTGCTGCTGTTCCTCTTTCTCCTTCCTCCAATTATTGCTAAGAGGATACAAACTGTGTGTGTGTTGAAAAATTATTCCCAGTCACAGGAAAGCTACCACAAGTCTGGTGATCTCATGATTGGTGGGAATTTGCAGCTGGGAACCACTGCCCTTTCCAATATCCCAGACTTTCAAAAAGACCCATTCTTGCTTCATACGGGAAATATGTAAGTCTCAACTGAAGGGAATTGATATAGATAATTGTTTACTTTGTTTAAAATTGTTTGCAGCATACTTCAGATCTTTGTGCTTTTCTGAGTAAAGTGCCAAGCTCTTAAAATAGCTAAAATTCTCTAGAAGTTTTCAATAGAAAGATGATAAACAACCACAAAAGTGAGGAGGGAGCGGACACTAGAAATTGTGGTGGCCTAGTGGAGAAGTTATAATATTAATTTGGACAGAAAGTCAGGGTGAGAAGCTCAATCCTTTTCCACTGTCCAGGAGTTGTGTAAAATCATCTCAGTTTTGGAATCAGCAATAATAATAATAATAATAATAATAATAATAATAATAATAATAATAATAATAATAATAATAATAATAATAATAATAATAATAATAATAATAATAATAATAATAATAATAATAATAATAATAATAATAATAATAAAT